>CM022299.1:324439995-325039995 GCA_011799875.1 Thinopyrum elongatum | reverse complement strand
ACAAACGCACCACAAAAGAAGATTACATCGAATATATCTCCAAGAAAACCAAGGAGAGCATTGTATTGAAGATCAAAGAGAGAGAAGAAGCCATCTAGCACTGGTACAGTGAGGTGCTATACAAACGTTTTTTAACCCCTTTCCGCGATGGCATTTTGAACCGTCGCCAGGTGAGTGTGTGCGATAGGGGGGTCCTTCCCACACGACCCAAAAACCATCGGGGATAGGGAGCCATGATGCAGAGGCCTTGCCAAATGTAATCGTATGCGATGGAGCACACACTAAATTCTTTCACACATGTTGGATCAGTGATTAAATGTTTCTAATGACGCAGTGAAACCAAATGGTGTGTCGTAACGAACCGTTTGGTAAAGAGTATGTAAGGCACACGGGCCAACATATGAACTGTGTGCGATATGTGCCCCATCGCACACGAGTTTTCTGCGGAACTCGTCTGCCATGCATGACTCCATCGCACACGTTTCCGAACAATTACCGTGTGCGATAATGTTCTATCACAAATGGTTCAGGAGCCCCTTCGCACACATACAAGTGCTGCAGACCGTTTGTGATTTGTTGTGTATCATTGATGGTTGCGATAAGAGTGACATGTGCTTTTCGTTTGGGATCCCACATGTTTCCTGAAAAATTTGCGACTCGGATGGTATTTTACATTGGGCACGGTTTACTCTGAGCTCTCATGTGCGATAATGTGGTATCACAAATGGTTTTGGAGCCCCTACGCACACGTAGTAGTGCTGCAAATTGTCTGTGATCTGCTGTGTATCACCGACGGTTCCGCTACGATTGACGTATGCTTTCCGATGTGGATCGCACACACTCATTTAGTTGAACTGCGTGCGGAGCAATTGCCAGGTTAAAGCAAAAATATCCCATTTGAATCGGCATGCAAAAAGCAAATTCGCCACAATATGCAATTGAACAAATAGTGTCCACAGGAAGAACATTCATCAGATTCCGCAACAATTGCAATTGAATAAATGGTAGCTAAATTCCACTGATTTGTCGACATATATATGCATTACATAATTAATCATAGTGTACAAAATACGAAGATCTCATTAGATGGAAAACAATGGATCCATGTGTATATGTTTAGCGGCTAACTCTTAGTCAATGTTTCAGGAGAAGGCATGCTGAAATCTTCATTATCACCAGTGGGATTGATGTAGTGATTCAAGAAGAAGTCACCGATAAATCTCCGAACCATCAGCAATTCACCAGCAGGGAGCGGTTCAGGGGTCCTCGGTTCTAAGATGAGCTGCAGTATTTTTAAGATCAGAATGTGCCATATAAGTGGAGTAGAAGATATTAATTAAGATAGACTTACCGGTACTAATTTGCAAGCACTTCACAACTATCAACAGATTTGCAGATGGAGATCATGTGTCTGCAAACATAGTATCCACAAAGTTTGGTCCCTGCTTGTTGCTGAGGACACTGAAATATTTTGTACAGAATTAGTCATGTATTTGTCCTGTTAGGAACAACCTAACCGGTGTTAGATGTATTTTTTTTCTTTGGATAGAAATAGAAAGAGGTTTATTTAGAAGCTTGAACATTTGACTAGCGTAAGAAAAGGTATTTGCAGACTATTGGATACACTTTCCGAAAATAACAGATTTCGATGTGTTACCGGAGAAATGATCTCGCATTGCAGAGGTAGTTCCCTCTTGAACAGGTTCCCTGGTTTAGTTTTCCACAATGCGAGCACACTGCAAATGAAGATGAATTTTGACAACATCAATTATTGAACCAGATATGAATGCAAATTAATTTCAACATCATAGAATTCAATACCTATCCATGAATTGCTGAAGATGCATCAGATCCTGAGCATTTGTTGACTCTCTGAGAGAATCCATGTAGTAAATTGTGTTCTTGTTTGGAACAATGAATACCAAGATCTAGTGATTGCTACATATTAAGAAAGCCATGAACTTACGAATTATGTCAAAATCTAAACGACAATCAGTGTATGTATGGTTGTTTATTTGACTTACCGTTCAAGATATGTCCAGAGAAATGATTTTGCATGGGACGTGTTTTTGAAGATACGGGCGACCGTGTTAATGGCCCACTCCTGTTCATCCTTACCATGTAATGTTGTGCCATTTGCTAAGGCGGGATCTATGAAATACACACTCTCCCTTTTTCTTCTCTGCACGTTCAATCCCCCGAGAGGAATAAAATGCAGTTAGCTATTTATCATTTACAACCTTGTATGGAGAAGTTGATCAGAGTTTGTTAAGTACTTACAAAATTAGGCATCTAACAAGAGTGGCATCGAGCTTGTTGAAGTTGAAGAAGAGATGTAAGTCCTCGAAATTCATACTGATCTCTGTTGTAGCAGACTAGCAGAACATGATGACCTGCTAACATTTGATCCATGCAATATTTATGTAACTCGCGGCAACTGGAGCTGCACTCATCAAAGTATTCACCAACAAGAAATGGCTGGCCATGGACATAATTGCGTGCTTCAAGTATGTCTGCTTTATTTTTAGCAAGCACCAAATCTATTTCTGCATCATTCATGCCATCAGAAATAATATTACTCTCCGATTCGAACAACTTGCTATTAATTTGGTTCTGGGTGATGAGTGCTTTAAGTAAGAGGCAATCGTTCTCTTTCCTCTTCGCTATCGGGGCGCGCTTCCTCACGGGTGCAGCCTTTTTGCCCGCTTCCTTCTTGGTACTTGAAGCACTTCTGGTCTAAGGTCTGGATGGCTGAAAGGTAGACTGCGGAGCAGACGGTAAAGCTTCGATGGACTGCTTAGCAGACTGTTTAGCTATGCCGGACTGCTGAGCTGGCGGTGTTGCTGTGACGGACTGTTGGGCTATAGGAGCAGAGGCCTCAGGCTGCTAACCATGCATTGAAGCTATGTTGGGTTTCTGCGTAGGTGGTGCCAACTTGTCGGTGTGCTGAGGAGGCCATGCCAACACATTGGTTTGCTGAGCAGGCAGTGCTGATGCATTGGTATGCTGATCACGCGGCTGCGGACTGACGAACTGATGAGCAGTCGGTTTTGGACCTACAGACTGCTTAGCACGTGGTTCCGAAGCATCAGACTGCTTAGCAGTCCATTCCACCAGGTTGGTCTGCTGAGCATGTGGTGCAGCTGGGTCTCCCCCCGTCGCTTCAGCGGTCGGCATCTGAACCGGTGGTGCATCTTCAGCAGTTGTAGGCCTTGCCACTAGCTGCTCTGGGGCGGACGATGACATGGCCTGTATGGCACAAAGTCGGGCGGGCTGATCACAGGATGATGCATCAGTCATCGGATTACTAGTATTAGGTGCCTTGGGGGAAGCACGCGAGAGTTGTTGTGGCAAGGAGAGCGTCACCGGTTGAGGGGCGACATTGGTTGCTCTTGGCGGGGCTTCAAGGATCTCATCCATGAATTCTATTTCCTTTCGTGGCCACTGGATGTGATGTGATAGTGTTTCTCCCAAGGTCCTATGCTCATCAAAGTCCCCTAGGACATTCTTGAGGGCAAATTCATTGAATCCAGGCTTTACTCCAGTCATGTAGCACTTCACACAGCCCGGCTTCAATGGCACATTGTCCAACAAGAGGCCCTCTTCCAAGAAGGGTGGGCAAACCCAGGTTGTTGCACATTTTAATGTACCTTCATAATGTGTAAGCACACCCTTCAGTCTGTCTTTCATTCCAGATAGATCAGATATAGCATCATCATGAGCAGCTACAGTCTCAGTGTCGCTGGGGATCAGCTGATGCATAGCTACTCTTGTGCGGTGTTGTCGCGCAATAACCAGCATCCTCCATGCCTGCCTCCCCTCCCATCTGCTGGCTATCTGTCAGTGTTAGAGTCTTCTGCATCATCATTGACTCCTCAATTTCCTTTCGAACAGTCAGATACATGTCCTTCCTCAACCTTTCATACAATTTATTCTGCTTCATTTCACTCCTCGCTTTTTTCATGCTGAGCCTCTCTTCTTTGCTGAGTGTGAAAGCCCTCTTGTGCGGGACATTAACACCTATACCCCTTGCATGGCCAGGGAGCTCTCTTGTTTCCAGAGCATCGGACAGAGTGTCACATGGCCCTGAGTTCCTGTAGAACCTTCCAGGGATCTCGGAAGCTTTTAACATCACGGGATATAGTTTTTCGTCATGTGAGTTTTCAAAGTAATAAGTTCCGTCATCACACCTCCTTGCATGTGCCCGCAAGTAGTCTCTAGCGCGTTCGCCCCTGATTTCACTAAAGGCCGGTTTCCCACCCGCAGCTACTGCTTCTTTGTCCTGCCACACCCATACGGTGGGGGTGTGTGTTCCTCTTCTGAAGTTCCTATTGCTTGGCACTCTTCGTAGCAAACTCTGTAGTTGCCCTAACCCTTTTGAATTCTGCCCAGTCTGCCTTTGTAATTTGGGGGTATGCGGGGATTGGGTTCTTGCCTTCACTCAAGTACTTCTTGTACAACACGTGCTTCCAGTTTCTCCAAGCATCCCTAGCCTTCTTCAATGCAGTGTGTTCCACCTGCATTCTCCACTGCTCTGGAACGTTGAAGTGATCCATGATCTCCCGGACTATCCTTTGCCGTGTTTCTGTGTCAGCCTTTCGAAACCCCGGCAGATTAATGTTGAGCCTTGCCCTGCCAACAAATCCACACAGACTCCTAAACCTCGTGCGTGCTTTATCTGGTTTAGTTGGAGCCCAAGACTTTAAATCAATGTTGGTTACTTCATATACACCTTTAGGATGGTGTGTGGGCTTCCTTGGAGCGTTCCTCTGTGTCTTGACCAGAAAGGTAATTGCTACAGCTCTATCCCGTTGCAAATTACTTGATCCCTCACCATCTACTGAAGACCTAGGGTTGTCAGAATCAGATGAAGATACATCGCCTAAAGCATGAGTGTTGTCGCTGCTACTCAGCATCTACAAAGAATACATGCAAAACTCAGGAAATTAGGAGGATAAGCATAAAGCTAACAACTTGGTATCAAGCTATCTAAACATTTCATGCAATAATTTAGAAAATGTACGGCTAATTTGTTAAGTTTGTGTGACTCGGACGCCCACGATCTGTAAATCGACAGTAACTTATTGGAACAAATGCAGCTTATATGTACTAGTTAGGAAGGTAGATAATGAACATATATACACTCTCCATTATTTTATAGCCAATTTGGGAACATACGGAATGAAATAGGAAGAGGGATTGCGAGGAAATATGCCTCACCACGATGGAGAGCAGTAACTAACATGTTTCTTAATGCAAACCCAGTAGGACCACAGGAGAGGCGAGGGTTACAGGATCGATATGCTCGAGGGAGGCTAGCAAGCAAACGAAGACGGCGAGGCACGGGCAGCCGCGTGTTAGGAATGGTAATGGAGGTAGGGTTGACGCCAAAGAGCGGGCACACGGCCGGGTTGAGCACGCCGGCACCGGAGAGGGTTCTGCTATGGATATGGGGGAGGGGGAGCTGGCAATGGAGATTGGGTGGACTAATTGAGTGAAATGCGGGCGGGCGGTGGGGGGGGGGGGGTGTTGGCGACCTAGGTGAAAAGGGTGAAAAAATATCCCCGGTCGCCGCACGAAAAGGCCTATGCAAACAGTTGCCTCTAAGAGCTCGTGTGCACAAACAACATAATTTTGTTTGAAATGAAGACATGCTAATTTTGATATGAAGACGTGAGTTCATCGTTTTGCCTCTAATTTTTTTCCACGGTAAGCAATCACCATTATACCACAGGTTTGATTTTTTGACGCATTTCAGGTCTCGTGTGCTATATTTAAGCCATATTTGGCATTTACCGTGCATTTTGGCATATAAATCAAATCCTAGCCGGAATTGTATGAGCTGATGAAAGGGATGATGATTGTTGTTCGATCTGGGAGCATCCAACGATGCAGACGTATGATCCGTGGAGTTTTGGTTCTGGCCAATCAGAACGCACGACTCAGATCGCGCGCACGTAGCAGGGGGGCATCGGCCACGGTTTGGTAGGCACACGGCTTTCGTGAGTGAACCGTGTGCTATTTGAAAACATTTACATGAACTAACAACATATTTTCGTTTGAATGAAACATGAGTTCATCATTTCGCCTAGAATTTTTTTCCACGGTAAGAAATCACCATTGTGCCCTATGGTTCGATTTTCTGGTGCATTTGAGATATCGTTTGCTATATTTGAGTCTTTTTTTTGCATTTACCATGCATATATATATATATATAACCATGTCGCAACTACACGTGGGTGTTAGCATATCATTTGTGTGTCGCTTTGTGAGTTTTCATTCATTGTCCGAGAAACGGGAAGAGATTTTAAACAGTTCGGCCACAGGGTGCGGCCAGAGGCATAGGCCTTGTTGGTATTTTAATTACAGGAAATGCATAAAGGGTCTAGAAATAACGAAAATCGGTCTGTCACCATGGCGTGCTCTCAGGATCCCATGGAAAAAATTTGGTAAAGTTTGGCACAAGTTTTGATGCTCACACCTTCCAAATCGGAGCATCTCACAAGAAGGATCATAGTTTCCAAAAGGAGACGCGACACTTCGGACTCCAATTGTCGGTGACTACATCGTTCCGCCTCAAAAAAAATTCACGGTAAACAATCACGGATATACCATAGGTTTCATTTCTGGCCCATTTCAGGTCTCGTCTTCTATATTTAAGTCATTTTTTTGCATTTACCTTGCATTTAGTGCATATAAAATCAAAACCCTACTACAACTACATGTCGGTGTTAGTTAGCAAAGAAGGTGTACAAATCATTTGTGTGTCGCTTTGCGAGTTTTCATCCATTGTCTGAGAAGCGGGAAAAGTTTCAAACATATCAGCCGCGAGGCGCGGCCACCGGCGTAGGCCTAGTTGGTATTTAATTACAGGAAATTCAGATGGAGTCCAGACATCATCAAAATTGGTGTGTGCCCGTGGCGTGCTCCCACGACCTCGTGGAAAAAGATTCGTAAAGTTTGGCACAAGTTTTGATGATTGCTCCTTGGAAACCGGAGCATCTCACAAGAAGGATCATGGTTTCCAAAAGGAGACGTGTCAATTCAAACTCCAGTAGCCAGTGACTTCATCGTGTGGCCTCATAAAAACTTCTACGGTACGTAATCACCATTATACCATGGGTTTGATTTTCTGGTGCATTTCATGTATAGTTAACTATATTTAAGACATTTTTTGAATTTAACATGCATTTTGTGCATATAAATAAAATTACAACCATAACTGCATGTGTTGTCGAAAGGGATGAGGATTGCCGTTTGATCTGGGAGCATCCAACGGTGCAGACGTACGATCCGTGGGGTTTGGGTTCTGGCCAATCAGAATGCACGACTCAGATCGGCCGCGCAGCAGGGGGGCATCGGCCACAGTTTAGTAGGCACACGGCTTTTGTGAGTGAACCATGTGCTATTTGAAAACATTTACATGAAGTAACCACATATTTTCGTTTGAATGAAAACATGAGTTCATCGTTTCGCCTCAATTTTTTTTTCCACGGTAAGAAATCACCATTGTACCTTAAGGGTCAATTTTCTGGTGCATTTGAGATCTTGTTTGCTATATTTGAGCCATTTTTTGCATTTACCATGCATATATATATATAGTTGCAACTACACGTGGGTGTTAGCAAGATCATTTGTGTGTCGCTTTGCGAGTTTTCATTCATTGTCCGAGAAACAGGAAAAAAATTCAAACAGTTCGGCCACAGGGTGCGGCCAGAGGCGCATGCCTTGTTGGTATTTTAATTATAGGAAATGCATATAGAGTCCGGAAATAACGAAAATCATTGTGTCACCGTAGCGTGCTCTCACGATCCCATGGAAAAAAATTGTTAAAGTTTGGCACAAGTTTTGGTGCTCGCACCTTCCAAACCGGATCATCTCACAAGAAGGATCATAGTTTCCAAAAGGAGACGCGGCACTTCGGACTCCAAATCATCGGTGACTACATCGTTCCGCCTCGGAAAAAAATTCACAGTAAACAATCACGGATATACCCTAGGTTTGATTTTCTGGCCCATTTCAAGTCTCGTCTACTATATTTAAGTCATATTTTTGCACTTACCTTGCATTTAGTGCATATAAAGTCAAAACCCTACTTCAACTACATGTGGGTGTTAGTTAGCAAAGAAGGTGTACAAATCATTTGTGCGTCGCTTTGCGAGTTTTCATCCGTTGTCCGAGAAGCAGGGAGAAGTTTCAAACATTTCGGCCGCGAGGTGCGGCCACCGGCGTAGGCCTAGTTGGTATTTTAATTACAGGAAATTCAGATGGAGTCCGGACATCATCAAAATCGGTGTGTGCCCGGGGCGTGCTCTCACGACCCCGTCGAAATTTTTTGGTAAAGTTTGGCACAAGTTTTGATGATCGCTCCTTGGAAACCGGAGCATCTCACAAGAAGGGTCATGGTTTCCAAAAGGAGACGTGTCAATTCAAACTCCAGTGGCCGGTGACTTCATCATTTGGCCTCATAAAAATTTCCATGGTACGCAATCACCATTATACCACGGGTTTGATTTTCTGGAGCATTTCAGGTATCGTTTGCTATATTTAAGACATTTTTTGAATTTAACATGCATTTTGTGCATATAAATAAAATTACAATCGGAACTGCATCTGTTGTCGAAAGGGATGAGGATTGCCGTTCGATCTGGGATCATCCAACGGTGCAGACGTATGATCCGTGGGGTTTGGGTTCTGGCCAATGAAAATGCACGACTCAGATCACGCGCGCGGTTTGATCGGCACACGGCTTTCATGAACGAAGCGTGTGCTCTTCACAAACCAGATTGCATATCTTCTGTTCATACATACTGGCTTCATCAATAAGAAGAGCTTAATGTATTGCTTGCCAACTGTCCTACTCCGTTCGTACCGGTGCATAAGTCACATTACGAAAACCAAATAATCCCAAAACTCGTTCCTTATTTTTGTCCTGAAAAAAGACATCAGCCAATAGGAGTCCTGCGGCTAGTATGCATTCAATGACTTCAGACTACTTAGCATAACATGCAACGGTCAATTTTCTGCACGCATTGGTATTGATTACCAAATAATCATCAAGTTCTCTTGTTTCCCCCCACCTAGGTCGCCGGTACGGAGGGAGTAGTACTACAAAAAATGCTTGTTTCATATGTGGACGCTCCAATGTGTGTGCGTAATTAATTATCACATTGAGAATTGCGCAACCCCGGGAATTTGGAGCGACTGGGTACAAATAATTGCGGTTGATTATATTAGTGGTTAGATAATACGTCACCCCCTCCCCCCGGCTTCAGTTGGCATTCCTCTTCTCTGCATACCCCGCTTAAGTGTCCACCATCTTCATCGTCCCCGGCCGGCTACGCTAGACACTTGCACACACTCTGCAATCTCGCTTTCTCGCGGTTTTTATACGACCACAGCCATGTCGAGCGACGGCGAGGACAACAGTTCCGCCAGTAGTCTGGCACCCTATGATAGGTCAACATCGGAATCATCCCGCTCATCTTCCATGAATCCGGCGTCGAGCCCAGACCTTGATTATATCCAGATCATGGAAGGGACGCCGCCTTCAAAGTCGTCAGATGACAACCAAACGGACGAGGAGCCGTTAGAGGACAAAGAAGAGGAAGATGATGATGATGAGGAGGAATGGTTGAACAAGGAGAAGGAGGACGAAGACAGCAACGACGATGACAACGGCGGCGGCGATGAAAAGCCAATGGTCAGCGGCAAGAAGCGTCCTCGCCAAGACGATGCCGCGGGGCCATCCAACAACAACAACAAGAAGGACTAAATTAAGCAGACTGTATATATGTCTGTTTTTGTTCGCTCATATTAATTCGTTACCTCTGTTTCCCCTGTCAATCTCATCGCAGACGGACGGTTAGTAATACGTATTCGACAGAGATCTTTTACATTATCGCCCACAGGTTGGTTTCTTGAATTGTGTGCCATGCTGAGCACACAATTCACAAAAAAGATCGTATGGGCTGTCTATAATGATCGCACACAATTCTGAGTACCAACCTGTTTGCCGGGTATCACACACATCTTGTTGCGCCGAATCGTTTGTGTTCAACTCGATCATCGCAAACGGTTCATCGGAGCAAACTGTATGTCGTATATCGCACACACCTTGATATGCACTACTGCAGGATGCTGCTAATGCGACACTCTGATTAGAGACCCTTTGACGAAACTGTGTGCGATGCATTAATCGCAAACGGTGATGTAAAAAAACATCAAAAAAGATGCAAAACGTTTGCGATGGCGGAGACATCAAACATGGTTCAGATTTTAGTTGTGTGTGTGATGCAGGGCATATGGTTGATCCATACGAACTGTTTGCGATGAGACAGAACAACAAAAACGGGCAGCCATATCAAGGTGTGAGCGATATACGACATATAGTTCGCTCAGATGAACTATTTGCTATTAGGGAATGCAACAGAAACGGTTAGCCAGATCAAGGCGTGTGTGATATACGCATACGGTTCACTCGAACGAACTGTTTTCGATTAGGGAACACAACAGAAATGGTTCAACTTAATAAGATGTGTGTGATATGCGGCATACAGTTCACATAGATGATCTATTTGCGATGAGCCAAAAGAACACAAACGATTCGTGTAAACAAGATGTGTGTGATATACGGCAAACAGCCCACTGGGATGAACTGTTTGTGATGAGAAATTATAACACAGACGGTTACTACAGTTAATTCGTGTGCGATTCTGTGTGTACAAGAAACTTTGATAAATGCAAACTAGTTGCTTGCGGTGGCTACGAGTATCGCACACGATGCATGTGCGAGTACTCGTGTGCGATGATTAGTAAGTTACACATGCGTTTCCTTATGTTAACATGTGTGTGATAGATAACACATGTGTGAATTTGCAATATGGACAATTAATATGCAAATGCCTTCTGGACATCGGTGCTGATCGCCACGTCGAAAACATGGACGTCCTCTACTCTACCGCTCTACCGGGCACACACTTAAACTCAATGAATTGTGTACGATACTAATACTTTCCATGAAAATTTAAGAACTTGGCTAACAGCATTTGAGTAACATATATATAGTGGTTACACTATTCAACAAAAGGAGGATCTTCGTAACACAGTTTTGACAACCATATGGTCCATATCTACATACTTATACTAGTAACAACTATCACATTTTAAGAGGCTGAGGTCCAACAACCATATGGTCCATATCTACATACTTAACATAGTAATAGCTAGCACATTTTAAGAGGCTGAGGGCCAACAACCACAACTATCCACTGGAAGCAGCTTGATCACGGCGACTCGGCATATCATCAATGAAAAGGAAGAACCCTCCTATGCCTTGGTAGAGCATGAGTAGAACAGTGTCTCCAATTTTCCAATATGGATGCATTGCCATGACAAGCGAGAACTTGTTGATTTGAATGTTCCATTTCTGCGGGAAATGCAGTACCTTGCAATCACTTTGGCATTATTAGCAGGCACAAGTGTAATTCGACCACGTCGAGAAATCGATTCAGGAACAGCTGCAGCGGGCAATTTTTGTTGAAATATAGAATAAAAACCAATTGTGACATATCGTTGAAGATATATATAGTTTATGAGCATCAACATAAAAATAAGACTTTGTACCAGCGTTTTGTGCACACAATTGGTCTTGTTCAATGTGTGCACCATAGGTATAATTAATCCCATCCAAAATCTAGCGTCCATACGCTGTGCTATCTCTATCAGATTATGAACAAATTTTATGACATGCTTCAAGTCTTTCCAGTGAAATTTGGTACGCTTAGTAACATACAGATTGTTAACTATGCATCCAACATAACCTGCTTAAAAGGTGGAAAGGTATTATTTATTCAGAACATGGCAGAAGAATATATAGTGCGCATAAATTGGTAAATAGAATTTGTTACTGCCTAGGAACGGAGTCAGAAAATGAAATCACAATTGGTTGCTTAAATAGTGATCAATTAGTCAGAACAAATACTCCGATTTTGCTAAGTAATATGCCAGCATGGAGAAAGTTGAAAGGACACTAACCTCGATCAGACTATGATCGGCTGATGACGTTGGGGAAGTAAACATCCATGTTAATTAGACTAGGCTGTGGTGCACGCACTAGAATTTTATTGCCAGCTTTCAGTTCATAGCACTTAGACATTTTTCTCCAAAGGTCCGCATCAAAATAGGAGTGACCATCTTTATCAAGTTTTACGCTAACTGTCATTGTAAATCCATGCTACATTGTCAATATGACATCCATGGAGTCATCATCAAAGTAAAGCCCAGGATTTCCTTCTACTCCTGTTCTTACAAAGCAAGGGATGTACTGCCTGAAATGAAAATTAAGATCGTAAATTAGATATATTGAAATAACAGAGCAAGATGAAAATATGGGAGTAACTGATAGAACAGAACAATATATAGCTGAAAGCAAAGTACAAAAATATATAATTAAAAATAGATAATGTAACAAAGATTTGATGCAAATATGAGAGTAACTGAATGAACAATACATCATAAATTTGCCTAATATAGGGAAAAAATCGGCTTCGACATCTAGGCTGCACGTGGCACCGTACCTTTTATCCAAATGTAGCAATAGACGGTATATGTTCACATATTTAGGCCATGCCGACCATGGTAGGGTGAGATTGAACATACCGAGCGCTCCCTGAAGTCGTCCGGAATGGTGAGATAGAACTTCGCTTCCGACTGGCCGCGACCACACTTGCCCGATTTGTGCTTGCATTGTGGACACATGAATGAAAACCCTCGAATCAGCTAGAAAAAAAATGAATCCATGGCAATTTCTGCCGGTTGACTAACAGCGACAGACGGACTGCGATAAGAGATGAATAAATATTTCGCTAAATTGATTACCTTCTCCATGAGAAAAAATCCCCGGCCCAATCCCGCAGAAAACCCCAATCGACCAGAGTCTAGAATGTCGGTGCAGATAGGCGGCGGCCAACGGTAGGGGCGAAATCCCGTGCCGTTTGGAGCGCGACCTCCGCCCGCCGACGACAGCCGTCGAGCTTAAGGTGGCCGCCGCGATAGAAGTTGATGAGGTGCAGAGTTGCGGAGGAGTCCTCGGTGAGTGGGTGGGGAAGAAGTGGGCGAGGGTTTTCTTTTTTCCTTTTGCATGTGTGAGTGAACACACACGGTTCGCAGAGGTGACGGAGATGAATCATGTGCGATAGTAAATCACAGAGATTGAAGGGGAATCCAAATTTCCTTTGTCCTTTATCCATGAGTTTTTTTCTACGATGAACATAAACCCTGCAAATCACCGTGTTTAAATTTGGCACTTTTTCGGGTTCATTTACCATATTTAGGGGATTATGTGCATTTTCTAGGTATTAATGCACATAATTCAAATTCAAACAATTGGTGCATGAAAAGGTGCACGAGAACGGTTTGGAAAACCATGCTCGTGCTATTTAGTAAATTCTCATGCCTTTTACAAGGAATGGGCAGAGATTTCACGGAAATGTGTGGCAATAGTCAACCACAAATGCGTCGTTTATTGGTTTTTCAACTGTAGAAAAATGAAATACATGCTTGAAAAACATGACGGCTGGCATGGTGCCATGGTATGGCCTCACCATGCCCTAGTAAAAATTTGAGAAGGTTTGGCTTATGTCGTCGTGCACGCCCTTCCTAAATCGAACCATCACCGAGGAAATTTCATGGTTTCGAGGGGGAAATCACCAAGATTGAAGGGGCCGGGAATCCAAATTTTCTTCCTAGTTTGTCATTCAGTTTTTTTCTATGATCAACATACCCCCTTCAATGCAACGTATTCAAATTTGGCATTTTTCTGGGCTCATTTACCATATTTAGGGGATTATGTGCATTTTCTAGGCATTAATCCACATAATTCAAATTCCAACAATCGGTGCATGAAAAGGTGCACAAGAACGGTCTGGAAGACCATGCTCGTGGTATTTAGTAAATTCTCATGCCTTGTACAAGGAATGAGTAGAGATTTCAAGGGAATGTGTGGCAATAGTCAACCACAAACGCGTCGTTTACTAGGTTATCAACTATAGAATAATGAAATACATGCTTGAAAAACATGACGCCTGGCATGGTGCCATGGTATGGCCTCACCGTGCCTTGGTAAAAAGCTGAGAAGGTTTGGTTTATGTCGTCATGCACGCCCTTCATAAATTGAACCATCACCGAGGAAGTTTCATGGTTTTGAGGGGGAAATCACCAAGATTGAAGGGGAATCCAAATTTTCGTCCTAGTTTATCATTCAGTTTTTTTTCCAACGATCAATATACCCCCTCCAATGCAACGTGTTCAAATTTGGCATTTTGCGAGCTCATTTACCATATTTAGGGGATTATGTGCATTTTCTAGGCATTAATGCACATAATTCAAATTCGAACAATTGGTGCATGAAAAGGTGCACAAGAAAGGTCTGGAAAACCATGCTCGTGCTATCTAGTAAATTCTCATGCCTTTTACAAGGAACGGGCAGAGATTTCAAGGGAATGTGTGGCAATAGTCAACCACAAATGCGTTATTTACTGGGTTATCAACTATAGAAAAATGAAATACATGCTTGGAAAACATGACGCCTGGCATGGTGCCATAGTATGGCCTCACCGTGCCCTGGTAAAAATTTGAGAATGTTTGCCTTATGTCATCATGCACGCCTTTCATAAATCGAACCATCACCAAGGAAGTTTCATGGTTTCGAGGGGGAAATCACCAAGATTGAAGAGGAATCCAAATTTCCTTTGTCCTTTGTCCATGATTTTTTTTTCTATGATGAACATACACCCTGCAAATCACCGTGTTCAAATTTGGCACTTTTCCAGGTTCATTTACCATATTTAGGGGATTATGTGCATTTTCTAGGCATTAATGCACATAATTCAAGTTCAAACAATCGGTGCATGAAAGGGTGCAAAACAACGGTCTGGAAAACCATGCTCGTGCTATTTAGTGGATTCTCATGCCTTTTACAAGGAATGGGCAGATATTTCGATGAAATGTGTGGCAATAGTCAACCACAAACATTTGTTTATTGGGTTTTCAACTATAGAAAAATGAAATAAATGCTTGAAAAACATGACGCCTGGCATGGTGCCATGGTATGGCCTCACCATGCCCTGGTAAAAATTTGAGAAGGTTTGGCTTATGTCATCATGCACGCCCTTCATAAATCGAACCATCACCGAGGAAGTTCCATGCTTTCGAGAGGGAAATCACCAAGATTGAAGGGGAATCCAAATTTTTTCGTTCTTTGCCCTTGAGTTTTTTTCTACGATGAACATACACCCTGCAAATCACCGAGTTCAAATTTGGCACTTTTCCTGGCTTATTTACCATATTTAGGGGATTATGTGCATTTTCTAGGCATTTAGCGCATATAAATCCAATCCAGCTACAGTTACACGGGTGTGATGTGAGGGACGTCGATTGCCGTTCGATCGCGGTGCATCCTACGGTGCACACGCGCGATCCACGTGGCTGGGGTTCCGGCCAATCATAACGCAACACATAATAGGCTCAGCACACACTGTTTCTGGAGGCAATGGAGATGAACCATGTGTGATAATGAACGAGCAAGATTGTAAGGGAAGCCAAATTTCCTTCGTTATTTGTCATTGAGCTCTTCAAAACCACCGCACTGTATGGCTGTCCGGCCACTCCATCCCAGAACTCTCTCCAAGCATCGTTCATGGCACCGCGGCACACAGTAACTGGTAAGGAAGCGATGGCATCCCGTCGCGCCGCGTTCCTCGCCGCCCGCAACCGCACACATGGTAAGGAAGCGATGGCATCCCGCCGCATCGAGTTCATCGCCACCGACGGCCGCACAAGTACATGGGCGGACTTTGATGCTGCCATGGCCGAATGGGCGGTGGATCTAGAGGCGGCCAAAGTCACACATAAGGACAGGAAAAGGCAGAAAGCAGTCAAGAAAAGAGAGTCCCGCCGCCGCAAGAAAGAAGAGGCCGCACGCCGTCTTGAGGAGAGCTCAGCGGAGATCAAAGCACAGTGGGCTGCCGCCTACAAGGCCGGGAAGGAGAACGACGGTGTCTGGCCATCATGCCCTGATGCCAGCATGTGAGAAGTAGTTAGTGCGTGTGTCTCCCGTAAGTTTGTATAATTAATTACGAGCATCTACCAGTACTACATGCGTACTAGTTTTGGAGCAAATTACCAGTACTACTTTAAGTTGGTACTATCTATTATTAATGTATAATGTCGGTAAGCGCATCCTTTGAGGGCTTTGAGCGTTGATTAGCATGTGTTCACTGAAGTTTTGTTGCCGCACCCCGGCCCTAAATACTCCTGAAAGGTCCGCCCGCAGCCACCGGAGACTAGAGCTGGCCGCAGCTGGTTTTTAGTCCCACCTCGCCATGCAAGTTGGCCGCACACCGGCTTAAATTGCCGCGCCGGCGGATGGCAGCAAGCTTCTCTCTTGCTGCATAGGATCAAATCCGGCTATGCGAGCGAGGCAGGTTGACACTTGATTGCATGTCATAAACCAATGATTGTTCATCGAGTGTCACCTTGCCTTGTTCATGTACATTGAGTAATCCTGATACAATGAAAGAGATTTTTCAAATTAGGTGCCGTTGGAGATGCTGATAGATATAAGAATTATTAGAAGATCACAAAACACACGGTTTCTATGGCGTACCCGTGTGCGTTTTTTGCGTTAATGATCCATAAGTCAGTTACCTGTGCGATGTTTCCTAATAAAGCAGGCGTACCATTGACCAAAAAAATCAACTACACATGTACATTTTTTCTGAAGACGGGATCTGCCAATTTTCTCTTTTCTCGCACACGAGTATTTTACGTGCTTCGTCTGCGTTGTGTGTTTCCCCCGCCCAAGTTTCAAGTTTCACAGCGAAATTTTCATTAGGCGCGTGATTTCAGAATTTATTCCTCCCACCACATCCCCATCCATCAAATTTCCTCAGTATCTCCCTCCCCCTCCCCGTAGCTCAAACCGTCGCCGCCGCTACCACGGCTTCAAACACATCTACGTTCTGCCCGAGCATCGTTGATCCAGTCAGGTAACCCACCAATCTCTATCACGGCCCCGGCCAGATTGCTTAAATGCCGCCTGCGAAACATCCTCATGCCTCTAAATCCCCACCGCCCCTACCTCCAGAGCATCGTTGCGCAAGCCCAAC
Organism: Thinopyrum elongatum; assembly: GCA_011799875.1. Classification (NCBI taxonomy): domain Eukaryota; kingdom Viridiplantae; phylum Streptophyta; class Magnoliopsida; order Poales; family Poaceae; genus Thinopyrum; species Thinopyrum elongatum. The sequence goes on along the minus strand of CM022299.1, from coordinate 325,022,827 downwards.
CACATATCACGTGGAGGTCGAGGAGCTGATGACGGTCGATGGCGCGATGGTCGCTGTGCGTGTTCAACTGGAGGAACACCTTGCCTCCGCGCTGCCGACTTGGTGCAGGCTCTGACCCAGATGAAGTGCCCCAGCGACTACCCCTCAGGACTTACCAGGTATGATCTGACCAGCTCAATCTTACCAATACCACTTGCAATGGCTATGTTTTGTACGGTTGATGTATTAAGCATGTTCGTGCCTTGTTTTTTCAGTACTGCACACTGTGTGATGTTCAAGTATTAACTGTCCATCTCAATTTCACCAATACCAGCAACAAACTTACAATACATGACTCAGGATATCACTAGAGATGCTGCCCATTTGCTATTTTTGGTGGATGCTAACCCTGTTGTACTGAACATGCCTGTCCATGTACTTACGCAGGGTCATAACGGGCGATGCTGGTGTTTGCCGTCGAGGTTAGCTGCATCCCATGTCTTATAGTATTTCACATCATTTGTGCTATTGCAGTTTAACTTCTAACATTTACAGGTTGCCTGTAGGTACACATGTCAACGGCACTGATCCATGCTTCGACCCGGAGGAACAGCTCGCCTCTGCCGCCGCTGACTTTGGGCGGGCTCTGGCCAAGATGAAGTGCCCCAGCAACTACCTCTCAGGACTTACCAAGTATGAACTCACCAGTTCAATTTTACCAATACCAGTTGCAATTAATGGCTATGTTTTGTACGGTTGATGTATTAAGCATGTTGTAGTAAACATGCCTAACACGTTTTAGCTATTTTCCCTACCTTTTTATAGACAACTGGGCCATTCTCTGCTCTGGCAGCACCTGCCTTGTGATGTTTAACTCTACCAATTGCATTTTTATCAGTACCTGTTTCAATGGCTATTAAGCCTGTTGCAATTAACAGTTGTATCCATTTTTTAACAGTTGTATTTCAATGGCTACAAACTTACAAAACATGACTTAGGATGCTATTAAGCCTATTGCAATTAACAGTTGTATCCATTTTTTAATCTATCCCTTTGCTACCGTGCTACTCTCCGTAATGAAGATATACTAGAGATGCTGCCGATTTGCTATTTTTAGTGGAAGCTAACCCTGTTGTACTTAACATGCCTTTCCATGTACTTACACAGGGCCATAACGGGCGATGCTGTTGTTTGCCATTGAGGTTAGCTGCATCCCATGTCTTACAGTTTTTTACATCATTTGTGCAATTGTTGTTTGGCTTCTAACATTTACTTGCTTCTTGTAGGTTCACATGTCAGCGGCACTGATCCACTCTTCGACCCGGAGAACACCTCGCCTCCGCTGAGGCCAACTTGGGGCGGACTCTTGTCCATATGAAGTGCCCCAGCAACTACCCCTCAGGACTTACCAAGTATGAACTCACCAGTTGAATCTTACCAATACCTGTTGCAATGGCCATGTTTTGTACGGTTCATGTATTAAGCATGTTGTAGTAAACACGCCTAGCCCATCTTATCTATTTTCCCTACCTTTTTTTATAGATAACAGGGCCATTCTCTGCTCTAGTAGCACCTGCCTTGCGATGTTTAACTCTGACAATTTCATTTCTATCAGTACCAGTTTCAATGGCTATACTAGGTTGTCTGTTGCAGTAAAAAATTCTATCCATTTTTTAATCCGTACCTTTGCTACCGTGCTACTCTTTCACAATGAAGATATCACTACAGATGCTGCTGTTTTATTACCATTTGCTATTTTTTGGTAGATGTTAACCCTGTTGTAGTTAACATTGGCTTTCCATGTACTTACACAGGGCTACAATGGGCGATGTTGTTGTTTGCCGTCGAGGTTAGCTGCATCCCATGTCTTATACACCATCTGTTCCTAAATATATGTATTTTTAGAGATTCCAATATAGACTACATACGGAGCAAAATGAGTGAATCTAGATTCTAATCTAAACTATGTCTATAATTCTATATACATCCGTATGTAGTTCATATTGAAATCTCTAAAAAATACTTGTACTTAGGAACGTAGGTAGTTGTATTTTACATCATTTGTGCAATCTCTGTTTAGCTTCTAACATTTACTGGTTGCTTGTAGGTACATATATGAGCGGTACTGATCCACGCTTCGATCCCTTTTGCATATGGGGCAATGAGATATTCATGAACAAGCATCAAGTGAGGAAACTAAGAAAGATTGTTAGGCGAAAGAAATGGGTGATGGGAATTAAGCTCTTTATTTACACTTTGTCCAAGACAACATTGAACTTTAAGATGGTAAGTAATGTGTTGCCTTTTCCCCCTTCCCACAACAAGTTACTCTATTAGACCTGAGTATCTGAAATTTTTCTCTTTTTAATGGTTTCCGAAGCTATATACTGATGATTACCTTGCAAACTACATGACCGGAGTGGAGGCAAATAAGGTTAAAGTATATAATTCATGCTACCATGATAATGCTCTAGAAGTCTTCCTGAAGGTGGTAAAGGATGGGCGGGCGATCGTCACAAGGGGTTGGACAAAAGTTGTTCGTGCCTATGGCATGCAAGAGGGCACATTATGGGCATTCCGCTTCTTTAACATCATCGGCAGCCAAAATGATTTACACTTGTCTCTTCACCTTTACCGCCTCTAAATATTGTGGTTAATTGTTGTCTAATCCTGTAATTACTGAACATATTGTACTGAGGATTTTATTTATGGATTGGTTGTTGAACCATTGTGCTGAGAATTTGAATTCCACATTTCATATTTAAAAATTTCCAATTGGAATAATAAATTATAGGGAAAAATAAAATTATACAGGAGCGAATAAAATAATGTGCACACGGTTAGAAAGAAAATAGTGTGTGTGATGAAAATAGAGAACAGACGGTTCTTTGACGTGAAACGTTTGCGATGCCCGACAGACGCACACATGGTTTCGTCTCATATGCATGTGCGATTCATGGTAATAGAGCAAACATTTCAAACCTGTGTGCGTGTGTGATAGGAATACCTATCGCACACAATTATGAAAATGGACACGTTGGCGTTAGTAGGGGCACCGCACACATTTTACATTCTTGAACTGTGTGCGATAACGTACCTATCGCAAACACGTCGGTAGATTAAATGTTGATGTCCACCTTTTTCACACGACTATAGCGGCGTAATCGTTTGGGATGTCACTTGGATCAGAAAGTAACGTCGAGACGTAACATGTGGGACTGGGGCGACTTCTCATACGATTATTCTATGGCGGTCGTCAGTAGCCGCTCGCCTATCCCCGACGGTTTTTAGGTAGTGTGGGAAGGACCCCCTATCGCAATCACTCACTCGGGGACGGTTCAAAATGCCGTCACGGAAAGGGGTTAAAAAATGTTTGTATAGCACGTTACGGTACCAGTGATGGCTGCCCATTTCTGTTGTTCTGTCTCATCGCAAACAGTTCGTATGGATCAACCGTATGCCCCGCATCGCACACATAACTAAAATCTAAACCGTGTTTGATGTATCCGCCATCACAAATGTTTTGCATCTTTTTTGACGGTTTTTTTACATCAACATTTGTGATTAATGCATCGCACACAGTTTCATCGAAGGGTCTCTGATTGTAGTGTCGCGTTAGCAGCATCCTGCAATAGTGTAGCTACTAGCTATGGACCCATAGGTCTGTGGTAAACTACTCACACATCATCGGAAGGGCAGCAAGGTTGATGTAGAGGCCCTCCATGACCGAATCCCCCTCAGGCAGAGTACCGGAACAGGTCTCCAGATGGGATCTCACGAGGACAGAAACTTGCGGCGGCGGAAAAGTTTTTTTGGTGTGCCCTGTGGTATATGGGGAATATTTGGGTATTTATGGAGCTGAGATTAGGGTTAGAGGAGCCACGGGGGGGGGGGGGGGCATAAGCTCATAGGGCGCCCCCTAGGGCATGCCTGGTGAGCTTGTCGCTCACCCGTGGACCTTCTGGCCTCCTCCCAAAGCTTCCTAGTTGTCTTCTGGCCCAAGAAAAAATGTCAAAAAGATTCGTTCCGTTTGGTATAGATTTTCTGTAAAAGACAAAAACATGAAGAAAAAAACAACTGGCACTGGGCAATAGGTTAATAGGCTAGTCCCAAAAAATGATATAAAATAGCATAATAATGCATATAAACATCCAAGATGGATAATATAATAGCATGGAACAATAAAAAATTATAGATACATTGGAGACGTATCACATACTGGACCATATCCGTTCTTTCAACAATGTTATTCCTCAAGTGATCGTCCATGTTCCTAAGTTCATGACAAATAGAGTAACACTTTAAGCAAGATGACATGATTTAGACAAAGTAAACCCAATCAATATGAATAAACCCCATCGTTTTATCCTTAGTAGAAATAATACAATACATGCCTCACTACCCCTTCTGTCACGAGGTGAGGACACTGCAAGATTGAACCCACTACAAAGCACCTCTCTCACCGAAGATAAATCAATCGAGTTGGCCAAAACAAACGGATAGATAAGAGAGAAATACAAAGCTATCATAATCATCCATAATAAAGTTCAGAATAGAATCAATTAGTTTCAATGAATAATCTGATCATAAACCCACAATTCATCGGATCCCAACAAACACACCGCAAAAGAAGATTACATCGAATAGAACTCCAAGAAGACCAAGGAAAACATTGTATTGAAGATCAAAGAGAGAGAAGAAGACATATAGCTACTAGCTATGGACCAGTAGGTCTGTGGTGAACTACTCAGGCATCCTCGGAAGGTAGCAAGGATGATGTAGAAGCCCTCCGTGATTGATTAACCTTCCGGTAGAGTACTGGAAAAGGCCTCCAGATGGGATTGTAGAAGAACAAAAGATTGCGGCCGCAGAAAAAGTGTTTCGGGTGGGTCTCGGGGGTTTTCCAATATTTGAGAATTTATAGAAGTGGAATTAGGCCAGACGGAGCCATGTGGGGCCCACAAGGTTGCAGGGATCACCCTATTGCCTTGTCGTCTCCTTGTTTGTCCTCTGGTCTCCTCCCGAAGCATCTAGTGTTTGGACTTCGTTTGGTACAGATTTTTTGGAAAACCAAAAATAAGCAGAAAACAACAACTGGCACTAGGCATTGGGTTAATAGGTTTGTTCCCAAAAATGATATAAAATAGCATAAAATACATATAAAGTATCCAAGATTAATAATATAATAGCATGAAACAATAAAAAATTATAGATACGTTGGAGACGTATCAGCATCCCCAAGCTTAATTCCTACTCGTCCTCGAATAGGTAAATGATAAAAATAGAATTTTTTATGTTGAATGCTACCTAGCATGTGTATCATGTAGTCTCTTTACAGTATAAATGATGAGAAACGATGAAGTAACAATATCAACATAATAATATCCATGAATATAAGAAGCATAATCATTGTTATTTCAAAATATACGATCATTAACGAATGTTATCCCCACTCATTTTATCATGTTAGCATGGCATGACTCCGCCTTCACCGCATAAATATAAATCATGGGCACCTCGGTGTCAAACCAGGCAATTGGATCGTACTTCTAACACGCTATAGCATTTTCAACCCCACCCAATACAAGAGCGTGAGCCATGGATATAACACTATAGGTGGAATATAATGTGGTGATAGAGATCAATAAGTAGAAGTCAAAAAGGTAGAAAGTCTCGCATGAACGCGACTAATCAACGGGCTATGGAGATCCCCATCAATCGATATCAATGCGAAGAGTAGGGATTGCCATGCAACGGATGCACTAAGAGCTATAAGTGTATCAAAGCTCAACGAAAACTAAGTGGTTGTGCATCCAACTTGCTTGCTCATGAAGACCTCGGGCATTTGAGGAAGCCCATCATCGGAATATACAAGACAAGTTCTATAACATCAAATTCCCACTAGTATATAAAAGTGATAACTCAGGAGACTCTCTATATGAAGAACATGGTGCTACTCTGAAGCACAAGTGTGGAAAAGGATAGTATCATTGCCCCTTCTCTCTTTTTCTCTCAATTTTTTTGTTGGGCTCTTTTGGCCTATCTTTTTTCATCCGAATTCTCATCCCGACTTGTGGGGGAATCATAGTGACGGTGTCCTAGACTAGGGCGTGCCAACCTAGTCGGCACATAGTCCTCGGGCTGGGCCTCCAGGCCCTCATCCTCATTAGGGTGGACTCCAGAAGCTACACGCCTGGACGTGATCAAGACCACATCTACCAAAGACTTGACGTATACTCCAAGACATCTCACGCCGCCTCCATTCGCGTCCCTGGATACCGACTATGTAAACCTAGATGCCCTACCTGGCGTGTATATAAGCCAGAGGGTTTAGCCTGTAGAGGGGATCAAGTCACTATTACATTCACCAAGCCCTAGAGTTAGATCTCTCCTTACGATCTCGAGGTAGATCAAGCTTTTACTCGATACATCCTCATCAATATAATCAAAGCAGGACATAGGGTATTACCTCTTCGAGAGGGCCCATCCCTAGCCCCCCTCCCGCCTACAAGGCACCCCCAGACGCCCTCGCCCCTCTCCCCGAACCCTAGCATCCCCTAGCCTCATCCCTCATCCTCCCAAGCGCTCTCTCCCTCACATCCGCCTCACCCGAGCACCATCGCCGCCGTGCTACCGTCGTTCACGCGGCCATCGACTGCCCCGCTCCTCCCCATCACGTCCACGGACTTCGCCGTCCTCCCCTGCTTCGCCTACCCCGATGAGCTGGAGCCGAGGACCCCTGCAATGTCCGCTCGCCGTTGTCTTCCTCCTCGGGACACCGAAGCTCGCCGCCGTCGATTCACCGCCGCCACTGTGCTTCCGCTCACCCAAAGGGCCACCTTGCGCCTGCAAGGTGAGCCCTGGCCTTCCTTCCCTCTTCCCGCCCTTAGTTGCAGCTCTAGCGAGCTCCCACGCCATGAATGAACCCATCCCCACTTAGACTCATCGCCAGCATGGCCCCGATGACCTTTTGGTCCCATGCATGCCAATGTCGAGCTCGCCGTACCACGTAGGTCCCGCCTAGCCGTTTAGCTCGTGTAGAAACCGCCCCTAGCCACAAGCCCATGCTGACCCGAACTCCGGCCGCCGCTCGCGAGCTCGCCTCCGTCACTACCGTGCTTCCCCGGCCTTGCCACCACCACCGTTAGATGCGGCTCGCCATACTCGTTCGAACGGCACCGACCACGCCCGTTTTAACGCCCCCCCACAGACGAATCCCGACGAGCCCCCGGCCACCTCCGCCGTGTTTTGGCTCCCCGGAGCCTCTCCGGCGTCGCTCGATGACGTGGCTGGCATGGGGCTCACCCCTGGGTCACTGCCAGTGGGTCCCAGGGGCCCAGCTGACCACATTGACCCCGGTCAACTGTGCTGACTGGGCAGCACAGTCACTGACTTGTGGGCCACCCCCTAATTAACTAGTGCTAATTAAACTAATTAGTTTAACTAAAATAGACACTGGCATGTGGGACCTAGTAACTAATTAACTTAATTAGTTAAATTTAAACTCTGTTAGTTAGCTCAGTCACTGACAGGTGGGACCCCCTGGTCAGTTTGACCAGTCAAAGTCCACAGTTTACTGTTGACTGTGTAGTCGACTGGGCCCCACTATCAGCCTCTGAAGCACATCTCTGCGTACATTTCTATGTATCCATAGCATTTAGTATTTAATATATTTTCGAATTAATTTAATTACAGAATTTTAAAAAATCATTTAAACTTTGGAAAATCATATAAAATAAACCGTAAGTCAGATGAAAATAATTTATATATGAAAGTTGCTCAGAAAAACGTGAAGAATCCGAATATGCTATCCGCATACCTGTCACATGTCTCTAGCACTGCAAACATGGAACCTTCCCCTATGGATCATCTGTCCAGTAACTACCTAAAGCCAGGGAAATATTCCCGGATATTTTCCTGCTCCACCTATAAAACTTAGCACTGCGTTAGGTCACCCCTAGCGTAGCATAATGTCATGTCATGCATCATGATGCATTTTTTTTATTTTTATATTTATTGTTTCTTCCCCCTCTTCTCTTTGGTAGACCCCGAGACCGACGCTGCTCCTGTGTACGACTACACCCCTGACGTCCAGCCACTTGCAGCAGAGCTTCCATGCAAGCAAAACCCCCTTGATCATTCCTATATTGCCCATTCTTTCTCTCTCATGCATGCATTAGATTTGCTACAGTTGTTCGTCTGTTCCTATTCTGATGCATAGCCTGCTTTTGTAACCTGCTATCATTACCTTACCTGTTATTCTATATGCTTAGTATAGGTTGAGTAGTGATCCATCAGTGACCCCTCACCTTATCCCTATTGCCCCCACTTTATTAACGGATGACTCGATCAACGTGATCGATGTGCATAGACCGACACATCACCGCATACCCCCTTAGTTGTACGACTCTGCAGAGCTACTATCGAGGGACGAGGGTGATACCTCGTAACGCACTCCTGATGATATCTCTGTAGCGTAGCTAATCGGTTGTGGATTACAGAGGGTGATTCCTCCTTCACCATTCCTATAACAACTCTGTCGTGCAACACCTCAAGTGTGAACCCTTCGAGGGTGATTTCTCCAAGTTCACCTTAACGGTTACATTGAGTAGGAATCCATCGAGGGCGATTCCTTGGATTTCCCCCTTGATGTCATGGACACACGGTTACCTTGACTTTACCTTAGAACCATGTTGAAGTCGGGTCGGCCCTGAGGGGCACCCACGAGAGTTACTGCAGTCGGGTTGACCGTGAGGGTACCCGCGAGATAATTACGTGGCATGGCTGGGTAGTCTTGGCCCTTGCCGTAAGTCCACGAGACGGGGCGACGGGACCACAGATGATGGATCATTGATCATCTCTGTGCGCTCCCAAGACACTAACGGGTTTGGATATGTGATTTGAGTAGGCCTATGGCCTTTTCGCACTAACCACCACGCGGGAATAAGTATGGGCACTCGGTGTCGTACCATTCTCTGGAAGCTCTTCGGAAGTCAGCGATTGAGCGGTGCGCGCCCGGTTGGACGGTAACCGCATGCACTTGTATAAGGGGGTGGGTCTGCTCTAGGCCGCGTAAACAACACGCAGGAGTGCAAAGGGCGATGGGCCCAAGACCCCTGAGCACTTAGGATGTAGACCGGCGTGCTGGCCTCTCTGTTGAGCCTAGGTAGGACTATGGTGTGTCGATCAGCCGAGGTCGGGCATGACCCGGAAAAGTGTTCCCGGCCAAAGTTAATCGAGCATGTTGGGTAAGTTGGTGCACCCCTGCAGAGAAGTATATCTACTCGAATAGACCACGGTAATGGACGCTCGAAGTTGTATCCCAATCTATTACAACTAGAACTGGATACCGGAGACACTAAATGGATATGTTGGCTCCAGGATCGCTTTCTCGCACGGAGTCGAGGAAGGATCTCTAGGCGTTACTAAAATATATTTGTTACTATATTATGTGTGCCCTACTCTCTTCTGTTGCTGCAAGACACTGCAAAAGGCTAGTCTTCGTTAGGCTAGGTCTTCCCTTCTATTCTGGCATTCTACAGTTTAGTCCAAAGATATAGCCCCATTCCTTTGATACTAATGCATACTTAGTTTAGATCTGATGTAAGTCTTGCGAGTACTTTGGATGAGTACTCACAGTTGCTTTCCTACCTCTTTTCTCCTCTACCTGATTGCTGCGGTCAGATGACGGAGCCCAGGAGCCAGCTGATCCCGCCGACGAATACTACTACCCCGGTGGACCCTACTACTACGTGGAGACCGACGACGACCAGGAGTAGATAGGAGGCCCCTGGCAGGAGGCCTTCGCCTTTTCGATCAGATGTCGTTGTTTTGCAAGCCTTCTTAAGGCAGACTTGTTTACTTATGTTTGTACTCAGATATTGTTGCTTCCGCTGACTCTTGTGTAACTCGAGCTTATGTATTCAATCCCTCGAGGCCCCTGGCTTGTAATATAAAGCTTTTATTATTTTAATTTGTGTCTGGAGTTGTGTTGTGATATCTTCTCACGAGTCTCTGATTTTGATCATGCGCATTTGCGTGTATGATTAGTGCAGGATTAAGTCAGGGGCATCACATACTCGATACATCTTTATCAATATAATCAAAGCAGGATGTAGGGTATTATCTCTTCGAGAGGGCCCAAACCTGGGTAAATACTGTCTCCTTCGTTCCTGTTACCACCGATCCGAGGTCCACAACTCGGAACCCCCTACCCCGAGGTCTGCCGGTTTTACCACCGACACCGGTGCTTTCATTGAGAGTTCCGCTATGAGATCAACTGAAAGATTGATGGCTCATCTGCAGATTAAATGCGACACCGGCTACAGGAACATATACGTCCCCGACCAACTTTTCATATTCGGTAGCATGATCTTTTGCGCCGACTTAACGAGCCATCTAGCTCCCATCAAGAACTACGCCCCAGATCAGATCATGACTTTCGGAGGCTTGGAATACACCGCAGATTCCTGCGGTGAGCTTGTCTTCTCACGCTGGACGCCAGACCGGATAGAGGGCCTATCAGACATCAGGGGCTCGACCCCAGAACCGACCTCCCTTAAGGATGTCGGGCCAGGCCCCCTGGTTCCACAAGACCGCGCAGAGGAATCCATCTCCCCTACCGCATGCAACCTCATCTTGGCGTCCATCCCCGATGCTGGTCTGGACCCCACTTCGGATACTCCATCGGGCTCAGTGTCGGCTCCGGTACGAGATCCGGAATCAACTCTGCCCCCTTACAAGGCAGAGAGCGCGTCAAGCGACCTGCCAATCATACTTCAAGTCGGCTCGGCTTATAGCCAGGCCATGAACCCCGAGGAGTTATCTCACCTAAACGAGATGCTCGATCATATCCAGAGCTTATCAATCTCGGATGGTCGGACCTTGGTTTATGACAAGATCGGACTTAAAGTCGATGATCGGGAAATTTACGTCCCACCCACCACCCACCTAGTCACCACGATCGACGATTTAACCGACGTGTTAGACGATGATGAGGCTACCGACATGGATGAAGATGTCGACGGCCCTAGAGAAACCACTTCGCCGTTGGTCAACACCGGCAAGTGGACTACAACATCTACTTACGATGTGTATATGGTAGATACTCCCAAAAACCCGTCAACGCCTCGGCAAAGATGCAGGAGGGGCACCAACGGGGACCCCAACGGGCGTGACGCCACCGCCGCCAATGATGATGCGGCAGCAGACGAGGCCGACAATCTGGGAGAGGATTTTCAAGCCTCCCCAGGATGGCATGCCAGTCCCGAAGGAATCCCCGAGGACGTGGATCCCGATGACCTCTTCAAAGGGGATGACAACAACTACTTACCTCAATCCGAGGAGGATGAGAGCCTCAGCACCGAGGACTTTATAGTCCCTGAAGACCCCTTTGAACAAGAACGGTTCTGATGGCGCCTTGTGGCCACCGTCAGAAGCATGAAGCGGAAGCAGCAGTAGCTGCAAGCCAATGAGGATGCACTGAATGACAAGTGGGGCAAAATACTCTCGGCCGAGCAAGACCTTGAAGAACGGCACCATAGCGTGCCTAAATCTTACCCTCGCAGGCGTTTGCTGCCCGAGTTGGACGAAGAAGTAACCGACGACATGCCTTTAACACACGGACGGGCTAACCAACCTGATCGACCCCCTAGAGGGCACGACAGGCCAACGAGGGATGTTTTCCACACCCAAACAATGACACGCCGTCACGGCAAGGATCATGTTCATTACTTTGAGCCTTATGATGCACAACGGTGGATAGAGGCGAATCGGGCGCCCCCTCAATCTATCTGCGGGTCAAGAGGGTGTGCGCCAGCTGGGCTTGATGGCTATGACACCTAGATAGACACGAACGGCCGAGCTCAGAACCAAGATTATACGCGGATATCTCCCGATGTCCGACGCGACACTGCTCGGTCCCGAGGCCCCGCTCACCCGATCTATTTTATTGACAGGGTGATGGAACATCAGCTCCTCGACAGGTTTAAACCATCAACATCGAGTCATATGATGGCAAGTCAATCCAGCTGTGTAGATCAAGGATTTCCTTCTCCGTATCCATACGGACAATGGAGATGATCTCCATGCTATCAAATATTTGCCACTCAAGTTAAAGGGGTCGGCGAGGCATTGGCTGAATAGCCTGCCTCCTCACTCCATCGGGAGCTGGGAAGCACTCGAGGATGCCTTTAGGGAAAACTTCCAGGGGACTTATGTCCGACCTCCAGATGCCGACAACATCAGCCATGTCATCCAGCAACCTGGCGAGTCGGCAAGGGAATTCTAGAATAGGTTCTTAACTAAAAACAACCAAATCGTAGACTGCCCCAACACCGAGGCGATCGCCGCCTTTTGACACAGTATCCGAGATGAGTGGCTTGCGTGCCAGCTCGGGAAAGTTAAGCCGAGGAACATGGTGCCCCTCACCTTGCTTATGACCTGCTTTTGCATGGGAGAGGATAGTTAGCTAGCCCACAGTACTCACAACAGCGAGGCAGGCACCTCGGAGGCCCGCAACACCAATGGCAAGCCCAGGTGCAGTAAGAATAAGCGCAGGCATAAGAATGGTGGAAGCGATACCGAGGACGCCGCAGAAAACGCAGGGTTCAATGGACCTAGATCCGTGCAGAAAAAGAAGCCATTTAAAGGGAAAAAGATGGACCCAACCAGTTAGACAAGATCCTCGACAGACCATGCCAGATCCATGGCACCTCGGACAAACCAGCAAATCACACCAACCGGAATTGTTGGGTCTTCAAGCAGGCCAGAAAGATGGCAACGGAAGGTCAAAGTAAAGCCCAACCTCGCATCGAGGACGAGGATGAACCTCAGCGACCCAATTATGGAAGCCAAAAATAGTTTCCTCATGAGGTGAAAGACATAAACATGATTTACGCCACCCACATCCCGAAAAAGGAGAGGAAACGAGCACTTCGGGACATTTACGCCCTAGAGCCCGTTGCCTCGAAGTTCAATCCGTGGTTGGCTTACCCGATCACATTTGACAAACATGATCATCCGACCAACATCAGACATGGCGGATTGACTGCTTTGGTCCTCGTCCCAATCATTAACGGATTACATCTGACGCGTGTCCTCATGGACGGGGACAGCAGCCTCAACTTAATCTATGCAGATACGGTCAGAAAGATGGGTATAAACTCATCTTAGATCAAGCCTAGCTCCACCACCTTTAAAGATGTCATACCGAGTGTCGAAGCTCGCTGCACGGGAACAGTGACACTGGAGGTAGTCTTCGGGTCACCCGAGAACTTCAGGAGTGAAGAGTTAATCTTTGATATTGTCCCCTTTCGGAGCGGATACCACACACTGCTAGGACGCACCGCATTTGCTCACTTTAACGCAGTCCTGCATTATGCATACTGAAAGCTAAAAATGCCATGACCAAACGGTGTTATTACAGTCAATGGTAACACCGAACGCTCCCTCCAAACGGAGGAGCAGACCGTGACTTTTGTAGCCGAGGTACAGGCAACCGAGGAAGCAGCCTGAGCAGCTAAACATATGCCCAGCTCATCGAGCCGCACATGGGCCGCATAGGCCAACCTCGGCCAGGCATCCTGTCACCCCAAATAGGCGCACGGGCTCCTCATTAGCCTCCCCTGGGAAGGGCATTACGTCCCTAGGGTGCATAACTTCGCACTAAAAATTCCATGGGCAGCCGAGGAGCCGAAGAAAATGATACGTCATTGTCAGCTCAACTGAACAGCGATGCACCTCGGACATGCATACCAGAGGGCGCTGTAAAAGGCCCAAATGGGAGTGGCAGGTCCATATGGCTTAAACCATCCAAGCGGTAGCTGCACACCTTTTTAAAGGACTCGGCCGACGAAGGCATCATGCAAACGAACGACCGAGGTTCCAGACAGCTCATACCAACTTCGCTATCAACGAAGCCGAGCTGGTCAATAGCACGGAGACACAGACATGCAACAGGGAGGGACTCGGTCTAATAAACCCGGTGACATGTCCGCCCTATTTTTACTCCTTTACTTTTTTTCTGTTTTCCATTGTAGTTTCTTTTGTCAAAGCTCGGCATGTGCAGCTTGACCACATGAAATAAAGAAAGTGTGCCCCTTAAGGTCATTACGCATTTCCTTATATCAACTGCCTTTGAGCCAAAAGCATACTTTCACGATATACAACCAACCAAGATCTTCGCTTTTCATCTCATGCCCAAACTACAAGTCCAAAGTATTTATTTCGGTGTCTCGAATGTTGTGTTATATGAATCAGCTTCAAACCTTGATTTTGGTCAATAGTTGGGTTGCCCGGCTCCTGTGTTTACCCCTTATGTTTCCGGTCCATTCCGCTATGGGTGTAAAGGCAGAACCACTGCGATTGCACTGCCAGCTCGAATGGCAAAGCACCTCAGTGGAGAAAGCCAAAAACTGACTGTCTTGGTAAACGCAAACTGGTCGGCCATCCGAAGTGTGACACCCTGGTTTTCGCTCCTATTTTTTTTCCTTCGCGGGATTTGACTCCCGTCTTTTTTTCTCGGTGTTATTGGATTTTCTCTCGCTCCTGGGTATATGAAGATGGTAATTTAACCTTGCCTTCCCTATCCAACCACAGATTCTCTCCAGTCCAACCTTGCCACCCAAGATATACTCTCAGGGTTTTGCCACCGAAACCCTACCTTCCGAGTTGCCGGAAGGGAAACCCTAACTCTTGCAGTTACAAAGGAACCCTAATTTCCTTTGATCTGTTGACTCCAAAACTTTTCCCAGTGATCATTACACATCTATAAACCCTGGATATGCAAAAATATTGCCAAGTCATTTGCAATATTTTTCATTTATAATTAATTCCTTTTTCTGCTAGTTAAAGGAATTAAATCCAGGAAAATATCTATCCATCTCCAAAGTTGATGAAAACTTGTGGAGATATTCTTTGTGATCATATTGAGCTCCCATAAAAATATTGGCCATAATTAAATAAGGGAAATTGCATTTTCCTATTTAATGCCAATATTGCATTTTGGGCCCTTTCTAAAGGAACTACCATTTTCGTAGCCAGGAAAAATACCAAATAAATTGTGGAGCTTCTTATATCCATATCTTCACCATTTCCATCAAAACCCAAGTCCCATAGTTCAAGGTTTTAGCACAGCATCCATTTGCAAATTCTGTCCAGATTTTCAGTTTGCAAAGAAAGTGCTTGAACCCTTGATCCATTTGAGATGAAAATTTTCATGGTGATTAACATTGATAAATCACTCATGGAAACCAAAAATCATCTCAATCCCTCCAGCGATTCTCCCATAGCATTTTTGTCAAGTTTCTGTTCATTTGGAAGTGCTGTGAAGGAAGTACCCTGTAGCCATTTCCAAATGAGCTGAAACTTTTCAAGTACCATCATACCTCCAAATCATGACTATACACCAAATTTCATCTCATTTCATCAGGCCATCTGAGCACAGCTTCAAGATTCAGTTTCTGGACCAGATTTGGCATTGTGAAGGAAGTATATGCAAATGAGGTCCAAATGGCTTCAAATTTCTCCAGAATCTACTACTTCCTACCACATCTCAACCTGACAACATCTTAGTTCCATTTACCAAGTTATTTTACCTTAGCTTCTGCCCCAAGTTTCCGTCCAGAAACTATTCTGGATCACCTCCATTACTCTGGAGGCTTCCTTATCCATCCAATGTCATAGCTTATCTATTTGATCAGTGAACATCCTGTTGGACAAGTCTAGACGGGCAGACGCGGGCCAGAGCACACGGTCCGCGTGGTGACCGCGTGAGCGACAGGTCAAGTCAGTGCTCTACGCGGTTGTCACCTCGGACAGGCCAGCTCAGGACGCCGTAGTATGTCACCTAGCACCGACTACGTCGCCGCCGTCCACGTACCCCCTCTGGAACCCTCTCCCCCTATGTTTTCTTCCTCGCCAAACGGCGACAAGCTCCACCATACCGCCACTGTTGCCACGCGGCTCCGGACACGCTCGAGCCTTCCTGAAGCACCAGCTAGCTTCCCTGCTCGCCCGTGCCACTCCCCGAAGCCGCGCACCAGCCAGAGCTGTCGTCTCCGAGATCCAGGATCGTGGCCAGCTCATCCTGCGGCCATCCTTATCGGCTCGCCGCCGTTCGGCTATATATAGCCCA
This sequence comes from Thinopyrum elongatum, assembly GCA_011799875.1. NCBI lineage: Eukaryota > Viridiplantae > Streptophyta > Magnoliopsida > Poales > Poaceae > Thinopyrum > Thinopyrum elongatum. The sequence continues at coordinate 325,006,713 of CM022299.1, read as the reverse complement.
CCCCCACACCGCTCGAGCTCATCAACCTCCCTTCCCACCCCTCTAGTCCACCGCAGCGTGCTCACTCGGCCGAATCCTCCTCGGCAGTGCCAGAATTTAGCCGGAGTTCGCCTTGGCCTCCGCCACCAATCTCCACCTCCAGCCCCTCCCCGTCCCGACCGAACTCTCCATGAGTTGCCCCACTCTCCGGCGAGATCGCCCATGCCCTTTCCCAGCCGCATAGCCCACCGGAACCCCGCCATCGCCGCGGAGCCGCCGCCCTTGGCCGCCGTCCGCCGTGGCCGGGTCTCCACTAGCCCCGTTGCTCTCCGACGAAGGCCAAGCTCCCTGGCGGAGGCGCCCAGTCGCGCCGGTCACGCCGGAGGCTGAACCTCAGCCGGAGGTGTCCTGTGCCGTCGGGAGCCATCGCCAGCGCGTGTCGGCCTCACCCCTCCTCTGCCCAGTCGTGGGGTGGAAGAAGGAATGGGGAGGAGAGGGTCAACGCCCACAGGGCCCGCCCGTCATTGAGACAGCTGTGTTGATCCCGGGTCCGCGCGTTTTTAAGTGGAAGCGTACTCCAGAGAGTACGCGACCACCACGGTGAAAACGTATTTCCAGAAAGGCGCCTTCCCTTTTTCCAGCCCAGCGCCGAAATCCTTATTTAGTGGATGTTCGCCGGTTAAAGGCAAAAATGAACAGAATTTGTTTGTTTTTATGCCTAAACAACGAACGGTCACAACTTCTCGCTCATGACTCCGATTCAGGTGAAACCAACGCCCACATCTTCAGTTCAACGAGCCTGTTTCGATAAGGTCATTTTCATAATGTTGACACATTCTGAAAATGACAATTTTTCCCTTGCCCTCTACCAGCCCTCCGAGGGAGAACCTTTTTCAGCGAATTCTTCCGCGGCTTCACCACACTTCTTCCCGGAGTATTCTTCGACCCCAGGCAAGCCGACCATCTGATATATGCCCTAAAGCATTGCTCTATGATATTTCTTGCATGTTTAATATGCTTGTGCTTGTCTGTGTAGTAGTGAGCTGTATGTGACTCTGACGAACCCTTGCTTGCACTTTCTTCGGTGACGGCACCACGCCTGTGTTCTGAGCTATTTTCGGCCGTCCGGGGTGGATGCCGACTTTTATTTCTCTTGTCAGCAACTGTCTGTGTTCTGAGCTGCTTTTCGGCCGTCTCGGGCAGTTGTTGAATTTCTTTCCGTAGCAGAGACCCTATGCTCTGAGCTGTTTCTCGGCCGTCTTAGGGAGCTGCTACATTCTTCTTATCAACACCGTCTCATGCTCAGAGCTGCTTTCCAGCTGTCTTGAGCCGGGGTTGAGTTATTCTGGTAATGTCCCAGATCTGAGTTGTAAAGACCGTTCTGGTGGCTACTGGTTTCTTTGTCGGTTATGTACAAGGGTTCCGATGGTCGTAACTTACAGCTAGAACTTGTAAAATGATAGCTTGCTATTTAATCATGTTTCACTAATGATTCGATGTGATGTTATATGAAGATAGGTAGTTATGTTTCCACAATTGTTACCCCATGCATAGCTACTGCCATGTTAAGTTATTGTGATAAATAACCATGCTTGCTAAATGACGGCTAAAGCTAAACCTAGTCGGTTGATCCAGAGTCACCTGTCCGGACTTATCCGTGCAACCACATTTGCCGGTATGGGACGGCCTTGACTTGGTCTGATCGCGTGCTCTTTTATCGGTACCGCCAACTAGGGAAGGTTATGCGTGCGCGCTACCCTGGCTCGGTAGGCGGCGATAACCTTGTGAGCCCAGTTGATTGTTTAACCCGGGAGTTCCCGTTTGGGACGGTGTCATGGGGTGACACAGGGGCCACCCAGGGCTTGACTCTAGGGGAGAATGATTGCCGGTGGTACGGTGGAGGAGTCACGTGTCAGGCAGGTTTGGTTGGAGCAACCCTGGTCCACCCGAATGGGATCACGAGGTCAGGTGCTCCATGGTGTGGGTAAAGTGTGCAACCTCTGCAGAGTGTAAAATCTATTCGAATAGCCGCGTCCATGGTATTGGACAGTCCGTCCAGACCTCTTTAGGTGGTCAACCATAATAGTAATAATGATAATAATGATGGAAGAACTCGTCTTATGATCGGAAGTACTCAATGGATCATGAGTATTCTGAGGATTGTAAGACAACCCGTGAGAGAGTAAGTTTATCAGACTTACAGTGGAGATGCATAGACATCGGATGATGTCAGGGATATGATATGTTGGCCATGGAATGGCTATGAAAGTGATGGTCGGATGACCGAAAGACTTGGGTTGGATTTGGTTCAACATCGGATTGGATCATGAGATTGTTCGGAGTAGGGATGACTTACTTGATATGCTTTACTTTACTTTAGTAGTTATCTTGCTGGATAAACCTGTTATGACTTGATGATTAATCTTGCTAGATAGGTATCCTATGCCATGATAATTAATGTTGCTCTAATAACAAATGCATGCTTGAATGCCATGGATTGCTTTGCTTGGTGTATATGTTAGTTTGGTTTGCTTGCGAGTACATTCAAAAGTACTTAGCGGCCTTCAATGTGGCTAGGTTCACATAAGGATCCGTCGTCCGTCGACGAGGAGCCGGAGCATTCGTGGGCTAGGAGCGTAACCCAGTCAGATCCCTGTGGATTGGAGCCGCACCAGGACCCTGCTGCCTTAGATAGATCTTTTCCACTGCCATCACCTCTGTAATGTATCTCATGTAAGACTTATATATCCATTAATAGAAATGCCTGTGTTCTTGATACTTGTTGTAAACGCGCATGCCAGAGTGATTTCCTGGGTTGGTATGCGTGGCGACCGTTTGGCTACAGTGGTAATCAGGCGGGATGCCACAACGGATGGTATCAGAGCAGCCAGGCTGACTATAGGTTACCCTAGCCAGACTTCATTGCCTCTTGATTAGTAGAAAGCCCAGATGGATTTCAGCCATCTTTACCAAGCCGGCACGGCTACTATTGATCATAAGGCAACCCCATAGGTTTTGGCTCCATCAGACCCCAACTCTCGTGGCCTTTGCCTCCGGTACGAAATGTTCGCACCAGGCAACGACCCGTGAGCCCTGCACCCCTAGGTAAACCAGATATCCCTACCTTGCTTGCTAACCATGGCATTTCTCTTCTTAACTCTAGTTTCCCTTGGGAAACGCCTATAATCCCATCTTTTCCCCGACAACCCTAGAATCGTTGACTAAGCCATTTTGGCTATGGTCATGCATCGAGTATGATGTTCCCTAAGGAAGTTGTAGAAGCTTGACACCAATTGCTACCGGGAGCATTGTGTGGTTTTGCTTCTAAATCCTTAGAGGTGCATCGAGTATGCTATACTAGTTATACTAGTGAATCTTCGGCCACATGTGAAAGGTCCGCAAATTTGAGCTTTATTTGCTCTTTGGTTTTCGCGGTTTTTGTTTCTCTTGTCGGTTCCGTTTCTTCGCTCCGACTGGATCCATCCGCAAGAGCTTCCTAAGAAGACCAATATACAACTGGGATAATACCCAATAATCCCAATTCAGCAAGAGTCAAGTCAAGCCAAACTGCCTGATATTCAGAATATTATCACTGGATCTGTCTAGAATGAAGAATGGGTCAGAAGCAGAATCTATGTGCAACAGACAAGGCCAGAATATACCTGAGAGAGTTTGCCTCAGAACAGACCATGCCTAAGGAGTAGTCAGATGAGCTACCAAGAATGAACACCAGTAAGGACAAATTATTCCGTCCTCGATACAAGGATTATTTCAGTCAGTGAGGTGAACCTTGAGTCTTTTCTCAATGGACTCGAGAGTCATTTATTTACCTACAGAAGACATATTTCAAGAATGTGAATGTGCCAAGAGCAGCAACAAAACTCTGGTACGTTGATGCAAATTGCAAAGCAAATCTTGAAGTTCGTCGGTGCAAATGCAAAATTTTCTGGGCACTATGAACAAGGTTTGCAAGGAATATGGATGAGTTCACGGTAGCCCAGAATCACTGAGCTTCCAAGCATCCAGAATCAAGGAGCACCTAACATGATTGGAAACTCAGCTGAACCAAATGGAATTATCCGTCAATTGCTTATTATCGGCAACACCTGGTTTGAATGCAAAGGGTATTCCGAATTAATTAACAACGTGAAACCTGCATCAGTCGTGCAGCCCTTACAGCAGCAATGATCAGACCAGCAGAAGGACCAGAGATGTGTGGAAAATCGTCAGTCTAGGTATGACCTATACTAAGTTTTGACTCCGCTATGAGTAAAATTCCTGATACTTCAGAAGGAAGCCAGAAACGGCCATAGACCCGACCACATATCATAGTGAGAAGACTTCTGGTATAAGGAATCCAGCCTTCCTCCGCAAGCTATCAGAAGAAGCTTACAACACAAGACTCCTAATCGCCACTTGGTGAGAAAATCTCCTGGGGTACAACACTCACATCCTCCACAGCGTGCTACCACGGAAAGCTTCTAGCATAAGGCACCCAACCTTCCGCAGCAAGCCACATGAAGGAAAGCTTTTAAGGTACGATACCCAGCCTTCTTCAGCACACGACTTTGGCAGAAGCTCCAAGCATAAGGAATTTAGCCTTCTTCAACACGCCATCATGCCCACAACAATCTTGTCAGGAGCACGAATCCGCCCAGACACTCGTCTGCCTCAGAACTCAGTGGTTATGAAAGGATTTATCCTACCCCTGCATATGTTGTGAGCATGCAGTCCAGTGGATCAGTTCATGCGAGCCACTCGTACATGGGAATGACTGTGTTCAGAGAAGAATTGGCCCCATGTTGAAAGGGAGAATATGAGCACAGCAACCCCTACGAGGTATGCAAGAGTAAGCTGTGAGAGCAAGCCCGACAAACTAAGAAAACAATCAAGGAGCCGTGTTGGCAGGTCATGACATGTCAATCAAAGGAATCCTTAAGAACCAAGAAGTTCTGTACAAACAACCTCCGTGACGGTCAACAAGACACAGCTTCACGGACAGAGTGGTATTACCAATCCTTGTCAGACTCTTGCATATCCGGCCACAACAATGCAGCCAACATGTCATACTCATCCTAAATATGGGCCATCAACCAAGATAAAAGGCTATGCTCTAAAAGGATACACCAGATGATAGTGATACTATGTTTAGCCTCTGTAGTCCTATGCTCAACCCCGTGGTCATAGCAAGAGGCTATATATGACAGAACCCTTTCCACAAGTGATGGAATTGGAAACAAGACATTCAAATGAAGTAGCTCAAAGCACATCAGCACGAACAGCTCATAGACACCATGACATCATTGGAATAAAAGATTACTGTCTATGATTACTTTGTGATCATGCCTGACATTTCAGTTGGGAATATAGCAGCAATAGTTCGGTCATGTTGTTCCTTGAATTGCGAATCACCTAAGGACAACGCCCGAATGCCTAAGACAGAAGGAAATGTCAGTACGGAACCCACAGCCAGACTGAGTATTCTGACATGGCAAAAAGAAAGTCATTCCACTCACTCGAGGCCATACGAGCACGTGAGCCTGGTACCAGGAAAGGATATCTTGCCCGTAACAGTCAGGGTACGGAGCATCACAATAATACCCGGAGCAGCCACTTACAGGCCATGGAAACCGATCGGTTTGCTGGTATTACCCGCTACCCCACCTAGCAACACCACTATCCGTACAAAAGGTACAACTGACAGGAAAGAGAAGGATTCAAGGAAACTGTGTGCAAAGACAACACATGGTCCATCAGAAGAGGTAGTTAAAAGGTCAGTGGAACTACGAAGACAAGACCGCTGATGGATCCAAGTCGCACACAGGTAAGTCCCCCTTCACCGGGAGGTAAGCCCGGAAATCTCGAGGACGAGATTTTCTTAAGGGGGGTTGGTTTGTGACACCCTGGTTTTTGCTCCTATTTTTTTTTCTTCGCGGGATTTGATTCCCGTCTTTTTTTCTCGGTGTTATCGGATTTTCTCTCGCTCCTGGGTATATGAAGATGGTAATTTAACCTTGCCTTCCCTATCCAACCACAGATTCTCTCCAGTCCAACCTTGCCACCCAAGATATACTCTCAGGGTTTTGCCACCGAAACCCTACCTTCCGAGTTGCCGGAAGGGAAACCCTAACTCTTGCAGTTACAAAGGAACCCCAATTTCCTTTGATCTGTTGACTCCAAAACTTTTCCCAGTGATCATTCCACATCTATAAACCCTGGATATGCAAAAATATTGCCAAGTCATTTGCAATATTTTTCATTTATAATTAGTTCCTTTTTCTACTATTTAAAGGAATTAAATCCAGGAAAATATCTATCCATCTCCAAAGTTGATGAAAACTTGTGGAGATATTCTTTGTGATCATATTGAGCTCCCATAAAAATATTGGCCATAATTAAATAAGGGAAATTGCATTTTCCTATTTAATGCCAATATTGCATTTTGGGCCCTTTCTAAAGGAACTGCCATTTTCGTAGCCAGGAAAAATACCAAATAAATTGAGAAGCTTCTTATATCCATATCTTCACCATTTCCATCAATACCCAAGTCCCATAGTTCAAGGTTTTAGCACAGCATCCATTTGCAAATTCTGTCCAGATTTTCAGTTTGCAAAGGAAGTGCTTGAACCCTTGATCCATTTGAGATGAAAATTTTCATGGTGATTAACATTGATAAATCACTCATGGAAACCGAAAATCATCTCAATCCCTCCATCCATTCTCCCATAGCATTTTTGTCAAGTTTCTGTTCATTTGGAAGTGCTGTGAAGGAAGTACCCTGTAGCCATTTCCAAATGAGCTGAAACTTTTCCAGTACCATCATACCTCCAAATCATGACTCTACACCAAATTTCATCTCATTTCATCAGGCCATATGAGCACAGCTTCAAGATTCAGTTTCTGGACCAGATTTGGCATTGTGAAGGAAGTATATGCAAATGAGGTCCAAATGGCTTCAAATTTCTCCAGAATCTACTACTTCCTACCACATCTCAACCTGGCAACATCTTAGTTCCATTTACCAAGTTATTTTACCTTAGCTTCTGCCCCAAGTTTCCATCCAGAAACTATTCTGGATCACCTCAATTACTCTGGAGGCTTCCTTGTCCATCCAATGTCATAGCTTATCTATTTGATCAGTGAACATCCTGTTGGACAAGTCTAGATGGGCAGACGTGGGCCAGAGCACGCGGTCCGCGTGGTGACCGCGTGAGCGACTTGTCAAGTCAGTGCTCTACGCGGTGGTCACCTCGGACAGGCCAGCTCAGGACACCGTAGTATGTCCCCTAGCGCCGACTACGTCGCCGCCGTCCACGTACCCCCTCTGGAACCCTCTCCCCCTCTGTTTTCTTCCTCGCCGGATGGCGACAAGCTCCGCCGTACCGCCACTATTGCCACGCGGCTCGGGACGCGCTCGAGCCTTTCCGAAGCACCAGCTAGCTTCCCTGCTCGCCCGTGCCACCACCTGATGCCGCGCACCAGCCAGAGCTGCCGTCTCCAAGCTCCAGGACCATGGCTAGCTCATCCCTCGGCAATCCTTATCGGCTCACCGCCGTTCGGCTATATATAGCCCACCCCCACACCGCTCGAGCTCATCAACCTCCCTCCCCACCCCTCTAGTCCACCGCAGCGTACTCGCCCGGCCGAATCCTCCTCGGCAGCGCCAGAATTTAGCCGGAGTTCACCTCGGCCTCCGCCACCAATCTCCACCACCAGCCCCTCCCCGTCCCGACCGAACTCTCCACAAGTTGCCCCACTCTCCGGCGAGATCGCCCATGCCCTTTCCCAGCCGCATAGCCCACCGGAACCCCGCCATCGCCACAGAGCCGCCGTCCACCACGGCCGGGTCTCCACTGGCCCCGCTGCTCTCCGAGGAAGGCCAAGCTCCCTGGCGGAGGCGCCCAGTCGCGCCGGTCACGCCGAAGGCTGAACCTTGGCCGGAGGTGGCCTGTGCCGTCGGGAGACATCGCCGACGCACGTCGGCCTCGCCCCTCCTCTGCCCAGTCGTGGGGTGGAAGAAGGAATGGGGAGGAGAGGGTCAACGCCCGCAGGGCCCGCCCGTCATCGAGACAGCTGTGTTGACCCCGGGCCCGCGCATTTTTAAGTGGAAGCGTACTCCGGAGAGTACGCGACCACCACGGCGAAAATGTATTTCCAAAAAGGAGCCTTCCCTTTTTCCAGCCCAGCACCGAAATCCTTATTTAGTGGACGTTCACCAGTTAAAGGCAAAAATGAACAGAATTTGTTTGTTTTTATGCCTAAACAACGAACGGCCACAACTTCTCGCTCGTGACTCCGATTCAAGTGAAACCAATGCCCACATCTTCAGTTCAACGAGCCCATTCCGATAAGGTCATTTTCATAATGTTGACACATTCTGAAAATGACCATCTTGCCCTTGCCCTCTACCAGCCCTCCGAGGGAGAACCTTTTCTGGCGAATTCTTCCACGGCTTCACCGCACTTCTTCCTGGAGTATTCTTCGACCCCAGGCAAGCCGACCATCTGATATATGCCCTAAAGCATTGCTCTGTGATATTTATTGCATGTTTAATATGCTTGTGCTTGTGTAGTAGTGAGCTGTATGTGACTCTGACGAACACTTGCTTGCACTTTCTTCGGTGACAGCACCACGCCTGTGTTCTGAGCTGTTTCCGGCCGTCCGGGGTGGATGCCGAATTTTATTTCTCTTGTCAGCAACTGTCCGTGTTCTGAGCTGCTTTTCGGCCATCTCAGGCAGTTGTTGAAATTCTTTCCTAGCAGAGACCCTATGCTCTGAGCTGTTTCTCGGCCGTCTTAGGGAGCTGCCACATTCTTCTTATCAACACCGTCTCATGCTCTGAGCTGCTTTCCAGCCGTCTTGAGCCGGGGTTGAGTTATTCCGGTAATGTCCCAGATCTGAGTTGTAAAGACCGTTCTGGTGGCTACTGGTTTCTTTGCCGGTTCTGTACAAGGGTTCCGATGGTCGTAACTTACAGCTAGAACTTGTAAAATGATAACTTGCTATTTAATCATGTTTCACTAATGATTCGTTGTGATGTTATATGAAGATAGGTAGTTATGTTTCCACAATTGTTACCCCATGCATAGCTACTGCCATGTTAAGTTATTGTGATAAATAACCATGCCTGCTAAATGATGGCTAAAGCTAAACCTAGTCGGTTGATCCAGAGTCACCTGTCCGGACTTATCCGTGCAACCACATTTGCCGGCATGGGACGGCCTTGACTTGGTCTGATCGCGTGCTCTTTTATCGGTACCGCCAACTAGGGAAGGTTATGCGTGCGCACTACCCTGGCTCGGTAGGCGGCAATAACCTTGTGAGCCCAGTTGATTGTTTAACCCGGGAGTTCCCGTTTAGGACAGTTAGGTTTGGCCACGATGGTGGCAGGTGTCACGGGGTGACACAGGGGCCACCCAGGGCTTGACTCTGGGGGAGAATGATTGCCGGTGGTACGATGGAGGAGTCACGGGTCAGGCAGGTTTCGTTGGAGCAACCCTGGTCCACCCGAATGGGATCACGAGGTCAGGTGCTCCATGGTGTGGGTAAAGTGCGCAACCTCTGCAGAGTGTAAAATCTATTCGAATAGCCGCGTCCATGGTATTGGACAGTCCGTCCAGACCTCTTTAGGTGGTCAACCGTAACAGTAATAATGATAATAATGATGGAAGAACTCGTCTTATTATCGGAAGTACTCAGTGGATCGTGCGTATTCTGAGGATTGTAAGACAACCCGTGAGAGAGTAAGTTTATCAGACTTACAGTGGAGATGCATAGACATCGGATGATGTCAGGGATATTATATGTTGGCCATGGAATGGCTATGAAAGTGATGGTCGGATGACCGAAAGACTTGGGTTGGATTTGGTTCAACATCGTATTGGATCATGAGATTGTTCGGAGTAGGGATGACTTACTTGATATGCTTTACTTTACTTTACTTTAGTAGTTATCTTGCTGGATAAACCTGTTATGACTTGATGATTAATCTTGCTAGATAGGTATACTATGCCATGATAATTAATGTTGCTCTAATAACAAATGCATGCTTGAATGCTATGGATTGCTTTGCTTGGTGTATATGTTAGTTTGGTTTGCTTGCGAGTACATTCAAAAGTACTGAGCGGCCTTCAATGTGGCGAGGTTCACATAAGGATCCGTCGTCCGTCGACGAGGAGCCGGAGCGTTCGCGGGATAGGAGCGTAACCCAGTCAGATCCCTGTGGATTGGAGCCACACCAGGACCCTGCTGCCTTAGATAGATCTTTCCGCTGCCATCACCTTTGTAATATATCTCATGTATGACTTATATACCCATTAATAGAAATGCCTGTGTTCTTGATACTTGTTGTAAACACGCATGCCAGAGTGATTTCCTGGGCTGGTATGTGTGGCGACCGTTTGGCTACAGTGGTAATCAGGCGGGACGCCACACGAAGACAGCATCAAGCAATGGATCGTTTGATATCCTTCGTGTTAAACGAAGGGCTCTTTATCAAATCAGCCGAAGTGGTTAGTTGCCTGAAAACCCCGACTACACATCCAACCACTTCAAATACAGGGGGCTCATCATCAGCCCCCACAGTCAAGCTCCTACGACTAATTGAAAATTATAAAGCCACTATAGTCTGATTGCCTTGTCTCCATGTGCATGGACCGCCTTCGGGAACCGAGACATCGGCTAAGGGTCAGGATTGCCTCGGAAACACCCCCTGTATACTGTACAAAGGGGTTGAAGCCGATGACTGCTCACTTTTAGTATAACACGATCACATAGGAGTCGACAAAAAAAATAAAACACATAATCATATGTTGGAATATAAAGCCACATTCATTTAAAACAAAAGGAAGTTTTTTACATTCCACTACACTTCGGCATCCCGAAGTACTATCTAAAAATACATAGTGTACTTAGGACACTCGGCCTCGGTGATCCGGGCTCCTACCACCTCGGCAAGGTACTGCTCCACGGTCCGATTCTTCCCCTCGGGGCCCCTGCAGCCACGTCCGCCACATTGATGCGCAGATAGTGGGTCTTCACGCAGGCGTACGCCCGCTTGGCACACCCAGGCAGGCGGAACACTTCCAGCGCGCCACCTGGGGGCCGACCTCTTGCAGCCGAGCAAGAAGCCCAAAGAAGCTGGACGACAATCCCTCCGCAGGCCAAAGGCTGACGCAGAGGTCCTGAAGTGTCGGCTTCACCATGCGGAGCAACTCCATCAGCTGCTTCATATGATAATTCAGCAGCTCCGGATGCGAGGGCGCCTAGAATTGTTGCCAGAACGCCCTCTTCGTGGCGTAGCCCTCCCACTCGCCGAAGTGGCGGCCGGCATACGACGCGCTCTTCGCGAGATCTGTGAAGGCCACTGCGGATCACCACAGCTGGGTGAGCTCGACGAACCCCTTGTAGCCAAAAACACAATGAAGTAAAAATAGCTTACCAGCAGCGATCTGCTTCACTTGCTGGAGCACTTCGCGGTCGGCCCGAGCCTGGGTCTGGACCTCGGCGTGTACCAAGCACAACTTTTCGAGCTCTGCGCATGCCTCCTTCTCCTTGTCCTGAAGGGCATCACGCTCCTAGTACACGCCCTTCAGGGTCTCCTCTACTTCCAGGACCCGCGCCTGATCCTTGCCCCTAGCCACCATCTCGGTGGCCAGATCCTCCTTGGCCTTGGTGGCCGCAGCCTTCTGCTGCTCAATCTCCTGCCGAGCTTTCGCCAGCTCGGCCTTGAGCGCCTCAAGCTCTGATGTAGCAGCTTTCATGGAAACAGCTCAGCGTCAGCATTAAATATTTACGCGCATTCTCAAAATAAATTTGATAATCTTGCAAACTCCGTGCGCTTACCTTGAGATAGCTTGATCTGCTTTTGCATCAGATTGAGGTTCTCTTTGGACCTCTTGAGCTTCTGATTCATCTCTGCTATCTCCTCGGAGGCTTTGCTCGGAGCTGAGGTCGATACCTGTAAACATATACTCAAACTTTAGTCCCTATTTTTGACTTCAATCCCCTGGTTAGTCCTTTTTGAAGACCAGCCAGGGTCTTGGGGGCTACTGATCAGCGTCTTGTGATAGTTTGCTTCAACCCCAAAGCCGGTTTCTTAAAACAAGCTTTGGGCTTGGGGGCTACTAACTGGCTATGCTCTTACAAGCGCTATGCTATGATATAAGCAAAAAAGTCTCCGGACAAAAGCTCGTTTTCATGAGTAATTCTAAAGACTGGAGGTTATTCTTAATACAGGGAAACATACCTCGAAGCTCTTGACAAGGCCCTTGAAGACCTCGTGCATTCCGGCCTCCATGGACCGAAAGCCCTGTAGCGCCGTGCCGATCAGGGCACGGTACACTTCTGCAATGGAGGAGTCCGCTAAGGCTACCTTCATCTCCTCGGCCCATCCAGCGGTGGCCTGTCCTGAGGCGGGATGCGGGGGTGGTATGACCTCTGAACCCACCACCAAGGTGCTAGGAACGAGGGTCTCTGGCTGTGGCGCTGGCGCTGGAGATAGTTTGGGTTGGGCCGCTGTCTGGCCCAGCCCCTCCTTGGGGACTGCTTCTCATTGGCCCTGTTTTGCCAAGGTATCAGCCTTGGCCATGATGACCAGTACTAAGGGAGTCCTGGACTAAGGGGTCCCCGGGCCGTCGACCTACTACATATGGGCCGGACTGATGGGCCACTATGGGGCCAAGCTAGAGTGCGGACCCATGGCCGGACATGAGATCTTCGAAGTCGTGGTGTGCCCTCCAAGTCAAGATTAGCGTGTTCTTCCTTCATCCTAACCGGTCGCATGTAACCCTAACCCTACTGGTGTCTATATAAACCAAGGGGTTTTAGTCTTTAGAGGGAGAACTACATCCATCACCCGCCCCCCTCAACCTAGGGTTTAGCTCACCTGATCTCGAGGTAGATCAACTCTGCAACCATATCATACACATCAAATACAATCAAGCAGGACGTAGGGTTTTACCTCTTCGAGAGGGCCTAAACCTGGGTAAATTCTGTGTTCATCATCCCTTGTTCCCCATTGATCCTAGATCGATAGCTCGGGACCCCTACCCGAGATCCGCTGGTTTTGACACCGACATTGGTGCTTCCATTGAGAGTTCCGCTATTGGGTCGTCGAAGGATCGATGGCTCGCCTGATCATCGGAGAGGGCGTTAGCTCCGGGGACCTCTTTGTCCCCAACCAACTCTTCGCATTCGGCAGCACCGTGCTGCACGCCAACCCAACTGGTCATCTAGACCAAGTCAACAACTTCGCCCCTGAGCACTGGATTCGATTCGGCAATTTGAAGTACGTGGCGGACGCCCAAGGCGATCTGGTCTTTGCCGGATTCGCAACCTCTCCCCGCACCCCCGTGGGCCCCGTTGTGCCCGCTCTGGAGCATTTCCCCGATCCAATCTACGGATCGACCCTAATCCTCCAGCCAGCCTTGAGCTCGGATGGCTCCACCTTGATCGGAGGCCAGGAATCCCCTTCGACCACGCCTGCAATGCCGCCGAAGATCCAGCTTCGGGCCTTAATGCGGAAGCAATGTTCGGACGCCAAGAGTCACTCTCGGCTGAACCCCCTCCTCACGACACGCCTCCGGCCTTGAGCCCCTGCGACGGGTAGATGTTGAGTAGCCAGGAATCATCCCTAGCCGAACTCCCCCTCATCAACTCGGCTTCGAGCCCCAATAAGGAAACAGTGTCCGAAGACCAGGTCTTATCCTCGGTCTCTTATGACTGTCCGACCCTGGGCCTCGAGGTTAACTCGGCCCTCGAAGATCAGGATCCAGCCCAGGCCCGGATCATTCCTTGCCCCGCCACGTCAAAGACTGGCCCTCAGCGGCCACCGCGCACCAGTCCGGCGACCCTCGCCTTATTAAACGAGGCGCTGGACCGAATCCAGATGATGGCTATTCGGGAGGATCCATCCTCAGCTTGCGTTCAGCAGCCCTTTGAGGCAGATTTCAGGGAATTTTATGTCCCACACACCATCCTTTTAGTGGCCATAGTTGAAGACTTAACCGACATGTTGGACTACACCTCGGAAAACGACGAATACATGGACGAGGATAGTGGAGCCACGGCTAACACCGATGCCGCTCCCCCCATCACCGGCCGCTGGATGGCCACGTCCACTAACGATGTCTACATGGTGGACACCCTGAAAGAAGACGACGGCACTCTCGGGAAGGATAACGGCAGGCCCAGTGATGAGCCGCCGAAACGCCGCAGACAGTGCCGCCGTTCCAAGGCGCGTCAAAGCCATGCGAGCAACATGGACACCACAGAAAATGCCACCGCAGACAATGCAGACAACCTCGGCGATCCCGGCGCCGATGAGCAGCCACTAAATGACCACAAGGAGCATGAGGACCCGCTCAATCCAGAATACCTCGATGACTCTGAAGACAGCAACTACCTCCCCCCTTCCGAAGAGGAGGTTAGTCTGGGCGACGAGGATTTCATCGTCCCCGAAGACCTGCTGGATCAAGAGCGGTTTAAACGGCAGCTAATTGCCACCGCACAAAGCCTGAAAAAATAGCGGCAAAAAATAAAATCCGAACAGGATACTCTTAATGAGATATGGACTAAAGTCCTAGATGCCGAAGAGGAGTACGACCACAAGTGACAGACCAAACGCTACCCGAAACGAAAGTTACTGCCGCAATTCGATGACGAGGCCATAGAGCCAGCGCCTGCAAAGTACACTCAGGTGGACCAGCCGGACTGCCCCCCTCAAGGACGGGACCGGACAGCTGATAAAGCCGAACAACCTCCCACTTACCCTCGCCGTCAAGGCAAGGAGCCAGTATGGCCTGGCTATGAGTATGACCTATGCCATGACCTGGACGCTCGGGCAGGTCTGATGAGGTCCATCTACGGACCTAAAAAAGATCTTCCTGCTAGACATGATGGATACAAATCCTGGCTAGACCGAAATGATAGAGCTCAGGAGCTGCAATGATCCCGGATGACTGATGATCTCCAGCGTGACATAGCCCAAATCAGGGTGCCGCTCATCCTCTTTCCTTCACATATAGAGTGATGCAGCACCAGTTCCCCAAAGGTTTTAAACCTGTAAATATCGAGCCCTATGACGGGACAACAGATCCGGCAGTATGGATCGAAGATTTCCTGTTGCACATTCACATGGCGCGAGGGGACAACCTTCAAGCCATCAAGTACCTACCATTGAAGCTCAAGGGTCCGGCTCGAAACTCGTTAAACAGCCTCCCCGAAGACTCCATAGGATGTTGGGAGGAGCTCGAGGACGCCTTCCGAGCTAACTTTCAGGGCACTTATGTCCGCCCCCCGGACGCCGATGACTTGAGCCATGTAATCCAACAGCCCAGCGAGTCAGCCCGGCAATTATGGAACCGGTTTTTGACCAAGAAGAACCAGATCATTGACTGTCCGAAGACCGAAGCTATAGCCGCCTTCAGGCATAGTATTCGGGATGAATGGCTAGCATGCCAACTCGGCCAGGACAAGCCAAAAATGATGGTGGCGCTGAAGGAAATATGCCCTAGAGGCAATAATAAAGTTATTATTTATTTCCTTATTTCATGATAAATGTTTATTATTCATGCTAGAATTGTATTAACCGGAAACTTAGTACATGTGTGAATACATAGACAAAACATAAGTGTCCCTAGTATGCCTCTACTTGACTAGCTCGTTTATCAAAGATGGTTATGTTTCCTAACCATAGACATGTGTTGTCATTTGATGGACGGGATCACATCATTAGGAGAATGATGTGATGGACAAGACCCATTCGTTAGCTTAGCATTATGATCGTTACAGTTTCATTGCTACTGCTTTCTTCATGACTTATACATGTTCCTCAGACTATGAGATTATGCAACTCCCGAATACGGGAGGAACACTTTGTGTGCTATCAAACGTCACAACATAAATGGGTGATTATAAAGATGCTCTACAGGTGTCTCCGAAAGTGTTTGTTGGGTTGGCATAGATCGAGATTAGGATTTGTCACTCCGTGTTTCAGAGAGGTATCTCTAGGCCCTCTCGGTAATGCTCATCACTATAAGCCTTGCAAGCAATGTGACTAATGAGTTAGTTGTGGGATGAAGTATTATGGAATGAGTAAAGAGACTTGCTGGTAATGAGATTGACTAGGTATGATGATACCAACGATCGAATCTCGGGCAAGTAACATACCGATGACAAAGGGAATAACGTATGTTGTTATGCGGTTTGACCGATAAAGATCTTCGTAGAATATGTAGGAGCCAATATGAGCATCCAGGTTCCGCTATTGGTTATTGACCGCAGATGTGTCTCGGTCATGTCTACATAGTTCTCGAACCCGTAGGGTCCGCACGCTTAACGTTCGATGACGATTTGTATTATGAGTTATGTGATTTGATGTACCGAAGATTGTTCGGAGTCCCGGATGAGATCACGGAAGTGACGAGGAGTCTTGAAATGGTCGAGACATAAAGATTGATATATTGGACCATGTTATTCGGACACCGGAAGTGTTCCGGATAGTTTCAGGTAAAAAACGAAGTGCTGGAGGGGTTACCGAAACCCCCTGGGGAATTGATGGGCCTTAATGGGCCTTAGTGGGATGGAGAGGCAGCGGCCAGGAGGTTCCGCGTGCCCCCCCAAGCCCAGTCCAAATTGGACAAGGGGTTGGGGGTGCGGCCCCCCTCTCCCTTCCTTCCCCCTTCTCCTTTAGGTGGAAACCTACTAGGACTTGGAATCCTAGTAGGATTCCCCTCCTCCTGGCGCGCCCTACAGGGCCGGCTGGCCTCCCCCTCCCCTCCTTTATATACGGGGGCAAGGGGACACCCTATAACACACAAGTTGATCTTTTAGCCATGTGCGGTGCCCCCCTCCACAGTTACACACCTCGGTCATATCGTCATAGTGCTTAGGCGAAGCCCTGCGCCGGTAACTTCATCATCACCGTCGCCACGCCGTCGTGCTGATGGAACTCTCCCTTGTCCTCAACTGGATCAAGAGCTCGAGGGATGTCATCAAGCTGAACGTGTGCTGAACACAGAGGTGCCGTACGTTCGGTACTTGGATCGCGAAGACGTTCGACTACATCAACCGCGTTACTAAAAGCTTCCGCTTTCAGTCTACGAGGGTACGTGGACATACTCTCCCCACTCGTTGCTATGCATCTCCTAGATAGATCTTGCGTGAACGTAGGAATTTTTTTGAAATTGCATGTTCCCCAACAGTGGTATCCGAGCCAGGTCTATGCGTAGATGATATGCACGAGTAGAACACAAAGAGTGCTGGGCAATAATAGTCATACTGCTTACCACCAACGTCTTACTTTGATTCGGCGGTATTGTTGGATGAAGCGGCCCGGACCGACATTACATGACCGCGTTCATGAGACTGGTTCTACCGACGTGCTTTGCACAAAGGTGGCTGGCGGGTGTCTGTTTCTCCAACTTTAGTTGAATCGAGTTTGACTATGGTCGGTCCTTGTTGAAGGTTAAAACAACACACTTGATGAAAAATCATTGTGGTTTGGATGCGTAGGTAAGAATGGTTCTTGCTTGAAGCCCGTAGCAGCCACGTAAAACTTGCAACAACAAATTAGAGGACGTCTAACTTGTTTTTGCAGGGCTTGCTGTGATGTGATATGGTCAAGACATGATGTGATATAATTTGTTGTATGAGATGATCATGTTTTGTAACAGAGTTATCGGCAACTGGCAGGAGCCATATGGTTGTCGCTTTATTGTATGCAATGCAATCGCCATGTAATTGTTTTACTTTATCACTAAGCGGTAGCGATAGTCGTAGAAGCAATAAGTTGGTGAGACGACAACGATGCTACGATGGAGATCAAGGTGTCGCGCCGATGACGATGGAGATCATGACGATGCTTCGGTGATGGAGATCATGAGCACAAGATGATGATGGCCATATCATGTCACATATTTTGATTACATGTGATGTTTATCTTTTATGCATCTTATTTTGCTTAGTACGGCAGTAGCATTATAAGATGATCCCTTACTAAATTTCAAGGTATAAGTGTTCTCCCTGAGTATGCACTGCTGCGACAGTTCATCGTGCCGAGACACCACGTGATGATCGGGTGTGATAAGCTCTACGTTCACATACAACGGGTGCAAGCCAGTTTTGCGCACGCAGAATACTCGGGTTAAACTTGACGAGCCTAGCATATGCAGATATGGCCTCAGAACACTGAGACCGAAAGGTCGAGCGTGAATCATATAGTAGATATGATCAACATAGAGATGTTCACCATTGAAAACTACTCCATCTCACGTGATGATCTGACATGGTTTAATTGATTTGAATCACATGATCATTTAGATGACTAGAGGGATGTCTATCTAAGTGGGAGTTCATAAGTAATATGATTAATTGAACTTTAATTTATCATGAACTTAGTCCTGATAGTTATTTTGCATGTCTATGTTATTGTAGATCAATGGCCCGTGCTACCGTTCCTTTGAATTTTAATGCGTTCCTAGAGAAAGCTAAGTTGAAAGATGATGGCAGCAACTACACGGACTGGGTCCGTAACTTGAGGATTATCCTCATTGCTGCACAGAAAAATTACGTCCTGGAAGCACCGTTAGGTGTACCACCCGCGCCAGCAACTGCAGACATTGTGAATGCCTGGCAGATGCGTGTTGATGACTACTCGATAGTTCAGTGTGCCATGCTTTACGGCTTAGAATCAGGACTTCAAAGACGTTTTGAACGTCATGGAGCATATGAGATGTTCCAAGAGTTGAAGTTAATATTTCAAGCAAATGCCCGAGTTGAGAGATATGAAGTCTCCAACAAGTTCTATAGCTGCAAAATGGAGGAGAATAGTTCTGTCAGTGAACACATACTCAGAATGTCTGGGTACCATAACCACTTGACTCAGCTGGGAGTTAATCTTCCTGATGATAGTGTCATTGACAGAGTTCTTCAATCACTGCCACCAAGCTATAAAGGCTTCGTGATGAACTATAATATGCAAGGGATGAACAAGACAATTCCCGAGCTCTTCGCAATGCTAAAGGCTGCGGAGGTAGAAATCAAAAAGGAGCATCAAGTGTTGATGGTCAACAAGACCACTAGTTTCAAGAAAAAGGGCAAAGGGAAGAAGGGGAACTTCAATAAGAACGGCAAGAAAGTTGCTGCTCAGGAGAAGAAACCCAAGTCTGGACCTAAGCCTGAAACTGAGTGCTTCTACTGCAAAGGGACTGGTCATTGGAAGCGGAACTACCCCAAGTATTTGGCGGATAAGAAGGATGGCAAAGTGACAGGTATATTTGATATACATGTTATTGATGTGTACCTTACTAATGCTCGTAGTAGCGCCTGGGTATTTGATACTGGTTCTGTTGCTCATATTTGCAACTCGAAACAGGGGCTACGGATTAAATGAAGATTAGCTAAGGACGAGGTGACGATGCGCATGGGAAATGGTTCCAAGGTCGATGTGATCGCCGTTGGCATGCTACCTCTACATCTACCTTCGGGATTAGTTTTAGACCAAAATAATTGTTATTTGGTGCCAGCGTTGAGCATGAACATTATATCTGGATCTTGTTTAATGCGAGACGGTTATTCATTTAAATCAGAGAATAATGGTTGTTCTATTTATATGAGTAATATCTTTTATGGTCATGCACCCTTGCTAAGTGGTCTATTTTTGTTGAATCTCGATCGTGATGATACACATGTTCATAATATTGAAGCCAAAAGATGTAAAGTTGATAATGATAGTGCAACTTATTTGTGGCACCGCCGTTTAGGTCATATCGGTATAAAGCGCATGAAGAAACTCCATGCTGATGGGCTTTTGGAATCACTTGATTATGAATCACTTGGTGCTTGCGAACCGTGCCTCATAGGCAAGATGGCTAAAACTCCGTTCTCCGGAACAATGGAACGAGCTACTGACTTATTGGAAATAATACATACCGATGTATGTGGTCCAATGAGTGTTGAGGCTCGTGGCGGGTATCATTATTTTCTTACCTTCACAGATGATTTGAGCAGATATGGTTATATCTACTTAATGAAGCATAAGTCTGAAACATTTGAAAAGTTCAAAGAATTTCAGAGTGAAGTGGAAAATCATCGTAACAAGAAAATAAAGTTTCTATGATCTGATCGTGGAGGTGAATATTTGAGTTACGAGTTTGGTCTTCATTTGAAACAATGTGGAATAGTTTCACAACTTATGCCACCTGGAACACCACAGCGAAATGGTGTGTCCGAACATCGTAACCATACTTTATTAGATATGGTGCGATCTATGATGTCTCTTACTGATTTACCGCTATCGTTTTGGGGTTATGCTTTAGAGACGGCTGCATTCACTTTAAATAGGGCACCATCAAAATCCGTTGAGACGACGCCTTATGAACTGTGGTTTGGCAAGAAACCAAAGTTGTCGTTTCTTAAAGTTTGGGGCTGCGATGCTTATGTGAAAAAGCTTCAACCTGATAAGCTCGAACCCAAATCGGAGAAGTGCGTCTTCATAGGATACCCAAAGGAAATTGTTGGGTACACCTTCTATCACAGATCCGAAGGCAAAATATTCGTTGCTAAAAATGGATCCTTTCTAGAGAAGGAGTTTCTCTCGAAAGAAGTGAGTGGGAGGAAAGTAGAACTTGATGAGGTAATTGTACCTTCTCCCGAATTGGAAAGTAGTTTATCACAGAAATCAGTTCCAGTGATTCCTACACCAATTAGTGAGGAAGCTAATGATGATGATCATGAAACTTTAGATCAAGTTACTACAGAACCTCGTAGGTCAACCAGAGTACGTTCCGCACCAGAGTGG
The DNA here is from genome assembly GCA_011799875.1 of Thinopyrum elongatum. Classification (NCBI taxonomy): domain Eukaryota; kingdom Viridiplantae; phylum Streptophyta; class Magnoliopsida; order Poales; family Poaceae; genus Thinopyrum; species Thinopyrum elongatum. The sequence continues at coordinate 324,985,934 of CM022299.1, read as the reverse complement.
TACGGTAATCCTGTTCTGGAAGTCATGTTACTAGACCATGATGAGCCTACGAACTATGAGGAAGTGATGATGAGCCCAGATTCCGCGAAATGGCTTGAGGCCATGAAATCTGAGATGGGATCCATGTATGAGACCAAAGTGTGGACTTTGGTTGACTTGCCCGATGATCGGCAAGCCATAGAGAATAAATGGATCTTCAAGAAGAAGACTGACGCTGACGGTAATGTTACTGTCTACAAAGCTCGACTTGTTGCGAAAGGTTTTCGACAAGTTCAAGGAGTTGACTGCGATGAGACCTTCTCACCCGTAGCGATGCTTAAGTCTATCTGAATCATGTTAGCAATTGCCGCATTTTATGCTTATGAAATTTGGCAAATAGATGTCAAAACTGCATTCCTTAATGGATTTCTTAAAGAAGAGTTGTATATGATGCAACCAGAAGGTTTTGTCGATCCTAAGGGATCTAACAAAGTGTGCAAGCTCCAGCGATCCATTTATGGACTGGTGCAAGCATCTCGGAGTTGGAATATATGCTTTGATGAAGTGATCAAAGCATATGGTTTTATACAGACTTTTGGAGAAGCTTGTATTTACAAGAAAGTGAGTGGGAGCTCTGTAGCGTTTCTAATATTATATATGGATGACATATTATTAATTGGAAACAATATAGAATTTCTGGATAGCATAAAAGGATACTTAAATAAAAGTTTTTCAATGAAAGACCTCGGTGAAGCTGCTTATATTTTGGGCATCAAGATCTATAGAGATAGATCAATACGCTTAATAGGACTTTCACAAAGCACATACCTTGATAAAGTTTTGAAGAAGTTCAAAATGGATCAGTCAAAGAAAGGGTTCTTGCCTGTGTTGCAAGGTGTGAAGTTGAGTAAGACTCAATGCTCGACCACTGCAGAAGATATAGAGAAAATGAAAGTCATTCCCTATGCCTCAGCCATTGGTTCTATCATGTATGCAATGTTGTGTACTAGACCTGATGTGTGCCTTGCTATAAGTTTAGCAGGGAGGTACCAAAGTAATCCAGGAGTGGATCACTGGATAGCGGTCAAGAACATCCTGAAATACCTGAAAAGGACTAAGGATATGTTTCTCGTTTATGGAGGTGACAAAGAGCTTGTCGTAAGTGGTTACGTTGATGCAAGCTTTGACACTGATCCGGATGACTCTAAGTCACAAACCGGATACGTATTTATATTCAATGGTGGAGCTGTCAGTTGGTGCAGTTCCAAGCAGAGCGTCGTGGCGGGATCTACGTGTGAAGTGGAATACATAGCTGCTTCGGAAGCAGCAAATGAAGGAGTCTGGATGAAGGAGTTCATATCCGATCTAGGTGTAATACCTAGTGCATCGGGTCTAATGAAAATCTTTTGTGATAATACTGGAGCAATTGCCTTGGCGAAGGAATCCAGATTTCACAAAAGAACCAAACATATCAAGAGACACTTCAATTCTATCCGCGATCAAGTCAAGGAGGGAGACACAGAGATTTGCAAAATACATACGGATCTGAATGTTGCAAACCCGTTGACTAAGCCTCTTCCACGAGCAAAACATGATCAGCACCAAGACTCCATGGGTGTTAGAATCATTACTATGTAATCTAGATTATTGACTCTAGTGCAAGTGGGAGACTGAAGGAAATATGCCCTAGAGGCAATAATAAAGTTATTATTTATTTCCTTATTTCATGATAAATGTTTATTATTCATGCTAGAATTGTATTAACCGGAAACTTAGTACATGTGTGAATACATAGACAAAACATAAGTGTCCCTAGTATGCCTCTACTTGACTAGCTCATTCATCAAAGATGGTTATGTTTCCTAACCATAGACATGTGTTGTCATTTGATGGATGGGATCACATCATTAGGAGAATGATGTGATGGACAAGACCCATTCGTTAGCTTAGCATTATGATCGTTACAGTTTCATTGCTACTGCTTTCTTCATGACTTATACATGTTCCTCAGACTATGAGATTATGCAACTCCCGAATACCGGAGGAACACTTTGTGTGCTATCAAATGTCACAATGTAAATGGGTGATTATAAAGATGCTCTACAGGTGTCTCCAAAAGTGTTTGTTGGGTTGGCATAGATCGAGATTAGGATTTGTCACTCCGTGTTTCGGAGAGGTATCTCTGGGCCCTCTCGGTAATGCTCATCACTATAAGCCTTGCAAGCAATGTGACTAATGAGTTAGTTGTGGGATGAAGTATTACGGAACAAGTAAAGAGACTTGCCGGTAACGAGATTGAACTAGGTATGATGATACCGACGATCGAATCTCGGGCAAGTAACATACCGATGACAAAGGGAATAACGTATGTTGTTATGCAGTTTGACCGATAAAGATCTTCGTAGAATATGTAGGAGCCAATATGAGCATCCAGGTTCCGCTATTGGTTATTGACCGGAGATGTGTCTCGGTCATGTCTACATAGTTCTCGAACCCGTAGGGTCCGCACGCTTAACATTCGATGACGATTTGTATTATGAGTTATGTGATTTGATGTACCGAAGATTGTTTGGAGTCCCGGATGAGATCGCGGATGTGACGAGGAGTCTCGAAATGGTCGAGACATAAAGATTGATATATTGGACCATGTTATTCGGACACCGGAAGTGTTCCGGATAGTTTCGGGTAAAAACGGAGTGTCGGATGGGTTACCGGAACCCCCCGGGGAGTTGATGGGCCTTAATGGGCCTTAGTGGGAAGGAGAGGCAGCGTCCAGGAGGTGGTGCACGCCCCCCAAGCCCAGTCCAAATTGGACAAGGGGTTGGGGGCGCGGCCCCCCTCTCCCTTCCTTCCCCCTTCTCCTTTAGGTGGAAACCTACTAGGACTTGGAGTCCTAGTAGGATTCCCCTCCTCCTGGCGCGCCCTACAGGGCCGGCCGGCCTCCCCCTCCCCTCCTTTATATACGGGGGCAAGGGGGCACCCTAGAACACACAAGTTGATCTTTTAGCCGTGTGCGGTGCCCCCCTCCATAGTTACACACCTCGGTCATATCGTCGTAGTGCTTAGGCGAAGCCCTGCGCCGGTAACTTCATCATCACCGTCGCCACGCCGTCGTGCTGACGGAACTCTCCCTCGTCCTCAACTGGATCAAGAGCTCGAGGGACGTCATCGAGCTGAACGTGTGCTGAACGCGGAGGTGCCGTACGTTCGGTACTTGGATCGGTTGGATCGCGAAGACGTTCGACTACATCAACCGCGTTACTAAACGCTTCCGCTTTCGGTCTACGAGGGTACATGGACATACTCTCCCCTCTCGTTGCTATGCATCTCCTAGATAGATCTTGCGTGAATGTAGGAATTTTTTTGAAATTGCACGTTCCCCAACAGGCGCTCACCTCCCTGATGACCTGCTTCTGTGCCAGAGAGGATAGTTGGCTGGCTCATCGAAGTACCAACCCTGACACTCCCGGCACCTCGGAAGTTTGGGACGGGAATGGGAAGCCACGAAGGAACAAAAACAAACACCGCCATAATGACGGCTAAGCGGACGAAATGGCAGTCAATGCTGGATTCCGTAACCCAAAGTCCGGGTCATGGAAAAAGCCTTCTAAAGGCAACCAGGACGGCCCAACTAAGCTGGACACAATCCTGGACAGGCCCTGCCAGATGCATGGCACCGCCGAAAAGCTCGCCGACCAAACCGGCCGGAAAGCTTACAGCCAAAGACTCGGGCAAAAGCCCACGAAGCGAGGACGATGATGAGCCCCGCAGGCCAAACAGTGGAGGCCAGAAACCCTTCCCTTCTAAGGTCAAGACAGTGAACATGATCTACGCCACCCATATAGCAAGGAAGGATAGGAAGCACACGCTGCGGGATGTGTATGCCGTCGAGCCCGTAGCGCCGAAGTTCAACCCGTGGTCGGCTTGCCCGATCAACTTCGATTGTAGGGACCATCCGACCAGTATCCATCATGGAGGATCAGTGGCCCTGGTACTTGACCTCATTATCAATGGGTACCACCTCACGAGAGTCCGAATGGACGGAGGCAGTAGCCTCAATCTGATTTATGCAGACACAGTGAGGAAAATGGGGATCGATCCGTCAAGGATCAAACCCAACAACACCACCTTCAAGGGGGTTATTCCGGGTGTAGAGGCCCGCTACTCAGGCACGATAACTTTGGAGGTGGTATTCGGCTCGCTGGATAACTTTCGAAGTGAAGACTTAATCTTCGATATTGCCCCATTTCATAGTGGCTATCATGCCCTCCTCGGCCGAACGGCGTTCGCCAAATTCAACGCTGTCCCGCATTACCCATACCTCAAGCTGAAGATGCCTGATCCTGTGGGCGTCATAACGATCAACGGTAACATGGAGCACTCACTCCGGACTGAGGAACACACTGCAGCCCTGGCAGCTAAAGACCAATCCGTCGCCAATGGGCTGAGGTATCAGCCCGCCGTAAAGGCAAAAGATACACTTAAACGGGCTCGAGCCCGATCCCCGTCATGGGAACCTGCCTGCGTACGCCGCAAATAGGGATACGCTCCCCACGGCACACCCGCCTTCACCGTGCTTTACATGCCTCGTCAGCACAACTTTGCGCTCAAGATACCATGGGCGGACGTGGGGGCTTATAACACCATGTGTTCGGCTCAACCGAACTATGGCATCACCGCGTCCTTGGACGACAATGGGCAGGACTCCGGACTCGCTTAGCATCAAGCTATAATGGCAAGGCTACATCTCAAGGTCCCTATTGAAGGCACCCCTCGCCAGCACGTGGTGTTCTAAATGGATGTCCAATTCACTCCCCTCCACCTCGCAGAAGGAAAGGCGCAGACATGTAGCAGTGCACATTTGAGGCTTCGACCCACACGTCAAGGCCCTGTGTAAACCTTTCTCTGTAGAATTTTCTTTTCTTAATTATCATAAATGCCTCAGCAGTTCGAATTGTATGGATAGACGTCCAGAGCTTATGGAAAATAAAAACATCTTTCACGGTGTTCAGGCATCCACATTATCTAGCCCTCTTTGTTTTCTTTCTCTTTTTTTCCTGCTCTTCGAATAGCTGGGCATGCACACATTGTGTAACAAATACAAATCAGTTAATTAACCAAATGCCTGATTCTCCCATCAGCTCTACATACTAAGTTCGGCACCACTTTTCGTTGAGTGTTCGGTGTCTCGGATATTGCACTATATGCATTAGTTCCGAACTATGTCTTTGGTCAATAGTTGGGTTGCCCGGCTCCTGTGATTGCCTTCTTTTGTTCCGCATGTTTGGCTAAGAAGGTAAAGGGAGAACCCCTGTGATTGTACTTCTGGCTAGTCCAGTTAAGCACCTCAGGGGAGAAAGTCGAAAACTGACCATCATAGTAAGCGAGAACTGGTCAGCGATCCGATGACAAGTGTTAAACTAAGAAATCGTTGGCGATTTATCCGTGTCATACGCAGGGTTCGTCCTAGCACAAACCATGTGATTACAAAGGTCTGCTGCGGCTCCCTCGTACATCACAAAACACGGGGGGCTAGTCATTAGCTCCCACCGTCAAGCTCCTATGGCTAAGTGAAAGCAGTAAAACCGAATAGTCTGTTGCCCAGTCCCTCTCACGCACTGCCGCCTTCGGGCATCGAGACATCGGCTAAGGGTAATAGTGGGAGTCGAGACACCCCTCGTACCATTTACTTGGGGGCTGAAGCCGACGACTGGTAACTTTCAGAATAGTAAATGGCCGCACATGAGTCAAAATAAAAACACCATAGTATACAAACGGGCCGCATTATAAAGCAAAAGGTCCAGTTGACTACTTAATACAATCACTCAAAGGTTACATCCTTAGAACACTGGCCCTCTATCGCCCAAGCTCCATCCATAACTTGCGCAAAGTACTGTTTGGGGCAGCGATGCTCTTTTCCAACTGGTGGAGGGCCAGTGGCCATATCCATTGGCTTGATTTTGGGCCAATGTACCATGGTCTTCGCAAAGGTTAGCCTAGTTCCCTCAAGGCATGCAGAGCGCTTCATGACATCAATCCGGGGCGATGCATCGCGCAGCTTCTGCACCAGACCAAAGTAGCTGCTCGAAATCGGCTCCGAGGGCCACAGCCGGACACAGAGATCCTTCATGGCCGGACCGGCGATCTGATGCAGCTCCATTAGTTGCTTCATCTGGTTGCTGAGGAGGGGAGGATGCTCAGGCGCCTGGAACTGCGCCCAGAAGAGCCGCTGATCGGAGTTCTCCTCCCGACTGGGGTAGTGCTCCGCCGCATCCGCCACACTCCTGGGAAGCTTGGCAAAAACGCCTGTGGAGCGCTAGACCCATGTGAGCAAGGCGAACCTGTTGCCGCCAAAGACACTCTGCAGTAAGTACGGCTTACCATCCGTGATCTGCCTCCCTTGGCAGAGTTCTTCGCGGTCACCCCGCACTTTGGTCCTCGTCTCCTTGAGTTCCTTCTCCACCTTGGACAGCTCAGAGGACTGCTCTTTCTGCTTCTGCTCAAAGGCCTCACATTTCATGACGGCATCCTTGAGCTCCACCTGCACTTCGGCCACTCGAGCCTTGTGCTTTTCACCGGTGGTCTTCGCCTTCTCAAGTTTGGCCACCGCCTTTTTGGCAGCCGCTTTCTTTGCGGCCGCCTCTACCTCGGCCTTCTTCAGCGCCACCTTGAGGCCCTCAACATCGGCGGTGGCAGCTGCAGTCACCAAACACCATGGGCTCAGCATACAACCCGGAACGTAAGTGTCCGGCAGAGTTAACTTTGCAACTCGATTTTTGGCTTACCTTGTGCCTCATCAAGCCGTTTGTTGACAAGTTCAAGCTCTTTATCGGAATGCTTAAGCTTCCGATCCATCTCCTCTAGTGCAGCGACATTCGCAGCCACGGCCAAGGAGGATGCCTGCGATATCAAATCAATCATGATATTTTAATTACTGGCCTACGGATAATAGACCCTCTGTAAGGTTTTTGCAATCCTTACAGAGTCTCGGGGCTGTTATATATACGGCCTGCTCAAACTTTGGCTAAACAAGTTAAAACCATTTTTGCGGGGAAAGAACATTACTTGACTCACCTCAAAGCCTATAAGAAGGCCCTGGACAGCATCGTTCAGTCCGGCATGGACGGACCGAACACCCCGCAGAACCGCACCCATAAGGGCGCGGTGTTTGTCAACGATAGCGGAGTTGTTCACCAACTCCTCCACCGCGTCTGGCCAGATCGCCGCTGTCTGGTTGTTGGTATTCGGCGTAGGCGGCGAGACCTCAACCCCTTCCGCGTCGGAAGGCGGAACCGGCACGTATGAGGGCCTTGGGGGCTCAAGTGCGACCGACTGGGGAGGTCCGGACGGTCAGGATCCCCCTCCCACATTAGCCAGGAAATATGCACCCTCCTGGTCTTCAGTGACTGAGGCATCAGCCTCGGCCATGACTGTATCGCCCCCCTCCCCCGTGTTCGGATGGGGAGGAGTCCTTCGATATAACACCTCCGCGGTCTCTTCAGGGACTAGGGGAGGCGCGGAGCGCGACGCGGACCCACTGTCCGCCAGCTCGGCGGGCGGGGAGGTCCCTTCTGAGGTTTGCTCAGTAGGGTGGCCGCGCGATGGGCTATGATATTAATCGGTTCTCATCAGTAAAGAGGTTGGTAAAACAAAGTAAACAAGAGATATCTCGGTACACACCTCATGGCGGAGGGCTTGACCCTAGGTTCCCTCTCTGGAACCTTTTCGGACACCACGAACTCCTCATCGGAGTCCGAGCTGTCGGACAGGACCACCTTGGGCCTGCACTGCCTCTTCGGGGCCCGAAGAGGTTGAACCTCCTCGACGTCTTCGAACGCCGCCTTCTTCTTGGAGTGGGAGGAGGCACTTTCCTCCTCGTCTTCGTCCTTGCCCCCGTCTTGGGCAGACAGGACCGCTGCGTCTCTGACCTTGATGTCCGGACGCTCCCTCAAATGGAGGCCCCCCGGGCATCCGGCAGATCCTTCTTCTTCTTCCCCTTCTTCTTTGGCGCCTTGTAAGGTGCCATGACCAGCAGCTCCCCCAGTTGAGTTGACCGAGGCTCTTCGGGCAGCGGGGCCGGACTGCTGATCTTTTCAGCCTTCTCGAGCCAGCCCTGCTAAGGCAACAAAATGGGACTCAGACCGAACTCTGGACAGTCTAAATACCCAAATAAATGGCGGGTAAAGGATTATTTACCTTCCTTGGAGGATTTGCGGAGTCGATGCTGATGTCTTCCTTCTCGACTGGCCACTCCTTCTGGGGCTTGAATAGTAGGCTCCACACCTTGTCGTGGGTGGTGCTGAAGAGGTGCTGCATGGTGGCCGAGTCTTCGGGCTTGTGAGTCCACATCGGATTGCCCTCTGCTGACAAGGGAGGAGGCGACGGCGGAGCATTATCTGAACTACGTTGGTCAGTTTGGCTCCGATCTCCATCACATTGGAAACACGCTTCTGCAGTTTCCTTACCTCATCAGCGGATCCCCAATTAAGACCTTTCTTGGTCCACGAGGTCAGTCTTACGGGGGGTCCGGATCGAAATTCGGGGGTGGCCATCCTGGCCGCATCCCGTGGCTCTGTTATGTAGAACCATTCCTTTTGCCACACTTTCATGGTGTCGATGAATGTGCCCTCTGGCCATTGGACTCGGGTGAGCTTGCTTATCATTGCTCCGCCGCAGTCCGCCTGGGCGCCGCCGACCACCTTCGGCTTGACATTGAACACCTTTAGCCACAGGCCGAAGTGCGGCTGGACCCACAGAAGGGCCTCGCAAACGATGATGAAGGTAGAGATGTGGAGGAGGAAATTGGGGGCTAGATCGTGAAAGTCTAGCCCATAGAAAAACAATAATCCCCGCATAAAGTGGGGGAGGAAAACAACCCTCTCGCCTGGCTTGGGCATGGGAACCACCTGGCCCTTCTCGGGGGCCCGATGAGCGACGTCGGCCGACAGGTAGCCGGCTCGCTTTAGCTCCTCGATGTCATTGTTGGTGACGATGGAGGATTCCCACTTGCCATTAGCTCCAGATCTGGCCATGGTGGAGGCTTGGGAAGAATTGCAAGGGATTCGCCGTGGAGGGGCCAGGCAGGGCGCTGGAGCTTTGGAGACTGGAAAGGCAACATCGGGAGGTGGAAGAAGGCGTAAGTCTACAACTATAGTTGTTCCCCTCTTTTATAGACCGCGGAGAAGCCAAGGGTTCCCCTTTTCACGCCGCGGGCCTCTCCACTAACCGATATGCTCGCAATGTTATGCATGGGTGGGGAATCGAGATCATTGATCATACCCCCTAAAAAACGGAGCATGATCTTTGCCTTGATGAGACATGCCAATGGAGGGGCGGCCTCGAGCCGCGCATCAAGAACCTCCGGCCGTTCGGTGTTATGACCGGACGTGGCCCTTCGATGAAAGTTGTCAGACATGGGTACTATTCACACTTGAGCACTTTGGCCTTCGAGGATAAGTAAAGTAAATGCTCCGGATTCCGGACACTACTCAACTCCGAGCACTCACAGGACAAGATGAAGAACTCGCCTCGCAAGCCGAAGACCATGATATGTGCGGAAGCCGGACACAAGCGCTAGCGTTGGAGGCTAGTTCGGGGGCTACTGAGGGAGTCCTGGACTAAGGGGTCCCCGGGCCGTCGACCTACTACATATGGGCCGGATAGGAGATCTTCGGAGTCGTGGTGTGCCCTCCAAGTCAAGATTAGCGTGATCTTTCCTTCATCGTAACCGATCGCATGTAACCCTAACACTACTGGTGTCTATATAAACCAAGGGGTTTTAGTCTTTAGAGGGAGAACTACATCCATCACCCCCCTCAACCTAGGGTTTAGATCGCCTGATCTCGAGGTAGATCAACTCTGTAACCATATCATACACATCAAATACAATCAAGCAGGACGTAGGGTTTTACCTCTTCGAGAGGGCCCGAACCTGGGTAAATACCGTGTTCATCGTCCCTTGTTCCCCATTGATCCTAGATCCACAGCTCGGGACCCCCTACCCGAGATCTGCCGGTTTTGACACCGACAGGTACCTCGGCCTCCGATGTGTTGACTAGGGGGGCCAGGCTGGATGACGCTTCCCCCAACCCCTCGAGAGTTGGAGGGGTCATGGCAGGCTCTGGCGTCCCGCTACCCGTCGGGGGTAGCCCGTCTGAGGTGTCGCCACTAAGGTGTACCCTTGGCGGGCTTCAAAATTGCCTTAGTAAGTTTCATTCAATGAACAAGTTTCAAAGTCCAAACCTGGTTACAACTGTGTACCTTCGGGGAGCCAGCTTCTCCCTCCCCAACTCGAGGAGGTCCCATCCGACTCGTGGAGAATTGGCCTTCTCCGACGGGGCAACCGTGCTGGCGGTATCGACGGAAGCCTTGCGCGGCCTCTTCAGGCCTTTCGAACGCGTTCCTGGCGCCCTCGTACGCCGCCCTCTTCTCCTTAAGGGAAGCATTCCTTTCCCCTGTGTCCTCCTCCGCGTTGTCCTCGTGGATGGAGGAGGCATGGGTCTCCTCGGATCGGGTGACCGAGGTCTCCCGTGCTCGGAGGCCCGCCCTACCCTTTGGAGGTTTCGACTCCTTAGGTATCACCACGTGCGGCTCCTCGGTCAAGAGGGCCATGAGTAGGGGAGTCATCTCCCCCTCGGGTAGCGGCGTCGGGCACAGCATTCGCTGCACCTTGGAGACCCACTTATGCAAATATATAGACGACTGGTCAGCCAAAGTTTATAAGGCTCAGAGAAGCACAAAATGTAAAGCAGTGTATTGAAAATTATCTCGGGGGTGTCATGGGCGGCCTCGAAGCCACGGTCGCTCCCTTCCGAAGGGAACCCGTCCTTGGATGGCTCAAATAGCAGCGTCTACATCTCGGCCGAGGTGGAGCGGAAGAATTGGTTGACGGGCACCATGTCCTCGGGCTTATATGCCCACATTGGGGTGGCCCAAAATTGGAGTGGTAGGATGCGGCAGTGGAGCATGGCGTTCACCACGTCCACCAGCTGGGGATCCTTCTTGTCTGTCCAGAATTGGATCTTCTGGAGCAGCGCCTTTGTCTCCTCGATGTCCCCCCAGTCCATGCCCTTCCTCCTCCAGGAGGCAAGCTTCTTTGGGGGCCCAGCCGAGAATGCCGGGACCTCGGCCTCACCGGCAGTGAGTGGCTCGGTGATATAAAACCACTCACGCTGCCACTCCTTGATGGTCTCTATAAATGTACCTCTGAACCATCCCGCCTTCCGGATCTTGCTAATCATCTCGCCCTTGCACTTCGCGAGTTCGAAGCCGCTGGATCTCGGCTTGATGCCAAAGATCTTTAGCCATAGGCTGAAATGCGGCTCGATGCGGAAGAAGGCCTCACTGACGATGATGAAGGAGGCGAAGAATGGAGTTCGGGGCTAGATGGTGAAAATCTAGCCCATAGAAGAACATGACACCACGAACGAAAGAGCGCAGCAGGAACCCCATACCTCTGATGAGGTGGGGGACAAAGACAACCCTCTCCCAAGGATTAGGAGCGGGTACTCACTGGTTCAGGTCTGGCGCTCGCGTGTTGACCTCAGTAGGGATATACCCCGTACTGCGTAGCTCCAAAATGGTGCCCTCCATGACGGAGGAGCTGCCTCAGTGCCCCTTGATGTTGGCTTCTGCCATTGTTGGGGACAGAGGTGGAGAAGCGTTGCGGGGGAAAGATGATTTCGGGATTGGATCTAGGCACTAGAGCTCGAGAGGTAGCAGGTAGGAAGGAAGGGGAGCATACTTTTCCCGTCACTATCCCTTGGCTCTTATATAGGCTGATGAAAAGGCCAAGAGTCACTTTGGCCGCGCCATTGAAATCGCCATTACCCGTAAAAAGGTGCGGTTATGCATATGGGGAGAAACAAAATCTTAATGATATCCCTTAGAAAATGGGCACGATCTCCATTTCGATGGGACGTGCCAATAAGAGGATTTCCTTGGGCCGCGCTTCAAGTGAGTAGTAACGGCCAGCACCGTCGTGGGTGGTGCTGCATCGATAAAGTTGTCAGGCTAGAAGTACTGCTCACACCTATGTGGCAGGCCTTCAAGGCTAAGTAACCTCATGCCTTCAGACGCAGGGCGGGTTCGGTTAAGTCCTGGTCGAGGGACGCCACTCCTTCGAGGAGTGGTCCATGGTGGCTCTAAGTAAAGGTAGGTATCTTGGCTTATCAAAAAGGGAAACTCATCTATCGAGCCAAGGACTTTGGATCCAGAGTTGTTAACATCAAAGAGGTCATCCTCGATGTACAAGACCAGTTTGGGGGCTACTCACGGTGACGGTGTCCTGGATTAGGGGGTACTAACCGAGCCGGCCCACTCTCCTCGAGTTGGGCCGACAAGCCCTCATTCATGGTCAAAATGGACTCTGGAGGCCGCATGCAGGAGGTGTGATCAAGACTGTCCCCCCCCCCCAAAGACTTGACGTATTCTCCAAGTTCGCTGCCACCGCCTAGCTCCTGGCTACCGACCTTGTAACCCTAGATACCCTCCCTGGCGTGTATATAAGCCATAGGATTTTGGCCCGTAAAGGGGACATCAACACAAAATCACTCACCTAGCCCTAAAGTTAGACCACACATTACGATCTCGAGGTAGATCAACTCTGTACTTGATACATCTTCATCAATATAAACAAGAGCAAGACATAGGGTTTTACCTCCATCAAGAGGGCCCGAACATGGGTAAACATCGTCTCCTTCATTCCTGTTACCCTCGATCCGAGATCCACAGCTCGGGACCCCCTACCCCGAGGTCTTCCGGTTTTCACACTGACACTGGTGCTTTCATTGAGAGTTCTATTGTGTGATCACCAGAAGGATCGATGGCTCATCTGCAGCTCAACTGCTCCAACGGCCTCGGGACCATTTTCGCCCCTGCCAGCTTTTTGTGTTTGGCAGAATGGTCTTTTGCACCGACTCGACAGGTCATCTGGCTTCTATCAAGAACTACGCCCCAGGACGGATCGTGACCTTTGGCAGCCTCGTTTACACTGTGGATTCCCGTGGTGAACTCTATTACCGGGATGGGGCCCTGGAGGAATCGAGAGCTCATCTGGCTCCAGAGGCTCGACCCCGGAACCGATCTCTGTCGCTGCGTCACTAGAGACCCCCGACGTAACTACTCTGGCCAGTCCCCTTCCGATTTCCAGTCCGGACATAGATCGGGCTCCTACTTCGAAAATTACGCCAGGATCAGAGCTGGCCTCGGCGCGGAGCCCAGAATCACTCCCGGATCCCCTTCACGCCGAGGACACGTCATGTTACACACCAGGCGTACTTTGAGTCAGCCCCGCTTATAACACAGCGATGAATCCTGAAAAGCTGTTTCACCTCAATGAGATGCTTGATCATATCCAGAGCATGTCCATCTCGGACGGCAAGACTTCGGTCTATGATCAGGTCGGACTTAAAACCGACGATCGGGAAATCTACACCCCACCCACCACCCACCTAGTCACCACGGTCGATGATTTAACTGACGTATTAGACTATGGTGAGGCCACGTGCATGGACGAAGGTGCCGATGGACCTATAGAAGACACCTCTGTTGGAAATATGCCCTAGAGGCAATAATAAAGTGGTTATTATTATATTTCCTTGTTCATGATAATTGTCTATTGTTCATGCTATAATTGTGTTATCCGGAAATTGTAATGCATGTGTGAATACATAGACCACAACATGTCCCTAGTGAGCCTCTAGTTGACTAGCTTGTTGATCAATAGATGGTTACGGTTTCCTGACCATGGACATTGGATGTCGTTGATAACGGGATCACATCATTAGGAGAATGATGTGATGGACAAGACCCAATCCTAAGCATAGCACTAGATCGTGTAGTTCGTCTGCTAAAGCTTTTCTAATGTCAAGTATCATTTCCTTAGACCATGAGATTGTGCAACTCCCGGATACCGTAGGAATGCTTTGGGTGTATCAAACGTCACAACGTAACTAGGTGACCATAAAGGTGCACTACAGGTATCTCCAAAAGTGTCTGTTGGGTTGGCACGAATCGAGACTGGGATTTGTCACTCCGTATGACGGAGAGGTATCTCTGGGCCCACTCGGTAATGCATCATCATAATGAGCTCAATGTGACTAAAGAGTTAGCCATGGGATCATGCGTTACGGAACGAGTAAAGAGACTTGCCGGTAACGAGATTGAACAAGGTATAGGGATACCGACGATCGAATCTCGGGCAAGTATCATACCGGTAGACAAAGGGAATTGTATACGGGATTGATTGAATCCTCGACATCGTGGTTCATCCGATGAGATCATCGTGGAACATGTGGGAGCCAACATGGGTATCCAGATCCCGCTGTTGGTTATTGGCCGGAGAGATGTCTCGGTCATGTCTGCATGGTTCCCGAGCCCGTAGGGTCTACACACTTAAGGTTCGGTGACTCTAGGGTTGTTATGGGAAATAGTATGTGAATACCGAATGTTGTTCAGAGTCCCGGATGAGATCCCGGCCGTCACGAGGAGTTCCAGAATGGTCCGGAGGTAAATATTTATATATGGGAAGTTGTTATTGGGGTTCCGGAAAAAGTTCATTTTTTTCGGTATTGTACCGGGAAGCTTTCGAAAGGTTTCGAAGGATTCCGGAGGGGTCCGGAAGTCCGGAAAGGGTTCCACCACATCCAATACAGCAGCATGGGCTATAAGGGGGCGCCCTAGCCTTAATGGGCTAGGGGCACCAGCCCCCCTAAGGCCCATGCGCATGGGAGAGGGGAAACCCTAAAGGGGGAGGGCCTCTACTTGACTTGGGAGGCACTCCTCCCCCCCTTGGCCGCCGCCCCAACCCTAGATGGGATCTAGGGGGGCCGGCCCCCTCTCCCCCCCAGCCTATAAATAGTGGAGGGGTGGGAGGGAGGCCACAACCTCTCCCCTGGCGCAGCCCTCCCCCTCTCCAACACCTCCTCCTCCTCCGTTTGAGCTTGGCGAAGCCCTGCCGGAGAACTGCAAGTTCCACCACCACGCCGTCGTGCTGCTGGAGCTGTCTTCCCCAACCTCTCCCTCCTCCTTGCTGGATCAAGGCACGGGAGACGTCACCGGGCTGCACGTGTGTTGAACGCGGAGGCACCGTTGTTCGGTGCTTAGATTAGAATCGACCGCGATCTGAATCGCTACGTGTACGACTCCTCCAACCGCGTTCTTGCAACGCTTCCGCATCGCGATCTTCAAGGGTATGAAGATGCACTCCTCTCTCTCTCGTTGCTAGTCTCTCCATAGATTGATCTTGGTGATGCGTAGGAATTTTTTTGATTTACTACTACGTT
The DNA here is from genome assembly GCA_011799875.1 of Thinopyrum elongatum. Classification (NCBI taxonomy): domain Eukaryota; kingdom Viridiplantae; phylum Streptophyta; class Magnoliopsida; order Poales; family Poaceae; genus Thinopyrum; species Thinopyrum elongatum. Next base: position 324,970,671 of record CM022299.1, on the reverse strand, counting down.
CTCCAACAGTGGTATCAGAGCTAGGTCTATGCGTAGTTTCTTGCACGAGTAGAACACAAGTTGTTGTGGGCGTCGATTTTGTCAATTTTCTTGCCGTTACTAGTCTTATCTTGATTCGGCGGCATCGTGGGATGAAGCGGCCTGGACCGACCTTACACGTACGCTTACGTGAGACAGGTTCCACCGACTGACATGCACTAGTTGCATAAGGTGGCTAGCGGGTGTCTGTCTCTCCCACTTTAGTTGGATCGGATTCGATGAAAAGGGTCCTTATGAAGGGTAAATAGAAATTGGCATATCACGTTGTGGTTGTGGCGTAGGTAAGAAACGTTCTTGCTAGAAACCTATAGCAGCCACGTAAAAATATTTTGCAACAACAATTAGAGGACGTCTAACTTGTTCTTGCAGCATGTGCCGTGTGATGTGATATGGCCAAAAGGATGTGATGAATGATATATGTGATGTATGAGATTGATCATGTTCTTGTAATAGGAATCACGACTTGCATGTCGATGAGTATGACAACCGGCAGGAGCCATAGGAGTTGTCTTAATTTATTGTATGACCTGCGTGTCAATGAAAAACGCCATGTAATTACTTTACTTTATTACTAACCATTAGCCATAGTAGTAGAAGTAATAGTTGGCGAGGCAACTTCATGAAGACACGATGATGGAGATCATGATGATGGAGATCATGGTGTCATGCTGGTGACGATGATGATCATGGTGCCCCAAAGATGGAGATCAAAAGGAGCAAAATGATATTGGCCATATCATGTCACTATTTGATTGCATGTGATGTTTATCATCTATTTACATCTTATTTTCTTAGAACGACGGTAGCATAAATAAGATGATCCCTCGCTAAAATTTCAAGAAAATGTTCCCCCTAACTGTGCACCGTTGCGAAGGTTCGTTGTTTCGAAGCACCACGTGATGATCGGGTGTGATAGATTCTAACGTTCGAATACAACGGGTGTAAGCCAAATTTACACATGCAAAACACTTAGGTTGACTTGACGAGCCTAGCATGTACAGACATGGCCTCGGAACATGGAAGACCGAAAGGTCGAACATGAGCCGTATAGAAGATACGATCAACATAGAGATGTTCACCGTTGATGACTAGTCCGTCTCACATGATGATCGGACACGGCCTAGTCGATTCGGATCATGTATCACTTAGATGACTAGAGGGATGTCTATCTGAGTGGGAGTTCATTGAATAATTTGATTAGATGAACTTAATTATCATGAACTTAGTCTAAAATCTTTACAATATGTCTTGTAGATCAAATGGCCCACGCTAATGTTGCCCTCAACTTCAACGCGTTCCTAGAGAAAACCAAGCTGAAAGACGATGGTAGCAACTACACGGACTGGGTCCATAACCTGAGGATCATCCTCATAGCTGCCAAGAAAGCATATGTCCTTGAAGCACCGCTAGGTGACGCACCTGTTTTCCCAGCAACTCAAGACGTTATGAACGCCTGGCAGTCGCGTAGTGATGATTACTCCCTGGTTCAGTGCGGCATGCTTTACAGCTTAGAACCGGGGCTCCAAAAGCGTTTTGAGCAACACAGAGCATATGAGATGTTCCAAGAGCTGAAAATGGTTTTCCAAGCTCATGCCCGGGTCAAGAGATATGAAGTCTCCGACAAGTTCTATAGTTGTAAGATGGAGGAGAATAGTTCTGTCAGCGAGCATATACTCAAAATGTCTGGGTTGCACAACCGCTTGTCTCAGCTGGGAGTTAATCTCCCGGATGACGTGGTCGTTGACAGAATCCTTCAGTCGCTTCCACCTAGCTACAAGAGCTTTGTGATGAACTTCAATATGCAAGGGATGGAAAAAACCATTCTTGAGGTATATTCAATGCTGAAATCAGCGGAGGTGGAGATCAAAAAGGAACATCAAGTGTTGATGGTGAATAAAACCACTAAGTTCAAGAAAGGCAAGGGTAAAAAGAACTTCAAGAAGGACGACAAGGGAGTTGCCGCGCCCGGTAAGCAAGCTACCGGGAAGAAGCCAAAGAATGGACCCAAGCCTGAGACTGAATGTTTTTATTGTAAGGAAAACGGTCACTGGAAGCGGAACTGCCCCAAGTACTTAGTGGATAAGAAGGCCGGCAATACCAAAGGTATATGTGATATACACGTTATTGATGTGTACCTTACCAGCGCTCGTAGTAGCTCCTGGGTATTTGATACCGGTACGGTTGCTCATATTTGTAACTCAAAACAGGAGCTGCGGAATAAGCGGAGACTGGCGAAGGACGAGGTGACGATGTGCGTCGGGAATGGTTCCAAGGTCGATGTGATCGCCGTCGGCACGCTACCTCTACATCTACCTTCGAGATTAGTTTTAAACCTCAATAATTGTTATTTAGTACCAGCTTTGACCATGAACATTGTATCAGGATCTCGTTTGATGCGAGATGGCTACTCATTTAAATCCGAGAATAATGGTTGTTCTATTTATATGAGAGATATGTTTTATGGTCATGCCCCGCTGGTCAATGGTTTGTTCTTATTGAATCTCGAACGTGATGTTACACATATGCATAGTGTGAATGCCAAAAGATGTAAGGTTGATAATGATAGTCCCACATACTTGTGGCACTGCCGCCTTGGTCACATTGGTGTCAAACGCATGAAGAAACTCCATGCAGATGGACTTTTGGAGTCTCTTGATTATGAATCATTTGACACGTGCGAACCATGCCTCATGGGCAAAATGACCAAGACTCCGTTCTCCGGGACAATGGAGCGAGCAACCAACTTATTGGAAATCATACATACTGATGTGTGCGGTCCAATGAGCGTTGAGGCTCGCGGTGGTTATCGTTATGTTCTCACCCTCACTGATGACTTAAGTAGATATGGGTATGTCTACTTAATGAAACACAAGTCTGAGACCTTCGAAAAGTTCAAGGAATTTCAGAGTGAGGTAGAGAATCAACGTGACAGGAAAATAAAGTTCTTACGATCAGATCGTGGAGGGGAATATTTGAGTCACGAGTTTGGCACGCACTTAAGGAAATGTGGAATTGTTTCACAACTCACGCCGCCTGGAACACCTCAGCGTAATGGTGTGTCCGAACGTCGTAATCGCACTCTATTGGATATGGTGCGATCTATGATGTCTCTTACCGATCTACCGCTATCATTTTGGGGTTATGCTTTAGAGACTGCCGCATTCACTTTAAATAGGGCTCCGTCGAAATCCGTTGAGACGACACCGTATGAATTATGGTTTGGGAAGAAACCTAAGCTGTCGTTTCTGAAAGTTTGGGGATGCGATGCTTATGTCAAGAAACTTCAACCTGAAAAGCTCGAACCCAAATCGGTAAAATGCGTCTTCATAGGATACCCTAAAGAAACTATTGGGTATACCTTCTACCTTAGATCCGAAGGCAAGATCTTTGTTGCCAAGAATGGATCCTTTCTGGAGAAAGAGTTTCTCTTGAAAGAAGTAAGTGGGAGGAAAGTAGAACTTGATGAGGTACCCCCTCTTGAACCGGAGAGTAGCGCAGCTCAGGAAGATGTTTCTGTGGTGCCTGCACCGACTAGAGAGGAAGTTAATGATGATGATCATGAAACTTCGGATCAAGTTGCTACTGAACTTCGTAGGTCCACGAGGACACGTTCCGCACCAGAGTGGTACGGCAACCCTGTCTTGGAAGTCATGTTGTTAGACAATAGTGAACCTTCGAACTATGAAGAAGCGATGGTGGGCCCGGATTCCAACAAATGGCTAGAAGCCATGAAATCCGAGATAGGATCCATGTATGAAAACAAAGTATGGACTTTGATAGACTTGCCCGATGATCGGTAAGCCATAGAGAACAAATGGATTTTTAAGAAGAAGACAGACGCGGATGGTAATGTGACCATCTATAAGGCTCGACTTGTTGCAAAGGGTTATCGACAAGTTCAAGGGGTTGACTACGATGAGACCTTCTCACCCGTAGCGAAGCTGAAGTCCGTCAGAATCATGTTAGCAATTGCCGCATACTATGATTATGAGATATGGCAAATGGACGTCAAAACGGCATTCCTTAATGGTTTCCTTAATGAAGAGTTGTATATGATGCAGCCGGAAGGTTTTGTCGATCCTAATAATGCTGACAAGGTATGCAAGCTCCAGCGCTCAATCTATGGGCTGGTGCAAGCATCTCGGAGTTGGAACATTCGCTTTGATGAGATGATCAAAGCGTTTGGGTTTACACAGACTTATGGAGAAGCCTGTGTTTACAAGAAAGTGAGTGGGAGCTCTGTAGCATTTCTCATATTATATGTAGATGACATACTATTAATGGGAAATGACATAGAATTCTTGGAAAGCATAAAGGCCTACTTGAACAAGTGTTTTTCAATGAAGGACCTTGGAGAAGCTGCTTACATATTAGGCATCAAGATCTATAGAGATAGATCGAGACGCCTCATTGGTCTTTCGCAAAGCACATACCTTGACAAGATATTGAAGAAGTTCAATATGGATCAGTCCAAGAAGGGGTTCTTGCCTGTATTACAAGGTGTGAGATTGAGCACGGCTCAATGCCCGACCTCGGCAGAAGATAGAGAAAAGATGAGCGTCATCCCCTATGCCTCAGCCATAGGGTCTATTATGTATGCCATGCTGTGTACCAGACCTGATGTGAACCTCGCCGTAAGTTTGGTAGGAAGGTACCAAAGTAATCCCGGCATGGAACACTGGACAGCGGTCAAGAACATCCTGAAGTACCTGAAAAGGACTAAGGATATGTTTCTCGTTTATGGAGGTGACGAAGAGCTCGTCGTAAAGGGTTACGTCGATGCTAGCTTCGACACAGATCTGGATGACTCTAAGTCACAAACCGGATACGTGTATATTTTGAATGGTGGGGCAGTCAGCTGGTGCAGTTGCAAGCAAAGCGTCGTGGCGGGATCCACATGTGAAGCGGAGTACATAGCAGCCTCGGAGGCAGCACAGGAAGCAGTCTAGATGAAGGAGTTCATCACCGACCTAGGAGTTATTCCCAATGCGTCGGGCCCAATGACTCTCTTCTGTGACAACACTGGAGCTATTGCCCTTGCCAAGGAGCCCAGGTTTCACAAGAAGACCAGGCATATCAAGCGTCGCTTCAACTCCATTCGTGAACATGTTCAAGATGGAGACATAGATATTTGTAAAGTGCATACGGATCTGAATGTCGCAGATCCGTTGACTAAACCTCTTCCACGAGCAAAACATGATCAACACCAGAACTCTATGGGTGTTCGATTCATCACAATGTAACTAGATTATTGACTCTAGTGCAAGTGGGAGACTGTTGGAAATATGCCCTAGAGGCAATAATAAAGTGGTTACTATTATATTTCCTTGTTCATGATAATTGTCTATTGTTCATGCTATAATTGTGTTATCCGGAAATCGTAATGCATGTGTGAATACATAGACCACAACATGTCCCTAGTGAGCCTCTAGTTGACTAGCTCGTTGATCAATAGATGGTTACGGTTTCCTGACCATGGACATTGGATGTCATTGATAACGGGATCACATCATTAGGAGAATGATGTGATGGACAAGACCCAATCCTAAGCATAGCACTAGATCGTGTAGTTCGTCTGCTAAAGCTTTTCTAATGTCAAGTATCATTTCCTTAGACCATGAGATTGTGCAACTCCCGGATACCGTAGGAATGCTTTGGGTGTATCAAACGTCACAACGTAACTGGGTGACCATAAAGGTGCACTACAGGTATCTCCGAAAGTGTCTGTTGGGTTGGCACGAATCGAGACTGGGATTTGTCACTCCGTATGACGGAGAGGTATCTCTGGGCCCACTCGGTAATGCATCATCATAATGAGCTCAATGTGACTAAAGAGTTAGCCACGGGATCATGTGTTACGGAACGAGTAAAGAGACTTGCCGGTAACGAGATTGAACAAGGTATAGGGATACCGACGATCGAATCTCGGGCAAGTATCATACTGGTAGACAAAGGGAATTGTATACGGGATTGATTGAATCCTCGACATCGTGGTTCATCCGATGAGATCATCGTGGAACATGTGGGAGCCAACATGGGTATCCAGATCCCGCTGTTGGTTATTGGCCGGAGAGATGTCTCGGTCATGTCTGCATGGTTCCCGAGCCCGTAGGGTCTACACACTTAAGGTTCGGTGACTCTAGGGTTGTTATGGGAAATAGTATGTGAATACTGAATGTTGTTTGGAGTCCTGGATGAGATCCCGGACGTCACGAGGAGTTCCGGAATGGTCCGGAGGTAAAGATTTATATATGGGAAGTTGTTATTGGGGTTCCGGAAAAAGTTCGTTTTTTTCGGTATTGTACCGGGAAGCTTTCGAAAGGTTCCGGAGGATTCCGGAGGGGTCCGGAAGTCCGGAAAGGGTTCCACCACATCCAATACAGTAGCATGGGCTATAAGGGGGCGCGCTAGCCTTAATGGGCTAGGGGCACCAGCCCCCCTAAGGCCCATGCGCATGGGAGAGGGGAAACCCTAAAGGGGGAGGGCCTCTACTTGACTTGGGAGGCACTCCTCCCCCCCTTGGCTGCCGCCCCAACCCTAGATGGGATCTAGGGGGGCCGGCCCCCTCTCCCCCCCAGCCTATAAATAGTGGAGGGGTGGGAGGGAGGCCACAACCTCTCCCCTGGCGCAGCCCTCCCCCTCTCCAACACCTCCTCCTCCTTCGTTTGAGCTTGGCGAAGCCCTGCCGGAGAACTGCAAGTTCCACCACCACGCCGTCGTGCTGCTGGAGCTGTCTTCCCCAACCTCTCCCTCCTCCTTGCTGGATCAAGGCGCGGGAGACGTCACCGGGCTGCACATGTGTTGAACATGGAGGCATCGTTGTTCGGTGCTTAGATCAGAATCGACCGCGATCTGAATCGCTACGTGTACGACTCCTCCAACCGCGTTCTTGCAATGCTTCCGCATCGTGATCTTCAAGGGTATGAAGATGCACTCCTCTCTCTCTCATTGCTAGTCTCTCCATAGATTGATCTTGGTGATGCGTAGGAAAATTTTGATTTACTACTACATTCTCCAACAACCTCTCCCTTGGTAAACACCGGCAGGTGGACTGCTACATTTACTTACGATGTGTACATGGTTACCCCTCCAAGACGTCGACAAAGACGCAGAAGGGGTGATATGTCTCCAACGTATCTATAATTTTTTATTGTTCCATGCTATTATATTATCTGTTTTGGATGTTTTATATGCATTAATATGCTATTTTATATTATTTTTGGGACTAACCTATTAACCTAGAGCCCAGTGCCAGTTTTTGTTTTTTCCTTGTTTTTTAGCTTCGTGGAAAAGGAATACCAAACGGAGTCCAAACGGAATAAAATCTTCACGATGATTTTTCTTGGACCAGAAAACACCCAGGAGACTTGGAGATGAAGTCGGAGGAGCCACGAGGCGGCCACAAGGGTGGAGGGCGCGCCCAGGGGGTAGGGCACGCCCCCTGCCTTGTGGGCCCCCCGTGACCCTCCCGACCTAATTCTTTCGCCTATATATTCACATATGTTCCCAAACCACCAGAGGCATCCACGAAAACACTTTTCCACCACCGCAACCTTCGATACCCGTGAGATCCCATCTAGGGACCTTTTCTGGCACCCTGCCAGAGGGGGATTCAATCACGGAGGGCTTCTACATCAACTCTATTGCCCTTCTGATGAAGCGTGAGTAGTTTACCTCAGACCTACGGGTCCATAGCTAGTAGCTAGATGGCTTCTCTCTCTTTGATTCTCAATACCATGTGTCTCCTCGATGTTCTTGGAGATCTATTCGATGTAATACTTTTTTGCGGTGTGTTTGCCGAGATCCGATGAATTGTGGATTTATGATCAGCTTATCTATGAATATTATTTGAATCTTCTCTGAATTCTTTTATGCATGATTTGATATCTTTGTAATTCTCTTCGAACTATCGGTTTGGTTTGGCCAACTAGATTGGTTTTTCTTGCAATGGGAGAAGTGCTTAGCTTTGGGTTCAATCTTGCGGTGTCATTTCCCAGTGACAGTAGGGGCAGCAAGGCATGTATTGTATTGTTGCCATCGAGGATAAAAAGATGGGGTTTACATCATATTGCTTGAGTTTATTCCTCTACATCATGTCATCTTACTTAATGCGTTACTCTGTTCTTCATGAACTTAATACTCTAGATACAGGCAGGAGTCGGTCGATGTGTGGAGTAATAGTAGTAGATGCAGAATCATTTTGGTCTACTTGACACGGATGTGATGCCTATATTCATGATCATTGCCTTAGATATCGTCAAAACTTTGCGCTTTTCTATCAATTGCTTGGCAGTAATTTGTTCACCCACCGTATTATTTGCTATCTTGAGAGAAGCCTCTAGTGAAACCTATGGCCCCCGGGTCTATTTTCCATCATATAAGTTTCCGATCTACTATTTTCCTTCATATAAGTTTCCGATCTACTATATTAGTTTCCGATCTACTATTTTGCAATCTTTTACTTTCCGATCTATAAACCAAAAATATTTACTTTTATTTAGTTTCATCTGTATCTATCAGATCTCACTTTTGCAAGTAACTGTGAAGGGATTGACAACCCCTTTATCGCGTTGGGTGCAAGTTATTTGATTGTTTGTGCAGGTATTCGGTGATTTGTGCGTTGTCTCCTACTGGATTGATACCTTGGTTCTCAAACTGAGGGAAATACTTATCTCTACTTTGCTGCATCACCCTTTCCTCTTCAAGGGAAAAACCAACGCAAGCTCAAGAAGTAGCAAGGGGCAACAACGGGGAACCTATCAGCAATAATGCAACCGCCGATAACGGCGATGCAGAAGCAGGTGACACCAATAACCCCGAGGGAGACCATCAAGCCTCTCAGGGCGGAACAGCACACCCGAAGGACATCTCGAGGATTCAGATCCTGTCGACCTCTTTGAAGGGGCCGATGACAACTGCATGCCAGAATTTGAGGAGGACGAAAGCCTCGGTACCGAGGACTTTGTCGTCCCCGAAGACCCTTTCGAACATGAGCACTTCCGGCGGTTCCTCATTGCGACGGCTCGAAGCATGAAACGTAAGCAACGGCAGCTGCAGGCCAATACCGACACACTGAATGAAAAGTGGGTCAAAGTGCTCTCTGCCGAACAAGACATGGAAGACCGGCGCCATAGTGCGCCGAAATCATACCCACATAGGCGTCTCTTGTCGGAGTTTGACGAGGAGCTCGCCGACGACCACGACTGACCCCCTAGAGGGTGGGATAGGCCAATGCGGGAAAACCTCAACGACCGGCCATCTCCACGCTGTTATGGCAAGGACCATGTGGATTACCAAGAACCTCATGACATTCAACATCGCATTGAGGCAAACAAGGCACCTTCTCAGCCAATCTATGGATCAAGAGGACGTGCGCTTGTCGGGCTTGACGGCTATGATGCCTGGATGGAGAGGAATGGCCGTGCCTGAGACCAAGCCTATTCACGGCTCTCTCCTGACCTCCGACGAGATGCTCCTCGGTTTCGAGGTCCGGCCCACCCAATCTGCTTTATAGACAGGGTGATGGAACATCAATTCCCTGAAGGATTCAAGCCCATCAATATCGAATCATACGATGGCACCACCGATCCAGCAGTATGGATCGAGGACTTCCTTCTCCATATACACATGGCCAATGGAGATGACCTCCATGCCATTAAATATTTGCCGCTCAAACTAAAGGGCCGGCTAGGCATTGGCTTAGCAGCCTGCCTCCTCACTCTATTGGCAGCTGGGAGGCCCTAGAAGACGCTTTTTGATCAAACTTCCAGGGCACATACGTACGACCCCCGGATGCTGATGACCTCAGCCGTGTCACCCCCAGGCGAATCAGCCCGGAAATTCTAGAACATGTTGCTCACCAAGAAGAACCAAATCATGGACTGCTCCGAAGCCGAGGCCAGTGCTGCATTCAAGAACAATATCCGAGATGAATGGTTGGCCCATCAGCTCGGCCAGGATAAGCCGAGGACTATGGCTTCCCTCTCCTCGCTGATGACTCGCTTCTGCGCGGGAGAGGATAGTTGGCTCGCCTGTAGTTCTCACAATGGCGAGGCAGACACCTCAGAAACACGTGATGCTAATGGAAAACCGAAGCGCAATAAAAACAAACGCACGTATAAAAATGGCAGAAGCGATACTAAAGACGTTGCGGTCAATGCGGGGTTCACCAGATCTAAATCAGGACATAAAAAGAAGCCTTCAAAGGGAACAAAGACGGGCCTAGCCAGCTCGACAGGATCCTGGACCGGCCATGCCAAATCCACGGCACCCAGGAAAAACCAGCAACCCACACTAACAAGAATTGCTGGGTCTTTAAACAGGCTGGCAAGGTCATGGCAGAGGGTCCAAGTAAAACCAAAACCGCAGCAAAGACATGGATGAACATCGGTGGCCCAATAATGGAGGCCAAAAGAAGTTTCCTGATCAGGTAACCAAGGTCAATATGATCTACGTTACTCACATCCCTAAAAAGGAGGGGAAGCGAGTACTTCGGGATGTCTATGCGTTGGAGCCAGTCACCCCGAATTTCAACCCCTGGTCGGCTTGCCCGATCACATTCGATAAGTATGACCATCCGACCAGCATGCGGCATGGTAGATTGGCGGCGCTCATCCTGGGCCCAATTGTCGATGGTTACCATCTGACATGCATCCTCATGGACAGAGGAAGCAGCCTCGACCTCATCTACGAGGACACGGTTAGGAAGATGGGCATCGACTCATCCCAGATCAAGCCAAGCACAACCACCTTTAAAGGTGTCATCCTAGGCATCAAAGCCCACTGCACTGGAGCGATCACCCTGGAGGTAGTCTTCAGCTCGCCTGGGAACTTCAGAAGCGAGGATTTAATCTTCGACATCGTCCCCTTGCGGAGCGGATACCACGCGCTTTTAGGGCGCACAACCTTCGCACGCTTCAACACAGTCCCGCATTATGCCTCTCTCAAGCTCAAAATGCCAGGACCCAACGGTGTCATAACAGTCAATGGTAACACCGAGCACTCACTCCGGATTGAGGAGCGGACCGCGGCTTTTGCAGCCGAGGGACAGGCGTCCGAGGAGGCAGTATGCCATGATAAACGCACCACTAGCTCTTTGAAGCGCATCCGGGCCGCACCAATCAACCTTGGGCACATACCCCCGCACCCTAAATAGGGATACCGGCTCCTAGTGTGCCCTCTCTGGGCGGGGCACTACGTCCCCAGGGTGCACAACTTCACACTCAAGATTTCTTGGGCCGTCGAGGAGCCAAAAAATTATTAAAACGTCGAAATGGTTTGACCAAGCAACGACGTGGCTTTGAGCCCTCACATAGGCAAGTCTTTGTCAAAGAAACAGCCAAACATGACTATGTCAACATGGCCTCAACCATAGAATGGACTTCGGCAAAGCCTCCTTCAAGGAGCTCGGTCTATCAAACACTTGAAGCGTATAAAGGGCCTGAAGGGCATTAGCCTCCACGAGTCCCCACCATTAATGGTGACTAGCTGGTCAACAGCTCGAAAGCGCAGACGTGCAGCAGGAAGCGGCCCGGGTTCCTAAAAATCCGATGACAAATATCCGCCCTGTTTCTTCCTTCTTCTTTTTTTTACTTTTTATGTTGTATTATTTCAGTTCCTCTCATTTTAGCTGGGCATGTAAAGGCTTGAAATTATGAAATAAAGAAATAGTGCCCTTTAAAGGTCCTTATCATATTTCTTTATAAGCATGGCCCCTGCACTATGAAGAATTTCAAAGTCAAGTCCGAAGTATTCGGCGTCTCGGATTTTGGCTTTATATGCATCAGTTTCGAACCTAGATTTTGGTCAATAGTTGGGTTGCCCGGCTCCTATGTGTACCCCTTACGTTTCCGATGAATTCAGCTAAGGGTGTAACAGGAGAACCATCGCGATTGCATCGCCAGGCCAATTGGCAGAGTGCCTCAGTGGAGAAAGCCGAAAACTGACTATCTAGGTAGGCGCTAACTGGTCGGCCATCCGCAGACCGCGTTAAGCGATGTGACGATAGAGATCACCCGTGTCAAACGAAGGGCTTTAATTTCTAGCCGAAGTGTGTCATGGCCCAGACCTTGGCCAATTAGGCCGACCACTTCCCATACCGGGGGCTAGTCATCAGCCTCCACAATCAAACTCCTAGGACTACGTGAAAGTTCTAAACCCATTATAGTCTGATTGCCTTGTTCCTATAAGTAGAAGACCGCCTTCGGGCACCGACACATCAGCTAAGGGTTAAACCTGCATCCTGGAACACTCTTTGTATAATCTAGACTGGGGCTGAAGCCGATGACTGACCACTTGCCATTTAAAAGAGTCACCCAGGAGGTAAAAATAATTGCAAAACATAGATGGAATTTAAAGCCATAGTCATTCAAGCAAACAATAATGTTTTGTACATTCCATGAACTTCGACATTCTGAAGTCTTACCTAATAATACAAAGTATCTTTCGGACACATGGTCCCTGTAAGCCGAGATCCTTCTTCCACCTCCGGATAGAACTGCTCCATGGTGCGAGGTTTGTCCGCAGGAGGACCCGCGGCCACAGTCACTGTATCGACCTTGCGCCAGTGCGTCTTCATGCAGGCATACGCCCTCTGTGCTCCTTCAAAGCACGCGGACCTCCTCCAGCTATCGACACGCTCAACAGCTCCTCGTAGGTGCATCACAAGACCGAAGAGGCTGTCCGGAAGGGCGTCGGTAGGCCACAACACGATGCAGAGGTCTTGTAGCACTGGCCTCGCCATGCGGAGTAGCTTGGCTAGCTACTTCATTCAATTGTTTAGCAGTTGCGATGCCGGGGACCCCGGGAACTGCCCCCAGAAGGCCTTCTCCACTTTGTGACCTGCCAACTGGTCGAAGTGCGCAATGGCATCCGCCATGCTCTGCGGGAGATCCGCAAAGACTTCTGCGGAATGCCACAACTGGGTGAGCTCGACACACCCTTTGCTGCCAAATACATACTACAGTAAGTATTGCTTACCCGAGGTGATTTGCTCCAATTGTTGGAGCACCTCGCGGTCCGCCCGGGCTGCGGTCTTGAGGTCGGCATGGGCAAGCTGGAGCTTTTCAAGCTCCTCCTTCGTTCGCTGCCCCTCTGCCTGACGCTTGTCGCGTGCTTCAAACACGCCCTTCAGGGTCTCTTCAACCTCAAGAACCCACGCCCGGTCCTTGGCTCTGGCCACCTTTTTGGCGGCTCGGGCCTTCTCCACCTCCACGGCTGCAGCCTCGTGCTACTTCACCTCCTGTCGAGCCTTATTGAGCTCGGCCTTGAGTGTCTCAAGCTCAACTAATGCTGCTGTCATTAAAAAAAGTTTGGCCTTAGTTTTTAATCTAGCAAAACCTATCACAACTCTTTCCTGCAAAGTATCATGCACGTTTAACTTGCTTACCTTGAGACTGCTCGAATGTCTGGTTCACTAGATTGAGGTCCTCCTGGGACCTCTCGAGCTTTCGGTTCATCTCCGCTATCTCCTTGGAGACAAAATCCGGAACTGAGGTCGAAACCTGCCAACAAAAGTCCTTATTACAAAGCCCACAGTCGAAATTATTGATAATCCAGGACGATTGCCGTAAGCAATGACCTAGGGGCTACATGGTAGGCTCCTACTAATATATACGACCCCAATGTCGGTTTCTTGAAACCATTTTTGGGCTCGGGGGCTACTCACTCACTAAGCCGTTTAGAAGGCTGTAATGACATGTCTTTCGCTAGTGATGATAGTAGATATTGGTTTTTGTAATAGGAACAATAAAAAACAGCAAGGTAGCAATTGATAAAACGGAGCACAAACGGTATTGCAATGCTTGAAAATGAGGCCTAGGGTCCGTACTTTCGCTAGTGCAATCTCTCAACAATGCTAATCTAATTGGATCACATAACCATCCCTCAACGTGCCATGAAGAATCACTCCAAAGTTCTTATCTAGCGGAGAACATAAGAAGAAATTGTTTGTAGCTATTCTTTCTGATCGATCTATCCAAGAGTTCATACTGAAATAACACCAAGTTATTCTTTCCGATCGATCTATCAAGAGTTTGTACTAAAATAACACTAAGTTATTCTTTCCGATCGATCTATCAAGAGTTCGTACTAAAATAACACCAAAGCAAATTCAGATTCATAATACTCAATCCAACACAAAGAACCTCAAAGAGTGCCCCAAGATTTCTACCGGAGAAACAAAAGACGAGAACGTGCATCAACCCCTATGCATAGATTACCCCAATGTCACCTCGGGAATCCACGAGTTGAGTACCAAAACATATCTCAAGTGAATCAATATAATACCCATTGTCAGCACGGGTATTCATATGCAAGACATACATCAAGTGTTCTCAAATCCATAAAATTATTCAATCCGATAAAACAAATCTCAAAGGGAAAACTCAATTCACAACAAGATAGAGAGGGGAAAACACCATATGATCCAACTATATTAACAAAGCCCGTGATACATCAAGATCGTGACATCTCAAGAACACAAGAGAGAGAGAGAGAGATTAAACACATAGCTACTGGTACAAACCCTCAGCCCCGAGGGTGGACTACTCCCTCCTCATCATGGTGGCCGCCGGGATGATGAAGATGGCCACCGGTGATGATTTCCCCCTCCGGCACGGTGCCAGAACGGGGTCTAGATTGGTTTTTCGTGGCTACAGAGGCTTGCGACGGCAGAAATTCTAATCTAGGGTTACCCCCAGGGTTTTTGGAATATTTGGGAATTTATAGGGCAAAGAGGCGGTGCGGGAGGCCACCGAGGTGGGCACAACCCACCTGGGCGCGCCTGGGACCCAGGCGCGCCCTGGTGGGTTGTGCTCCCCTCGAAGCTCCCCTTTGGTACTTCTTTGGCCCACCGGGTGTCTTCTGGTCCAGAAAAAATCTCCAAAAAGTTTCGTTGCGTCTGGACACCGTTTGCTATTTATTTTTTGCGATGTAAAAAACAAGCAAAAAATAGCAACTGGCACTAGGCACTATGTCAATAGGTTAGTCCCAAAAAATGATATAAAGTTGCTATAAATGATTGTAAAACATCCAAGAATGATAATATAACAGCATGAATACTTCATAAATTATAGATACGTTGGAGACGTATCAGCATCCCCAAGCTTAATTCCTACTCGTCCTCGAGTAGGTAAATGATAAAAGAAATAATTTATGAAGTGCGAATGCTAGCAAAGTGCATAAGTTTGATCAATGATAATTTCAATCACTTTTCCTAGCATCATAACAGCAACTCTTTCTCATAAAACTTATCATGATAAAGTAGCAATTGAAAACGGAATTTTTGTTGTGGAAAGCTACCTATCATATTCATCATATACACTTTCTTTTGTTGCATGGACATTTGGACTTGAATGATTCAAAGCAATAGTCTAGTTTTGACATGAAGATTTCAATACTCAAGCATATCAACAAGCAACCATGTCTTTCAAAATATCAACACTAAAGCAAGTTATCCCTAGCCCATTATGCTCAATCATTGATCCATTCATGAAACACACTCGCATATTAGCTACACCCAGTGCTCAAGTACGATCATAGTGCCCCTTAGTTGGTGCTTTATAAGAGAAGATGGAGACTCAAATAAAAAATAAAATTGCATAAAGTAAAAAAGAAAGGCCCTTCGCAGAGGGAAGTAGGGATTTGTAGAGGTGCCAGAGCTCAAAGCAAAAAAGATAGAGATAAAAACATTTTGTGTGGCATACTTTTCCTGTCAACGAAAACGATCGAGTAGTTCCCAATACTTTCCATGCTAGATATATCATAGGCGGTTCCCAAACAGAAAATAAAGTTTATTCCTTTTTCCACCATACTTTCACATTCCACGGCTAACCGAATCCACGCGTGCCGTCCATACCAACACTTTCCAAGGAATTTATTATTTGACAACATAAAGTAAATTCATTTTTCATTTCGGGACTGGGCATCCCTAATACCTTTGTTGTACTCTTGTGCAATGACAAGTGAATAAACACTCATCTTGAGAATAACACATCTAGCATGGAAAAATATCAGCCACCCCCTACCGTTTCATGAGCGGTACGAGCACACAAAAAGGAAATTTATTTTGAAGATTAGAGATGGCACATACAAATTTGCTTAGAACGGCATGGAAATACCGCATATAGGTAGGTATGGTGGACTCATTTGGCACAACTTTGGGTTTAAGAATTCGGATGCACAAGTAGTATTCCCACTTAGTACAAATGGAGGCTAGCAAATAGATTGAGAAGCAACCAACCAAGAAACGAGAATTCACATAAACGAGCATTGAGCATAACTAACACCAAATAATGCACCACAAGTAGGATGTAATTTCATTGCATAATTATTGACTTTCGTGCTTGCATAGGGAATCACAAACCTTAACACCAATATTCTTACTAAAGCATAATTACTCACCAACATGACTCACATATTATCATCTCCATATCGCAAAACTATTGCAAGAAATCAAACTTATCATATCCAGTGATCTACATGAAAGTTTTCATTATATCCTTCTTGAATATCCATTAATTTGGGACTAAATTTATGTATTACCATTGCTACTAACAAGCTCTCAAATAAATTTAAGTGAAGCATGAGAGTAAATGACAAACTACTCCAAAAAGATACAAGTGAAGATCAAATGAGTAGTTAAGTAAATGGGTAGCTAATTGAAGACTCTCTCTTATTTAAAACTTTCAGATATAAGTATTTTATTAAAACAGCAACCAAAACAAAATAAAATGACATTCTAAGAATAGCACACATCATGTGAAGAAGCAAAAACTTAGGCTCAACCGAGGCTAACCGATAATTGTTGATGAAGAAAGGTGGGATGCCTACCGGGGCATCCCCAAGCTTAGATGCTTAAGACTTCTTGGAATATTAACTTGGGATGCCTTGGGCATCCCCAAGCTTGAGCTCTTGTGTCTTCTTAATTCCTTTTATATCACGGTTTCCCTAAATCTAAAAAACTTCATCCACACAAAACTCAATAAGAACTCGTGAGATAAGTTAGTATAAATCAATGCAAAAACCTTATCATTCTCTACTGTAGCAAATCACTAAAATTATTATTCAACATTGCATACTAAATGCCTCTGCATATTTAATACTCCTATCTTCAAATAGAATCATTAAACAAG
The DNA here is from genome assembly GCA_011799875.1 of Thinopyrum elongatum. Classification (NCBI taxonomy): domain Eukaryota; kingdom Viridiplantae; phylum Streptophyta; class Magnoliopsida; order Poales; family Poaceae; genus Thinopyrum; species Thinopyrum elongatum. The sequence continues at coordinate 324,953,500 of CM022299.1, read as the reverse complement.
CAAACATATGCAAACAATGCGAACATAACAGCAATCTGTCTAAACAGGACAGTCTGTAAAGAGTGCAATTTTACTCATACTTCCCTAACCCCAAAAATTCTGAAAAATTACCACACTGTAGAAAATTTATAAGATCATATTTTGAAAAAAGTTTCAACATTTTATCACATTCTGAATTTTCAGGAGAATTATTGCAACAGCGATAAACTTTCTGTTTTGAAACAGCAACTCATATACTTGCAAAATAAGCATGGTGATGGCTATCCTTGCCACTTTTATTGAAATAAAAGATGCAAAACATTATTATAAATAACATCAAGAAAATCCTAATAAAATAAAATGACTCTCCAAGCAAACTCATATCATGTGACGAATGAAAATATAGCTCCAAGTGAGGTTACCGATAATGTTGAAGACGAAAGAGGGGATGCCTTCCGGGGCATCCCCAAGCTTAGTTGCTTGGATCTTCCTTGAATATTGCCTTGGGTGCCTTGGGCATCCCCAAGCTTATGGTCTTGTCACTCCTTATTCTCCTCATATCGATATCTCACCCAAAACTTGAAAACTTCAATCACACAAAACTTAACGGAACTTCGTGAGATGGGTTAGTATGATAAAGACAAATCATTCACTTTGGTACTGTCAAGATAAGATTCATAATTGTTCTCACACAATTCCTACTGTACCTCATCATTTACACAATTTATATTAAGCAATATAAGCCATATAAACTAGAAAACAAGCAAATTATGCATTGAAAATAAAATCTGTCAAAAACAGAACAATACATAAAGATCTGAATTAAGGTCATACTTATATAACTCCAAAAATTCTGAAAACTTAGAAAAGCGTAGAATTTTTTTATACCCATCAACTGTAAAAAATTCAGAATTTTTCCACGTTCCAGTAAAAGACAGGAATTTCTGCACTGGACGCACAAGTTACTGTTTTTTCACAGAATCAAGTCAACTGTCATCCACACTATCCCAAAGGTTTTACTTGGCACTTTATTGAAACAAAAGCTATAAAACAAGATCACTACAGTAGCCTAATCATGTTAACACACAAAAACAGTAGGGGTAAATTTTGGGTTGTCTCCCAACAAGTGCTTTCTTTAATGCCTTTTAGCTAGACATGATGATTTCAATGATGCTCGCGTAAAAATAGTAATTGAAACATGAAAAAGAGCATCATGAATCACATGGCAAGCACATTTAAGCCTAACCCACTTCCTATGCATAGGTATTTGTGAGGAAACAATTTATGGGAGCAAGAATCAACTAGCATAGGAAGGCAAAACAAGCAAAACTTCAAGATTTTTAACACATAAAGAGAAAACTTGATATTGTTGCAATATGTAAAAGCATATGTTCCCCTCTCATCATAATTTTCAGTAGCATCATGAGTGAATTAAACAATATAGCTATCACGTAAAGCATTCTTTTCATGATCTACAAGCATAGAAATTTTCTTACTCACCACATAAGAAAATTTATTCTCATAAATAGTAGTGGGAGCAAACTCAACAAAATAGCTATCATGTGATTCTTGATTGGCATAATCATATTGAGTATTAAAATCATGATGACAAGTTTCATGGATATCATTACTCTTTATAGCATACATGTCATCACCATAATCATCATAAATAAGAGGCATGCTTTCCTCATAGTAAATATTCTCATCAAAACTTGAGGGACTAAAAATATCATCTTCATCAAACATAGCATCCCCAAGCTTATGGTTTTGCATATCATTAACATCATGGATGTTCACGGAATTCATACTAACAACATTGCAATCATGCTCATCATTTATGCCAAACATTTTATTGAATTCTTCTTCTATCAATTGAGCACAATTTTCCTTTCCATCATTTTCACGAAAGACATGATAAAGATGAATAATATGAGACCACCTCAATTCCATATTTTTTTGTACTTTTGTTTTACGAAACTAACTAGTGATAAAACAAGAAACTAAAAGATTCAATTGCAAGATCTAAAGATATACCTTCAAGCACTTACCTCCCCGGCAACGGCGCCAGAAAAGAGCTTGATGTCTACTACGCAACTTTATTCTTGTAGACTCGTGTTGGGCCTCCAAGCGCAGAGTTTTGTAGGACAGTAGCAATTTTTCCTCAAGTGGATGACCTAAGGTTTATCAATTCGTGGGAGGCGTAGGATGAATATGGTCTCTCTCAAACAACCCTGCAACCAAATAACAAAGAGTCTCTTGTGTCCCCAACACACCAAATACAATGGTAATTTGTATAGGTGCACTAGTTCGGCAAAGAGATGGTAACAAAAGCATAGTAATGATAGTAGATATTGGTTTTTGTAATAGGAACAATAAAAAACAGCAAGGTAGCAATTGATAAAACGAAGCACAAATGGTATTGCAACGCTTGAAAATGAGGCCTAGGGTCCGTACTTTCGCTAGTGCAATCTCTCAACAATGCTAATCTAATTGGATCATATAACCATCCCTCAACGTGCCATGAAGAATCACTCCAAAGTTCTTATCTAGCGGAGAACATAAGAAGAAATTGTTTGTAGCTATTCTTTCCGATCGATCTATCCAAGAGTTCGTACTAAAATAACACCAAGTTATTCTTTTCGATCGATCTATCAAGAGTTCGTACAAAAATAACACTAAGTTATTCTTTCCGATCGATCTATCAAGAGTTCGTACTAAAATAACACCAAAGCAAATTCAGATTCATAATACTCAATCCAACACAAAGAACCTCAAATAGTGCCCCAAGATTTCTACCGGAGAAACAAAAGACGAGAACGTGCATCAACCCCTATGCATAGATTACCCCAATGTCACCTCGGGAATCCACGAGTTGAGTACCAAAACATATCTCAAGTGAATCAATATAATACCCATTGTCAGCACGGGTATTCATATGCAAGACATACATCAAGTGTTCTCAAATCCATAAAAGTATTCAATCCGATAAAACGAAATCTCAAAGGGAAAACCCAATTCACAACAAGATAGAGAGGGGAAAACACCATATGATCCAACTATATTAACAAAGCCCGCGATACATCAAGATCGTGACATCTGAAGAACACGAGAGAGAGAGAGAGAGGGATTAAACACATAGCTACTGGTACAAACCCTCAGCCCCGAGGGTGGACTACTCCCTCCTCATCATTGTGGCCGCCGGGATGATGAAGATGGCCACCGGTGATGATTTCCCCCTCCGGCAGGGTGCCGGAACGGGGTCTCGATTTGTTTTTCGTGGCTACAGAAGCTTGCGGCGGCGGAACTTCTGATCTAGGGTTACTCCCAGGGTTTTTGGAATATTTGGGAATTTATAGGGCGAAGAGGTGGTGCGGGAGGCCACCGAGGTGGGCACAACCCACCTGGGCGCGCCTGGGCCCCCAGGCGCGCCCTGGTGGGTTGTGCTCCCCTCGGAGCTCCCCTCTGGTACTTGTTTGGCCCACCGGGTGTCTTCTGGTCCAGAAAAAATCTCCAAAAAGTTTTGTTGCGTTTGGACTCCGTTTGGTATGGATTTTCTGCGATGTAAAAAACAAGCAAAAAACAGCAACTGGCACTGGGCACTATGTCAATAGGTTAGTCCCAAAAATGATATAAAGTTGCTATAAAATGATTGTAAAACATCCAAGAATGATAATATAACAGCATGAATACTTCATAAATTATAGATACGTTGGAGATGTATCAGCCCCCATCATGTTGACGTCGGGGCCAGGGTGGATATCGCCTCCCCTAGCCCGTCATGCGCTGGGGGAGTAGCTGCGGGCTCTGGAGTCCCGCTGGCGGATGGCGACCCGCTTGAGGAACCGCTGGGGATCGCCCTTGGCGGACTGCGTAAAGACGGGACGCTCTATGAGTTTTCCTTGCTAAAAAGAACTTGTCAAATAGAAAGACAGGATATAAGGATGACGGCTTACCCTCGAGGCGTCAGCTTATTCCTTCCCATCATGAGGAGGTCTTCTTCTAAGTCGCCGGAGAGCTCGACCCTCTCTGGCGACTTGCCGGCGACCCTGGCTGAGGTTCTCCTTGGCCTCTTTGAGCCCTTGGGCTGCATACCAGCTTAGGCGTCCTCTGATGTCGTCCTCTTCCCCTTCGAGGGAGGGATCTCCTCGATATCGCCGTCCTCCGTGTCGCCGTGATGGGCGGCGAAGGTGTGGGTCTCTTCGGATCGGGTCACCGAGGTCTCCCAAGCGTGAGCACTCGTCTTGCCCTTCAGGGACTTCGTCCCTTTGAGGGCCACCACGTGCGGCTCCTTGGTCAGGAGCATAGCAAGCAGGGAAGTCTGCTGCTCCTCTTGTAGCGGGGCTGGCATCGCACGTTCCCCACCCAGGCCAGCCACTTCTGCAAAGCATCAAGCATAACGATTCGTTAAATTCTACTACTTGGAGGACTGACATATTAACTTGTGAGTAAGGTCACTTACCGGGGGATTCATAGCCATCCTCGAGGCCACGGTCTTTCCCTTCCTTGGGAATCTTGTCCTTGGCCAGCTTCGTGAGCTTTGTCCACATAGCGGCCAAGGTGGAGCGAAAGAAGGCGGCGAGGGGGCGCATGTCCTCGGGCTTTTGCGCCCACATTGGGATAGCCCGATGTTGGAGAGGGAGCATGCGGAGGTTGAGCATGACATTGGTAACATCCGCAAGATCGACCTTCCCCTTGGTGGACCACCATTTGACCCTATTGATCAAGGGCTCCACCTCCTTCTAGTTCCCCCAAGCGAAGCCCTTCTCCTTCCAGGAATTGAGCTTCTCAAGAGGCCCTGCCGAGAAGGCTGGGACTTCGGCCTGTCCAGGGGCGAGCGGTTCGGTGATGTAAAACCACTCTTGTTACCACTCCTTCACCGTTTTGATGAAGGTGCCCTTGAACCATTCGCCCCCTGGTTTTTACTGATCATTAGCCACTGGACTTCGGCTTGATCCTGAAGATCTTCAGCCACAGGCCAAAGTGTGGCTCGCAGCGGAGGAAGGCCTCACAGACCGTGATGAAGGAGGCGAGATGGAGGATGGAGTTTGGGGCCAGATGATGAAAATCAAGCACATAGTAGTACATGACCCCATGCATGAAAGGGTGCAGCGGGAACCCCAGCCCTCGGATGAGGTGGGGGATGAAAACTACCCGCTCCCCATCATTGGGAGCGAGCACTTGCTGGCCAATGGCAGGAGCACGGGCGGCGATATCGGTGGTCAGATACCCCATGTTGCGCAGCTCCTGGATGGTGTCATCGGTCACGATGGAACCACCCCAGTGCCCCTGGAGGGTCTCAGCCATGGCTGGCGAAGGAGGATGGACTCGCTGAAGAAAAATGATGCTGGATTGGATCTGGGCACTGGAGCTAGACGAAGCAGCAGATGGGGAGAATGGGAGTGTGGTTAGTTGCGTTGTCCTCCCTTTTGCTCTTATAGGCATGTGAAAGGCCAAGAGTCCCCCTCACTGCACTGATAAACTCGCCACTCCCACCAAAGATGTCGTTGAGCGTATGGGGGGAAACAAAATCTTGATGATATCCCTGATAAGGCGGGCATGATCTCTGCTTCGAAGGGACGTGCCAGTAAAAAGTTTTCCTCGGCCGCGACTTAAGGGGAGCAGTAACTGCTCGACCTATCATGTGGTGAGTCATTTTGATAAAGTTGTCAGACGGAGTGGAACAGTTCACACCAAGGTGCTTGGTCTTTGAGGCTAAGATACCCAATCTGTTCGGGCAGAAGGAACATGTTCAGTCGAGCTTTGGCTGGCATCGCTCAATTGAAGGGGTGATTTGAAAATTACAAGGAGGAACTCGTCTGTCTAGCCAAGGACTCCGGATCCAAGGTTGTTGTCGTCAGGAAGATCATCCTCGGCCTAGAAGACCAGTTTGGGGGCTGCTGACAGTGTCCTGGATTAGGGGGTACTAACCCAGCCGGCCCACTCTCCTCGGGTTGGGCCGACAAGCCCTCATTCATGGTCAATATAGACTCTGGAGGCCGCATGCAGGAGGCGTGGTCAAGACTGCCTCCCCCGAAGACTTTACGTATACTCCAAGATCTCTGTCGTCGCCTAGTGTGATGCCCCCGATTCAATCGTACACTAATCATACACGCAAATGCGTACGATCAATATCAGGGACTCACGGGAAGATATCACAACACAACTCTAGACACAAATAAAATAATACAAGCTTTACATTACAAGCCAGGGGCCTCGAGGCATCGAATACATAAGCTCGAAACACAAGAGTCAGCGGAAGCAACAATATCTGAGTACAAACATAAGGTTAAACAAGACTGCCTTAAGAAGGCAAGCACAAACGGCAACGATCGAAGAGGCAAGGCCTCCTGTCTGGGACCTCCTAACTACTCCTGGTCATCGATAGTATCCACGTAGTAGTAGGCACCCTCGGGGTAGTAGTAGTCGACGGGGGTGGCAGCTGGCTCCTGGGATCCACCATCTGGTCGCAACAACCGGAATGAAGAAAGAAGGGGGGAAAGGGGTAGCAAAGCAACCGTGAGTACTCATCCAAAGTACTCTCAAGCATCAGATCTATACTAAGTATGCATTAGTATCAAGGGAAGGGATGAATCTGTGGACTGAACCGCAGAATGCCAGAATAGAGGGGAAGGCCTAGCCTATCGAAGACTAGCATCTTCAAGAATCTTGCAGCATTCAGAAGAGTACAGAATAGCAGTTTATAAATAACAAGCATGTTGTAGCATTAACGCCCAGAGATCCTACCTCGACTCCCTGCGAGAAAGCAATCCCGGAGCCAACATATCCATCACATGTCTCAAGTAACCAGTTCTAGTTGTAATAGATCGGGATACAACTCTGAGCGTCCATTACCATGGACACGGCTATTCGAATAGATAACTTCCATGCAGGAGTGCACCCATTACCCAACACGCTTGATTACTCTGGCCAAACACACTTTCCTGGGTCCATGCCCGACCTCGGAAGATCAACACATCATAGCCCTACCTAGGCTCAGCAGAGAGGTCCCCGTCGGTCTACGTCCTAAGTGCTCCGGGGTCTTGGGCCCATCGCCCATTGCACTCCGGGTCGTTGCGAGCAGGGTGGATACCAACACCACCCGTGTAGTGGATGGCACGATCTGACCGTGCCACAATGTTGAACTGGACGTCTGACAGAGCTTTCGGCTGATGCCACGACGCTGAGTGCCCATATAGGTTCCCGCGTGGTGGTTAGTGCATATAGGCCAGTGGCCAACTCAGATCAAATACCCAAACCTTTAGTGTATTAGGAGCTCGCGGAGACGAGCAGAGACTCACGATCATGTGACCTCATCGCCCCGTCTCGAGGAAATACGGCAAGGGCTAGGCCCAACCCTCTCTCTCTAGGGCGGTCTACCTACCCAGCCGTGCATCGTAATTATCTCGCGGGTGCTCTCCGAGCCCGCCCGACTTTCACATCAACTCGCAGGTGCCACTTAGGGCCGACCCAACTAACCAGAGACTGTCGAAAACTCAGGTCCACCTCAACCGGGCTGGTACCGCCTGTCCCTTCAGTCCCATAGTAACAGTTCACGGGGGCTACAGGTAATGGTAACTGTGTGTCCATAACATCAAGGGGGAAACCCGAGGGATCACCCTTGATGGAATCCACTTGATGTAATCGTCAAGGTGAACATATGAGGAATCACCCTCGAGGTTCACACTTGAGGTGTTGCACGACAGAGTCGTATTGGGAGTGGTGAAGGAGGAATCACCCTCGATGACTATCGGTATTCTGGGAACTAGGGTACCCAGACTTGCCTGCCTGCAGCCCATGACGTGGCTCCATCGACGGCCTGGTATGGCCCGTCTACAAGACCGCCAAGGTAAGACCCTCGCAAGGGGCAAAGCCTCGCGAGGCAGACGACACCAAGACCTCCCGAGGGAGTGGCCTCCCCAGGCAGCCTCCCGAGGAGCGGAGATTTCTATGCAGGTACCTAGCCTCATGAGGCTACCATGACGCAAGCCAGGACGACCAAGGCAGGAGGGCGCCAGCGAGCACAGAGGAGCCAGTTTCCTCTTTGGTGCAAAGGAGGCAAGGATGGGCGTGGGTTCCCGAGGAATCTGGCAAAGGTTTCCATTCCGGTACAACGCGACCAAGGCCGCTAGCACGGCAGGACGGATGTCATCGCCGAGCCCACCGCTGCATCATGACCAGAAGCTTTGCAGGCGAAGACCACCTTTCGTCTGGATAAGATGTACTACTTGTCCCCTTTCAAATTGGCCACTGTGGGATCCCTTCCCGCCTACGTTTTGGGGGAAGAGGACCGAGGCCACTATAAATATAGGTTAGCCACCACCGTAGAGGGGGTTGACTCATTCCCTCACCCCCGAACCTCGCGAGGTTGTTCATCCCTTGTACTAGTCCATCCTTAGCCCCTTGTGAGGCTAATCCACCACAAAGCAGGAGTAGGGTCTTACACCGCAAGGTGGCTCGAACCTGGGTAAACTGCCATGTTCATCTTCTTCCTTGTTCGTGTGAATCGAGCTAGGCCATGGGGCTACAGGCTGGTAGGCTGGATAGGTTGAGTTCTTCGCACATGCCCTAGAGTTCGAACCTTTCTTGGGTCTGCGGAGCCCTCAATCCGACATTTGGCGCGCTAGGTAGGGGCGTGTCGAAGCCTCTCTTCCACCGTTCGATCCGCCACCGTTCCGTCGCCCCTATGGCCGACGCTCGCCGTGTTCGTGCCGAGCACCGGGCCGCTCATGTCCCTTAGACAACACCCGTGGGCAACGGCGCTCCTCGCCGCTCCACCTCCCCGGTGGCTAACGCTGCCACTGACCCTGCTGCTTGCGAACAGCAGGATTCATCACTGCCACCGTCCGTGTGGCGCAACGGCCGTACCGCAACTCCATCACCCACTCCAGCCACGGCTTCATCTTCCCATGCTCATCGCGGGCCAGCAAATGGGCAGGTTGCGCTACTCATGGCGCGTGAGCTTCTGCGTTACCGTCCGGCCAACGACCTCTACGACGACTAGCTCGGCCGCATCACCGAGCTCGTCAACGCCGCCGGCGAAGCCCCTGCACCGTCCCGTTCGCCCCGTCCCCCGCCGTCCCTGGCGGGCGATGTGGCTCATGGCGTGCCCCCTCCACCTCCTCTGCACGGTGCGGACCCCGAGCCTAGGTGTGAGGCACCCTAATGTGACCCGCCGCGCAGGGCGCCGGCGCGCGATGAAGAAAGCTGCCAGGTGGTGTAGCGGCCCCAAGGAGAAGCGCTCGCGCTTCCAGCGCCGTCGCGTCAAGACCGCGTGCCACCAGAGGCGGTGGTGCGCGGGCGCCAAGACCAAGCTCCACCCATGCGACCGGCCCCTGTGAGTGCGGCAGACTGCCGTGTTTTCACCCTTGAGCTGTGCCGCGTCGTTTGGCCCAGCAAGTTCAAGCCGGATCTGCCTCGACGCTACGACAACACCCCCGACCCCGCGGAATTTCTCCAGCTCTACGAGCTGAGCATCGAAGCGGCGAATGGCAACGACAAGGTCATGGCGAACTGGTTCCCCATGGCCCTCAAGGATGGTGCGTGTTCTTGGTTCCTGAACCTCCCGGTGGGGTCGATCTCCTCCTGGGGCGAGCTACGTGAGCACTTCATCGCTAACTTCTAGGGCACTCGTGACCGCGCTCCTGCAGCAGGCGACCTGTGGCGCGTAAAGCAGCAGCCGAGCGAGACCTTGCACAAGTACATACAGCGCTTCACGAACGTTCGCCTCAAGATCCCGAAGGTGTCGGACGAGGCCATTATCTTGGCATTCTATGATGGTGCCCGGGATGTCAAGATGAAGGAGGAGCTCACCATACACGAGGACTTGTGTTCGCCTCTGGAGATGTTCAACATGGCAGCCAGGTGCGCGAGGGCAGAGGAAGGTCGCCTCTCCCTCCTGGAGCTTCCGGAGGTCGATCCTGAAGATAAGAAGGCCAAGGCTAAGGAAGTGAAGCGTAAGGGCCCCGTCGTGCTGGCTGCAGAGCCCGAGATGAAGCGTGGCCGTGACCACGATGAGCCCCCTAGGGGCAACCGCTCGTTCTGTGTCTTCCACAATGTCCACAGCCACAACACCAATGACTGCCAGGAGCTGAGGGCAATCCACGACGGGTGCCTTGGCCGCCGCCCTGAGCGCAGCGACCGCGGCTACGACCACGGAGGAGGCCGCTGGGACAACCGCGACTCCCGCCAGGACTGGCGCGACCAACCCCGTGAGGACCGCTGGCAGGGCTAGCCTCGTGATGGCCCCTGGCGAGACCAGCCTCGTGAGGACCGTCCTCAGGGCAATGCCGGCCTCCCTCCGCTGCCGCCACCGCCAAGGTGAAACGACGACAACCGACAAGATGATGGGGCTGGGGGCTTCCAAGAGCCTCGTGCGATCGCCTGCATCTTGGGTGGCGCTCAGGCTCCCGCCTCTCATCGCATCTTCAAGCAGTTCGCTCGGGAGGTGAATGCGGCCTTCCCAAGCTTGAGGCGCCGCGTCCCCTCAGGTAGTCCAAGCACGCCATCACATTCGACTCCATGGACCAACTCAAGTGCTCAGCCACCGCTGGCGCGCTCCCGATGCTCTGCACGCCAACCGTCAGCAACGTCCTCATCACCAAAACCCTCATCGATGGCAGCGCAGGGCTCAACATTCTTTCTGTCGAGACGTTTGAGACGCTCAAGTGCCCTACGACCAGCTTCTGCCTACCAAGCCTTTCTCAGGGGTGACCGATGGCTCCACCATTCCCATAGGGCAGATCCACCTCCCTATTACCTTTGGCAAGCACGACAACTACCACACCGAGCTCATCGACTTCGACGTCGCCCACAACGGCCTCCCGTACAATGCCATCCTCGGGTATCCGACCCTCGCCAAGTTCATGGTAGCAACTCACCATGGCTACAATGTCCTCAAGATGCCAGGGAGTGGCGGTATCATCACGGTCGCCTGCGACGAAAAGGATGCGGTGTGCTCCCTCGAGCACGCCTATCAGGCTGCGGCGGTCGAGAACTCTGATGACGAGGGTGCTATCCTGCCTCCTAAGGCTGCCCCCAAGAAGAAGAAGTAGCTCCTCCTCAAGGGCTGTCAGGAACCTGTGGCGCCTGCCGGTGGTGCCCCTGGCCCTGTGCCCTCTGCTGGGGCGCCTTTCCCTCTCGCATAGGAAGGCGCACCCGGCGCCCCCCTCAGGACGGGCTCGAGGGCTCTCATCTGGAGGGCCTCTGAGCTGACCAGCGTTACGAGGGAGGTGTTCGGGCACCACGTGGAGGCGTGATTCAACGTGCGCCTCTGTGAGCAAGGCGCAAGGAGCCAGGCACCAGGCGCTCAGGAGTTCATCACCGAGGCAATCGAGGAGCTTCAGGAGGCGCGAGCCATGCGTGGCGAGCGTCGCCCCGCACCACCGGGTGTAGCCGCGGCCCTGACATGGGCGGCGAGCTGTGTGTCTGCGTCAACATCCCAGGTCTCAACAGGGCTGCTTCGCAGGGCCTCTTCTGGCCGTCCCGTGTCGGCCGGAGCGGGGGCTACCCCTGCAGCTACGTGTAGGATCGAAAGTAGGTCTAGAGGGGGGTGATTAGACTACTTGACCAAATAAAAATATAACCTTTTCCCAATTTTAAGTGTTGGCAGATTTTAGCAATTAGTACAAGTCAAGCAATCAACCTACACATGCAATTCTAAGAGTGTAGCAGCGGAAAGTAAACATTGCATATGAAGGTAAAGGGAAGGGTTTGGAGAAGGCAAACGCAATGTAGACACGAAGATTTTTGGCGTGGTTCCGATAGGTGGTGCTATAGTACGTCCATGTTGATGGAGACTTCAACCCATGAAGGGTAACGGCTACGCGAGTCCACGAAGGGCTCCACCCACGAAGGGTCCACGAAGAAGCAACCTTGTCTATCCCACCATGGCCATCGCCCATGAAGGACTTGCCTCACTCGGGTAGATCTTCACGAAGTAGGCGATCTCCTTGCCCTTACAAACTTCTTGGTTCAACTCCACAATCTTGTCGGAGGCTCCCAAGCGACACCTAACCAATCTAGGAGACACCACTCTCCAAAAGGTAATAGATGGTGTGTTGATGATGAACTCCTTGCTCTTGTGCTTCAAATGATAGTCTCCCCAACACTCAACTCTCTCTCACAGATTTGGCTATGGTGGAAAGATGGTTTGAGTGGAAAGCAACTTGGGGAAGGCTAGAGATCAAGATTCTTGCGGTAGGATTGGAATATCTTGGTCTCAACACATGAGTAGGTGGTTCTCTCTCAGAAAATGAGTAGTGGAACTGTAGGCACGTTCTGATGGCTCTCTCACAAATGGAGAAGGGGGTGGAGGGGTATATATAGCCTCCACACAAAATCCAACCGTTACACACATTTGACCCAACTCGGTCAGACCGAATAGAAGAACTCGATGCGACCGATTCAGTTCAAAATGTGAATGTTAAGAATCTTGGTGGGACCAACTGGAACAACTCGGTGGGACCGATGTGCTAGGGCTTAGGGCAAACATCAACTCGGTGGCACCAATTGCATCAACTCGGTTAGACCGAAGTGAAGCAACAAGGCAACAGAGAGGATGTCAAGCAAACTCGGTGGGACCGATTGCACATTTTGGTGAGACCAAAATAATTGCAACAGGCAACAAAGAGTTTGCAAGGCCATCTCGGTGGGACCGAGATCCGTATCGGTGTGACCGAATTGTCTAGGGTTTCTGGCAGTGGCTGTGTCAACTGAACTCGGTGGCGCCGGATGGAACATTTTGGTGGGGCCGAGTTTGACTTGGAGTTTTCGACATATGTGGAAATAAGAAAGTGGCTGAGGGTTTTTGGAGCAATATCACTAAGCACTTTGAGCAAGTAGACCATTAAGCAACACCTCATCCCCTTTTAATAGCATTGGCTTTCCTATGGACTCAATGTGATCTTGGATCACTAAAATAGAAATGAAGAGTCTTGAGCTTTTGCCAATCTTTGTCCTTAGCATTTTGAGGGGTCCACATATCTAGTCCATGCCATGCCAATCATTGAACTTTCTGAAATAGTCAACTTAAATGGATATTAGTTCAATGAGCTATATGTTGTTATGAATTACCAAAACCACCCGGGGATTAGTTGCACTTTCAATCTCCCTCTTTTTGGTAATTGATGACAACATATAGATCAAAGTTTCGACAAATGATAATATGAATGAAATACATCGTCGCTTTGAGAAGTATGTGATAAGCAAGAGCTCCCCCTAAATTTGTGCATTATTTAAAATTTGCTTTTGAATGCACATGCACAATCAATTAGGATCATGGGTCACTCTTCCATGTCACATACATCTTGGTGGAGCACTCAAAATGATAAGATTTAAATAACATGCACTCATCACCAAGGATACAAGTGATTGATCATACACAAATAACATAGATATAATCATGCAAGCACACATTAAGTCATAGTATGATCAAACACATGATCACATAAGTATCTCACGAGCATAACACAAATAGTAGCATAGGAATCAAACAACCAAACGATCAAAGTAGCAAGAGAGGCAAATAAAAGGCAAAACACACACTCTCTCTCTCAAAGCCTAAGATCTATACACTTTCTCCCCCTTTGGCAACAAGTTACCAAAAAGTTTGAAAACATATAGTGCTATGCGGCACTCTAGGCACGATCTTCGGGAACTCCTAAAGGGGTCTTCTAGCTTGTCGCTCCAGTGTGCGTAGATGGCGTGGAGAGGAGTCCGTCTACAAATGCCTCTGAAGAAGTCTGTGGAGCTGGAAGGTTTGACACTGGAGGTACAACCGTGGCAGTTGCTGCAGGTGCTGAAATAGTAGTCCTGGAGTCTCTGACAACTGGCACTGCTGATGACCTTTGTGCCCTTGGCACTCTCTGAAAAGTATATGTAGTTGGTCTATCCTCCCTGACCTCAGCTTCTTCTTGGAGCTTCTCCACAGTGGTCTGTATCTCAGTGACCTTCACATCTAGGTCACGGAATTTAGTCTCAATGATCCTCTCAAGACTTTCCTGGTTTTGAGTCAGGGTGGCCAAGCCCTTCTCAATTCTCACTGTATCCTCAAGCAGATAACTGAGTTGATCTTGCTTGGTCTTGAGCATCACTGTGGAGGCATCTGGTGCAATGGCTGCCTTCGCTGCTTTTGCAGCCTTTGCTTTCTCTCTCTTCTCCTGGGCTTCTGCACTAGTAGGATGGGATGCATCCATGACAACCTTGTTGTCCTCAAAATCTGGCCTCAGGGGAAGATGCTCTTTATCAAGAAGATATGTCCCAGTTCCCATCTTGGAGTTGATCAACATTTGAATGTGAGGGGCATATCCACAAGATCTCTTTTGATCAGCAGCTGTTCTCTTCACAGTTTCTACAATCAAGCTCATCACCTTGAACTTCTGAGGAACATCAAACATGTGAAGCAAATTTATTGAGTGACCACGGATCATTCTTTGATCTCCTGACTTGGGGAAAAGAGTGTGCCTCAAGATAGTGTTGATAGTGGTCAAACCAGATAGCAGATAGTATATTGATCCAAGCTTGTGTGTCTTCAGGGCATCATCAGGTATAGTCTTGTACATGTTGGCCATGGAGTTGTGATCCTTCCTAGGCTTAGCATACACATCAATATCATCCTCCTCTTCCTCTGGGGCATTGATCAGCTTGGCCCATTCTGAGGTAGTATATTGATACCTCGTTCCCTCTGTCATCTAGACAATCCTTCCATCAGGATAGAAGTGAGTAGTGGAGTAGAATTGCATGATCATCTCATCGTTCCACTTAGTCAACTTCTGACCAACAAACTTGTCAACTTCATTCATTCTGAAGCTCTCATGCACACTTGGGAAATAGTCCTCATTGTCATCAATGTATGTCCAGTCAACCCACTTCATATCATAGACAATGGGCTTCTTGTCCAAAAGGACAGTCTCATAGAAATCCTGCTGTTCCTTTGTGTGAAAGCGGTAGTCCACGGCAGTTCTCCTCCTGGTGGCATAGGGATCAGTCTTTCTCCAAAGTCTCAGACCTGCATCCTTTCTTAGCTTCATATTTTCTGCCACAGGATGATCATCACTATTATCTGGAATCTTGGGCTTCAGTTTTCTGAGCACTAGTGTCTCTTCCTCTTCTTGAGCTTCAGGCACTGGGGCCTTGTTCTTCTCAGGAGCAGGGATGTTCCTGGTAGATCTCTTTGGTGCAGTAGACTTGGGAGCTTGAGCTTGAGCTGAAGGCTTGGGGGCAGACTTGGGCTTAGATGGAGCAGCCCCACTCCTTATGGCATGCCCCATAAGCTTCTGAGTCTTTGCAGGAGGTGCAACAGGCTCTTCCTCCTCCTCTTCTTCATCAGAATCTTTCATCATAGAAGGTTTACCAATTACTCTGGCAATGATCTTTTTGACTCTCTCCTTCCTCTTCTTTCCTCCAGCAGCCTCTTCCTCTCTTGGTTCAAGAGCGAATTCCATGGTTTCTTGGATTGAGGCTCTGGCCTTTAACATTGGAGCTCTCTTAGCAGGAGCTTTCTTGTGCATTCCAGGCTTTGCAGCAGCAGCAGCATACTCTTTCTTGAGTACTTTCTTCTTGGAGGTCACCTCCTCCTCAATAACAAAATCCTCATCCTCAGATTCAGATGTTCTCTTCTTCCTTGTCCTGGTTGCTACCTTAGGCAAGTTGCTGGGAGTGCTTCTGCTCCCCTCATCATAGCTGCTTGAGGGACTAGTGCCCTCACTGAGGTTGACCTGCTCTTCAGACTTGTTCTGACTATCACTGCCCTCTGACATTGCTGAAACTGACCCTGTGAATAGTTGGGTATAGATAGAATGGATGAGCATCACAAAGTGCAGCTTATTTTGCAAAAATATTGAGACAAAAACTTAATTTTAGTTTTCTGCAGAAAGCATTTCCGAGCTACCAATTTGACAAACTCGGTGACACCGAAGCACTAACAGAGTCTAAACACACAGTTTCGGTCAGACCGAAATGCAGTTTGGTGACTCCAAGATGCTAGGGTTTCACAGAGAAAGTGATTTTGGTTGCACCGATCAGTACACTTTGGTCAGACCGAGTTGTACTTGTGCAATGGCCAGGGCCAATCGATGTGACCGAGATCCTCAGATCGGTCGGTCCGAGATGAGTTCGGCGGAAACCTAACCCTAAGTTTTTGCATCAAATCTATTCTAAGGAATTCTTTCGGTGGATAGATCAATCTCATACGTGGGAAGAACATAGGCATTATGCCTTGTGCAAGAATCGGAGTTATGGAAAGCACAAAGGGTCAAATCCGTACCCTAACTTGGCGACGGATTTGCTACGATGGCAACGGTGGTGAGAATTCCATTGGCGGCAGCGGAGACTAGCGGCAGGGGGTCACTGGCGACGACAGTGATGATCTGGAGATCATGGGTGGCAGTGCTGGGGCGCGGGCTCGTGCGGTTGAAGTGATTTTCAATCGTACGGGTACGCAGAGTATAAATACCCAGGCGATGTCGGTGTGACCGAGTGGAACTACTCGGTGGCATCGAGAGGCAAAACTGCTAGCAGTTGCTGCAACTCGGTATGACCGAATGGTTCTAATCGGTTGCACCGAGATTAAAAACCTAGATCAACTTAATGATTTTGGTGAGACCGAATAGGAGTGAGTTGGTCTGACCGAAAGGCATTAAGAGGTTTTGGAAGTTAAGCCCTTGATGGATCGGTGGCTCCGAGTGCTCCTCACCCGGAGGGTCCGAATTCGACTTGTTCAAACTTTGTGATGTAGCATGAATAGAGTTTGAGACGAGAAAAAGCATAGATAGCTAGAGGGAGTACATAGGCATTCTTATCCATCCATTTGGCAAAAAGAAAAAACCCAACAATAAAAGCAACAAATGGATGTCCTCGAATGGAGAAAATTATGCAACCAACATGCTCACACAATAAGATGGCAAATAAAACATGTGGCAAAGCATGCACAAACACTCTAGCATCTATCAAGCAATTGGCGATGACTACGTCATCTATATATGAGTATATTGACTTAGGAGTCAAATGAGAACATTTGATCATAGGTCATACTCATCGTTTAAGCACAAGTGGGGTTACCACTTTTACATAAAGCATTGTTCTGTTCACATCATTAGAGTTGCTTTAGCTCAATTCTTTGAGCAAAGCTCCCCCTAGATGTGATATCCCCCCTCAGAGGGATGAACTAACCTTGGGTTTTGTCGATGATGACTTCATGTAGGTGTTGGAGATGTGGATGCTCAATCTTGATGTAGATCATTTGGAGAAATCCATTGGAGTGAGTTGCACTTTCAATACCTACACGGGTTAGTCCCACAAGGAACACACAAGGATATCCATAGACATAGAGTGAAACACACATATGATGATGTCCATGAAAGCATTAGGTTACCTTGTCCCTTGTCTTACCAACAAGAGGGTTTGTGACTCCTTGAACTAGTGCAAGATATGAAAGTTGATTGCACTTGTCCTTGCCAAAATGAATATGAGTGAAGTATGTTGGCGGAGTCACCCTCAAGAACTCTCTAGTTCTTCTTCTTTGGGATCCACATCAACTTGATGGGAATCCTTGGAGTTGTAGTTGTACTTGATGAAGTAGAACTTGATGTAGTCTTGGGAACCCACTTGACTGTGGCCTTAGGAGCTTATTCAAATGAATCAATCTCTTCTTGAAGCTTGTCCTTGCCTTTTAGCTTGTGGTCTTGTGGTGGAAGATCATCTTGAGCTTGTGTTCCCTTGAAAGAAGTGGGGTCATACTTCTCTTGTTGAGGAACAAACTTTGTCTTGGGGTATTGATCTTCTTCCCACTCAACTCCATTGGCATTGAACTTTCGTTCAAAACCAACACCTTGATTCTTCCGGTGCCTTCCTTGCTTGCGTACAATTTCCTCAAATTGCTTACTTCCGGCAAGCCTCTTGTAAACACCTTTCTCTATAATTCCCTTCAATAAGCTATTTTCTTGCTCAAGTGTAACTTGGCTAAGAGAATCATTAGTGGAATCAAGAGAACTACTAGAAGCAACAATATTGGATTTAACATGATTATTGTTACTGCTAGAAGAAGAATCTTTCTTGCTCTTGTTGCTAGATTTTACTTGTGGCATATAAGTAGACAAGAGTAAATGCTTGGCAATGTAAGAAGAACTCTTCTTTCGAAGATCATCATTGATTGCTTTTAGGAACCCATGCTCTTGCTCTAAATTTAGCTTCTCGAAGCGTAGCTTCTCATGAGTCCTTAGGAGCTCTCTGTGATCCTCTAGAGTTGTTTCATGAGCTAACTTAAGAGTGTTTAGTTCTTTAGTTAGACGCTCGATCTCCTTCTTATCGTTGTCATTCATTTCATCTTGATTAGCATGCTTAATAGCAATTTCATCATAGTTTTCATCACTAGTGTTGTCAACAAGTAAATCATCATCACCTAGCAAATCATCTTCATCACTATTGAAATCAACATACTCAGGGTGTGATACCTTAGGGCCTTTATCCATGAAGCATCTTCCAATTCCTTCATTTGGTGAGTCAAATATGTCGTAGGAGTTGGATGACACAAGTGCAAGACCGGCAACACCTTCATCTTGAGTATATTCGAAGTCGGAGTGATAACTTCTCTCGGAGTAGTTGTCGGAGTTGGAACTGGATACCCATTTGCCAACGTGAGCTTGATGTCTTAGTCTTGTGTAGCTCTTTGATGACTTGTCCTTCCTTTCCGAATCCTTCCTTCTACGAGAGGGTCTTCGTTCATAACGATCATCTCTACTCCTTCTCTCTCTTGGTGGAGATTCATCTCTTTTACTTCTCCTTTTTGGCGAATCTTCTCTTTTCTTGTAGGGAGCCGTACACTCATTGGAGTAGTGTCTGGGTCTTCCAAAATTGTAGCAATTGCGATCATGACTAGAAGATCTTTTGTCATTGTAGGACCTTGACTTGGAACTTCTCTCATTGCTTCTATTCTTGTAGAATTTGTTGAAGTTCTTCACCATTAAGCTCAATTCTTCATTGAAGACTTGTTTATCACTTGATGTTGTAGGAGCATCACATGAAGCTTTATAAGCACCACTAGACTTGTTGTGGAGCTCTTCCTTATCCTTGAGTGACATCTCATGAGCAACAATTCTACCAATGACTTCCGTTGGCTTGAGATCTTTGTCGTTGGGCATCATTTGGATCAAGGTGCCCATGGTATCATATTTTCCATCCAAGGATCTTAGGATCTTCTTGATGATGAACTGTCGGTCATTTATTTGCTTCCTAAGCCGGCAATCTCATTTGTGATGAGAGCGAGCCTAGAGTACATTTCGGCGACACCTTCACCATCCTTCAGTTTGAACTTGTCAAGTTGACTTTGAAGCACATCCAATTTGGATTCCTTGACAGACTCGGTACCTTCGTGCATATCAACCAAAGTATCCCAAATTTCCTTTGCATTCTCAAGACGGTTGATTTTGTTGAATTCTTCGGGGCACAATCTGTTGAAGAGAATATCGTAAGCTTGAGCATTGTATTGCAACATCTTCAATTCTTCCGCGGGCGCTTCATGATCCGGTTCTCTTCCATCCTCGAAGTATTCACCTTGCAAGCCAATTCTTACAATAGCCCAAACGGCGGGGTTATGACCAAGAATATGCATTTTCATCTTATGCTTCCAACTAGCAAAATTAGTACCATCAAAGTAAGGACCTCTACGGTGGTAATTTCCCTCGCTAGATGCCATACTCTCCTAGGTTGTGAAACCAAGGCTGTGATCACCAAAGCTATGGAAATCAAGGCAAATGGAGATGAAAGCTCTGATACCACTTATAGGATCAAAAGTAGGTCTACAGGGGGTGATTAGACTACTTGACCAAATAAAAATCTAACCTTTTCCTAATTTTTAGTGTTGGCAGATTTTAGCAACTAGTACAAGTCAAGTAATCAACCTACACATGCAATTCTAAGAGTGTAGCAGCAGAACGTAAACATTGCATATGAAGGTAAAGGGAAGGGTTTGGAGAAGGCAAACGTAATGTAGACATGGAGATTTTTGGCGTGGTTCCGATAGGTGGTGCTATCGTATGTCCATGTTGATGGAGACTTCAACCCACGAAGGGTAATGGCTGCGAGAGTCCACGGAGGGCTCCACCCATGAAGGGTCCACGAAGAAGCAGCCTTGTCTATCCCACCATCGCCATCGCCCATGAAGGACTTGCCTCACTCGGGTAGATCTTCACGAAGTAGGTGATCTCCTTGCCCTTACAAACTTCTTGGTTCAACTCCACAATCTTGTCGGAGGCTCCCAAGCGACACCTAACCAATCTAGGAGATGCCACTCTCCAAAAGGTAATAGATGGTGTGTTGATGATGAGCTCCTTGCTCTTGTGCTTCAAATGATAGTCTCCCCAACACTCAACTCTCTCTCACAGATTTGGCTATGGTGGAAAGATGATTTGAGTGGAAAGCAACTTGGGGAAGGCTAGAGATCAAGATTCTTGTGGTAGGATTGAAATATCTTGGTCTCAACACATGAGTAGGTGGTTCTCTCTCAGAAAATGAGTAGTGGAACTGTAGGCACGTTCTGATGGCTCTCTCACAAATGGAGAAGGCGGTGGAGGGGTATATATAGCCTGCACACAAAATCCAACCGTTACACACATTTGACCCAACTTAGTCAGACCGAATAGAAGAACTCGGTGAGACCGATTCAGTTCAAAATGTGAATGTTAGGAATCTCGGTGGGACCGACTGGAACAACTCGGTGGGACCGATGTGCTAGGGCTTAGGGCAAACATCAACTCGGTGGCACCGATTGCATCAACTCGGTTAGACTGAAGTGAAGCAACAAGGCAACAGAGAGGATGTCAAGCAAACTCGGTGGGACCGATTGCACATTTCGGTGAGACCGAAATAATTGCAACAGGCAACAGAGAGTTTGCAAGGCCATCTCGGTGGGACCGAGATCCGTATCGGTGTGACCGAATTGTCTAGGGTTTCTGGCAGTGGCTATGTCAACTGAACTCGGTGGCGCCGGATGGAACATTTCGGTGGGGCCGAGTTTGACTTGGAGTTTTCGACATATGTGGAAATGAGAAAGTGGCTGAGGGTTTTTGGAGCAATATCACTAAGCACTTTGAGCAAGTAGACCATTAAGCAACACCTCATCCCCTTTTAATAGTATTGGCTTTCCTATGGACTCAATGTGATCTTGGATCACTAAAATAGAAATGAAGAGTCTTGAGCTTTTGCCAATCTTTGTCCTTAGCATTTTGAGGGGTCCACATCTCTAGTCCATGCCATGCCAATCATTGAACTTTCTGAAATATTCAACTTGAATGGATATTAGTTCAATGAGCTATACGTTGTTATGAATTACCAAAACCACCCGGGGATTAGTTGCACTTTCACTACGTCTGCATGCCGTTCGGCTTGCTGAACGTGGCCGCCTCATACCAGCGCTTCATGCAGGGAGTCTTGGCGGCCCGCGAGGCAAGGCGCCAGGCGGTCCTGACAGAGGAGGTGCCGGACCCTCGCGAGCCCTCCGGACCTCCAGAGCCTCCCGGGCCTCAGGAGCCGGTTGGCCCGTGAGGAGCGATCTCTGCAGCACGCATCTTCAGCTACTCTAACGCCCCTACAACGATGGTGCCAGGTGACCTTTTGGTTTGTTCAACTGAGGGCGCCCCTCGGGTTGCATTATCCTCAGGCTGCTAGGGCCCGGCCCTGCAGCTATATCATTTTTGCGCATGTATCAGAACTGGCCTTGCCTTCATGAATTTTCTAAGTATTTCAACTGCATGTCTAGTGCTTCGTCACTATGATGTCGCCGCACCCTTGCAAACCACCCGCGATCGCCTCATGATTAAGGACTGGCACGGCGTCTGTGCTCGGGTTCGTCCCTGCAACGTTGATAAATCCTAGCGACTGAGCTCTGTCCCGCGGGCTAGCTCCCGTGCGCGTCACCTCCCGTGGTCCTTGGTGCCTTGTTCTTGCATGAGCTAATCACGTGTGGGCAAGTAAGGGCGCGTGGCCCAGTTCGTACAACTGCGGTTCAGCGCTTTGCCACAGCGGGAGCCGTGCTCCGGCTGTTTTTCCATGGGATCGTTGCATGAGAAGACTTGGCACGGCGTCTGTGCTCGGGTCCATCCCTCCAGCGTCAATAAAACCAATGGCTGAGCTCTGTCTGGCGGGCCGGCCCTGTACACGTCACCTACTGGGGTCATTGGTGTCCGGCCTTCTCATGCGATAACCTCCGGAGGGGCATTCGGCGCAGGACCCCCCATCGCCCCACACGTCTCTTACGCGCGCCCCGCGCCACAAAAATCAGGTGCCACCCGCCTTGAGGTAGGGCCTCGTGAGTCCCGCGCTGGCTCGCAAGTGCCCAGATACACCTCCTCCAGTTCTGCCATGCTAGCCACACGTAAGAACGGGGCTGTACACACCCCGGAGTCTCCCCCAGAGGGAACTCCCACCCACGCACCGGTGGAAGCTCCATGCTCCGTGCTGGCGGACGACACGGTCGAGGAGCGACTATGCCCATGCACCAGTGGAAGCCCCGTGCTCCGCACTGGTGGACAACACGATCGAGGAGCGGCTATGCCCATGCCAAAGTGGAAGCACCATGCTCCGCGCTAGTGAATAAACAACTAAGGGCGCCTTCCTGGCCACACCAACCTCAGGACAGCCTCTCGGCTCTTCGTCTGGTAACACCCCGCAGCTTTCCCCTCGAGAGGATCACGCGAGGAGGCTGGACACGGGGGCTGTGCTCAGGCCATGCCTGGCATACGCCACCCTACCAGGTACAGGCACCTGGTCTTCTCGCGTTCCTCCCCAGGTGAAAGCTGGTGAGCAAAGGTATGGAGGACTCCGGATTAGCTTGGACGACTGCTCGCTTTTCCTTCATGAGGGCCGTTCGTACATCAAGGGGGACCCCTGAGCATCGCGACTCAGGGGCCTCACTGGTCATGTAGCCCCTCACCCCTTGGTCTCGTCCTGGTGATCGGGACGCCCCAACGGCGGTCGAGGTATGCGTGGGGCTGGGCCCTACCGACGCAGAACATTGAGGTTGTTCGTACGTCAAGGGGGACCCCTGAGCATCGCGACTCAGGGGCCTCAGTAGTCACGTAGCCCCTCGCCCCTTGGTCTCGTTCTGGTGATTCGGATGCCCCAACGATGGTCAAGGTATGCGCGGGCCTGGGCCCTGCCGACGCAGAACGCTAAGGCAAACACGAAGGAAACCAAGCACGAAAAGGAAATCATGGAGTTCTAGTAGTTATTACAAAACACGCAGTGTTTCACAAATTCAAGCAGAAGGTTTACGCCCTCACGAGGCACGGTAAATGATTGCAGGAATAAAGTCAGGAGGAAGCGCCACCACCGCCTTGGCCATCGCCACCGCTCGCCCTGGCCGCTGGAAGCCCGTCGTCAATGTCGCTGCCGCCATCGTCACCGCCACCCCAACCTCCGCTGCTGGAGCCTCAGGGTCGGGGGCGCAGAGGAATTTCTTGAGTAGGGCGTCTACGTGATCCTTCACAGCCTCCGCAGCAGCGGCGCGGGACTCAGGAGCTACCGAGTGGATCAGCGCGCCAAGGTCGAAGCTTGGGTCCTGGAGGTAGAGATGGCTGAAGACGCGCGTCGCGACCGCGGTGAAAAGCGAGTGACACTCCACCTCCAGGAAGGAGTCCACCACAGCGGCGGCACCCTTGAGCGCTTCGGCAAGCTTGGGGAGGAGCCCTGTGATATGTCCATCTTGCATCATGCTTTTATATTGATATTTATCGCATTATGTGCTGTTATTACACATTATATCACAATACTTATGGCTTTTCTCTCTTATTTTATAAGGTTTACATGAAGAGGGAGAATGCCGGCAGCTGGAACTCTGGACTGGAAAAGGAGCAAATATTAGAGACCTATTCTGCACAACTCCAAAAGTCCTGAAACTTCACGGAGAATTATTTTGGAATATATAAAAAATATTGGGCGAAGAAAGCACGAGAGGGGGGCCACCAGCCATCCACAAGGGTGGGGGGCGCGCCCTACCACCCTGGGCGCGCCCCCTGCCTTGTGGGCCACCTGGCAGGCCCCCGATGCCCATCTTCTGCTATATGGTGTGTTTAGACCTGGAAAAAATCAGAAGGAAGCTTTCGAGACGAAGTGCCGCCGTCTCGAGGCGAAACCTGGGCAGAACCAATTTAGGGCTCCGGTGGAGCTGTTCTGCCGGGGAAACTTCCCTCCGGTAGGGGGAAATCGAAGCCATCGTCATCACCAACGATCCTCTCATCGAGAGGGGGGCAATCTCCATCAACATCTTCACCAGCACCATCTCCTCTCAAACCCTAGTTCATCTCTCGTATCCGATCTTTGTCTCAAAACCTCAGATTGGTACCTGTGGGTTGCTAGTAGTGTTGATTACTCCTTGTAGTTGATGCTAGTTGGTTTATTCGGTGGAAGATCATATGTTTAGATCCTTAATGATAATTAATACTCCTCTGATTATGAACATGAATATGCTTTGTGAGTAGTTACGTTTGTTCCTAAGGACATGGGAGAAGTCTTGTTATAAATAATCATGTGAATTTGCTATTCGTTCGATATTTTGATGAGATGTATGTTGTATTTCCTCTAGTGGTGTTATGTGAACATCGACTACATGACACTTCACCATGATTTGGGCCTAGGGGAAGGCATTGGGAAGTAATAAGTAGATGATGGGTTGCTAAAGTGACAGAAGCTTAATCCCTAGTTTATGCGTTGCTTCGTAAGGGGCTGATTTGGATCCATGTGTTTCATGCTATGGTTAGATTTATCTTAATTCTTCTTTCGTAGTTGCGGATGCTTGCGAGAGGGGTTAATCATAAGTGGGAGGCTTGTCCAAGGAAGGGAAGCACCCAAGCACCGGTCCACCCACATATCAAATTATCAAAGTAACGAATGTGAATCATATGAGCATGATGAAAACTAACTTGACAACAATTTCCATGTGTCCTCGGGAGCGCTTTGCTTTATATAGGAGTTCGTCTAGGCTTGTCCTTTGCTACAAAAAGGATTGGGCCACCTTGCTGCACGTTAGTTACTTTTGTTACTTGTTACTCATTACGAATTATCTTATCATACAACTATCTGTTACCGATAATTTCAGTGCTTGCAGAAAATACCTTGCTAAAAACCGCTTGTCATTTCCTTCTGCTCCTCGTTGGGTTTGACACTCTTACTTATCAAAAGGACTACGATAGATCCCCTAGAATTGTGGGTCATCAAGACTCTTTTCTGGCGCCGTTGCTGGGGAGTGAAGCGCCTTTGGTAAGGAAACATTTATATAGTGTGCTGAAATTTACTGTCACTTGTCACTATGGAAAATAATACTTTGAGGGGCCTGTTCGGGGTATCTTCACCTCGACCGGAAGAGCAAAGAGTTGCTCCTCAACCTACTGCACCTACTGAAAATATTTATTATGAAATTCCTTCGGGTATGATAGAGAAACTGCTAGCTAATCCTTATGCAGGAGACGAAACATTACATCCTGATATGCACCTAATCTATGTGGATGAAGTTTGTGGATTATTTAAGCTTGTAGGTTTGCCTGAGGATGATGTTAAGAAGAAGGTCTTCCCTTTATCTTTGAAGGGAAAGGCATTGACATGGTATAGGCTATGTGATGATATTGGATCCTGGAACTACAACCGATTGAAATTGGAATTTCATCAGAAGTTTTATCCTATGCATCTGGTTCATCGTGATCGGAACTATATATATATAATTTTTGGCCTCGTGAAGGATAAAGTATCGCTCAAGCTTGGGGGAGGCTTAAGTCAATGTTATATTCATGCCCCAATCATGAGCTCTAGAGAGAAATTATTATTCAGAATTTGTATGCTCGGCTTTCTCGTAATGATCAATCCATGCTCGATACTTCTTGTACTGGTTCTTTTGTGAAGAAGGATATTGAATTCAAATGGGATTTATTGGAAAGAATTAAACACAACTCTGAAGATTGGGAACTCGACGAAGGTAAGGAGTCAGGTATAAATCTTAAGTTTGATTGTGTTAAATCTTTCATGGATACCGATGCTTTTTGTGATTTTAGCACTAAATATGGACTTGACTCTGAGATAGTAGCTTCTTTCTGTGAATCTTTTGCTACTCATGTTGATCTCCCTAAGGAGAAGTGGTTTAAATATCATCCTCCCATTGAAGTGAAAGTAGTAGAACCTATTAAAGTTGAAGAAGAAACTATTACTTATAATGTTGATCCTATTGTCCCTACTGCTTATATTGAGAAACCACCTTTTCCTGTTAGAATAAAGGATCATGCTAAAGCTTCAACTGCGGTTTGTAAGAGTTATACTAGAACACTTACACCCCCTGAACAAATTAAAGTTGAACCTAGTATTGCTTTGGTTAAAGATCTCTTGGTTGATAATATTGATGGGCATGTTATTTATTTCTGTGATGAAGCTGCTAGGATTGCTAAACCCGATATTAAAGATAAACATAGACCCGTTGTTGGCATGCCTGTTGTTTCTGTTAAAATAGGAGATCACTGTTATCATGGCTTATGTGAAGTGGGTGCTAGTGTGAGTGCAATTCCTTATACCTTATACCAAGAAATTATGAATGACATTGCACCTGCTGAGATAGAAGATATTGATGTTACTATTAAGCTTGCCAATAGAGATACTATATCACCAATTGGGATTGTTAGAGATGTTGAAGTCTTGTGTGGGAAAATAAAATACCCTACTGATTTTCTTGTCCTTGGTTCCCCACAAGATGATTTTTGTCCCATTATATTTGGTAGACCTTTCTTGAATACTGTTAATGCTAAGATAGATTGCGAAAAGGATATGGTTACTGTCGGCTTTGGGGATGTGTCTCATGATTTTAATTTCTCTAAGTTTCATAGACAACCCCATGATAAAGAATTACCTAGTAAGGATGAAATTATTGGTCTTGCTTCTATTGTCGTGCCTCCTACTGATCCTTTAGAACAATATTTGCTAGACCATGAAAATGATATGTTTATGAATGAAAGAAGGGAAATAGATGAAATATTATTTAATCAAGGGCCTATTTTGAAACACAATTTGCTTGTTGAAATCCTTGGGGATCCTCCTCCACCCAAGGGTGATCCCGTGTTTGAGCTTAAACAATTACCTGATACTCTGAAATATGCTTATCTCGATGAAAAGAAGATATATCCTGTTATTATTAGTGCAAACCTTTCAGATCATGAAGAAAAGAAATTATTGAAAACTCTGAGGAAGCACCATGCAGCTATTGGATATACTCTTGATGATCTTAAGGGCATTAGTCCCACTCTATGTAAGCACAAAATTAATATGGAGCCTGATGCTAAACCAGTTGTTGATCACCAACGAAGGCTGAATCCAAAGATGAAGGAAGTGGTAAGAAATGAGATACCAAAGCTTCTGGAGGCAGGTATAATTTATCCTATTACTGATAGTAGATGGGTAAGTCCTGTTCATTGTGTCCCTAAGAAGGAAGGTGTTACTGTTGTTCCTAATGATAAGAATGAATTGATTCCACAAAGAATTGTTATAGGTTATAGAATGGTAATTGATTTTCGTAAATTAAACAAAGCTACTAGAAAAGATCATTACCCTCTAGCTTTTATTGATCAAATGCAAGAAAGATTATCCAAACATACACATTTTTGCTTTCTAGATGGTTACTCTGGGTTTTCTCAAATACCTGTGTCAAAAGAGGACCAAGAAAACACCACTTTTACTTGCCCTTTCGATACTTTTGCTTATAGACGTATGCCTTTTGGTTTATGCAATGCACCTGCCACCTTTCAAAGATGCATGACTGCTATATTCTCTGACTTTTGTGAAAAGATTGTTGAGGTTTTCATGGATGATTTCTCTGTCTACAGAACTTCTTTTGATGATTGCTTAAGCAACCTTGGTCGAGTTCTGCAGAGATGTGAAGAAACTAATCTTATTTTGAATTGGGAGAAGTGCCACTTTATGGTTAATGAAGGTATTGTCTTGGGGCATAAAATTTCTGAAAGAGGTATTGAAGTTGATAAAGCTAAAGTAGATGATATTGAAAAGATGCCATGTCCTAAAGATATCAAAGGTATAAGAAGTTTCCTTGGTCATGCTCATTTCTATAGGAGGTTTATTAAAGACTTCTCTAAAATTTCTAGGCCTCTCACTAATCTCTTGCAAAAAGATGTTCCTTTTGTTTTTTATGATGATTGTGTATAAGCATTTGAAATACTTAAGAAAGCCTTGATTTCTGAACCTATTGTTCAACCACCTGATTGGAATTTACCCTTTGAAATTATGTGTGATGCTAGTGATTATGCTGTTGGTGCTGTTCTAGGGCAAAGAGTTGATAAGAAACTGAATGTTATCCATTATGCTAGTAAAACTCTAGATAGTGTCCAGAGAAATTATGCTACTACTGAAAAAGAATTTCTAGCAGTTGTATTTGCCTGTGATAAGTTCAGATCTTATATTGTTGATTCCAAAGTAATTGTTCACACTGATCATGCTGCTATTAAATATCTTATGGAAAAGAAAGATGCTAAACCTAGACTTATTAGATGGGTTCTCTTGTTACAAGAATTTGATTTGCATATTATTGATAGAAAAGGAGCTGAGAACCCCGTAGCAAACAACTTGTCTAGGTTAGAGAATGTTCTTGATGACACACTGCCTATTGATGATAGTTTTTCTGATGAGCAATTAGCCATCATAAATGCTTCTCGTAATACTCCATGGGTATGCTGATTATGCTAATTACATTGTTGCTAAATTTATACCACCTAGTTTCACATACCAGCAAAAGAAAAAGTTTTCTATGATTTAAGACATTACTTTTGGGATGACCCACACCTTTATAAAGAAGGAGTAGATGGTGTTATTAGACATTGTGTACCTGAGCATGAACAAGAACATATCCTATGCAAGTGCCACTCCGAAGCTTATGGAGGACACCATGCTGGAGATAGAACTGCACACAAGGTATTGCAATCCGGTTTTTATTGGCCTACTCTCTTCAAGGATGCCCGTAAGTTTGTCTTGTCTTGTGATGAATGCCAGAGAATTGGCAATATTAGTAGACGTCAGGAAATGCCTATGAATTATTCACTTGTTATTGAACCATTTGATGTTTGGGGCTTTGATTATATGGGACCTTTTCCTTCCAATAATGGGTATACACATTTTTTAGTTGCTGTTGATTACGATACTAAGTGGGTACAAGCTATTCCAACTAGTAGTGCTGATCATAACACTTCTATTAAGATACTTAAAGAATTTATTTTTTCAAGGTATGGAGTCCCTAGATATTTAATGACTGATGGTGGTTCACATTTTATTCATGGTGCTTTCCATAAAATGCTTGCTAAATATGATGTTAACCATAGAATTGCATCTCCATATCACCCTCAGTCTAGTGGTCAAGTAGAATTGAGCAATAGAGAGATTAAATTGATTTTGCAAAAGACTGTTAATAGGTCTAGAAAGAATTGGTCTAAGAAACTTGATGATGCATTATGGGCTTATAGAACTGCTTATAAAAACCCTATGGGTATGTCTCCGTATAAAATGGTTTATGGAAAAGCATGTCACTTACCTCTTGAACTAGAACATAAAGCTTATTGGGCTATTAAAGAGCTCAACTATGATTCAAACTTGCCGGTGAGAAGAGGTTATTTAACATTAGCTCGCTTGATGAATGGAGAACCCAAGCCTATGAGAATGCCAAGTTGTTTAAAGAAAAAGTTAAAAGATGGCATGACAAGAGGATACAAAAGCGTGAGTTTAATGTAGGTGATCATGTTTTGCTATACAACTCTCGTTTAAGATTTTTTGCAGGAAAGCTTCTCTCTAAATGGGAAGGTCCTTACAATATCGAGGAGGTCTATCGTTCTAGTGCCATTAAGATCAACAATGCCGAAGGCACAAATCCGAAGGTGGTAAATGGTCAAAGAATCAAACATTATATCTCAGGTACTCCCATAAATGTTGAGACCAGTATTATTAATACCATAACACCGGAGGAGTACATAAGGGATACTTTCCAGAATGTTTCAGACTCCGAAAAGGAATAGGTATGTGGTATGGTAAGTAAACTGACTCCAAAACTGTTATTATAGCAATTTTTCTCCGTTTTGGAATATTTAGAAAAATAGAAAAAATAAAAGCAGTCCAAAAGATGCACGAGGAGACCACAAGGGTGGAGGGCGTGCCCTACCCCCCTGGGCGTGCCCCCTGCCTTGTGGCCACCTCGTGTGCCCTCCGGACTCTGTTTTCTTGCACAATACTTCTTTTGGTCGGTAAAAATTCATTATATAATCTCCCGAAGGTTTTGACCACCGTACCACGGCAATATCTCCTGTCTTTGTTTTGAGCCGTTTTTCTAACAGATCCAGATCGCCATGACGTCTCCAAGCGCCCCCAAGGACAGGTTTTTCGAGAAGGTCATCAACCCTTATCTCGCGGAGGTGCTGCAACACCCTCAAACCATTGAGATGCGTGAGGGGGTGCTGCACATCCGCGATACTGAAGGGCCAAAGAAGACCGAAAGCATGGAGACAAGGCTCGAAGAAGTGGAGCGGCAAGTCTTCAAGTGCCAAGGGATGGTGGAACGCGGACTCAACGCCAACCACATGATGATAGCTGAATTTACTAGTGGTCACAAGCTGGATGCCGAGAACATTGGGGAGGCCATCTTCAAGCTTCATGAGAAAATTGAGCACCTCCAAGCCCAGATCTATGACCTGCAAAACCAAAATTGTGAGTATGAATATAGATTTAAAAGGATGAGTTTGGCTGCAGATTTGAGGATCCTGGAGACTCGTTCATCTTTTTACGATGGTCAACCTATGCCTTGGAAGACAGAGGATAAAATTCTTTCATCATCAACAACTCCATCATCACCACCTCCGAAGAAAGAGACCTAAATACATGGGTATGGGCACTCCCCTTGGCAACTGCCAAACTTGGGGGAGATGCCCCGGTACCGTATCACCATCACACCTTTACTTTTATCATTTTTGTTCTTAGTTCGATCCTTTTGGTTATATCTTGATCTAGCAGAATAAAGTTTTAGTATGATCTAGCTTTGAGTTTTGTTTCGAGATCTATCTATGTAATCGAGTCCGTGAGTTATATATAATAAAAGAGTAGTTTTGAGTTGAGGGCTTTGCTTCCTTGCTATGATCTTGAGGGAATTAAATAAAAGAAAGGAATAAAAAGATCATATATTGATCTTATGGAGAGTAATGACTTCACATATAAAGAGTATGATGAATAAAAGTTGTTGAGAGTTGAAAAACATAGTTTGGGTCATTGTTGCAATTAATAGGAAGTAATAAAGAAAAAGAGGCTTCACATATAAATATACTATCTTGGACATCCTTTGTAATTGTGAGCACTCATTAAAATATGACATGCTAAAAAGTTGATGTTGGACAAGGAAGACAACATAATGAGTTATGTTTGCTTATATCTGAATAGAAGTTATATTGTCATGGACCCTCCAACATGTTGAGCTTGCCTTTCCCTCTCATGCTAGCCAAATTCTTTGCACCAAGTAGAGATACTACTTGTGCTTCCAAACATCCCTTAAACCAGTTTTGCCATGAGAGTCCACCATACCTACCTATGGATTGAGTAAGATCCTTCAAGTAAGTTGTCATCGGTGCAAGCAATAAAAATTGCTCTCTAAATATGTATGATCTATTAGTGTGAAGAAAATAAGCTTTATACGAACTTGTGATATGGAAGAAATAAAAGCGACAGACTGCATAATAAAGTTCTTTATCACAAGCGGCAATATAAAGTGACGTTCTTTTGCATTAAGATTTTGTGCATCCAACCATAAAAGCGCATGACAACCTCTGCTTCCCTCTACGAAGGGCCTATCTTTTACTTTTATCTTCTACCCTTATACAAGAGTCGTGGTGATCTTCACCTTTCCTTTTTACACTTTTTCTTTTGGCAAGCACTATGTGTTGGAGAGATCCAGATATATATATCCACCCGGATGTAGGTTATCATAAAGTATTATTGTTGACATTACCCTTGAGGTAAAAGGTTGGGAGGCGAAACTATAAGCCCCTATCTTTCTCTGTGTCCGATTGAAGCTTTGAACTCATAAGTATTGCGTGAGTGTTAGCAATTGTGAAAGACTAAATGATAGTTGAGTATGTGGACTTGCTGAAAAGCTCTTGAATTAACTCTTTCCGATGTTATGATAAATTGCAATTGCTTCAATAACTAAGATCATAGTTTGTTAGTTTTCAATGAAGTTTCTGATTTATACTCTACCTTGTGAATGAATTGTTACTCTAGTATAAGAAATTATATGACAATATATGTTGCTGGCCTAAAGAAGATCATGATGCCCTCATGTCCGTATTTTATTTTATCAACACCTCTATCTCTAAACATGTGGACATATTTTTCGATTTCGGCTTTCGCTTGAGGACAAGCGAGGTCTAAGCTTGGGGGAGTTGATACGTCCATTTGCATCATGCTTTTATATTGATATTTATTGCATTATGGGCTATTATTACACATTATATCACAATACTTATGCCTTTTCTCTCTTATTTTATAAGGTTTACATGAAGAGGGAGAATGCCGGCAGCTGGAATTCTGAACTGGAAAAGGAGCAAATATTAGAGACCTATTCTGCACAACTCCAAAAGTCCTGAAACTTCATGGAGAAATATTTTGAAATATATAAAAAATATTGGGCGAAGAAAGCACCAGAGGGGGGCCACCTGCCATCCACAAGGGTGGGGGGCGCGCCCCCTGCCTTGTGGGCCACCTAGCAGGGCCCCGATGCCCATCTTCTGCTATATGGTGTGTTTTGACCTGGAAAAACTGAGAAGGAAGTTTTCGGGATGAAGCGCCGCCGTCTCGAGGCGAAACCTGGGCAGAACCGATCTAGGGCTCTGGCGGAGCTATTCTGCCGGGGAAACTTCCCTCCGGTAGGGGAAATCGAAGCCATCGTCATCACCAACGATCCTCTCATCAAGAGGGGGGTCAATATCCATCAACATCTTCACCAGCACCATCTCCTCTCAAACCCTAGTTCATCTCTCTTATCCGATCTTTGTCTCAAAACCTCAGATTGGTACCTGTGGGTTGCTAGTAGTGTTGATTACTCCTTGTAGTTGATGCTAGTTGGTTTATTCGGTGGAAGATCATATGTTTAGATCCTTAATGGTAATTAATACTCCTCTGATTATGAACATGAATATGCTTTGTGAGTAGTTACGTTTGTTCCTGAGGACATGGGAGAAGTCTTGTTATAAGTAATCATGTGAATTTGCTATTCGTTTGATATTTTGATGAGATGTATGTTGTCTTTCCTCTAGTGGTATTATGTGAACGTCAACTACATGAAACTTCACCATGATTTGGGCCCAGAGGAAGGCATTGGGAAGTAATAAGTAGATGATGGGTTGCTAGAGTGACAGAAGCTTAAACCCTAGTTTATGCGTTGCTTCGTAAGGGGCTGATTTGGATCCATATGTTTCATGCTATGGTTAGATTTATCTTAATTCTTCTTTCGTAGTTGCGGATGCTTGCGAGAGGGGTTAATCATAAGTGGGAGGCTTGTCCAAGGAAGGGAAGCATCCAAGCACTGGTCCACCCACATATCAAATTATCAAAGTAACGAATGGGAATCATATGAGCATGATGAAAACTAACTTGACAACAATTTCCATTTGTCCTCGGGAGCGCTTTGCTTTATATAGGAGTTCGTCCAGGCTTGTCCTTTGCTACAAAAAGGATTGGGCCACCTTGCTGCACCTTAGTTACTTTTGTTACTTGTTACTCATTACGAATTATCTTATCATACAACTATCTGTTACCGATAATTTCAGTGCTTGCAGAGAATACCTTGCTGAAACCGCTTGTCATTTCCTTCTGCTCCTCATTTGGTTCGACACTCTTACTTATCGAAAGGACTACGATAGATCCCCAATACTTGTGGGTCATCACCCTGCAAGGCCATCTACAGGGGTCGCCAGCGGCTCTTCGTATCCTCCCCCGCAGATGGAACGCAACGCCTCACGGGACCCAAGCTCGAGGGCAAGGAAGGTCTCGCGGTCCATGGCCACCTTCTGCTCGGCGGCGACGAGGGCCTTCTCCCTGGCCTCCAGCTGGGCTGTTGCTTCAGAGACATGCCAGGCGTGGGACGCCTAGGCCTCGTCCGCCTCCGCCTTCAGTTTGGCCAGGCGGTCGCGCTCCATCGCCTGGTCGGTGGTCACCTAGGCCAGCTTGGCGTCTTGGTCAGTGAGCTTCGCCTCGCGGGCCTTGAGACCCTCCTCCTGATGGTGGAGCCGCGACATAGCCACGGCTTGCTCCTTCTGAAGGGCCTTCAAGCTCTCCTCCGCCTCCCTGCAGCGCTTTGCGGCGGACGCAACCTCAGCCTGCGCCGTGTCACGAGATGCCCTGGCGTCGGCGGCCTCCTTCCTACTCTCGGTGTTGGCGGATTCAGCCCGGCTCCAGGCCTTCTCAATGGTGGAGTTGGCCTGGGCCAACCCCGAGATAAGCCCCAGGCGCTCCCTCACGAAGCATCTGTCGGCATCTTGAAGGTCCGCTCGGAGACGACCAAGCGCAACGTAGGCCTCGTCCACGGCCCCGGGCCTGACCAAGGGGCTGCAATTCGCAAGCGCAAGGGTTGGAGGAGAAGGCGGTACGAGCGCAGTAGGGTGCTCCTCGGCTCCGGAGGTGCTGACGAGGTCGACTTGGGTTGCCGCGAGCTCAGAACCTTGCCCGGGCGCAACGGGCGCAGACAGCTCCGTGGCCTGCTAGCCCGCAGGGACCGGCTCCTCCCGAGGCGGCACCACCGCATCCTGAGGGGCCTGCTCCACCGCGAGGAGACAGAGGACGGCCTCCCCCGCCTGTGCCAGAGCCACTGCGGATGCAGCAAGAGGAGGCGCCTCCAGAGTCCGGTCTCCTTCCTTCCTCTTCTTCACCCCGCGCCCACCCTGGTCATCAGGGCGGGAGCACTGTGAGCACAGCGCAAATGTATGCTAAATAGAAACAAGGTAAGGTACTTAATCGTTGGGGTTGATGTACGCCCTCTTCCTGACCAAGGCTGGGTCACCCCCGCTCTTCCTGGGCGCGGCTTTCGTCGTGCCCGGGGAGTGAGCGGGGTGTTCTGCGGCCGGCCTCGGCATGGCGCCGCCGCTTGGCGCGGCAGAGACGTCGCCCTTAGGAGGTGCCGCCCCGCTCTTCTTCGGCGTCGCCTGGCCCGGCCTGCGGAGGGCCCGAGGGGTGGCCCCCGACCTCATGAGGACCCCAGTGGAGCACGGGGATTTCACGGCTAGGGGCTCATCGGCGTCGTCGTCGTCGGTGAAGCCACGAAGGAGTTCACCTCGTGACGGGGGAGAGATCTCCACTATGTCATCCTCGATTGCCTCCGAGTCCTCCTTGCCTTCTTCGTCGATGCTATCGCTAGAGGACACCGGCACCGGGACGTTGGGGTGCTCAGGCGACGCGAGCCCCAGTTCATTAAAGACGAGCATGGCGGCGACCAGCGCCTCCCTGTCGGCACGGCGGTACAGTGGGTCGTAGGCCTCTGAGAGGTCCCCTGGATCACCCTTGAGCAGGATGCTCATGGCCTTGTCCAGCTCCTCGCCCGTCAGGCTTCCCGGGCACAGCTTGATGTCGTCCTCCGTGCCTAGGAGCTCCCACATAGGGCGCGTGTGCGACTGGAGCGGAGCCAAGCACTGCCTCAGGAACTCCTTCACGAGCATGCCCCCCTCAGCGCCCTAGCGTCCATATCTGCGGTCATCTTCCTCAGGACAGGCGTCACCCAGGGGTCAGAGAACTTCTTGTGACCCCACCTATCGAGCTTCTCTGGCAGCTGGGTTGGCAGTTCCAGCCGCGCGTTGAGGCCCTTGGCGTCCATGAAGACCCACCGGCGCCGGAAGTTCTCCACCTTCTTTCCGGTCCTCATGAGCACGTTGTTCTTGTGGACCGCGACAAAGGACACGCAGCCAGAGCACTGGGTCGGATCGTGCAGCCGCAGGGAGAAGAAGTGCCGGAGGAGCGGCACGGAGGGCTTCACGCCCATGAACGCCTCACCGTAGAAGGCAAAGATGGACAGGAGGAGGATGGAGAGAGGGTGCAAGTGTAGGGCCTGAACCTGGTAGTGGTCGAGGACGGCGGTGAAGAACCCGGAGAGAGGGGGCACGAGCCTCGTGAAGATGCTATTGAGGAAGAAGGGGTAAACTGTCTGCGCCAGGGTCCGCTGCTTGATGGAGCCGGCCCATACTATGGTCTGCTTCCACTCGTTCTCCTCGCTCGTCGTATACTGGAGCACGAGGGCAAGGTGCCCCTCCTCGGTGATGGAGGACGCATTTAGTGCAGGTGCAGGAGAGGAGGAAGGGCTTGCGGCGTGCGCCGTGGGCTGCGGCTTCTTCGGAGCCATCGGCGAGGTCACCGGCACCAGAGTTGTAGAAGGATGAGGGGTCGAGCTCGATTGGATCTGGAGATGTTCTCGGCAGGGAGAAAGGGGATCTGGAGTAAGGCGAAAGGGAAGCAATGATGGCACGGTAGCGGGCGCCAGTCTTTTATCAGCCTGGGTAGTTGTCGAGGCGGCGTGGGGAAGCGGAGACGCTCACGTCCCGTCAAGCACCACGTGTCAGCCTGGCCCGCCGGCGATTGGGGGCCGCGGCGCTTCGCCCTTGCCCCTTGGCTTCGCCTCGAAGCTGAGTCCGAGCGCGCCTTGGGCCCAGGGGCTACTGTCGGCGTTCTGGGAACCAGGGTACCCAGACTTGCCTGCCTGCGGCCCACGGCGTGGCTCCATCGATGGCCTGGTACGGCCTGTCTACAAGACCGCCAAGGCAAGACCCTCGCGAGGGGCCAAGCCTCGCGAGGCGGACGACACCAAGACCTCCCGAGGGATTGGCCTCCCTAGGCGGCCTCCCGAGGAGTGGAGATTTCTATGCAGGTACCCAGCCTCATGAGGCTACCATGACGCAAGCCACGACGACCAAGGCAGGCGGGCGCCAGCGAGCGCAGAGGAGGCAGTTTCCTCTTTGCTGCTAAGGAGGCAAGGACACGCATGGGTTCCCGAGGAATCTGGCAAAGGTTTCCATTTCGGTGCAACGAGACCAAGGCTGCCAGCACGGCAGGATGGATGTCATCGCTGAGCCCACTGCTGTGTCACGACCAGAAGCTTTGCAGGCGAAGACCACCTTTCATCAGGATAAGATGTACTACTTGTCCCCTTTCAAATTGGCCACTGTGGGATCCCTTCCCGCCTACATTTTGGGGGAAGAGGACCGAGGCCACTATAAATATAGGTTAGCCACCACCATAGAGGGGGTCGACTCATTCCCTCACCCCCGAACCTCGCGAGGTTGTTCATTCCTTGTACTAGTCCATCCTCAGCCACTCGTGAGGGCAATCCACCACAAAGCAGGAGTAGGGTCTTACACCGCAAGGTGGCCCGAACCTGGGTAAACTACCGTGTTCATCTTCTTCCTTGTTCGTGTGAATCGAGCTAGGCCATGGGGCGACGGGCTGGTAGGCTGGATAGGTTGAGTTCTTCGCACACGCCCCAGAGTTCGAACCTTTCTTGGGTCTGCGGAGCCCTGAATCCGACAATGACCACGACCGAATAGCTACACTACAGAGTAATCATCAAGAGTGCGTTACTATCACCCTCGACACTCGATACTAGCTCTGCAGAGCCAAGCAACTAAGAGGGGGGTGATGTGCTGTGTCGGGCCCTGGACATCGATCACGTTGATTGAGTCATCGGTCATCAAGCCGAGGCAACTGGGACAAGGTGGGGGGTCACTGGTGGATCACTAACCAACCTATACTAAGCAGTTTAGGATAAGCAGGTAAGGTACAATGAGCAGGTTACAAAAAGCAGGCTATGCGTCAGAATATGAGCAATCAATTACAGTAGCAAAATCTAATGCAAGCATGAGAGAGAATGGAATGGGCAATATCGGAATGATCAAGGGGGGTTTGCTTGCCTGGAAGCTCTGCTAAAAGGAAGAAGAGTCAATAGTGACATAGTAGATCCGAGTGGCATCAGTAGCGGTCTCGGGGTCTACCAGAGAGAAGAGGGGGAAGAAACAATAAATATAAAGCAAACAGATGTATGACATGACAACAGGCAGAGCTAGGGCTGTTCTAACGCGGTGCTACACAATACCGTCGAAGGGGGAAAATATTCGGGAATGTTTTCCCAGTGTTTGGCATTTTCAGACAGATGAAACGGAGGGGGACGGTTCCATGTTCGCTATGCTAGGGGCACGTGACAGATGAACGGAGTGCATATTCTGAATCGTCATATTTTTCTAAGCAACTTTTACATATAAATTATTTTGATCTGACCTACGGTTTATTTTATATGAATTTTCAAAGTTTTAAACATTTTCTGAAATTATTATTATTTAATTTAATTCAAAAATAGTATTATGACGTGAGCCTGACATCAGCAGTCAACAGGGCGTTGACTGGTCAAACTGACGTGGGGGACCCACCTGTCCTTGACTGTTTTCTAATTAGCAGAATTAATTAGACTAATTAGGTTGTTAATTAGTTAATTAAGCAAATTAATTAATTTTAATTATTCTACTAATTAATTAATATGTTTTTCATATCTTTTAATTCTTTTTTTGTTCTTATCCAGGCGCTGGGCCCCATTCGTCATAGGCCCAGGGCCATAGCAGGGCGGGCGCGGGCGAGGCCATGGCCGTTCTAGCCGCGGGGGCACCGGCGCGGCCTGGGGCCTGGCGCGCGGCCAGGGGGCATGGCCGGCCGGAGCAGGCGCGGCGGGGCGGGGCGGGGCCAGCGGCGGCGAGCGGGGCACGGCTGCGCGGGGCGACAGGGGCGCGGACGGGCGCTTACTGGACGCGGGCTGCGGCAGCAGCAGAAGCGGCGAGCGCGGCATGGGGCTAGCAGTGGCTGGCCGACGCGAGCAGGAGGGGCGCGCGCGCGGAGGTGAGGGCCGGCGCGAGGAAAGGCAAGCCAGTGCGCAGGCGCGTGGCCAGGGGAGTGGCGGGCGCCGAGCGGGGCAGAGAAGAGAGGGGGGGTCGCTCACATCGATGGAGAGAGGGGGGCGGCGACGCCTGAGGAGGTCCGACGATGGAGAGGCGGCGATGCGAGGCGGTCTGGTAGGCAGTGATGAGGTGACCGGCTCCGGCGTCGGCGGTGGTCGGCAAGGACGGCGAGCGCGTCGAGGGCCAAGTGGTCGGGGCTCTCTGCCCCGATCCAGAACATGGGGGGGAGGAAGTGGGGAGCGAGAGGGAGTGTGAGGGAGTGGGGTTATGATTCGGTGGGGAGTGGGGGTTATGGGGGATGCGGCTCGGCCTGGGTGGGAGCTGGGCCAGCCTGGTGGGTCTGGTGGCCTAAGGCCAAGGGGGGAGGCAGGGGGTTTTCTGTTTTTGCTTATTTTATTTTTATTTTACAGTTCCTGTTTCCATTTAGTTTTATTTTATTTTTGAATAGCTATTGGTTTTATAAAAATAGGAACAACACCTAAATTGGTGTTACTAATTATACCACTTCCACATTTAGTTTGAGGTTCAAATAAAATAGTTTAGTATTTTTATAATTTAAAAAGCATTTAATAACTGTTTTTAGCCACTGTTATATTCACAAAAGGGCATTTAAATACTTTACAAAAGCGTTGGGTCACCACTATAATTATTTATGGAATATTTGCCACACTTTGAACATTTTATTTTGCATGTTTGAGAAATCTGAAATTTGGACTTTAATTTGAATTTGAATTATGATTTGGATCAAGTGAGGATTAGCAACAGTAAAACTGATGACCTAGCATCATTAATAGGAAATTAATGTAGCATAATTATCCGGGCGTCACACCTAACTCCTGGCTACCGACCTTGTAACCCTAGATACCCTCCCTGGCGTGTATATAAGCCATAGGGTTTAGCACGTAGAGGAGACATCAACACAAAATCATTCACCTAGCCCTAGAGTTAGACCACACATTACGATCTCGAGGTAGATCAACTCTATACTTGATACATCTTCATCAATATAAACAAGAGCAAGACATAGGGTTTTACCTCCATCAAGAGGGCCCAAACGTGGGTAAACATCGTCTCCTTTGTTCCTGTTACCCTCGATCCTAGATCCATAGCTCGGGATCCCCTACCCCGAGGTCTGCCGGTTTTGACAGCGACACTGGTGCTTTCATTGAGAGTTCTGCTGTGCGATCACCAGAAGGATTGATGGCTCATCTGCAGATCAACTGCTCCAATGGCCTCGGGAGCGTTTTTCCCCCGGCTAGCTTTTTGTGTTCGGCAGCATGGTCTTTTGCGCTGACTCGACAGGTCATCTGGCTTCTGTTGAGAACTACACCCCAGGACGGATCGTGACCTATGGCCGCCTCGAGTACACTGTGGATTCCCATGGTGAGCTCGTCTTATCAGGATGGCCCCCCAGCCGAATCGAGAGCTCATCTGGCTCCGGAGGCTCGACCCCGGAACCGACCTCTGTCACGGCGTCACTAGAGACCCCTGACGTAACTACTCCGGCCGGTCCCCTTCTGATTTGTAGTCCAGACGTAGATCCGTCTCCCACTTCGAAAATTACGTGAGTATCAGAGCTGACCTCAGCGCGGTACCCGGAATCACTCCCAAATCCCCATCGCGCCGAGGACACGTCATGTTACACACCGGGTGTACTTCAAGTCATCCCCGCTTATAACACAACGATGAAGAGGGTGGTGCCAAGGCATGCCGGTTTTGACACTGACGGACGGTGTCCTGGACTAGGGGGTGCCAACCTAGTCAGTCCATAGTCCTCGGGCTGGGCCTGCAGGCCCTCATCCTCATTCGGGTAGAGTCTGAAAGCTACACGCCTGGACGTGATCAAGACCACATCTACCAAGGACTTGATGTATACTCCAAGACATCTCCTGCCACCTCCATACGCATCCTTGGATACCGACTATGTAACCCTAGATGCCCTACCTGGCGTGTATATAAGCTAGAGGGTTTAGCCTATAGAGGGGACCAAATCACAATTACATTCACCAAGCCCTAGAGTTAGATCTCTCCTTACGATCTCGAGGTAGATCAAGCTTGTACTCGATACATCCTCATCAATATAATCAAAGCAAGTCATAGGGTATTACCTCTTCGAGAGGGCCCGAACCTGGGTAAATATTGTCTCCTTCGTTCATGTTACCATCGATCCGAGGTCCACAACTCGGGACCCCCTACCCCAAGGTCTGCCGGTTTTACTACCGACACATAGTCTCCACCATCCTTTCCTCACCGAGACAATGCTCTAATAATTATGATCATCACACTTTTATTTACTTACAACTCGATATTACAACTCGATAAAACTGAAAATATGACTCTATATGAATGCCTCTGGTAGGTGTACCAGGATCTGCAATGATCTAGCATAACATGTATGATAATTATGAACAGTGGCTTTGCCACAAATACTATGTCAGCTATATGGCCATGCAAAGCAATATGACAATGAACACGCATGTCATGAAAACAAAACGGTGGAAGTTGCATGGAAATATATCTTGGAATGGCTATGGAAATGCCATAATAGGTAGGTATGGTGGCTGTTTTGAGGAAGATATAAGGAGGCTTATGTGTGATAGAGCATATCATATCATGGGGTTTGGATACACCGGCAAAGTTTGCACCAACTCTCGAGGTGAGAAAGGGCAATGCATGGTACCGAAGAGGCTAGCAAATTACGAAAAGGTAAGAGTGCGTATAATCCAGGGACTTGCATTAGTCATAAAGAACTCACATACTTATTGTGAAAGTCTATTAGCCCTCGAAGCAAAGTACTACTCGCATGCCCCTAGGGAATTGGTTGGTAGGAATTAACCATCACGCACATTCGATTATAATAGCACTCAAGGATTTCAATCAGAAATACAAATGCTCAAACCTCCCCACCATGCCATGACCAACACTTAGATGAGAAGTTAGTAGCAAGCTTTAATACCGATATTTCTATTAACCAATGATCATGAATCTATATCCTTTCATATTACGACATCAATATCATTAAACCATACGTTTCATATTTAGTGATCTACATGAAAGTTTTTATTATATCCCCCTTGAGTACCTATCCTTTATGGACTAGTCTTATAACCCATGCATATTGCCATTACTATTTATTAGAATCTCAAAAAGACTTAAGTTAAGCATGAAAGTGCAACTATTTCTATAAAATATAACCACCGTCGTGCTCTAAAAGATATAAGTGAAGCACTAGAGCAACTGCCTAGCTCAAAAGATATAAGTGAAGCACATAGAGTATTCCAACAAATCACGAATAAATGTGTGTCCCTCTCAAAAGATGTGTCCAGCAAACAATGATTGTGGCAAACTAAAAAGCAAACAAGTCAAAGACTATAATACAAGACGCTCCAAGCAAAACTCATATCATGTGATGAATAAAAATGTAGCTCCAAGTAACGTACTGATAGATTGTAGATGAATGAGGGGATGACATCTGGGGCATCCCCAAGCAAGGACGCTTGGGCCTTCCTTGAATATTACCTTGGGGTGTGATACGCCTCCAACGTATCTATAATTTATGAAGTATTCATGCCATGTTTACAACAATTCTATATGATTTTGGTATGATTTGATTAGAACTAACCCGGACTGACGCTGTTTTCAGC
This sequence comes from Thinopyrum elongatum, assembly GCA_011799875.1. Taxonomy (NCBI): domain Eukaryota; kingdom Viridiplantae; phylum Streptophyta; class Magnoliopsida; order Poales; family Poaceae; genus Thinopyrum; species Thinopyrum elongatum. Next base: position 324,910,902 of record CM022299.1, on the reverse strand, counting down.
AGAACTATCGTGGTGTCATTTTTTGTGCAGAAATAAAGTTCTTGGAATGGGCTGAAAATTTACGGAGAATATTTTTTGGAAAATATAAAAAATACTAGAACAAAAAGATATCGGAGAGGAGTCCCGAGGCAACCACAAGGGTGGAGGGCGCGTCCCCCTACCTTGTCGTCGCCTCATGGGCCCCCTTGACTTGTCCCCGACGCCAACACCTCCTATAAATACCAAAACCCCCAGAAACCTAGATCGGGAGTTCCGCCGCCGCAAGCCTCTATAGCCATGAAAAACCAATCGGGAGCCCGTTCCGGCGCCCTGCCGGAGGGGGAAATCATCACCGGTGGCCATCTTCATCATCCTGGTGGTCTCCATGATGAGGAGGGAGTAGTTCACCCTCGGGGCTAAGGGTATGTACCAGTAGCTATGTGTTTGATCTCTCTCTCTCTCTCTCTCGTGTTCTTGATATGGCACGATCTTTATGTACCGCAAGCTTTGTTATTATAGTTGGATCATATGGTGTTTCTCCCCCTCTACCTTCTTGTGATGAATTGAGTTTTACCTTTGAGGTTTCACTATTATCGGATTGAATACTATTATGGATTTGAGAACACTTGATGTATGTCTTGCGAGGGATACATGTGGTGACAATGGGGTGTTCTATTGATTCACTTGATGTATGTTTTGGCACTCAACTCGCGGATTCCCGAGGTGACATTGGGGTAATCTATGCATAGGGGTTGATGCACGTTTTCTTCCTTGTTTCTCCGGTAGAAATCTTGGGGCACTCTTTGAGGTTCTTTGTGTTGGATTGAATATTATGAATCTGAAGTTGTTTGATGCATATCTTATAATTAACCCACGGATACTTGTGGTGACATTAGGGTTGATTGATGTGTGTCATATAGTGTTATTTAATAATGAACTCTAGGGCTGTTTGTGACACTTATAGGAATAGCTCAATGGATTGATCGGAAAGAATAACTTTGAGGTGGTTTCGTACCCTACAAGCAATTTCATCTTATGTTCTCCGCGATAGGAACTTTGGAGTGACCTTTGTCGCACGTTGAGCGATTGCCATATGATCTAATTATGTTATCACTGTTGAGAGAACTTGCACTAGTGAAAGTATGAACCCTAGGCCTTGTTTTCAAGCATTGCAATACCGTTTTTGCTCACTTTTGTTACTAGTTACCTTGCTGTTTTTATATTTTCAGATTACAAAAACCTATATCTACTATCCATATTACACTTGTATCACCATCTCTTCGCCAAACTAGTGCACCTATACAATTTACCATTGTATTGGGTGTGTTGGGGACACAAGAGACTCTTTGTTATTTGGTTGCAGGGTTGTTTGAGGGAGACTATCTTCATCCTACGCCTCCCACAGATTGATAAACCTTAGGTCATCCACTTGAGGGAAATTTGCTACTGTCCTACAAGACTCTGCGCTTGGAGGCCCAACACGAGTCTACAAGAAGGAGGTTGCGTAGTAGACATCAAGCTCTTTTCTGGCGCCGTTGCCGGGGAGGCTAGGTAAGCGGCACTCACATCCCGTCAACGAAGCTCTTTTCTGGCACTGTTGCTGGGGAGGTGAGTGCTTGAAGGTATATCTTTAGATCTTGCAATCGAATATTTTAGTTTCTTGTTTTATCACTAGTTTAGTCTATAAAAGAAAACTACAAAAAAATGGAATTGAGGTTGCCTCATATGCTTCATCTTTTTAAATTCTTTCGTGAAAATGATGGAAAGGAAAATTGTGCTCAATTGTTAGAAGAAGAAGTCAATAAAATGTTTGGCACTAAATTTTTGAATGATGAGCATGATTGCAATGTTGTTAGTATGAATTCTTTGAATATCCATGATGCTAATGATATGCAAAGCCATAAGCTTGGGGATGCTATGTTTGATGAAGATGATATTTTTAGTTCCCCAAGTTTTGATGAGAATATTTATTATGATGATAGCATGCCTCCTATTTATGATGATTATATTGATGAAAGTGGGTTTGGAAGAGTGACAACTCTAGGTAGTATTGATCCCACAATTTTGGAGGGTGTTGAATCTTTTCACAATATTTATAAAAGTGTATTTGGAGAGGTCATGACTTTATTTAGTGATGAATCCACTATTTTGGAAGAGGTCTCAATTGATTATTATGAGAACAAAGTTGCTATCTATAATGATTATTGTGATGACACTTAGTATATAAAGAATAATGATAACCATGGAACTTGTCATCATGATTTTAATTTTCAGTTGGATTATGCCCCACATGATAGTTATGTTGTTGAGCTTGCTCCCACTCTATTCATGAGAATAAATTTGCTTATGTGGAGAGTAGTAAAATTTCTATGCTTGTAGATCATGAAAATAATGCTTTATGTGATAGTTATATTGTTGAATTCATTCATGATGCTACTGAAAATTATTATGAGAGAGGAACATATGCTTTTTCATATTGCAATAATATCAAGTTTCCTCTCTATGTGTTGAAAATCTTGAAGTTTTGCTTGTCTTACCTTCCTATGCTAGTTGATTCTTGTTCCCATAAATTGTTTGCTCACAAAATCCCTATGCATAGGAAGTGGGTTAGACTTAAATGTGCTAGTCATATTCTTCATGATGCTCCCATTATGTTTCAATTCTTATCTTTTATGTGAGCATCATTGAAATCATCATGCCTAGCTAAAAAGGCATTAAAGAAAAGCACTTGTTGGGAGACAACCCAACACTTACCCCTACTGTTTTTGTGTATTCAAATGATTAATCTACTGTAGTAATCATGTTTTATAGCTTTTGTTTGAATAAAGTGCCAAGTAAAGCCTTTGGGATAGTGTGGTTGATAGTTGATTTGATTCTGTGCAAAAACAGAAACTTTTGCGTCCAGTACAGAAATTCCTGTCTTTCACTGGAACGTGGAAATATTCTTAATTTTTTACAGTTGATTGGTATACAAATTTTCTACGTTGTCCTAATTTTTAGGAATTTTTTGAGTAAACCAAGTATGAGTTTAATTAAGATCTTTACAGACTGTTATGTTTTTGACAGATTCTGTTTTCAATTCATAGTTTGCTTGTTTTCTAGTTTCTATGGCTTATATTGCTCAATAGAAATCGTAGAAATGCTAGGGTACAGTAGGAATCAAGTGAGAAATTTTTTAATCTTGTCTTGACAGTACCAAAGTGAATGATTTGTTTTATCATACTAACCCATCTCACGAAGTTCCGTTAAGTTTTGTGTGATTGAAGTTTTCAAGTTTTGGGTGAGATATCGATATGAGAAGAATAAGGAGTGACAAGACCCTAATCTTGGGGATGCCCAAGGCACCCCAAGGTAATATTCAAGGAAGATCCAAGCAACTAAGCTTGGGGATGCCCCGGAAGGCATCCCCTCTTTCGTCTTCAACATTATCGGTAACCTCACTTGGAGCTATATTTTTATTCGTCACATGATATGTGTTTTGCTTGGGGCATCATTTTATTTTATTAGTATTTGCTTGATGTTATTTATATTAATGTTTTTCATCTTTTATTTCAATAAAAGTGTCAAGTTTAGCCTTTACCATGCTTATTTTGCAATTCTATATGTTGCTGTTTTGAAAACAGAAAGTTTTCTATCATTGTCTGAATTCTTCTGGAAAGTCAGAACGTGATAAAATCTTGAAATTTTTACACAATGAGTAAAAAAAATCTGCAGTGTGGTAATTTTTCATATGTTTTGGAGTTAGGAAAGTATGAGTACAATTGCACTCTTTACAGACTATCCTGTTTAGACAGATTGCTGTTATGTTTGCATTGTTTGCATATGTTTGCTTGTTTAATGATTCTATTTGAGGATAATAGTATTAAATATTCAGAGGCATTTAGTATGCAATGTTAAATAATAATTTTAGTGATTTCTACAGTAGAGAATGATAAGGTTTTGCATTTGATTTATACTAACTTTTCTCACGAGTTCTTGTTGAGTTTTGTGTGGATGAAGTTTTTAAGAATTAGGGAAACCGTGATATGAGAGGGATTAAGGAGACACAAGAGCTCAAGCTTGGGGATGCCCAAGGCATCCCAATATTATATTTAAAGAAGTCTCAAGCATCTAAGCTTGGGGATGCCCCGGTTGGCATCCCACCTTTCTTCTTCAACAATGATCGGTCAGTATCGGTTGAGCCTAAGTTTTTGCTTCTTCACATGATGAATGCCATTTTATTATATTTTGCTTGCTGTTTGAATAAAATACTTAAGATCTAAATTATTATTTTTGAGAGAGAGTCTTCACATAGCTATTTAATTATTTGAATACTCATTAATCTTCACTTATATCTTTTTGGAGTAGTTCGTCATTTACTCATGTGCTTCACTTATATCCTATGAGTAAATGGTTGAATGAATTGAATATCATAATTCTGAAATTATATATGTTTCATATGCTTATCCCATGGGGAGTGATGACTTCACATATAAGAGGTAGAGGTGATAAATTTATTGAAAGTTAGCAAACATAGTATTGGTCACTTAAACAATTCATGGAAGAATATTGAAGGAAGAGAGATTTCACATATAAATATACTATCTTTGACATCTTCTATGATTGTGAGCCCCATTAATTATTTTCAAACTTGAGCAAATTAGTTGAAGTTGGACAAGGAAGACAATGTAATGAGTTATGCTTGGGTATATTTGTATATAAGTTATATTGTTATGGATCCTCCAACATGTGGTGCTTGCTATTTAGAATCTTTTGCTAGCCAAAATTTCTGTACTAAGCGGAAATACTGCTTGTGCATCCAAAATCCTTGAACCAAGTTTCTTCCCTGAGTGTCCACCATATCTACCTATATGCGGTATTTACCTGCCGTTCCAAGTAAATTTGCATGTGCCAAACTCTAAACCTTTAAATAATAATCTGTTTTGTATGCCCGAATCACTCATGTAGCGACTAGGGGCTGTCAATATCTTCCATGCTAGGTGGGTTATTCTCATGATGAGTGTTGATTCACTTGTCATTCACGAGAAAGTGGCTGGTAATTGGGATGTCCAGTCCCGTGATCAAAAGCTCAAAAACAAAATTTCAAATAATTAAACAAAATTACCCCCAGGACTGTTGTTGGTATGGATGGTACCCATTGTTTCGGATCAGCCGTGGAGTGTGATTATTGGTGGAGGGGGAGTAAAAACTTTACCATTCTGTTTGGGAATCGCCTATAATGTATCTAGCATGGAAGATAGTGAGAACTCTTGGTTGTTATGTTGACAATGAAAGCATACCTCTCAGAATTATGTTCATCTCTATTTTAAAAGCTTCGAGCTCTGGCACCTCTGCAAATCCCTGCTTCCCTCTGCGAAGGGCCTATCTTTTACTTTTATTTTTGTTGAGTCAATTTCTTATTCCAACCTATTCTTTAGTTGGCAAGCATCATGTGGTGGGGAAAGATCTAAGCATATATGGCCATTCAAATATATTTGATCATGAATTATTATTGTTGACAATTATCTATATGATAAATAAGTTGGGAGGCAAAACACTAAGCCCCTATCTTTCTCTGTTTTCGATGGATGCTATTTGTTCTAAAAATATGCTTTGAGTGGTAGCAATCATGGAAGATTGTATGATAGTTGAGTATGTGGGATTTGCTAAATCAAAGCTCTTACATAGACCCTTCCTGAAAATAAGATGAATTGTAATTGTTTGATTACTGAGAACTTATTTTGTTGGTATTCAAGAAAGTTTATTATCTATGCTTTAACATGTAAATAGCTTGCTACATGATCATGAGAAGTTTTATGAGATGAGCTACTGTTTATGATATATAATGATGCTAGAAAAAGTGATTGAAATTATCATTGATCAAACTTGTGCACTTGCTAGCATTCACACTTCATAAATTATTTCTTTTATCATTTACCTACTCGAGGACGAGCAGGAATTAAGCTTGGGGATGCTGATACGTCTCCAACGTATCTATAATTTATGAAGTATTCATGCCATGTTTACAACAATTCTATATGATTTTGGTATTATTTGATTAGAACTAACCCGGACTGACGCTGTTTTCAGCAGAACTATCGTGGTGTCGTTTTTTGTGCAGAAATAAAAGTTCTCGGAATGGGCTGAAAATTTACGGAGAATATTTTTTGGAAAATATAAAAAATACTGAAACGAAAAGATATCGGAGAGGAATCCCGAGGCAACCACAAGGGTGGAGGGCGCCCCCCCCCCCCTAGGGCGTGCACCCCTGCCTTGTCGTCGCCTCATGGGCCCCCTTGACTTGTCCCCGACGTCAACACCTCCTATAAAATACCAAAACCTCCAGAAATAAACCTAGATCGGGAGTTCCGCCGCCGCAAGCCTCTGTAGCCACAAAAAACCAATCGGGAGCCCGTTCCGGCACCCTGCCGGAGGGGGAAATCATCACCGGTGGCCATCTGCATCATCCCGGCGGTCTCTATGACGAGGAGGGAGTATTTCACCCTCGGGGCTGAGGGTATGTACCAGTAGCTATGTGTTTGATCTCTCTCTCTCTCTCTCGGGTTCTTGATATGGCACGATCTTGATGTACCGCGAGCTTTGTTATTATAGTTGGATCATATGGTGTTTCTCCCTACCGCGAGCTTTGTTATTATAGTTGGATCATATGGTGTTTCTTCCCCTCTACCTTCTTGTGATGAATTGAGTTTTACCTTTGAGGTTTCACTATTATCGGATTGAATACTATTATGGATTTGAGAACACTTGATGTATGTCTTGCGTGGGATACCCGTGGTGACAATGGGGTGTTCTATTGATTCACTTGATGTATGTTTTGGCACTCAACTCGCGGATTCCCGAGGTGACATTGGGGTAATCTATGCATAGGGGTTGATGCACGTTTTCGTCCTTGTTTCTTCGGTAGAAATCTTGGGGCACTCTTTGAGGTTCTTTGTGTTGGATTGAATATTATGAATCTGAAGTTGTTTGATGCATATCATATAATTGACCCACGGATACTTGTGGTGAAATTGGAGTATCTAGGTGACATTAGGGTTGATTGATGTGTGTCATATAGTGTTATTTTACTTTGAACTCTAGGGTTGTTTGTGACACTTATAGGAATAGCTCAATGGATTGATCGGAAAGAATAACTTTGAGGTGGTTCCGTACCCTACAAGCAATTTCATCTTATGTTCTCCGCGATAGGAACTTTGGAGTGACTTTTGTCGCACGATGAGGGATTGCCATATGATCTAATTATGTTATCATTGTTGAGAGAACTTGCACTAGTGAAAGTATGAACCCTAGGCCTTGTTTTCAAGCATTGCAATACCGTTTTTGCTCACTTTTGTTACTAGTTACCTTGCTGTTTTTATATTTTCAGATTACAAAAACCTATATCTACTATCCATATTACACTTGTATCACCATCTCTTCGCCGAACTAGTGCACCTATACAATTTACCATTGTATTGGGTGTGTTGGGGACACAAGAGACTCTTTGTTATTTGGTTGCAGGGTCGTTTGAGAGTGACCATCTTCATCCTACGCCTCCCACGGATTGATAAACTTAGGTCATCCACTTGAGGGAAATTTGCTACTGTCTTACAAAACTCTGTGCTTGGAGGCCCAACACGAGTCTACAAGAAGAAGGTTGCGTAGTAGACATCAGGGTGCCTTGGGCATTGTCGGTGTGGAACGATGATCTATGGAGCCAACAGGCCCCTTTGTGGTTCGGCAAGGAGATCGCACAAACACAAAGAGCAGGATGAACAAAGAGTGCGATGATCGTTTACCCAGGTTTGGGCCACCTTTGAAGTGTAATATCGTACTCCTGCTTGGTTGTATTGAGAATGTGGAATGATACGTCTCCAACGTATCTATAATTTTTTATTGTTCCATGCTATTATATTATCTGTTTTGGATGTTTTATATGCATTAATATACTATTTTACATTATTTTTGGGACTAACTTATTAACCTAGAGCCTAGTGCCAGTTTCTGTTTTTTCCTTGTTTTTGAGTTTTACAGAAAAGGAATATCAAACGGAGTCCAAACGGAATAAAACTTTCGCGATGATTTTTCTTGGAGCAGAAGACACATGTAGGTCTTGGAGAGGAAGGCAGAAGAGTCCCGAGGACTCCACAAGCCCTCAGGGCGTGCCCTAGGGGGCCGCCTCTGGCTTGTGGGGCCCCCGGGAGTCCTCTAACACTAATTCTTGGCCTATAAATTTAGAAATATTCCCAAACGACCAGAAGCGTCCACCAAAATACCTTTCCGCCGGCGTAACCTTCTATTCCCATGAGATCCCATCTTGGGTCCTTTTCCAGCATCCTGCCGGAGGGGGATTCGATCATGGAGGGTTTCTACATCAACTCTATTGCCCTTCTGACGAAGCGTGAGTAGTTTACCACATACCTACGGGTCCATAGCTAATAGCTAGATGGCTTCCTCTCTCTCTTTGATCCTCAATACCATGTTCTCCTCGTTGTTCTTGGAGATCTATCCGATGTAATATTCTTTTGCGGTGTGTTTGTCGAGATCCGATGAATTGTGGATTTATGATCAATTTATCTATGAATATTATTTGAATCTTCTCTGAATTCTTATATGCATGATTTGATATCTTTGTATTTCTCTTCGAATTATCGGTTTGGTTTGGCCAACTAGATTGGTTCTTCTTGCAATGGGAGAGGTGCTTAGTTTTGGGTTCAATCTTGCGGTGTCCTCACCCAGTGACAAAGTAGGGGTAGCGAGGCACGTATTGTATTGTTGCCATCAATGGTAAAAAGATGGGGTTTTCATCATATTGCTTGAGTTTATCCCTCTACATCATGTCATCTTACTTAAGGCGTTACTCCGTTCTTTTGAACTTAATACTCTAGATGCATGCTAGATAGCGGTCGATGTGTGGGGTAATAGTAGTAGATGCAGGCAGGAGTCGGTCTACTTGACATGGACGTGATGCCTATATTCATAATCATTGCCTTGGATATCGTCATAACTTTGCGCTTTTCTATCAATTGCTCGACAGTAATTTGTTCACCCATCGTCTTATTTGCCTTCAAGAGAGAAGCCTCTAGTGAAACCTATGGCCCCTGGGTCAATTTTCCATCATATATTTTCAGATCTACAAACCAAAAAACCCAAAAATACCTTGCTGCAATTTATTTACTTTTACTTTGTTTTACGTTTTAGTAAGCTTTTATATCTATCTCTATCAGATCTCACCTTTGCAAGTGACCATGAAGGGATTGACAACCTCTTTATTGCGTTGGGTGCAAGTGTTTGATTGTTTGTGCAGGTGCATAGATTGGAGACTTGCGTGTATCTCCTACTGGATTGATACCTTGGTTCTTAACTGAGGGAAATACTTATCTCTACTTTGCTGCATCAACCTTTCCTCTTCAAGGGAAAAACCAACGCAAGCTCAAGAAGTAGCAGGAAGAATTTCTGGCGCCGTTGCTGGGGAGATCTACATCAAGCCTACCAAGTACCCATCATAAACTCTCATCTCTTGCATTACATTATTTGCCATTTGCCTCTCGTTTTCCTCTCCCCCACTTCTAACATGATTTCAGAAAAACACAAAAAGATTTGCCTTTTTATTCGCCCTCTTTCCGCCCGATATCTTGTTTTCTTGAACTCCTCATCATGAGTGACTTTGGTATGGCAGAAATAGATGATGACCTGACTCCTAAAATTGGACGAACAGGCAATCTGGATGCTAAAACATTTGTTTTGGGGCAAGGGAATTTTATGGGAAAAGAACATATACAAGAATTTTTCAATTGTGTAGGCAATCTGCCTCTCGATGATACTCCCATACTTTAAAGAACTAAAACCTATGTAGAAGCTATTTCAGCACTAGTTCTGAAATTTGAAAGTAGATTTATCCGTACTCATCCAACCTTGCAGAGGTTGTTTTACGAGTTACCCGTTATAAAGGATCCTAAGGCAAAAAAGATAGCTACCCAAGTTATTTTTTATCATTACGGTATGAACCGTGAAAAACCAATGATAGATGAGATCCTTTACAATAGTGACTATACTTTGAGACATTTTTTGGAAATAATCAAATTTTTGATGAAAATTTTAAAAGAAAATCCCCGTTTTAGATATGATCCAACAAGTTTTCAATGATGTCAATCAATAGTAATCTTGGATTATAGCCGGAAATCAAAGGGGATATGTAGATGAATAGCTTAATAATGCCAAAATTTCTATGGATAATGTGTTCCAAGTTATCTTTGCAAAACCTTCTGACGGGAACACATCTATGGAAAAGAATACCAAAGATGACAATACCTAGATCTATGTTTTATGCCTAGCTAGGGGCGTTAAACAATAGCGCTTGTTGGGAGGCAACCCAATTTTATTTTTATGTTTTGGTTTTTGGTTCTGTTTTTCAATAAATACACATTATTACCTCTGTAATAATTGTGTTTTGGTGTTTTAAATAGTGTTTGAGCCAAGTAAGACCTTTGGGATGGCTTACGGTGTTAGTTGATTTGATCTTGCTGAAAAACATAAAATTTTGCGTCCAGTAACAGAATTGAGTAAATTCACTGGAGCGTTTAAAAACTATGATTTTTTTACGCAAGATTTATATACAAATTTCCTCTGTTATCCTAATTTTTCAGAATGTTTGGAGTTACAGAAGTATGAGAACAATTCAGATCTTTGCAGACTGTTCTGTTTTTTACAGATTCTATTTTCTATGTGTTGTTTGCTTATTTTGATGAATCTATGGGTAGTATCGGGGGGTATGAACCATGGAGAAGTTGGAATACAGTAGATATTACACCAATATAAAAAAAGAATGAGTTCACAACATTACTAAAAAGTGGTGATTTATTTTCTTATACTAACGGATCTCATGAGTTTTCTGTTGAGTTTTGTGTTGTGAAGTTTTCAAGTTTTGGGTAAAGATTTGATGGACTATGGAATAAGGAGTGGCAAGAGCATAAGCTTGGGGATGACCAAGGCACCCCAAGGTAATATTCAAGGACAACCAAGCATCTAAGCTTGGGGATGCCCCGGATGGCATCCCCTCTTTCATCTTCGTCTATCGGTAAATTTACTTGAGGCTATATTTTTATTCACCACATGATATGTGTTTTGCTTGGAGCGTCTTGTATGATATGAGTCTTTGATTTTTAGTTTGCCACAATCATCCTTGCTGTACACACATTTTGAGAGTGACATGCATGAATCACGAATTTATTAGAATACTCTTTGTGCTTCACTTATATCTTTTGAGCTAGGCAATTTTGCTCTAGTGCTTCACTTATATCTTTTTAGAGCACGGCGGTAGCTTTATTTTATAGAAATTGTTGAACTCTCATGCTTCACTTATATTATTTTTAGATTCTCTCTAAACATCATGGTAATTTGCTTAGGTTATGAATTTTGTCCTAATATGATGGGCATCCAAGAGGGATATAATAAAAACATTCATATAAAGAGCGTTGAATACTATGAGAAGTTTGATTCCTTATGATTGTTTTGAGATATAAAGATGGTGATATTAGAGTCATGCTAGTGAGTAATTGTGGATTGGTAGAAATACTTGTGTTAAAGTTTGTGATTCCCGTAGCATGAACGTATGGTCAACCGTTATGTGATGAAGTCGGAGCATGATTTATTTATTGTCTTCCTTATGAGTGGCGGTCGGGGACGAGCGATGGTCTTTTCCTACCAATCTATCCCCCTAGGAGCATGCGTGTAGTACTTTGTTTCGATAGCTAATAATTTTTTGCAATAAGTATGTGAGTTCTTTATGACTAATGTTGAGTCCATGGATTATACGCACTCTCACCCTTCCACCATTGCTAGCCTCTCTAGTACCGCGCAACTTCCGCCGGTGCATTAAACCCACCATATACCTTCCTCAAAACAGCCACCATACCTACCTATTATGGCATTTCCATATCCATTCCGAGATATATTGCCATGCAACTTCCACCATTCCGGTTATTATGACACGCTTCATTATTGTCATATTGGTTTGCATGATCATGTAGTTGACATAGTATTTGTGGCAAGGCCACCGTTCATAATTTTTATACATGTCTATCTTGATCATTGCACATCCTGGTACACCGCCGGAGGCATTCATATAGAGTCATATTTTGTTCTAGAATCGAGTTGTAAGTAAATAAAAGCGTGATGATCATCATTATTAGAGCATTGTCCCATGTGAGGAAAGGATGATGGAAGCTATGATTCCCTCACAAGTTTGGATGAGTCTCTGGACTTTACAAAAAATAAAAGAGGCCAAAAGAAGCCCACCAAAAAAAGAGAGAGAAAAAATGAGAGAAAAGAGAGAAGGGGCAATGCTACTATCCTTTTACCACACTTGTGCTTCAAAGTAGCACCATGATCTTCATGATAGAGAGTCTCCTATGTTGTCACTTTCATATACTAGTGGGAATTTTTCATTATAGAACTTGGCTTGTATATTCCAATGATGGGCTTCCTCAAAATTTCCCTAGGTCTTCGTGAGCAAGCGAGTTGGATGCACACCCACTTTGTTTCTTTTTGAGCTTTCATAAACCTATAGCTCTAGTGCATCCGTTGCATGGCAATCCCTACTCACTCACATTGATATCTATTGATGGGCATCTCCATAGCCCATTAATACTCCTAGTTGATGTGAGACTATCTCCTTCTTTTTGTCTTCTCCATAACCACCATATTCTATTCCACCTATAGTGCTATATCCATGGCTCACGCTCATGTATTGCGTGAAAGTTGAAAAAGTTTGAGAACATCAAAAGTATGAAACAATTGCTTGGCTTGTCATCGGGGTTGTGCATGATTTAATACTTTATGTGATGAAGATGGAGCATAAACAGACTATATGATTTTGTAGGGATAACTTTGTTTGGCCATGTTATTTTCAGAAGACACGATTGCTTTATTAGTATGCTTGAAGTATTATTGTTTTTATGTCAATATTAAACTTTTGTTTTGAATCTTATGGATCTGAATATTCATGCCACAATAAATAAAGTTACATGGATAAATATGTTAGGTAGCATTCCACATCAAAAATTCTGTTTTTATCATTTACCTACTCGAGGACGAGTAGGAATTAAGCTTGGGGATGCTTGATACGTCTCCAACGTATCTATAATTTTTTATTGTTCCATGCTATTATATTATCTGTTTTGGATGTTTTATATGCATTAATATGCTATTTTATATTATTTTTGGGACTAATTTATTAACCTAGAACCCAGTGCCAGTTTCTGTTTTTTCCTTGTTTTTGAGTTTTACAGAAAAGGAATATGAAACGGAGTCCAAATGGAATAAAACTTTCGCGATGATTTTTCTTGGACCAGAAGACATACGTAGGACTTGGAGAGGAAGGCAGAAGAGTCCCGAGGACTCCACAAGCCCTCAGGGCGCACCCTAGGGGGGCGCCCCTGGCTTGTGGGCCTCCCGGGAGTCCTCTAACCCTAATTCAGAAATAGTCCCAAAAGACCAGAACTGTCCACCAAAATACCTTTCCGCCGCCGTAACCTTCTGTTCCCGTGAGATCCCATCTTGGGGCCTTTTCCGGCATCCTGCCCGAGGGGGATTCGACCACGAAGGGCTTCTACATCAACTCTATTGCCCTTCTGATGAAGCGTGAGTAGTTTACCACAGACCTATGGGTCCATAGCTAGTAGCTAGATGGCTTCTTCTCTCTCTTTGATCCTCAATACCATGTTCTCCTTGTTGTCCTTAGAGATCTATCCGATGTAATATTCTTTTGCGGAGTGTTTGTCGAGATCCGATGAATTGTGGATTTATGATCAGTTTATCTATGAATATTATTTGAATCTTCTCTGAATTCTTATATGCATGATTTGATATCTTTGTATTTCTCTTCGAATTATCGGTTTGGTTTGGCCAACTAAATTGGTTCTTCTTGCAATGGGAGAGGTGCTTAGTTTTGGGTTCAATCTTGTGGTGTCCTCACCCAGTGACAAAGTTGGGGTAGCGAGGCACGTATTGTATTGTTGCCATCAAGGGTAAAAAGATGGGGTTTTCATCATATTTCTTGAGTTTATCCTTCTACATCATGTCATCTTACTTAAGGCGTTACTCCGTTCTTTTGAACTTAATACTCTTGATGCATGCTGGATAGCGGTTGATGTGTGGACTAATAGTAGCAGATGCAGGCAGGAGTCGGTCTACTTGACAAGGACGTGATGCCTATATTCATAATCATTGCCTTGGATATCGTCATAACTTTGCGCTTTTCTATCAATTGCTCGACAGTAATTTGTTCACCCACCGTATTATTTGCCTTCAAGAGAGAAGCCTCTAGTGAAACCTATGCCCCCGGGGTCTATTTTCCATCATATATTTTCAGATCTATAAACCAAAAAACCCAAAAATACCTTGCTGCAATTTATTTACTTTTACTTTGTTTTACGTTTTAGTAAGCTTTTATATCTATATCTATCAGATCTCACCTTTGCAAGTGATCCTGAAGGGATTGACAACCCCTTTATCGCGTTGGGTGCAAGTGTTTGATTGTTTGTGCAGGTGCATAGATTGGAGACTTGCGTGTATCTCCTACTGGATTGATACCTTGGTTCTTAACTGAGGGAAATAATTATCTCTACTTTGCTGCATCACCCTTTCCTCTTCAAGGGAAAAACCAATGCAAGCTCAAGAAGTAGCATGGAAGCACGAGCGCAAGGAGTGCTTTCCCCCGGCAAGGCGCAAGGGGAAGGCAGCTACACGAGCAAGTGTGCGTGGGGGTTGAATGGGTTAACCCTCTTAACGGTTGCCCTGGCCCTTCTTTTATAGCTCAAGGGGTTACCATAGTGGCAAAAAGGGAATTACATAGTGATTAGACAACAAACAGTGATATCGTACCTAACTCTGCTAGTCAGGACAAAGTGCCTTTAATGCATCGCTAGGTGTCACAAGGAGGAGAAGCCCCGGCAAGGGTGTTGCACCGCTTATCTAGCTAACTCTTATTATCTTCACACGCTACTCGGACGGTTGTCGATAAAGGTAATTTTTCCTCCCATCATGCTAACACGTACCGCGATCTCCACCTAACCGCCTGTGGGCTCGACACCTCATCGGTCAGTGACCAGCTGGCTGGTGAGGTGGAGCGCTGGTTGTTGGCGGGCATTTTGTAGCGACCCGACCCGAAATTGGTCAAGTCTCTATGTATATGTACCATCCCTAGATCATGCTGGCACAAACAGTACATTGATGAAAAGATTCAAAGTTCAATCTCACCTGAATTTATTACACGATTCTCATTTGCCATGGAACTTTCCGGGAAGATAATCCCTCTGGTCCTTCTTCCCCCTTGGAATCCATGTTACACTGCCGGATAATGACTTGTCCTCAATCCGGGGAGTGTAGAAGTGGCAGAAGAGATCGACAATGGGAACAACCCCGACAAAGTTCTCGCAGAAATGAGCGAAAACCGCCATGCATGTCACTGCATTGGGGGTGAAATCTAGCAGTCTGAACCCGAAGGAAGACATTATTTCGCAGAAGAAATTCGAGAATGGGGGAGATAGACCACAATAGAAGTATGTGCAGAAGAATGGATAAGCATACGCTGGGACCTTGGAGCCTTGGGGTATGACCACGGGGGCTTTGTGATCCGCAGTCTCCCTCCCCACATGTATGAGTACCACTCGATCAGAGCATTGCCCGACAGAGCCAACAGCGAGAAGACCACATTCTCTCTCCGCCGCCTCTCCATCTCCTCCAGCTCCTTCTTCTTGTTCTTCTCCGTGTTGGGGTCGAGTGGCTTGGCCACCTCCTTCCCCTTGGCGGCGGCCTTCCTGGGTGCCATCAAGGGCTCGAGGATGGCAGAGGAAGATTAGGCTGGTATAGATGCAGCGGCGGCGGCAGCGGAAGTGGCTCTGGTGGGGGGAAGACGATGGAGCGGGGGCAAACAGGGACGAATGAGCAGCGCCTCCTCGCAGTTACCTTTTAATGGGGAAGGCACGAGGGGGCTGGCTCTTCGCTTTTTACCCTAGCCATGCCTCTTGCAGGCGCACTACCGCAGGAATCCACAGCATGCCACGTTCCCACGTCCCGCAGTTAATGCGCGGATTGGACGTGCGACAATAAGAACCGTCATGATTACAAATTGCAGCGGAAGATTATGGCAGTTGCTCTCTGCCACGTATGCCTATGCATGTTTTTGGGCCTAGCCCGACGACGCCTCGGATGCGCGTGTGGCCCAGGCCCGGGGGCTCCTATCGGTGCACTAAGAACGGGGCCCTTAGCACCCCGGACTTACGCACGGGCAGTGGCAGGATCCCCGGCAAGAGGGCTTGGCGGGGTGCCTAGACCAGAGGAACAGTCCTTTGGGAGATCAAACAGGGCATCAAGAAGACCAAGACTCAAGACAAGCCACGGCATCTATACTAGAAGCAACCCTTGCCGGCAAGGATGAGCCGGCAAGGCGATGCCCCGGCAAGCTCCATCACCAGCAAACGCCCGCCAACAACCAGCGCTCCACCTCACCAGCCAGCTGGTCATTGGCCGATGAGGTGTCGAGCCCACAGGCGGTTAGGTGGAGATCGCCGGTACATGTCAGCATGATGGGAGGAAAAATTACCTTTATCGACAACCGTCCGAGTAGTGTGTGAAGATAATAAGAGTTAGCTAGATAAGCAGTGCAACACCCTTGTCGGGGCTTCTCCTCCTTGTGACACCTAGCGATGCATTAAAGGCACTTTGTCCTGACTAGTAGAGTTAGGTACGATATCAATGTTTGCTGTCTAATCACTATGTAATTCCCTTTTTGCCACTATGGTAACCCCTTGAGCTATAAAAGGAGGGCCAGGGCGACCCGACCCGAAATCGGTCAAGTCTCTATGTATCTGTACCATCCCAAGATCATGCTGGCACACACAGTACATTGATGAAAAGATTCAAAGTTCAATCACACCTGAATTTATTACACGATTCTCATATCGAGTCTTTATTACATCATAATAAATTCGGCCAAAGGCCAACTCATGAGAAATAAACTAAAATAAAGCTACGGAAGCGTAGACGATAAGCGAGTCCATTCGACTCCAAATCGTGTGTGGCATAATTCATCTCGTGAGGTCGTAGCTGTCTGGAGGTATAAGCTACAACTTTTCCTTCTTACATGAGCACTCCTCCGAGTCCTTGACGAGAAGCGTCACAATATACCTGGTAATCCTTATGTATGTCCGGCAAAATTAGCACTGGGGCTGTAACCAAACGTTTCTTCAGCTCCTGAAAACTGGCTTCACAATCCTCGGTCCAAATGTACTTAGTTTCCTTCTTTAATAGCTCAGTGATGGGCTTGGCAATCTTGGAGAAATTCTCAATAAACCTCCGATAATATCCTGTGAGTCCGAGAAAACTGCGGATCTCCTTGACCGAGGTGGGTGACTGCCATTTGGTGACCGATTCAACCTTGGTGGGGTCGACTGCTATTCCTTCTCCTGAAATAACATGTCCGAGGAATCCGACTTCCTTCAGCCAAAATTCACATTTGCTGAACTTGGCATATAACTGATGCTCTCGGAGTTTCTCCAGAACTAGACGCAGATGTTCCATGTGCTCTTCCTCGCTCTTGGAGAAAACCAATATGTCATCAATGAACACCATGAAAAATTTGTCCAGATATTCCATAAATACCTTGTTCATCATGCTCATGAAATACGCAGGGGCATTAGTCAATCCAAATGACATGACGGTATACTCATATAAACCATACTTGGTGGTGAAAGCTGTTTTGGGTATATCCTGTTCACGAATCTTCAACTGATGATACCCTGATCGAAGATCGATCTTGGAGAATACCTTGGCTCCAACTAGATGATCAAATAAATCATTAATCATCGGCAGAGGGTACTTGTTCTTGATGGTCACGTCGTTCAATGAACGATAATCCACAACCATTCTCAGGGTTCCATCCTTCTTCTCTACCAAAAGAACTGGGGCTCCCCAAGGTGAGGAGCTTGGCCGAATATATCCCTTCTCCAATAGCTCATTAATTTGCTTCTTGATCTCTTCCAAATTGTTCGGGGGCATCCGATAAGGTCTCTTGGATATTGGGGCTGTGCCGGGCAATAACTCAATCAAAAACTCAATGTCTCTGTCTAGTGGCATTCCTGGTAATTCCTCCGGAAATACATCGGGAAAATCTTGCACTACGGGCACTTCCTCCTGTACAACTCCCGTGAGGGAATTCACCTGATTCTTCATCGGTGTGTGTCTGGATACATACTTGATCCTCTTCTGCTCCGGGGTGGTGAGCAAAATCGTCTTGCGGGCACAGTCGATGTTTCCTTCAAAGTTGGTCAACCAATCCATGCCTAGGATCACATCCAATCCCTGGGATTCCAATACTATGAGGTCTGCGGGAAAATCATGGTTTCCGATGCTGAGGGTCGAATGACAGCCTAAGCCTGTCGTCATCTCTCCTCCTGGGGAAGTGACCTGAAGAGGGCTTCTAAGGGTTCTAGTGGGCAACCCATACTTTTCCACAACTACCCTTGATATGAATGAATGTGTT
Organism: Thinopyrum elongatum; assembly: GCA_011799875.1. Lineage (NCBI taxonomy): Eukaryota > Viridiplantae > Streptophyta > Magnoliopsida > Poales > Poaceae > Thinopyrum > Thinopyrum elongatum. The sequence continues at coordinate 324,892,403 of CM022299.1, read as the reverse complement.
GCACCGGAATCAAAGAGTACCAATACTGGACATGAATTTAATAAAAACTTACCAACCACAGTTTCTGGCTGATCATAGACGTCCTCCACGTCGATGTGGTTCACCTGGGCACGAGGAAAAGGATTGGGCTTCTTGGTAGCTGAGTTTTCGTTGCCATTGCCGTTTCCATTTCTCCGCTTGGCCTCCGGACAATCGGTGGCATAGTGTCCTATCTTCTGGCACTTGAAACAGGTGATATGGCTCAGATCCTTCTGAGCCGGAGCGGGACGATGCTGGTTGCCATTGCCTCCATTGCCAGGCTTGAAGTTGGTGTTGTTGTTGCGATTGTTCCCATTCCCTCCAGGGTTATGTCCTCCATGGGTGTGATGGGTGTGACCTCCTGGGTATGGGGTGTAGCGAGGCTTCTGCTGAGCTCCCGAGTTGTACTTCCCCTCACTATACTTCCGCTTGCGGCTATCAATCTGCTATTGCTTGCCTTCAAGGATGATGGCCTTGTCTACCAGCTCCTGGTAGTTATTGAAGGTGGCCACCATCAGCTGCATTCCCAGCTCATCATTAAGTCCTTCGAGGAACTTCTCCTGTTTCGCGGCATCTGTGGCCACATCACCCGGGGCATAGCGAGCTAACTGGCTGAACTCATCCACGTACTGCCCCACAGTACGATTCCCCTGGCGTAATTTGCAGAACTCACGCTTCTTCAGACTCATGGCTCCAGCTGAGACATGAGCAGTGCGGAAGGCCTGCTAGAACTGATCCTACGTGATGGTGGCGATGGGATAGGTGGTGGTGTAGTTCTCCCACCAAGAGGCTGCGGGTCCATCCAGTTGATGTGCGGCAAAACGCACCTTCTCAGCATCTGTGCATCAAGCAGTTGCTAGCTCCCTTCCGATCTTGCGAAGCCAATCATCAGCTACAATCGGCTCGGTGCTACTAGAGAACACCGGCGGATTCAGCCTTAGGAAACGGGTCAGGTTGTCGACAGGGGGTGGTGGCGGTGGATTGTTGTTGTTGTTGTTGTTGTTGTTGTTGTTGTTGTTGTTGTTGTTGTTGTTGTTGTTGTTGTTGTTGTTGTTGTTGTTGTTGTTGTTGTTGCCTTGGTTCTGGATGAGCATCTGCATCAAGGCATTCTGCTGCTGGATCAGCTGGGTGAGCTCCGGCGGGAAAGTGAAACCGGGGTCACATCTCAGAGGAATCTGGTGTTTTGGAGTGGATGAGAAATTAGAATAGAACAAGGGTCTAAAGAGAAAATAGCACTACCCAAATGAATGCACAAACATTATCACACCATCATTTATTCATTCATCTCAAACAAGGTTCAATTTCGGATTACAAAATCTCATGACTAATCAAAAATAACGGCCTAACTGATCGACGAAAAATAAAAATAAAATATGGTGGTCGACTAAATGTTCTCCTTAGATATCCTTGCGTCCTCCAGCGGTGTGGCGTCCTCTTGCGGTGCATCTCCTCTTGTTGCGTCCTTCAGTGGAGCTCTCGTAATCCTTATCATTGCTCACGAGGGGTCCATCATCTCCACTCGGAAAGAGGTCTTCTCCCTGGTCCATCTTCTCCTCCAATGCGGCAACATAAATCTTTAGGTTATCAACTCTCTCCATGAAATCCTTGACTTCATCCTCATGCTCATAGTGGGCTTCACGTGCTTCATCCTCCAGTTGAATTTCACGAAGTTGCAACTTATGGACCGTCTTTAAGCTCCTGCGCATCTGAATCTCTAGAGTTCTGATGTGGTCCTCCAAGTCTTGGACATATGAGCGAACAGAGTCGTCATCTATGGTGCGGATGATCTCTCCATCTGCAGTCCTGCAAGAAATCATGGTGTAGTCTGATCCAACGAGCTCGGCCCTGTATTCCTCCTGGATGCGTCCAAGTGCACTATGAACTGCTATGTCTCTCCCGAGGATCCAAGTGGGAGCAGTGAACCTGAAGTCAATGGGCGCCGAGAAGCTTCCGAAGGTCCTCCCTGGTATGTGCACCTTAATCCTATAGCGCCGGTCTCCTGGAAGTGCCATGATAGGGGTCCCGGTGATAGAAGGCAGAACAATCTTCAATTCCTTGGTGATCTGGACCAGCTTCTTGCCGAAAAGCATCGTCTCATCTGGCTGGCAAAACTCCGGGAGCAGACCTGGGATGAACTTGACGGCCATCTAGAATGTTGAAATCGGAGGGAAGTCAGAAATGAACAGGGGAGAATTACGGAAAAAAATAAAGACATAAAATAATTTCTTCCTATGGCTTGCCGATCCTAGGGGTTACGTCCTACGGTCAGCGTGTGCTCTGAATACCATCTCTGTAGCGACCCGACCCGAAATCGGTTAAGTCTCTGTGTATCTGTACCATCCCAAGATCATGCGGGCACACACAGTACATTGATGAAAAGATTCAAAGTTCAATCACACCTGAATTTATTACACGATTCTCATATCGAGTCTTTATTACATCATAATAAATTCGGCCGAAGGCCAAATCATGAGAAATAAACTAAAATAAAGCTGCGAAAGCGTAGACGATAAGCGAGTCCATCCGACTCCATAGGGCAATCACCGAGCGTGGATCGTAGCCTCACTCCTAGTCGGAAAACTCCTCTGCAACATAAGACGTTACAGCCGTGTAGGTCAGCATTTTGAATATGCCGCCAAGTCATAGAGAGAACAATAATAATGCTAACACTATATGCAAGTTGTCTGTGGGGCTCTAAGTTTAAGTTTTTGCGAAAAAGCTAATTTTTCCCTACAACAAAAAGGACTTACTTGCAACTACTACAAAATATTGGTTGTTATTGAGATGGTTCCGCCAACTCAAGACCTGGAGACATTTCCTTGTCGGAAATAGTTGTTATGTTTACACAGATCATAAGAGCTTGAAGTATATTTTCACGCAGAAGGAGTTGAACCTCAGGCAAAGGAGATGGCTTGAATTGATCAAGGACTATGACATGCGATTGCATTATCACCTAGGGAAGGCAAATGTTGTAGCAGATGCCTTGAGCCGTAACTGCTATGTGAACACCCTCGTAGCTGGAGGATTACCTCAGGAGTTAGCCGACGATCTCAGAGAGCTCCGACTAGAGATAGTATCGAGAGGATTTGTCACCACCTTGGATATTCAGTCTACCTTGACCGAAAGAATTCTAGAAGCCCAGAAGACGGACAAGGAAATTGCAGAGATAAAGGAAAGGATGAGTAACGAAAAGGCTAAAGGTTTTCGTGAAGATGAGCGAAGAACTTTATGGTTTCAGGATCGTATCTATGTGCCCAATGACCCAGAGGTCAGGAGGTTAATTCTTCAAGAGGCCCATGATTCACCATACTCGATTCACCCAGGCAACACCAAGATGTATCTGGACTTGAAGGAAAGTTTCTGGTGGACAGGTATGAAGAAGGATATTGCCGAGTACGTAGCAGTATGCGAGGTTTGTCAGTGAGTAAAGGCGGAAAATCAGAAGCCGACAGGGTTACTTCAACCTCTGCCGATACCCGAGTGGAAATGGGAAAAACTTGGAATGGATTTTATCACAGGATTACTCAGGACTCGTTCAGGTTATGATTCTATCTGGGTAGTGGTTGATCGCTTGACCAAGGTAGCTCATTTCATTCCCGTGAAGACCACATATACCAGCGCTAAGTTAGCCAAGATATACATGACCAGGATTGTATGTCTGCATGGAGTTCCGAGGAGTATCGTGTCAGATAGAGGAACACAATTTACCTTAAAGTTTTGGAATCAGTTGCATGAAACTTTGGGTACGAGGCTGGAGTTCAGTACAACTTTTCATCCGCAGACAGATGGACAGACCGAGAGAGTCAATCAGATTCTGGAGGACATGTTGATAGCCTGTGCGCTAGACTATGGATCTAGCTGGGATGACAATCTGCCATATGCAGAGTTCTCGTACAACAACAGCTATCAGACCAGTCTAAAGATGGCCCCTTTCGAAGCTCTATACGAAAGGAGGTGCAAAACACCATTGCTGTGGGATGGTGCTGGAGACTGAAAACTTTTCTGTCCCGACCTTATCAGAGACTCCGAAGAGAAGGTCAAGCTGATTCGAGACAGACTTAAGATAGCTCAGTCGAGACAGAAGAGTTATGAGGACAGTAAACACAAGGAAGTAACGTACGAAGTGGGAGACCGAGCATATCTCCGTGTGTCCCCACTTCGAGGAATAAAGAGGTCCGGTGTTAAAGGAAAGTTAGCACCCAGATTCATAGGCCCGTACAAAATCCTTGAACGTCGAGGAGAAGTTGCCTACAAGCTGGAATTGCCGGAAGGATTGTCCGGAGTTCACGATGTCTTTCACGTTTCTCAGCTGAAGAAATGCCATGCTGAGATGGCCGATATTCCTTTGAGAGACACAGTGCCCCTAGAGGCCATACAGCTTGATAGTGATCTGGCTTATGAGGAGAAACCCGTCAGAATTCTCGAGACTGCGAACAGAGTCACCCGCAGCAAGATCATCAAGTTCTGCAAGGTTCTGTGGAGCCACCACTCCGAGGAGGAAGCCACCTGGGAGCGAGAAGAAGATCTCCATCGAGACCACCCTCACCTATTAGCTAGCAACCCGAATCTCGAGGGCGAGATTCATCTTAAGGTGGGTAGGTTTGTAACATCCCAAATTTTCAATTTAGAATGTTCTACAATTATTAGCTAAGAATCTATGCATTTTGTTTGAATTGAGTGGCATTTGGAAATTTCAGAGGCATTTGAGTTTTATTTTAATTTGGATTCAAATTGGCATTGAAAATTTATTTCACAAATCCCTGACAAATACTTGAGCAAAAGTATGAGAGGAGCTAAAATGACACTCCAAAAACGTCAGAAGAAAATAATGCCAAAAGTTTGAATTCAAATCTGGACTTATTTGGAATTTTCAAAAAAATGTTTTTTATAAAGTTTTTATTTTGCCTCTGAAAAATAGTTCATCTTATAGGTTTTATTTTTCTGAATTTTTTGATATATATATGTCCTATACAAAAGTATTTTTATTTTCTTGGTATATTTTTTTTTCTTTTGGTAAAAAAAAAAAGCTCGCCGGACCAGCCCGCCAGCCAGCGAGGCAGGCGAGGCCCGTGCCCAAGCCCAGCCTAGCGCTAGCGCAAGGCTGCTGCTCCTTTTTCCTTCGCTCAATCCAGCCCCTCCCTCACGTAACTCTCTCTCTCTCTCAATATTTTTTTTCTCTCTGACCGCTGGACCCCACCGTCCTATCTCCATCGCCCCAATACTCCCGCACGCGTATCTCGCTCGGCACCTCGCGCATGGCCGTGTCCGCGCCCTCGCAAAACCCTAGCTAAAGTCTTCCCCTCGCCCAAGTAACACATCCTATAAGTACCCCTGCCCGTCCTCCCGCGATCCCCTTCAGAAACCCTCACAAAAACCTCCGACGTCCGCCGCCATCTCCGTTACGATCTCGCCCCAGCCACCACAGTTCACCGCCATTTTCTTCACCGGTGAGCATCCCCAACCTCTCTAACCTCTGCTATCGGCCTAGCCCGAGCCCACAAATCTTTTTGACATGTTTTTGTTCACCTTCGTCATCTACAGAGCCGGCCCCCAACCCCGCGCGCTCCGTCGGAGCACCGAGCTCTGCCGCCTCGTCTTCGTCGTCTCCGCCGTCCCCGACGTCCCCTCGCCTCACCGTCCACAGAAAATCGGACGCCCCCGAACCCCCGCATCACTTGGACATCCTCGCCGACGCCGCCGACGACCAGAGCCCCGCCGCCCACCGGCCTTTTCTTCCCTGCCATGCCTGTTTCTTCTCTGTAAGCACGAGCGCACCTCCTCTATTCATTCTTTTTTCTTTAGATCGAATCGTTAAGTTAGATTAGGTCGGTTTAGTAGATCGTTTTATTTTCATTAGATCGGTTTTAGTTACGTTTTTTTTAGCGGTTTAGTACGGTTCAGATCAAACCAGCCGATCAGTTTTATTCTATAATAAACTCACGCGTATGTTCTGTTAAGTTGAGCCCGAGCGCAGTATAGCTTCAGATCGCACCACCCCAGGCCCAATAGCGCCCGTTAGGTTTTTTTTCTGTTGTTTTCGTTCTGTTTTAAAAAACAGAAAAGTTCCAATCTTGAAAATTTTATTTCTCTTAGGTTATTTAGAGTTCTTGATTGATTCTTTTTGCTCTAGTTGGGAAATTTCCTAAAGTTTCTGCAGACATAAATTTTGTTCATGTTTGATGTAAAAAAATTGTTTTGCATGAATTTTTTCCAAACCACTATTTTTGCAATAACTAGAGCTAGAATTAATATTTTTAGGCGATTCTTTTTGCCACTGCTTTGTTTTGAGCTTGCCCAGCAGTAGGATTAATTAGGGTATTTATAGATTTTATTAAAATTAGTTTTACATGAAAACAACCCTGTTTTTAGTTTATTTCACTTTGTTGCTGTTTTCTGTTGTTTTAATTACTTTAAAATTTATTTCCACCTCTGTTGTATTTTATTTCAGATTTGTTTCTGTAGTTTTAGAAGGTGAACTTTTATTTACAGAAAAAAAAAATGTTTTATTTTATTTTCTTACTAGTTTTATTTTAATCATAATTAGAGTTTTAAAGTAGCTTTTAATGTGTTTCTTTTTGCACAAAGTTTTTATAATGTTTTCCTTTCTGTTAGTTAACAAAACTTTTGTTTTGGTTCTGTTAAGAAAACTTTTTGTATGATAAAACTATTCTTGCTAGTTGTTGGCTTGGAGTAAAGGAAGCCTAATTTGAGTTCAATTGGTTTTCTTTGGTTTTGGTTGATTGTCTATGTGTGAAGTATGATAGCTTGCTGTTATGTTACTATGTTGGTATAGTTTTATGCTTATGTGTTTATTGTTTGCTTCGAATAGAATTCCCGGAGTGCAAAGCTTGCTATCATGAGTCACTAGCGTTCGAAGACCGTCAGCCAGGCAAGTCTTGATCATGAATTTTAATTCCTATCTTTTATTGCATTAGTAGTATTTTCCTCCCCACCATGCATGCAGTAGGAGAAATTGAATAAGTCTTGAGTAGTATCATGTGGTAGGTTGACCCAAAATCCCTTTGTTACCATTGCCCGGGACGATGTAGTTTATTTTGCTATGCTCCTAGACGGGGTTGGTTGAGCGATTCATAAGGGAGATGTGAGAGTCAAGATGATGACAACCCCATGACTTCAAGCTCAAGATGGACTTCAAATTCACTACTGGGTGGAGGACGGTTGATGGGCACCCTGGAGCAACCAGCGGATGGTCGGGATGCATGGAGAAGCGCCATGACATCTTGCGGAAAGCTTCACCCAACCACGAAGAGACGGATGGATACACCTTGACCGGAAGCTTACCTGTGTAGCCGCAAGCCATTATGGGCTCTGGCTTGGTCGACCCTAGGCGTGACTCTGGCCGGACGGTGCTACGAGATGTAGAAGAATGGTAGGATTGGATGGGCACCAGCAGTGGCCCAGAGGAACTCTACGGAAGACCCTGTTTCGTTTGTCCCGTCTTCAAACACCCGGCAGTGTGAGGACATAAAGGAGGGAACGATTCTTGCGGGTAAAGTGCACAAGACTTTGCAAAGTGAAAACCTAATCGATTAGCCGTGTCCCTGGTTACGGATAAATGAGCCTCTGGAATTGGAGTATTTCGGAAATCTCAACATCGAACATAATTAATAAATTGTTGGGTTATTAATGATTTCGGGTATGAGACACTGGTTGGCGGAACCATCTCAATAACAACCAATATTTTGTAGTAATTGCAAGTAAGTCCTTTTTGTTGTAGGAAAAAATTGGCTTTTTCGCAAAAACTTAAACTTAGAGCCCCACAGCCAAATTGCATATAGTGTTAGCATTATTATTGTTCTCTCTATGACTTGCCACCATATTCAAAATGCTGACCTACACGGCTGCAACGTCTTATGTTGCAGAGGAGTTTTCCGACTAGGAGTGAGGCTACGATCTACGCTCGGTGATTGCCCTATGGAGTCGGATGGACTCGCTTATCGTCTACGCTTCCGCAGCTTTATTTTAGTTTATTTCTCATGAGTTGGCCTTCGGCCGAATTTATTATGATGTAATAAAGACTCGATATGAGAATCGTGTAATAAATTCAGGTGTGATTGAACTTTGAATCTTTTCATCAATGTACTATGTGTGCCAGCATGATCTTGGGATGGTACAAATACACAGAGACTTGACAGATTTCGGGTCGGGTCGTCCTGGCCCTCCTTTTATAGCTCAAGGGGTTACCATAGTGGCAAAAAGGGAATTACATAGTGATTAGACAGCAAATAGTGATATCGTACCTAACTCTGCTAGACAGGACAAAGTGCCTTTAATGCATCGCTAGGTGTCACAAGGAGGAGAAGCCCCGGCAAGGGTGTTGCACCGCTTATCTAGCTAACTCTTATTATCTTCACACGCTACTCGGATGGTTGTCGATAAAGGTAATTTTTTCTCCCATCATGCTGACACGTACCGACGATCTCCACCTAACCGTCTGCGGGCTCGACACCTCATCGGTCAGTGACCAGCTGGCTGGTGAGGTGGAGCGCTGGTTGTTGGCGGGCGTTTGCTGGTGACGGAGCTTGCCGTGGCATCGCCTTGCCGGCTCGTCCTTGCCGGCAAGGGTTGCTTCTAGTATAGATGCCGTGGCTTGTCTTGAGTCTTGGTCTTCTTGATGCCCTGTTTGATCTCCCAAAGGACTGTTCCTTTGGTCTAGGCACCCCGCCAAGCCCTCTTGCCGGGGATCCTGCCACTGCCCGTGCGTAAGTCCGGGGTGCTAAGGGCCCCGTTCTTAGTGCACCGATGGAGCCCCCGGGCCTGGGCCACACGCACATCCGAGGCCTCGTTGGGCTAGGCCCAAAAACATGCATAGGCACACGTGGCAGAGAGCAACTGCCATAATCTTCTACTGCAATTTGTAATCATGACGGTTCTTATTGACGCACGTCCAATCCGCGCATTAACTGCGGGACGTGGGAACGTGGCTTGCTGCAGATTCCTGCGGTAGTGCGCCTGCAAGAGGCATGGCTAGGGTAAACAGCGAAGAGCCAGCCCCCTCGTGCCTTCCCCATAAAAGGTAACTGCGAGGAGGCACTGCTCATTCGTCCCTATTTGCCCCTGCTCCATCGTCTTCCCCCCACCAGAGCCACTTCCGCCGCCGCCGCCGCTGCATCTATACCAGCCTAACCTTCCTCTGCCATCCTCGAGCCCTTGATGGCACCCAGGAAGGCCGCCGCCAAGGGGAAGGAGGTGGCCAAGCCACTCGACCCCAACACGGAGAAGAACAAGAAGAAGGAGCTGGAGGAGATGGAGAGGCGGCGGAGAGAGAATGTGGTCTTCTCGCTGTTGGCTCTGTCGGGCAATGCTCTGGTACGCATACATGTGGGGAGGGAGACTGCGGATCACAAAGCCCCCGTGGTCATCCCCCAAGGCTCCAAGGTCCCAGCGTATGCTTATCCATTCTTCTGCACATACTTCTATTGCGGTTTATCTCCCCCATTCTCGAATTTCTTCTGTGAAATAATGTCTTCCTTCGGGTTCAGACTGCTAGATTTCACCCCCAACGCAGTGACATGCATGGCGGTTTTCGCTCATTTCTGCGAGAACTTTGTCGGGGTTGTTCCCATTGTCGATCTCTTCTGCCACTTCTACACTCCCCGGATTGAGGACAAGTCATTATCCGGCAGTGTAACATGGATTCCAAGGGGGAAGAAGGACCAGAGGGATTATCTTCTCGGGAAGTTCCATGGCAAATGGGATGAGTGGAGGGGAAACTGGTGCTGGATTCAAGAGGAGAATTTCCCCGCGTTCTGCTTACCGCAGGCATAGAGGATCGAGCGCGGCGATAACTGGAGCCATCTTGGTGCTACTGACAAGAAGTTTCGTCCAGTGTTGAACATAATTGCTCGCCTGAAGAATGCGGCCTGACCATAGAAATGGTAGGGGCTGACTTCCTCCGGCATTACATCGCTCCATTGCAGCAAAGGAACAGGTTTGCTTGGGAGTACCAGAATGCTTGTGACAGAATGCGGCTGTATCCCGGGCGCGGCAACAACTTGACGGTCATGGCGCATGCCTGTCTTTGCCAGCAGCTGTTCCGGAAGATCGGCACATTCTACTTGTCGGCCAAAGTTATCCCTTTGCACCTTAACTCTGCGAGGAGCACCATCTTGGCATGGATGCCTGAGTGGACTGCCAAGGGGGTCAAAGGAGACTGGGAGCTGCCCAAGCTGGAGGATGAAATGTAATGGGTCTCCAACCTGACTGAAGTGGCGTCCCATGAAGAGACAGATGTCGTTAAGGCCACCACAGAAGAGTAAGAAGCATACATCGCTAGCAGGATCGCAAAGGCCTAGAGAAAGGAAGCCAGAGGGGCTGCAGGGGCCGAGGATGATGATGTTGAGGAAGAGGAGGATGAAGAAGACAAGGAGGAACTTGTCGAGGAGGGGCAGGGGGAGTTTGGCGGAGGTGAGATTGCCGGGGGTGAAGCTTTCGGGAAGCCCGAAGAAAAAGAACCAGAGGAAGAGGGCCCTCAAGCTCCGGAACCAAGGTGCTGTCTTCGAAGCAGGGACAGCCAAGAGCCGGTGGCCACCCCTCCAGCGTGGGCCACCCCTGCGGCAAAGAAGTGGATCAGCAAATCTGGCCTCCAAGAGGTGGTATGCCGGCACCCCGCTCGGGTCTCCAAATCCAAGCCCCCATCTTCTGAGCAAGGCATTGCCGGAGAAAACGAGGCCCTTCAGCCGATAAGCTCGCCCCCACTAGTTGTTAAGAGAGCTACAGAATCACCCCCGCCTCCCAAGTACAACATGAACGCCCTCCTTGAATCGGACGTGGAGTAAGCAAATCTTCATTTCTTCCAACAATGCTTCAATTTTGCTTATTTGTTTATTCTGACTTGATTTCTTCGGTGTTTCAGGGACGACAAACCGCTCGTGCAATGGGCGAAGTGTGTTAAGCCCCTGATAGAGCGAGACCCCGCAGCGGGTGCCGAGCAAGGGGTACCAGCAGCTGACGCTACAGTTGTCAGTCCCAAGCTTAGCCCTCCTCATGAAAGCATGCCGCAGACCCCGCTAGCGGACGCTAGCACCGGCATTCTTCTCCCCGATCTCGACAAGGAAATGGGAGGGGCCCGTCAAGAGGAAGTGCGCCGAGAGGCGGACCCTACCATGGGTTCCCCGTCAACCATTATCCCGGAGACCGCTTCCCCGACAAGGGCTTCTCCCATCGAACCTGTCTGCATTGGTTCTGTTCCGACAACTGGGGCTCCCATGGACAGTGCGCCGGCAACGCAGGTTGCCGGGGGAGGAGATGTCCCCCCACGACAAGTACCAACAGGTAGTCCCTTAATTTTTATGTCACTTTTCGTATAACCTTTCCTTTCCTTGTCCTCAACTTGGGTTCTGACTCTCATTTCTGTTCTTGCTTTCTACCTTGGTCCATAGTCCCAACTTCTCTTGAAGAAGGTGAGGTGCTCGTGGAGGTGGCAGATATCGCAAAGGCTGCTGCCAAGGAGGCAACCAAGATTGCTGCTGCGGAGGATCTTGAGCAGGATGCCGAGGATATCAAAGAAGTCCCCGAAGAACCGGGGGGCCCCCACGGCAACGAGTCTGAGCCCGCCAAAATGGACGTGGATGAGCCGCCCACTACCAATGTCACGCCAGACCCGGCCAACCAACCAACAGCAACAGTAACCCCACAGATCCCGCCAGGCAGCACGGGTTTGGTGACTTCTCAGCCTGGGCTCGGAGCCCCCAGTTCATTTGGTGTTGCGGGGTTACATTTTGATGAAGAAATTTCTCAGATCCTGCTTCCCTTGTCCCAAAGATACACAGATGCCGGTGACATCGCCAATGAAACTGAAGATTATGCTATCTTGAAAGCCATGGCCATTGGATTCAAGGATGTCCAAGAGAGGTATAGAAAGCGGTGGAACAAGATCCAGGAGGAGCACAAATCTGTGGAGTCATTCGGCCAGCAGCTGAAGGAGAAGGTGGAAGAGTTACGCGCATGGTATAACGAGCGGTCCCGCAAACTCAGGAAGCAAGAGGAAAAACTCGCTGCTGCTAAAGAGAAGGCGGCGGCTCGTGACGGCAAGTTGACAGAGCGCGAGATGTTGCTCAATGCCAAGTAAAGAGACCTTGCCGCCCGGGAACAGACCATTGCCGCCACTCTTCGCGGCCAGGATGAAGAGATTGAAAACTTGTGAAGGGGCGAACCCAAAAGCTGGAGGACGGCCACAAGAAATCCATTGAAGCTCAAACCTCGGAAAGCGCCGCCAAGCTCAAAGAAGTTATTGACGAGGACGCCATTTTTGCCACCGCCAAAGCAAATCTCAAGGCCCAGGCAGGTAAGCTGAAAGAGGAGCTCACCAGCAGTAGCGAAGAGATTGAGGCTCTCAAGGCCGAAGCGCAGAAGGCAGCTCTCGCCCAAGGAGAGTTGCAAATGCTGCTTTCGTCCAAGAACCAAGAGATGGCTGCTGCCAATGGCGTAGTCGAGGACCTAAAATCCAAACTTTCTGGCCTAGAGAAGAACCTTGAATCTACTAAGGAACGGGAGAAAATCTTGACAGAGAAATTTGCCGCTGAAGAAGCGCTGCGGAAGGATGTCAAGAACAAACACGAGCAGCTGCAAAAGATACACTCCCTCTGGACGGAGAAGCTAGTTGACATGGCAGAGCGTCTCACTTCTCAACTGGCTGAGATGGATACGAAAAGCTGGAGCTTCACCGCCGACGAGCATGAGGACGCCAGCGTCAGACTGTCCAAGTTCTTTGACGGTCTTATCGAGGCGTTGAAGACATATCATGAAGACAGAAGCGCCTCCTTTGCCAATAAGTCCCGGCAATTCGCACGTAGTGGCCATTATATAGTGTTGCTCAACCTCGCCCACCGCAATCCTGGACTTGACCTCTCCAAGATCTTCAAGAGGTTTCCAGAGGACACACATGTCACAGCTGCTGATAAGATTGCTGCGCCTCTCGCTGACAAGGTCCTCAGGGTCCCTAGGATCCAGAGCGATCGCTGCGACTAGGCTTGCCATTGTACCCGTCTCTACGCTGTCACACGAAAGATACATTTGTCCTTATGTTAGACCCGTACCATTTTCATGATGTAATACAACTTTAAGTAGGTGTATGGTTGCACACTATCCCCTTGTTTTATTTTCCCTTGCCTTTGTATAATCGGGTACCCTACGCATGCCGGGGTGAACATTGTCTGCCAGCGCTTTGGGGACGGATCCCTAGCAGCCTGCTGGTAGTGTTGCCATCGGCAAGTTTTCCATTGACATTTTCAATGCAGCCACCTAAATTGTTGAGCAGACTCGAAACAAATAAGGGCATGAATGATCACGGCAAGGTTCCTTCGCGTGTAGGTTCCTCATACAACACAAGGTCAAACAAGGGGAATCACAGAGTATAATAAAAGAATTTAGGTGAAGATTTTTCAACTTAGCTTTCTTTGTTGTGCTCCTTGTCTTATGGAATGAATGCCAATCCCGCTGATGTCATTCGGGTGGATTCCTTCTTCAACTCGTGTAGCTAACATGTACAAAAGGCTGTAGCACACTAGGAACTTGGTCGGGGGCTAGCTCGCCGTAGCATCCTCTTTATAACTCGGGCACATTAGCCTGGGCGAACGACCAACGAACTTGCTGCGGCTCACGAGCATGTCCAGGCATTCAACCTCATAGGGAGATCGCCCACCAACACTGGGTGCAGGCATGTCAACGACTGGGTCATTGCTCTCACCGTGTTGCCGGGGTAGCTTTCCTGGCAACATTCCATAGTGGTGCGAACTCCTTCCTGTTTATTTTCCCGGCAGCACCTGATGTTGGCGCTGCCATGCATGTAGATCTGAAGAGGCCATCGATGCTTTGTCGGGCTCAGCAACTCGTTGGGCCGATGAGGGCCTCACCGTGTGGCGGTACCGCGCATGATCGATAATGTCGCTCGGGGTCACATCACGCCCATCTCACAATGGGTGCGGTGCGTGTTTCGATGTCGTCTCCCACACAGCCACCGTAATTGCTGCAGCAGGAGGGTCCCGGCTTGCACCCGACCGGACTATGTTGCTCCGGCAGCCGCGCTCACCGTGGCGCTGGGGAGGCGGAAGCTGCGTGTCCGCCCCGCCTGTGTCGTTGTTACTGTCGTTGCTAGAGGGTCGTGGAAGGTGACTGTCCCCAGCGCCTCCACCTCCTGCTCCCGCTATGGTGGGCACAGCGACGATGCTGCCTGCGCTGGCCGCACCACCCGCGACATCTGCACCACCCACAGTGGTGACGCCGCCTGCGCCAGCCGTGGACGTGTGTGAGGGAACCTTGGAAGCGGAAGGTTTCGTCGTCGTGGTGCCCTTCTTCTTGGGCGCCATGGATGATGAAGATGGTGAAGAAGTTCGATGAAATCAACGCGCTTTCTGATAACCAGATTCATGCTAATGCGCCCCCTACCTGGCGCGCCAGAGATTTCGGTGTGGAACGACGATCTATGGAGCCAACAGGCCCCTTTGTGGTTCGGCAAGGGGAGCGCACAAACGCAAAGAGCAGGATCAACAGAGAGCGCGACGATCGTTTACCCAGGTTCGGGCCACCTTTGAGGTGCAATACCCTACTCCTTCTTGGTTGTATTGAGAATGTGGAAGCACAAATGCAAGGAGTGCTTTTCCCCGGCAAGACGCAAGGGGGAGGCAGAGCAAGTGTGCGTGGGGGTTGAATGGGTTGAACCCTTGTAACAGTTGCCCTGGCCCTCCTTTTATAGCTCAAGGGGTTACCATAGTGGCAAAAAGGGAATTACATAGTGATTAGACAGCAAACAGTGCTATCGTACTTAACTCTGCTAGTTAGGACAAAGAACATTTAATGCATCGCTAGGTGTCACGAGGAGGAGAAGCCCCGGCAAGGGTGTTGCACCGCTTACCTACCTAACTCCTATTATCTTGACACGCTACTCAGACGGGTGTCGATAAAGGTAATTTTTTCTCTCAGCATGCTGGCACGTATCAGCGATCTCCACCTAACCGCCTGCGGGCTCGACACCTCATCGGCCAGTGACCAGCTGGCTGGTGAGGTGGAGCACTGGTGGTTCGCGGGCATTTGCTGGTGATGGAGCTTGTCAGGCCTTCGCCTTGCTGGCTTGGCCTTGCCGGCAAGGATTGCTTCTAGTATAGATGTCGTGGCCTGTCTTGAGTCTTGGTCTTCTTGATGCGCTCTTTGATCTCACAAAGGAATGTTCCTTTGGTCTGGACGCCCCGCCAAGCCCTCTTGCCGGGGATGCTGCCACTGCCCGTGCATAAGTCTGGGCTGCTAACTGCGCCGTTCTTAGTGCACCAATAGGCATCCCCAAGATTAGGGTCTTGTCGCTCCTTATTCCTTCAGCCATCGTGATCTCACCCAAAACTTGAAAACTTCAGCACAGACAACTCAACAGATACCTCATGAGATCCGTTAGTATAATAAACAAATCATAAACTTTAGGTACTATTATGAACACATTCTATTTTATTCTTGCATAATAGCTACTTTATTCCAACTTCTGCATGACTTATACCCCCCGATATAATCCATAGCATCATCAAAACAAGCGAACTACGCAACGGAAAACAGAATTTGTCTAAAACAGTACAGTCTGTAATGATCTGAATAAAAATCATACTTCTGTAACTCCAAAACTTATGAAAAATTAGGACAACGTGGGAAATTTGTATATCAATCATGTGTAAAAAAGTTCTTATCAAAAGCACGTCCTAGTGAATTTTAATAATTCTTGGACTGAGAGCAAAAGTTTTTGTCTTTTCACAGAATCAACTCAACTATCATCCAAATCACCCCAAAGGGTTTACTTGGCAGAAACACTAATTAAAACATAAAAACACAATCATAAAAGTAGCAATAACTGTGTCAACACACCAAAATATAAAGTAAAAGCAAAAAAATTAAGATAACTATTTGGTTGCCTCCCAACAAGCGCTATTGTTTTATGCCCCTAGCTAGGCGTAAGGCATTGTTTCAAGTATTTTCATCCTTCACATTAATTCCATAGGTGGCCCTCATAATAGATTCATATGCTGGTTTAATTCTCTTCCTAGGGAAGTGTTCCATCCCTTTCTTTAATGGAAATTAGAACCTTATGTTTCCTTCTTTCATATCAATAATAGCACCTATGGTTCGTAGGAAAGGCCTACCAAGTATTATAGGACAAGACGGATTGCATTCAATATCAAGCACAATGAAATCCACGGGCACATAATTTCTATTACCAAGTATAAGAACATCATTTATTCCACCCAATGGTTTCTTAATAGTTGAATCCGCTAAATGCAAATTAAGGGAACATGCATCCATATCGGTGAGACCTAGCACATCACATAAAGATTTTGGTATAGTAGAGACGCTAGCTCCTAGATCACACAAAGCATTACATTCATAATCTTTAATTTTTTACTTTAATATTAGGTTCCCATTCATCATGCAATTTTCTAGGTATAGAAACTTCCACCTCTAGCTTTTCTTCATGAGCTTTTATCATAGCTTCTACAATAGGTTTAGTAAAAGCTTTATTTTGTTCATAAGCATTGGGTGAATTTATCATGGATTGCAACAAGGAAATACATTTAATCAAAGAAAAATTATCATAATTAAAGTCCTTGTAATCCAAAGTAGAAGGCACATCACTATTTAAAGTCTTAACCTCTCCAATACCACTTTTATCACTTTTATCATTAAGATCATCACCCTCCGAACAATTGGGACGCCTTCTAGCTAAAGTTGACTCATCTCTAGTCCCTTTTTTGTCAAGTTTTATATTACTAAACAAAGATTCAATAGGTGAGACACCAATCATTTTAGTATCTTCATCATCACTACCAAGAGAATGTGACTCTGGATTAGCAGCCATCTTATTTACTAGCGTAGTTTGTTTATCGAAAATCCTTCCTATCAAATTTTTAGTATGAGCAAGTTGAGACTAAGGGTTGGCAAATTCTTGATTAACTTCATCAAGTTGTTTACTAATGGCATCCAATAAGGTAGATTGTTCCTTAAGTTCCTCAGCAAAGAATTTGTTATGCTCATACTATGAAAACATGAAATTCTTAGTGGTATTTTCAATCCCAGCCAACCTTTTATGATAAGAACTATTGTAAAACTTTTCTTGAGACATAGCGACAAAGCAAGCAAACGAGCAAAGTAACAAAGTAATTTTTTTTATGTTTTTGGTTTTTATTAGAAGTGGGGTAGATGAAAAAGAGAGGCAAATAAAAAATAGAGCAAGTAATTGATAGTTTGAGTGAAGGTACTTGGTAGGTTTTGATGATGTCTTCCCGGCAACGGCGCCAGAAGTTCTTCCTACTGCTTGTGAGCTGCGTTGGGATTTTCCCCGGAGAGGAGGGAGATGCAGTACAGTAGAGATAAGTATTTCCCTCAGTGAGAACCAAGGTTTATCGAACCAATAGGAGAATCATGCAAAGCCTAGTGAACAACACCTGCACACACAAAAGCAAATACTTGCACCCAACACGGGCAAGAGGGTTGTTAATCCCCTTGAACTCATCACTTGCAAGGATGAAATCTTGTATAGGTAGATAGATAAATTGCAATACAAAATAAAGTAAATAAATTACAGCGAGGTGTTTTTGGTTTTTATAATATGATAAAAGTACACCCGGGGCCATAGTTTTCACTAGAGGCTTATCTCCCGAACACATAGCATACGATGGGTAAACAAATTACTGTTGGGCAATTGATAAAAAAGCGCATAGTTATGACGTATTCATGGCAATGATCACATATATAGGCATCATGTCTATGACAAGTACACCGACTCCTTCCTGCATCTACTACTATTACTCCACAAATCAACCGCTATCCAGCATGCATCTATGGTATTAAGTTCATGACAAACAAAGTAATGCTTTAAGCAAGATCACATCATGTAGACAAAGTAAACCCAATCAATATGAATAAACCCCATCGTTTTATCCTTAGTAGCAACAATACAATACATGCCTCGCTACCCCTTCTGTCACAAGGTGAGGACCCCGCAAGATTGAACCCTCTACAAAGCGCATCTCCCACTGAAGATAAATCAATCTAGTTGGCCACCAAACAGATAGATCGGAGAGAAATACAAAG
The DNA here is from genome assembly GCA_011799875.1 of Thinopyrum elongatum. Taxonomy (NCBI): domain Eukaryota; kingdom Viridiplantae; phylum Streptophyta; class Magnoliopsida; order Poales; family Poaceae; genus Thinopyrum; species Thinopyrum elongatum. Next base: position 324,874,301 of record CM022299.1, on the reverse strand, counting down.
CTATCATAATCATGCATAATAAAGTTCAGAAAACACTCAATTACTTTCAAGGAATAATCTGATCATAAACTCAGAATTCATCGAATCCCAACAAACACACTGCAAAAGAAGATTACATCGAATATAACTCCAAGAAGATCGGGGAGAACATTGTATTGAAGATCAAAGAGAGAGAAGAAGTCATCTAGCTACTAGCTATGGACCCGTAGCTCTATGGTGAACTACTCACACATCATCTGAAGGCAACAAGGATGATGTAGAAGCCCTTCGTGATTTATTGCCCCTCCGGTAGGGTACCAAAAAAGGCCTACGGATGGGACCATGGAAGAACAGAAGCTTGCGGCGGCAGAAAAAGTGTTTCGGGTGGCTCTCTTGGGGTTTCCCAGTATTTGAGAATTTATAGAAGTGGAATTAGGTCAGATGGAACCACGTGGGGCCCACAAGGTAACAGGGCACGACCACCCCCCCCCCTCGGCGCTCCATGTTGCCTTGTCATCTCCTCGTTTGTCCTCTGGTCTCCTCCCGAAGCTTCTATGGTCTCTTATGTCTAGAAAAAAATTGTCAAAAAGTTTCGTAGCGTTTGGACTCCGTTTGGTACTGATTTTCTGAAAACCCAAAAATAAGTAGAAAACAACAACTGGCACTAGGCACTGGGTTAATAAGTTAGTTCCCAAAACTGATATAAAATAGCATAAAAATGCATATAAAGTATCCAAGATTGATAATACAATAGCATTAAATAATAAAAAATTATAGATACGTTGGAGATGTATCAGTGGGTTCCCAAGACTACTTCAAATTCTACTTCATCAAGGACAACTACAACTCCAAGGATTCCCATGAAGTTGATGTGGGTCCCAAAGAAGAAGAACTAGAGAGTTCTTGAGGGTGACTCCACCAAAAAACTTCACTCATATGCATTCATGGCAAGAACTTGTGCGAACCATTTCAACATCATGCACTAGTTCATGGAGTCACACACCCTCTTGTTGGTAGGACAAGAGACAAGTTATTCTATGCATTCAGGGACATCATCATATGTGTACTTCACTCTATGTCTATGGATATCCTTGTTGTTCCTTGTGGGACTAACCCATGTAGGTATTGAAAGTGGTAAAATCCCAAGGAAAGCTCCCAACTCTTGATGATCACCATCAACATTGAGCATCCACAATTATAGCATCTACATGAAGTCTTCAACAACAAAACCCAAGGTTAATTAGTTCACCCCTCTTGGGGGATCTCACATCTAGGGGGAGCTTTGCTCTTAGAATTGAGATAAAGCAACTCTATTGATGTGAACACGTTGATGCTTTATGTAAAAGTGGCAACCCCACTTGTCCTTAAACGATGAGTATGACCTATGATCAAATGTTCTCATTTGGCTCCTAAGTCAATATAATCGTATATAGATAAATTTGTCATCAACCATTACTTGATAGTTTCTAGAATTCCTTGTGCATGTTTTCCATATTTTATTTGCAATTTTATTGTGTGAGCATGTTGCAATGCATATTTTCCCATTCGAGGACATAGAATTTTTGTTTGGTTGATTTGGATCTTTTGGCCAATTGGATGGACAAGAATGCCTATGAACCTAGTTATCTATCTCATCTTGTCTCAACTTCATTCTTATCACAAAATTTGAACAATTGTCTATTCGGACCCTTTGGATGAGGAGCACACAGAGTCACTGATCTGAATAGGGCTGAACTTTAGAACCTTCTAACTATACCTTGGTCTGACCGATTCATTCCCCTTCGGTCCCACCGAGTCACTTAGACTGATTTGTTTTTGTGCCCTCATACAGACCGACTGAAAACACTCGGGTTCACTGAAACACACTGCCTCTGGCAGTAACACGTCTCGGTGCCACGGATTGGTTTCGATCGGACTGATCGACAGTGTGCGAGTATTCGCTCGGACGGTTTGCTTGAAAATTTCTTCAAATAGATTGTTCCCACACCTCGCCTCTAGGATTGCCTAATTGTCGTCGTTGTCTCCCCGAGCTCTCACCGCTGGAATCCACCGCCGTCATCGACAATCATCTCTATCATCACTGTCGTAGAGTGTCGTCGCCAAGTCAGGGTACGGTTTAAACTTTTTGTGCTTCCCAACTCTGATTCTTAGCACAAAACCTAGCGCATTATCTTCCCACGGCATGCACAAATCTATCCACCAACCAAATTCCATAGATTTTATATTTGAGAGAAAATATTGGGTTTATGGTTTGGTTATTTTCACTTCGGACTGACTACATGGAAATGGTTCGGTGCCACCGAGTTGGCCTTGTGCCATTGCATAGAAGTGTGATTTTGTCTGACCGAAACACACTGGCTCGGTGTGACTGAAACAAGATAAGGGTTTCCATGTACACTTCGGAGACACCGAGTCTCATTTTCCATGCCACCGAAATGTGGGGACACGGTCTCTGTTGTTGTCTCAGAAACACTGATCTATCCACTCGGTGAGACTAAAATGCAAACGGAGAAAACCTAAATTTGATTTTTGAACTCAATTTTTTTTCAAAAACCTCTGTATTTTGTGATCCGCATCTATTTTGCCCCATCTATTCTATTCACAGGGTCAGTTTCTCAGTATGTTAGCTTTAGAGGATAGCCAAAATAGGGTGGAAGAGGATGTTGAGCTCAGTGAATGCACTAGTCCTAAGAGCAGTTCTTATTCAGATCTAGGCTCTCCTAGCTCACATGGTTTTCCCCTGCTGCCACCCTTGCCAGGGAGAAGAAGAACTCATATGAGGAGGACTCAAACTTTGAGCCAGATGGTGCAACTTCCAAGAGGAAGGTTGTCCAAAAGGAGTATGGCCCCTCAGAGAGATAGAGAGAGCAGTCACAAAAAAGGTGCTGGCCTCCACTGCTGCTAAGAGAGGTATCACACTGACACATACTGCTGCATGAAGCTCAGCTATAGGGCAATCCTAGTCCATGCCCAAGAAGCTAGCAAAGAAGAAGGAAAGGAAGCAAGTTGCACAAGTCACTTTAAGAAGATCCTCCATGTGCATTCATGAGCCTGTTGTTGCTCCAGAAGAAGAGGAAGAGGAGGAAGAGCCAGTGGCCAAGTCACCTCCCCAGAAGCAGAGGAAGTTGAAGGCAGATGCTATGCGAAACGACTTCCTAGCGATCGGCCGCTGCAGCAAGCGATCTAATCCAACGCAACTAATCTGCCGACAAGTCTTTCCATCAAGGCCCACCACGTGAGGCTTCCAGCGCACACACATGCAAAGCCTAGGTAAGGCAAGAGGGAGGCGGCCCCACCCAAATCAACACTAATCACCGCCCCCCTGATTTTCGGGGGGCCCGCGTCTAATTAATTGCCCCTAATTAATCCACGTAGTTAAGCCACTTTCCAAATTGAAGCCTGTTGGAAAACGAGCGTTGGAACTCTCGCGCGCCAGATAGCCACGCCCAAGAAGAAACCTCCTGCTGCCAAGGCCAAAACTGCTGCTAAGGCCAAGGGCAAGACCACATCAAACATTGTTGCATCTCAGAAGAACAAGGCCCCAGTGCCTGAGAGAACTAATGAAAAAGAAGCCCCAATGCACCTAAAGAAGCTTCGATCACTCGCATGATGACTCTCATCTAGAGGCAGAGAACATGAAAGAGAGGAATGACAAATGACCAAGGTGATGGAGAGCCACAGATCCTTATGCCATCAGGAGGAGGACAGTTGTGGACTATCATTTCCACACCAAGGAGCAACAGGGTTTCTACGAGACTGTGCTTCTTGACAAGAGTCCAGCTATGAGTGATATGAGATGCGTAGATTGGGACTACATCGACGTTCATCCAGACAACTTCCCTAATGTGCGTGAGAACTTCAAGACACTAGAGCTTGATGGGTTCATTGGAACAAAGTTGACTACATGGAATGACGAGCTCATCATGCAATTCTACTCGACTGCACATTTCTACCCGGATGGCAAGATAAGATGGATGATGGAGGGAGTCAGATATGAGTCAACGATTGAAGAATGGGTAGAGTTGATCAATGCACCTCCTAATGGAGAGAACTATGTGGATGTTTATGCCAAGCCCAGCATGGATCATAACTCCATGGCCAATATGTATACGGCTATCGCTCCAGAGTATGTGGCAAAACACAAGCTAGGATTTGTTTACCATCTTCTGCCAGGGCTTGCTACTATCAACGCAATTCAGAGGCACACTCTTACGCCAAAGTTAGGAGACGATAGGATGATCCATGGCTACTTGATTGATATGTTGCATCATATTGATAGCTTCACCAGATTCAAAGTCGTCGATCTCATTGTTGAAACAGTGAAGAGGACAGCTGCAGATCAGAAGTGTTCTTGCGGATTTGCACCCCACATTCAGATACTTATCAATTCTAAGGTTGGTAATGATGTTTATCTGCTTGACTGCAAGTACTTGCCACTTCTGCCAGAGTTGGAGGACTGCACGGTCATGATGGATCCATCGCAACCCACCTCTATTGGTACTCAGGCAAGAGCAGAGACTGCTAGAGCTATTGGACCATCTGTTGGGCCCGGTACTTCTTCAACACATTTGCCCAAGACTAAGAGCGACCAGATGTCATATCTTCTCTTAGCTACTCAGCGAATCGAGCAAGGCTTAGCTAACCGTGTGAGTAACCAGAAGAGCTGATACGTCTCCAACATATCTATAATTTATGAAGTATTCATGCCATGTTTACAATAATTTTATATGGTTTTGGTATGATTTTATTAGAACTAACCCGGACTGACACTGTTTTCAGCAAAACTACCGTGGTGTCATTTTTTTGTGCAGAAATAAAAGTTCTCGGAATGGGCTGAAAATTTACGGAGAATATTTTTGGAAAATATAAAAAACACTAGAACGAAAAGATATTGGAGAGGAGTCCCGAGGCAACCACAAGGGTGGAGGGCGCGCCCCCTGCCTTGTCGTCGTCTCGTGGGCCCCCTTGACTTGTCCCCGACGCCAACACCTCCTATAAATACCAAAACCTCCAGAAATAAACCTAGATTGGGAGTTCCGCCGCCGCAAACCTCTGTAGCCACAAAAAACCAATCGGGAGCCCGTTCCGGCACCCTGCCGGAGGGGGAAACCATCACCAATGGCCATCTTCATCATCCCGGTGGTCTCCATGACGAGGAGGGAGTAGTTCACCCTCGGGGCTGAGGGTGTGTACCAGTAGCTATGTGTTTGATCTCTCTCTCTCTCTCTCGTGTTCTTGATTTGGCATGATCTTGACGTACCGCGAGCTTTGTTATTATAGTTGGATCATATGGTGTCGGCGTGCGACACCTATGGGATCCTAAGGGACCCCTTTACGATTCGGTGGGGGGAGAGGTATGCGCAAAGAGCAGAACCAATGATCGACGCGGGAAGATTTTACCCAGGTTCGGGCCGCTGATCAGCGTAAAACCCTACTCCTGCCTTGTTTTATTATCGATGTTCTTGAGCCCAGGCTCTAGGAGCGCTCGCAGTGAACAGTACGTTCAAAGAGCAGCTACGCATGCAGAATGGGCCAGAAGATCTCCTCCTCTGTAGCAGTTGCCGTGGGCCTCCTTTTATACCATGAAGGGGTCACCACAGTGGCAAAATGTACATACATTGAGGTGTAAAGTAGCTACAGGGTTATCATACCTAACCCCTGACGGACTAGGACGAACGCATTTAATGCACCGTGAGGTGTCCGTTTAGGTGTCCTTACTTTCTTGGGGATGGAAAAAGGGGCCATCCCATCAGCACCGCTTAAGCTCTCCTCCACTGGCGCGTCACCACACATCCAAAGAAGGACCCAGAATGTCGGGTTTGTTGCTGTGCTAGAGCGGTGGCACAGCAACAAAACCTTGCCGGGCGCTGAAGCTTGCCGGGCGCCAAGCCTTGCCGGGCGCCGATCCTTGCCGGGCTCCGTAGGCCACCCCGGCAAGATCTTGCCGGGGAAGCTGGCCTTCGGATTCCAGCTCTTCTTATCTGCTGATCCTCAGATCTCTGACTTGAAGATTTCTTTGGTGGCCTGAGTCAACCTCGAACTGTTCCCCGACAAGCCTTGTCGCGAGTATGGCTACAACTGCCCATGCACAAGTACGGGGTACTAATGGCCCAATACTTAGTACACCGACAGGAGCCCCCGGGCCTAGGCCATACACGAGTGCGAGGCGTTGTTGGGCTAGGCCCAAACAGTGCACGGGCACACGTGGCAGGGGATTAACTGCTCGTAAATATCCCGTTTACTGTGCCCCCCACTACGCGCGCCGAACGGGCGATGTGGGAAGTGTGCCTCAAAAGCTGCAACTGCAACGCGCCTGCAGAGGCGCATTCACATTGGGGAGTAAAAGAGGCGCCCCCGCTCCTTCCCTATAAAAAGGAGAAGCCGCAGAGGCACAAGCCTATTTACCCCCCTTTTCTTCTCAATCTGGCCGTCGCCATCGCCTCCCTTCTCTCGAGCTCAGAGCAAAGCTTTCCCTCTTCCGCCCGCCGCCTCCACGCTCGCTCCATCCCCGGCTTCCGCCCTTGCAGCCGCCATGCCGCCCAGGGCCAGCAAAGGCAAGAGCAAGGAGGCGAAAGCTGATGTCACGGAGAGCAAACTGGTGAAGATGCGGAAGAAGTATGTCGTCTTCGCCCCGTCGCTCGATGCAGAAGCTTTGAAGAGGCGGTACCAGTGCATGTGGGTGAAGGAGATGCAGGCTCACCCCGCCACACGCGTGATTCCAGGTTCTTGCTCCAAAAGTGGGTCAGACAGATACCCCTTTTTCGTCGCATATTTCTATTGCGGGCTCTGTCCCCCATTTTCTGACTTCTTCAACGACATCATGTACACATACGGCTTTCATCTTCTCGATTTCACGCCGAATGCGATATTGTGCATGTCCATCTTTGCCCACCTTTGTGAAAACTTTGCCGGAGTGGTTCCCAACACTACCCTTTTCCGCCACTACTTTTTCCCTCGTATCCAAAAAGGAGAGGCCCTCTCTGGTTCTATCGCCTGGATTCCAAGGGCTTGGAATAAGGAAATATACCCAGAAGGAGTTTACCGTGAAAAGTGGGACGAATGGCGGGCTGAATGGTGCTGGATCAAGGAAGCAGATCCCCATCCATTTTGTCTGCCCCGGCAATAGAAAGCGGTCTGCGGCAGTGGCTGGAGCAGTCTTGCCGCTGACGATTCAAAGCTCACAATCGCCACTACCAGGATTCTTCGCCTGAAGGCTGCCGGGCTAACAGTGGAGATGATTGGCTTCGACTTTCTCCGCCGCCGCATTGCCCCCTTGCAGAATAGGGGAAGGCCAGCTTGGGAATACCGAAACGCAGCAGACATCATGAGATTGCGCCCCGGGTTGAATAACAATCTGACTGCTATGCAACTTGGCGCTCTCCGTAAAAAGCTGTTCCAGCGCGACGACAAGCATCGGTTGCCGGCAAGGATTGTTCCTTTGTGCAACAACTCTACTTTGGGGTCAATCATCGCCTTCATGCCGATGTTCAACGCCCACGGTCTTGACGCGACTTGGGCCGAGCCAACCGAGGAGGAAGCACAAAAGTTTTTTGATAACTTGACGCAGAGAGCCGCCCGGGAAGAAGCAGACTTCATCCGAGCCACCACCGACCAAGAAGTAGCATACATCGACACTAGGGTGGAGGAGGCAAATCTTGCCGCGGAGGCTGGCAGCGCTGGCTTCACAGAATGGGAAACTAGCGATGCAGAGGTAGTGGTGGAAGTAAAACCTGCCGGGAAAGACAAAGCTACCGGGGAACAGAGCAGCACAGCCGCTGAGAGCTCGTCTGACGAGGACATGGCTGAAGAAGAACCGCAAGAAGAGCTCCCAGCCTCAAAGAAGACAAAGCGTGTTCTTCGAAAGGCTGTATCTGGCATCCCGGCAAGCCAGCCTTCCTCGAGCGGCGAGGCTCCCGGCAAGAAAGCGGCCGGCAAGACTGCACCGCGGCAAGGGGTTCGTCAGCAACCTGCGCGGCGCGCGAGACCCACACCAGCAGCCACTGCTGAGGCGGCAGGGGTGTCTCGCACTACTGCACTGGAAGCTGAGGCGACGAAAACACGCCAACCCCCGGCGCCTGCCACAGCCAAGCGACCTAGGACCCCTCCTCCGCCTTCCCACTTAGACATCGCAACGGAGGCCGATTTCGACATCTCCGGCTTTAGTCCGGAGCGAGAAGAAGAAGAGTGAGTGCTTTGCCATAACCTTTATTTTCCAATCTTGGATCAATCTTACTGACTTGCTCGTATTGTCTCTGCAGTGATGCAGAAACCTTGATGGAGAGGATGGCGAAGAGGACAAAGACTTCCACGGGCGACGGGCCCCCGGCAGGCTCCACGAGCGTGCCAGAAACCGTCATCGTCAGCCCGGAGCTCAGTCCTCAATGCAGCCCCCAGCGCAGCCCCCAGCGTAAGTTCACTGTTTTTTTTTCCGCTGGCGGGCGCTGAGGTTTCTATTTTTGCCGCTGATATCTTTGGGCTTGCAGGAGAAGAATGGCAACAAGGGGAGTTGTTGGAAGATGCCCCTGTCGTGCCACCTCCATCGACCACGTCGCCCACAAGCACGTCCCCGGCAAGAGATCCTACCGACGAGCCCATCTTAATTGAGGAGAAGCCGGCAAGCATGGACACCGGCAACCCTCCCCCGGCAACCGAAGTTGCCGAGAGGGGCGAGGCCACCTCTCAACAGCTCGACGCAGGTAACTGATTGCCTCAGAATGCTTGCTACTCTTTCCCTTATCTCTCTGTCTTTGGTCCCTTCGAACTTCAATCTTGACCTTATTCTGTTTCCCTCCTTCATCCTCCAGAGTTCCCTGTGATGGAACACATGGACGTCGATGTTGTCATCGAGGAGACCGCCAGGGACGCCGCTGCCGAAGCAGACAGGATCGCTGCCAGCGAGGCCGCCAAAGATGCCACTATCGACGGTGGTGCTCTTGGCGGCCTCCTCGCCAAGAGCACCACCGTCGATAGTGGCATCTTTGGCGGCCTCAGTAGACTCCTTGGCGGGTTCCTCCTGTGCAGTCTTGGCGGCCTCCTCGCCAAGAGCACCACCGTCGATAGTGGCATCTTTGGCGGCCTCCCTAGTAGCGATCCTGTCTGCTTCGGCAGCGGCGTCCCTGGCGGTCTCCTCGATGACAACGTCGATGTCCATGTGTTCCATCACAGGGAACTCTGGAGGACGAAGGAGGGAAACATAATAAGGTCAAGATTGAAGTTCGAAGGGACCAAAGACAAAGAGATAAGGGAAAGAGTAGCAAGCATTCTGAGGCAATCAGTTACCTGCATCGAGCTATTGAGAGGTGGCCTCGCCCCTCCCGGCAACTTTGGTTGCCGGGGGAGGGTAGCCGGTGTCCATGCTTGCCGGCTTCTCCTCAATTAAGATGGGCTCGTCGGTAGGATCTCTTCCCGGGGACGTGCTTGTGGGCGGCGTGGTTGATGGAGGTGGCACGACGGGGGCGTCTTCCAACAACTCCCCTTGTTGCCGTTCTTCTCCTGCAAGCCCAAAGATATCAGCGGCAAGAATAGAAACCTCAGCGCCCGCCAGCAGAAAAAAAACAGTGAACTTACGCTGGGGGCTGCATTGAGGACTGAGCTCCGGGCTGACGATGACGGTTTCTGGCACGCTTGTGGAGCCTACCGGGGGCCCGTCGCCCGTGGAAGTCTTTGTCCTCTTCGCCATCCTCTCCATCAAGGTTTCTGCATCACTGCAGAGACAATACGAGCAAGTCAGTAAGATTGATCCAAGATTGGAAAATAAAGGTTATGGCAAAGCACTCACTCTTCTTCTTCTCGCTCCGGACTAAAGCCGAAGATGTCGAAATCGGCCTCCGTTGCGATGTCTAAGTGGGAAGGCGGAGGAGGGGTCCTAGGTCGCTTGGCTGTGGCAGGCGCCGGGGGTTGGCGTGTTTTCGTCGCCTCAGCTTCTGGTGCAGTAGTGCGAGACACCCCTGCCGCCTCAGCAGTGGCCGCTGGTGTGGGTCTCGCGCGCCGCGCAGGTTGCTGACGAACCCCTTGCCGCGGTGCAGTCTTGCCGGCCGCTTTCTTGCCGGGAGCCTCGCCGCTCAAGGAAGGCTGGCTTGCCGGGATGCCAGATACAGCCTTTCGAAGAACACGCTTTGTCTTCTTCGGGGCTGGGAGCTCTTCTTGCGGTTCTTCTTCAGCCGTGTCCTCGTCGGACGAGCTCTCAGTGGCTGTGTTGCTCTGTTCCCCGGCAGCTTTGTCTTTCCCGGCAGGTTTTACTTCCACCACTACCTCTGCATTGTTGGTTTCCCATTCTGTGAAGCCAGCGCTGCCAGCCTCCACGGCAAGATTTGCCTCCTCCACCCTAGTGGCGATGTATGCTACTTCTTGGTCGGTGGTGGCTCGGATGAAGTCTGCTTCTTCCCGAGCGGCTCTCTCCGTCAAGTTATCAAAAAACTTTTGTGCTTCCTCCTCGGTTGGCTCGGCCCAAATCGCGTCAAGACCATGGGCGTTGAACATCGGTATGAAGGCGATGATTGACCCCAAAGCAGAGTTGTTACACAAAGGAACAATCCTTGCCGGCAATCGATGCTTGTTGTCGCGCTGGAACAGCTTTTGACGGAGAGCGCCAAGTTGCATAGCAGTCAGATTGTTATTCAACCCGTGGCGCAATCTCATGATGCCTGCTGCGTTTCGGTATTCCCAAGCTGGCCTTCCCCTATTCTGCAAGGGGGCAATGCGGCGGCGGAGAAAGTCGAAGCCAATCATCTCCATTGTTAGCCCGGCAGCCTTCAGGCGAAGAATCCTGGTAGTGGCGATTGTAAGCTTTTCGTCGTCAGCGGCAAGACTGCTCCAGCCACTACCGCGGACCGCTTTCTGTTGCCGAGGCAGACAAAACAGATGGGGATCTGCTTCCTTGATCCAGCACCATTCAGCCTGCCATTCGTCCCACTTTTCGCGGTAAACTCCTTCTGGGTATATTTCCTTATTCCAAGCCCTTGGAATCCAGGCGATAGAACCAGAGAGGGCCTCTCCTTTTTGGATACGAGGGAAAAAGTAGTGGCGGAAAAGGGTAGTGTTGGGAACCACTCCGGCAAAGTTTTCACAAAGGTGGGCAAAGATGGACATGCACAGTATCGCATTCGGCGTGAAATCAAGAAGATGAAAGCCGTATGTGTACATGATGTCATTGAAGAAGTCAGAAAATGGGGGACAGAGCCCGCAATAGAAATATGCGACGAAAAAGGGGTATCTGTCTGACCCACTTTTGGAGCAAGAACCTGGAATCACGCGTGTGGCGGGGTGAGCCTGTGTCTCCTTCGGCCACATGCACTGGTACCGCCTCTTCAAAGCTTCCGCATCGAGCGACGGGGCGAATACGACATACTTCTTCCGCATCTTCACCAGTTCGCTCTCCGGGACATCGGCTTTCGCCTCCTTGCTCTTGCCTTTGCTGGCCCTGGGCGGCATGGCGGCTGCAAGGGCGGAAGCCGGGGATGGAGCGAGCATGGAGGCGGCGGGCGGAAGAGGGAAAGCTTTGCTCTGAGCTCGAGAGAAGGGAGGCGATGGCGACGGCCAGATTGAGAAGAAAAGGGGGGTAAATAGGCTTGTGCCTCTGCGGCTTCTCCTTTTTATGGGGAAGGAGCGGGGCCGCCTCTTTTACTCCCCAATGTGAATGCGCCTCTGCACGCGCGTTGCAGTTGCAGCTTTTGAGGCACGCTTCCCATGTCGCGCGTTCGGCGCGCGTAGTGGGGGGCACAGCAAACGGGATATTTACGAGCAGTTAATCCCCTCCCACGTGTGCCCGTGCACTATTTGGGCCTAGCCCAACAACGCCTCGCACTCGTGTATGGCCTAGGCCCGGGGGCTCCTGTCGGTGTACTAAGTATTGGGCCATTAGTACCCCGTACTTGTGCACGGGCAGTTGTAGCCATACTCGCGGCAAGGCTTGTCGGGGAACAGTTCGAGGTTGACTCAGGCCACCAAAGAAATCTTCAAGTCAGAGATCTGAGGATCAGCAGATAAGAAGAGCTGGAATCCGAAGGCCAGCTTCCCCGGCAAGATCTTGCCGGGGTGGCCTGCGGAGCCCGGCAAGGATCGGCGCCCGGCAAGGCTTGGCGCCCCGGAAGCTTCGGCGCCCGGCAAGGTTTTGTTGCTATGCCACTGCTCTAGCACAGCAACAAACCTGACATTCTGGGTCCTTCTTTGGATGCGTGGCGACGCGCCAGTGGAGGAGAGCTTAAGCGGTGCTGATGGGATGGCCCCTTTTTCCATCCCCAAGAAAGTAAGGACACCTAAACGGACACCTCACGGTGCATTAAATGCGTTCGTCCTAGTCCGTCAGGGGTTAGGTATGATAACCCTGTAGCTACTTTACACCTCAATGTATGTATATTTTGCCACTGTGGTGACCCCTTCGTGGTATAAAAGGAGGCCCACGGCAACTGCTACAGAGGAGGAGATCTTCTGGCCCATTCTGCATGCGTAGCTGCTCTTTGAATGTACTGTTCACTGCGAGCGCTCCTGGAGCCTGGGCTCAAGAACATCGATAATAAAACAAGGCACGAGTAGGGTTTTACGCCGATCAGCGGCCCGAACCTGGGTAAAATCTTCCCGCGTCGATCATTGGTTCTGCTCTTTGCGCATACCTCTCCCCCCGCCGAATCGTAAAGGGGTCCCTTAGGATCCCATAGGTGTCGCACGTCGACATATGGTGTCTCTTCCCTCTCTATCTCTTGTTGTGATGAATTGAGTCTTGCTCTTTGAGGTTTCGTTATGTTGTATTGAGTATTGGATTTGAGAACACTTGATGTATGTCTTGCGATGGGATATCTGTGGTGACAATGGGATGTTCTATTGATTCACTTGATGTATGTTTTGGCACTCAACTCGCAGATTCACAAGGTGACATTGGGGTAATCTATGCATAGGGGTTGATGCACGTTTTCGTCCTACATTCTCCGATAGAAACTTTGGAGTGATTCTTTGTTGCACATTGAGGGATTGTTATGTGATCCAAATATGTTATCATTGTTGAGAGAATTTGCACTAGTGAAAGTATGAACCCTAGGCCTTGTTTTCAAGCATTACAATACCGTTTTTGCTCACTTTTGTTACTAGCTACCTTACTGTTTTTATTTATTCAGATTATAAAAACCTATATCTACCATCCATATTACACTTGTTTCACCTTCTCTTCGCCGAACTAGTGCACCTATACAATTTACCATTGTATTGGGTGTGTTGGGGACACAAGAGATTCTTTGTTATTTGGTTGCAGGGTTGTTTGAGAGAGACCATCTTCATCCTACGCCTCCCACGGATTGATAAACCTTAGGTCATCCACTCGAGGAAAATTTGCTACTGTCCTACAAAACTCTGCGCTTGGAGGCCCAACACGAGTCTACAAGAAGAAGGTTGCGTAGTAGACATCAAGCTCTTTTCTGGGGCAGTTGCCAGGGAGGCTAGGTAAGCGGCACTCACATCCCGTCAACGAACCTCTTTTCTGGCGCCGTTGCCGGGGAGGTGAGTGCTTGAAGGTATATCTTTAGATCTTGCAATCGAATATTTTAGTTTCTTGTATTATCACTAGTTTAGTTTATAAAAGAAAACTACAAAAAAATGGAATTTAGGTTGCCTCATTTGCTTCATCTTTATAATGTCTTTGGTGAAAATGATGGAAAGGAAAATTGTGCCAAAGTGTTAGAAGAAGAAGTCAATAAAATGTTTGGCATAAAATCTTTGAATGATGAGCATGATTAGTGTGAATTCTTTGAATATCCTTGATGCTAATGATATGCAAAGCTATAAGCTTGGGGATGCTATGTTGGATGAACATGATATTTTTAGTCCCCCAAGTTTTGATGAGCAAGTTTATTATGATGAAAGCATGCCTCCTATTTATGATGATTATATTGATGAAAGTGGGTTTGGAATGTCAACTCTAGGTATTAATGATCCCACTATTTTGGAGGGTGTTGAATCTTTTCACAATATTGATGAAAGTGGATTTGGAGAGGTCATGACTTTATTTAGTGATAAATCCACAATTTTGGAAGAGGTTCCAATTGATTATGAGAATAAAGTTGCTATCTATGATGATTATTGTGATGACATGTATGCTATAATGAATAATGATAACCATGAAACTTGTCATCATGATTTTAATTTTCAATTGGATTATGCCTCACGTGATAGTTATTTTGTTGAGTTTGCTCCCACTACTATTCATGAGAATAAATTTGCTTATGTGGAGAGCAATACAATTTCTATGCTTGTGGATCATGAAAAGAATGCTTTATGTGATAGTTATATTGTTGAATTCATTCATGATGCTACTGAAAATTATTATGAGGGGGGAACATATGCTTGTAGGTATTGCAATAATATCAAGTTTCCTCTCTATGTATTGAAAATCTTGAAGTTTTGCTTGTTTTGTCTTCCTATGCTAGTTGATTTTTGTTCCCATAAATTGTTTGCTCACAAAATCCCTATGCATAGGAAGTGGGTTAGACTTAAATGTGCTTGCCATGTGCTTCATGTTGCTCACTTTGTGTTTCAATTCTTTACTTTTATGGGATAATTAGATTTATGCCCCTAGTTGTGTCCCACTGGGCTGTTTTACCCCTAATTTCCAAAAGTCACCGCTTCTGTCCAAGTCACTTCGCTCCTCTTATGCTTTTGCCCTTTGACCGTTTGACCGTCAGTTTGAAAACTTCATAACTAATTCATACTAAATCAGAAAAATGCAAATTAGATATCAAAATGTTTGGAAAAACATCACCTATATGTCAGTGTCATTTGTATTCATGAAAAAGTGTTGGAAAGTGCCCATCCGAGTTTTAGCTCTTATGATACCACCATGAACAGTAAAATCTTAAAAATTTCAAAAAATTCTGAAAGAAATTTGGTGGCAAAGAATGACATATGTTTTAAGTGCTTGCCAAGTATCATTAGGGAACGACATTCGTCGAAGTCGTGGCAAAAAAATATATTTTGGAGTGCTGATTGTTTTTTTTTTGCCAAGACATCCACGAATGTCATTCCCTGATGAAACTTGGCAAGCACTTAAAACATTTGTCATTCTTTGCCACCAAATTTCTTTCGGATTTTTTTGATTTTTTTTAGATTTTACTGTTCATGGTGGTATCATAAGAGTAAAAACTCAGATGGGCACTTTCCAACACTTTTGTCATGAATGCAAATGACACTGACATATAGGTGATGTTTTTCCGAATATTTTGGTATCTTATTTGCATTTTTCTGATTTAGTATGAATTAGTTATGAAGTTTTCAAACTGATGATCAAACGGTCAAAGGGCAAAAGCATAAGAGGAGCAAAGTGACTTGGACAGAAGCGGTGACTTTCAAAAATTAGGGGTAAAACAGCCGAGTGGGACACAACTAGGGGCATAAATCTAATTATCCCTACTTTTATGCGAGCATCATTGAAATCATCATGCCTAGCTAAAAATACATTAAAGAAAAGCGCTTGTTGGGCGACAATCCAATATTTACCCCTACTGTTTTTGTGTGTTCACATGATTAAGATACTGTAGTAATCATGTTTTATAGCTTATGTTTGAATAAAGTGCCAAGTAAAGCCTTTGGGATAGTGTGGTTGATAGTTGATTTGATTCTGTGCAAAGACAGAAACTTTTGCGTCCAGTACAGAAATTGCTATATTTTATTGGAACGTGGAAAAACTCTGATTTGTTTTACAGTTATTTGATATACAAATTGTCTACGTTGTCCTAATTTTTCAGAATTTTCGGAGTAACAGAAGTATGACCTTAATTCAGATCTTTACAGACTGTTCTGTTTTTGACAGATTCTGTTTTCAATGCATAGTTTGCTTGTTTTCTAGTTTCTATGGCTTATATTGCTCAATATAAATTGTAGAAATGATAGGGTACAGTAGGCATCATGTGAGAAAAAAAATTGAATCTTGTATTGACAGTACCAAAGTGAATGATTTGTTTTATTATACTAACGGATCTCACAAAGTTCCGTTAAGTTTTGTGTGATTGAAGTTTTCAAGTTTTGGGTGAGATATCGATATGAGGAGAATAAGGAGTGACAAGACCCTAAGCTTGGGGATTCCCAAGGCACCCAAAGGTAATATTCAAGGAATACCCAAGCAACTAAGCTTGGGGATGCCCCGGAAGGCATCCCCTCTTTCGTCTTCAACATTATCGGTAACCTCACTTGGAGCTATATTTTTATTCGTCACATGATATGTGTTTTGCTTGGACCGTCATTTTATTTTATTAGTATTTACTTTCTGTTATTTATATTAATGTTTTTCATCTTTTATTTCAATAAAAGTGTCAAGTTTAGCCTTTACCATGATTATTTTGCAAGTCTATATGTTGCTGTTTTGAAAACAGAAAGTTTTCTATCATTGTCTGAATTCTTCTGGAAAGTCAGAACATGATAAAATCTTGAAATTTTTACACAGTGAGTAACAACAAATTTTATACAGTGTGGTAATTTTTAAGAATTTTTGGAGTTAGGGAAGCATGAGTACAATTGCACTCTTTACAGATTGTCCTGTTTAGATAGATTGCTGTTATGTTTGCATTGTTTGCATATGTTTACTTGTTTAATTATTCTATTTGAGGATAGGAGTATTGAATATGCAGAGGCATTTAGTATGCAATGTTAAATAATAATTTTAGTGATTTGCTACAGTAAAGAATGATAAGGTTTTGCATTTGATTTATACTAACTTATCTCACGAGTTCTTGTTGAGTTTTGTGTGGATGAAGTTTTTAAGATTTAGGGAAACCGTGATATAAAAGGAATTAAGGAGACACAAAAGCTCAAGCTTGGGGATGCCCAAGGCATCCCTAGTTAATATTTCAAGAAGTCTCAAGCATCTAAGCTTGGGGATGCCCCGGTAGGCATCCCACCTTTCTTCATCAAGAATTATCGGTTAGTATCGGTTGAGCCTAAGTTTGTGCTTCTTCACATGATGTGTGCTATTTTTAGAATGTCATTTTATAATATTTTGCTTGCTGTTTGAATAAAATACTTAAGATCTAAATTATTATTTTTGAGAGAGAGTCTTCACATAGCTATTTAATTATTTGACTACTCATTGATCTTCACTTATTTCTTTTTGGAGTAGTTTGTCATTTACTCGTGTACTTCACTTATATCCTATGAGTAAATGGTTGAATGAATTGAATATCATAAATCTGAAATTATATATGTTTCATATGCTTATCCCATGGGGAGTAATGACTTCACATATAAGAAGTGGAGGTGGTAAATTTATTGAAAGTTAGCAAACATAGTATTGGTCACTTAAACAATTCATGAAAGAATATTGAAGGAAGAGAGATTTCGCATATAAATATACTATCTTGGACATCTTCTATGATTGTGAGCCCCATTAATTATTTTCAAACTTGAGCAAATTAGTTGAGGTTGGACAAGGAAGACAACGTAATGAGTTATGTTTGGGTATATTTTTACAGAAGTTACATTGTTATGGATCCTCCAACATGTGGTGCTTGCTATTTAGAATCTTTTGCTAGCCAAAATTTCTGTACTAAGAGGGAATACTGCTTGTGCATCCAAAATCCTTGAACCAAGTTTCTTCCCTGAGTGTCCACCATATCTACCTATATGCGGTATTTACCTGCCGTTCCAAGTAAATTTGCATGTGCCAAACTCTAAACCTTCAAATAATAATCTGTTTTGTATGCTCGAATCGCTCATGTAGCGACTAGGGGCTGTCAGTATCTTCCATGCTAGGTGGGTTATTCTCACGATGAGTGTTGATTCACTTGTCATTCACGAGAAAGTGGTTGGTAATCGGGATGCCCAGTCCTGTGATCAAAAGATCAAAAACAAAATTTCAAATAATTAAACAAAACTCCCCCAGGACTGTTGTTGGTATGGACGGTACCCGTTGTTTCGGATCAGCCATGGAGTGTGATTGTTAGTGGAGGGGGAGTAAAAAAATTACCATTCTGTTTGGGAACCACCTATAATGTGTCTAGCATGGAAGATAGTGAGAACTCTTGGTTGTTACGTTGACAATGAAAGCATACCTCTCAAAATTATGTTCATCTCTATTTTAAAAGCTTCGAGCTCTGGCACCTCTGCAAATCCCTGCTTCCCTCTGCGAAGGGCCTATCTTTTACTTTTATGCAAGAGTCAGTAGTATTCCTTCTTATTCCAACCTACTCTTTAGTTGGCAAGCATGATGTGATGGGGAAAGATCTAAGCATATATGGCCATTCAAATATATTTGATCATGAATTATTATTGTTGACAATTATCTATATGATAAATAAGTTGGGAGGCGAAACACTAAGCCCCTATCTTTCTCTATGTTCAATGGATGCTATTTGTTCTAAAAATATGCTTTGAGTGGTAGCAATCATGGAAGACTATATGATAGTTGAGTATGTGGGATTTGCTAAATCAAAGCTCTTACATAGACCCTTCCTGAAAATAAGATGAATTCCAATTGTTTGATGACTAAGAACCTAGTTTGTTAGTTTTCAAGAAAGTTTATGATCTATGCTTTAACATGTGAATAGCTTGCTACTTGATCATGAGAAGTTTTATGAAATGAGCTACTGTTTATGATATATAATGATGCTAGAAAAAGTGATTGAAATTATCATTGATCAAACTTGTGCACTTGCTAGCATTCACACTTCATAAATTATTTCTTTTATCATTTACCTACTCGAGGACTAGCAGGAATTAAGCTTGGGGATGCTGATACGTCTCCAACATATCTATAACTTATGAAGTAGTCATGCCATGTTTACAACAATTTTATATGGTTTTGGTATGATTTTATTAGAACTAACCCGGACTGACGCTGTTTTTAGCAAAACTACCGTGGTGTCGTTTTTTTGTGCAGAAATAAAAGTTCTCGGAATGGGCTGAAAATTTACGGAGAATATTTTTGGAAAATATAAAAAATACTGGAACGAAAAGATATTGGAGAGGAGTCCCGAGGCAACCACAAGGGTGGAGGGCGCGCCCCCTGCCTTGTCGTCGCCTCGTGGGCCCCCTTGACTTGTCCCCGACGCCAACACCTCCTATAAATGCCAAAACCTCCAGAAATAAACCTAGATCGGGAGTTCCGCCGCCGCAAGCCTCCGTAGCCACGAAAAACCAATCGGGAGCCCGTTCCGGCACCCTGCCGGAGGGGGAAACCATCACCGGTGGCCATCTTCATCGTCCCGGCGGTCTCCATGATGAGGAGGGAGTAGTTCACCCTCGGGGCTGAGGGTATGTACCAGTAGCTATGTGTTTGATCTCTCTCTCTCTCTCTCTCGTGTTCTTGATTTGGCACGATCTTGATGTACCGCGAGCTTTGTTATTATAGTTGGATCATATGGTGTTTCTTCCCTCTCTATCTCTTGTTGTGATGAATTGAGTCTTACTCTTTGAGGTTTCGTTATGTTGTATTGAGTATTGGATTTGAGAACACTTGATGTATGTCTTGCGATGGGATATCTATGGTGACAATGGGATGTTCTATTGATTCACTTGATGTATGTTTTGGCACTCAACTCACGGATACCCGAGGTGACATTGGGGTAATCTATGCAGAGGGGTTGATGCACGTTTTCATCCTACGTTCTCCGATAGAAACTTTGGAGTGATTCTTTGTTGCACGTTGAGGGATTGTATGTGATCCAAATATGTTATCATTGTTGAGAGAATTTGCACTAGTGAAAGTATGAACCCTAGGCCTTGTTTCCAAGCATTGCAATACCGTTTTTGCTCACTTTTGTTACTAGCTACCTTGCTGTTTTTATTTGTTCAGAATATAAAAACATATATCTACCATCCATATTACACTTGTATCACCATCTCTTCGCCGAACTAGTGCACCTATACAATTTACCATTGTATTGGGTGTGTTGGGGAGACAAGGGACTCTTTGTGATTTGGTTGCAGGGTTGTTTGAGAGAGACCATCTTCATTCTATGCCTCCCACAGATTGATAAACCATAGGTCATCCACTTGAGGGAAATTTGCTACTGTCCTACAAAACTCTGTGCTTGGAGGCCCAACACGAGTCTACAAGAAGAATGTTGCATAGTAGACATCAATAGCCTCGAGGGATCATGGAAGATAAGTTCCACGCTCTTTATGCCAAGGTAACGAAGATGGCCATAGATCTTGAGAAGCTCAAAGCAGATGTGGAAGCCAAGCTTAGCAGTAATGATAAGGCACTTCCAACTACTACTCAGTTTCAGACTATGCCTAGATTAGTGATGTCCTGCAAGTGCACAGGGCTATGTAGCAATTTCATGATAAGTAAGGTTTGTCAATCCCACAGGGAGCAAATAGGTTGGCACCACAATCCTGGCAGCTGTGTCGTCACTTACACAACCATGCTCACACCCAAACCGGAGTTTGGAAATAGCTCACTTAAGTAAGTTGCAAGGGAAAGGTAAAAATCAGGAATTAAACTAAGTACTAGAGAGAACAGAAAATAAATACTAAACTAGACAGAGGAAATAAACTAAGAGAAGTATGTGATGCTTTAGATGAGATTGCTGGCATCTAGGTACGGTCTTGTTCGGTATCGGCGCGGAATGGAGTTAGAGTTTTACGACCATGTCATGTTGTGACTAAGTTAGTACCTGCATCATAGGATACAGTGGTCTATTTCTGGTGGGCGGTCCCTCACATAACATTATCTCTCCAGACATGCAGTGTTGAGACAACTCATTCATCCTACTTCGTGTCCCATACCGGAGGCGGCTAACACAAAGACATTAAGGTCCTCGTGGTTTAGGGACCGGACGAAGGCATTAGGTTCTATGGACAACCGTGCTCCTAGAATAATTGTGTTCCCCTCAAGATATCTGCACCTGTCACATCGTAGGTCAATCGGTTTGCACAACCATCTATATACTTCATGTGTGGCCTGGGGAGATGGATGTCTCCAACTACACCAATGGATAGGACATCTCCCATCACTAGATTACCGAAGGTAAATAAGCAACACGCATATTAAATAACCACCTACTAACCAACCGACCCATAGCCAACAATTACTCAAATAACATCACATATAAAGGGGTTCAAGAGTTGTTACAACCCATCATGGAGACCGCGATGGAGGAGCCAGAAGGGATGGTGATGGTGGAGATGATGGCGGCGGCATGGACGATGATGGTGATGACGGCGGCATGGCGGCGGCGGCCCATTGTCGCGCCCCACCGTGGTGGCTCCCTTCCTGTCTCCTTCAAGGTTGCAACAATGGTGTTCTTGTGGCGGACGATGGTTGGACATGGAGATGAGATGACGAATGGCAATTGATGATGATTGAGATGGCAGTTAGGGTTGAAGGTGAATATATAAGAGCTCTCCCTATGCCTCCTCCCTTGATGTGTCTTCTCCCCTTTGATCCAAGGGCTCTAGATGAGCCCAATCCTCTCCCAAATCACCCCTTGAAGGCCAAGGAAGTCATGGGAACAAACAAGGATGAAATCTATGAAGAATCCCGTCACGAGAGGCAACTTTCGGTGTTGTGTGGACATCAAACGGGCGCTCAAACGACCGCACGCGGTCGCATGGAATGTCGTCTTTCCTACTGGTTTCTTCTGCTACCTCCCCTCGGTAAAATGGTCGTCATTTCTTCATACGAACTCAGAATTTGACGTTCTTGGGCTCGTTGGATTTGTATGAATGACACTGATCCCTTTCTGGTTTTAGATCTTGATTTGGAGTACTTTGGAAAAATGACTTTTTCCACCTTCGAAATGGCCAAGTCTGAGTCCGGTGTGTCCACCGTTTGAACTCCTTTCATCGTGCTAAGTACTTGGGAAGTCCGCATCACCTACAAGACACACAAAGACAAATAAAACTAATAAAAACCAACTAAGAATAAAGGTTATGCAATGCTCATGGTGAAAAGTACAAAAACTAGAAATCATTCATATGGACATATAATTGGCTCAATGGAACATGATATGACTTGATATACAGAGATCATGTGCAACAGATGAGCTCTAAAGATGCGTAAAATAAGGAGCCATCAACCTCCCCAAGCTGAAACCTTGCTCGTCCTCAAGTAAGAAGGTTGATAATCTAAGGTCATTGTTGCTAATTCTAAGCACACATTGAAAACCAAAGTCCAAAAGTGATATCCATGTTCATCTTGCAAGTTTGCAAAAGTTAGCTAGCATGGGAGTAATACCTGCAATCCTCTTAGTTCCATTGCCATGGAGGTCAAGAAAGAGGAAATGTTTTTTGTAGAGTCCAATTTCCCATTGCCAAAGGTTTAGAGGGAATGTCAATATTATGTTGGGAACATAGCAAGGACTATTATAGATAAAGAAGTCATGCATCAGTGATCGCTTCAAAAACATCAACCCGAGGCAAACCAGGTACAATAGCAAGATCGTCTGTCTATGTTATTAAACCACTTAACTACATATGCAGAACTGAGCGCAAGCCTATGCCTTGCACTTAAAGGGAAAATAGAATAATGATTGGGATTTGAGAAGTCAAAAACAGAGAAGGTCTTGCATCAATTTAGCTGACCATTAGGCAATGCAGAAGGCCTTATGATTGATGTGAATGCAAGGAGTAGTGATCGCCATGCAACGGATGCACTAGAGCTATAAGTGTATGAAAGCTCTCCTAATGTAT
This sequence comes from Thinopyrum elongatum, assembly GCA_011799875.1. NCBI lineage: Eukaryota > Viridiplantae > Streptophyta > Magnoliopsida > Poales > Poaceae > Thinopyrum > Thinopyrum elongatum. Next base: position 324,851,714 of record CM022299.1, on the reverse strand, counting down.
CTAAGTGGGTGGACATCCAACTTGCTTGCTCATGAAGACCTCGAGCATTTGAGGAAGCTCGTCATCAAAATATACAAGCCAAGTTATATAATGTAATGATCCCACTAGCATAGTCATGAAGTATATGAAAACTCTCTATATGAGGTACATGGTGCTACTCTGAAGCACAAGTGTGGTAAAAGGATAGTAGCATGCCCCTTCTCTCTTTTTCTTTCATTTTTTAGAACAGTCTCATAGACTTCATCCCCACTTTTTTGAGGACTCATAAGTCTCCACCATTCTTTTTTTCTTTTTCTTTTTCTTTTTTTCTTTTTTTAGAATGGTCTCATGGACCGCATCCCCACGTTTTCGAGGACTCATAGGTCTCCACCATTCTTTTCTCACTGGGGCATGCTCTGATAATGATAATCATCACACTTTTATTTACTTACAACTCGATAAACTGAAAATGATGACTACATATGAATGCCTCTGGCGGTGTACCAGGATGTGCAATGATCTACCGTAACATGTATAACAATGATGAACGGTGGTTGTGCCACAAATATCATGTCAACTCTATATGATCATACAAAGCAATATGATAATGAATGCTCAAGTCATGTGAATAGTAATGGTGGAACTTGCATAGCAATATACTCAGAATGGCTATGAAAATGCCATGGTATGTAGGTATGGTAGCTATTTTGAGGAGACGGGGTGTTTTATGTGTAGGAGAATAAGAGAAAGTCCTCCCACGGGTTTGGATGTACCTGCGGAGTATGCGCCAAGTCTCATTGTGAGAGTGAGCAATGCATGGTACCGTAGAGGCTAGCAATATAAGATGAAATGGAAGTGCAAAGGCTTCGAACTCACATTAATCATAAGAACTCAAACACTACACAAGAGCATCGCGGTGTCATGTTGCATAAGACTCAAAAGCTAAGTACCCCAAGGGGATAGTTTGGTGGAGATAAACCCCGTTGCGCGTCCCGGATCAACCAAAGATGTTGGGTTCATCAACAAAAAGCCTCTACAATTATTCAATCACTACTCAAGTCACCACTAGAGTCCCCAAATTAAGTTATTAGGTGAAAGAAAGGCAATAGTTCAAAGGAATCCTTTATTTGTTTTTGGATAATGAACATGGCAATGTATTTCAGAGGGTCACAAGATTTCATCATGATAGGTGAAACTAAAGCAAAACAAGCATGTCAAAATAGCGGGACACACGATTGCATGAAAACTCTATGTTAATGAAAATTGCACAAGACCCTACGCATGCAAATATAACCACCCCAAGCTTAGAACTTTGCAAAACCAAACTCGGGAAAATTACAAAAGAAAAGAGAAAATGCAGTTTTTAAAGGACAGTGCGAGAAGTGGTTACCTCCCCATGCTTAACTTAAAGCAAGGGTTAGACACTTTTATCGTTGAGGTTCAAATAACCTCTCCTTTAATGGACATGGACCTTGATTCTACGATCTTCTCATTGTGGTCTGGCGGCTGCCCTCCAATAGAACCTGCTGAAAACAAACTAAAAGGAAACAAAATATTTTTGTGCTTTTGAAGTTTTTCATTTTTTTTGTAGCCCAAAGGATTAGCAACACAAGTGATAAAAACATTTGCCTCATAAAGACCGGTTCATCTACCTAAGCACCACTCTCAAGTTGACAAACTAATTCTAAGAGTGCACATCTCTTAGGTTTGGATTAAGTGCATGTGAGACAAAATATAAAACACAAGTGTAGTTCCTAAGTGCCTAATAAAAACAGGTTCTCACATAAGGTGAGACACTTACTACAAAACAACTTTTATTCGGGCAGGGTTCAAATTGGAAAACATTACTGGGCACTAGTAGTTGAGACTTATCGAATGGAAGCAACCAAGTGGCTTGTGCGGATCTTCATACGGTTGGCACCATACTGTACACATCACCACATAAGGTTCAAGTCCCTGCGAAAACAACACACAAAATAAAAGCATCGATTCGGTATACGAATGGAGTCCGTATACCCAACCGGAAAAGAAAATAAAAGAAAGCATAGGTTGCTAAAGATTTATTGGTCAAGGAGCATCGAAGGTAATTATATGAGAGAACAAAGCAAATAATCGATTAGAAAATACCCCATCGACCTCAGACGTCGAAAATAAATCAAATGGGGGTATTATTGCCCTCATACGAGCACATGTACGACCGGGTACGGTCGTTCAATACACCATTTTTCGCTCTAGAAGTCCATGCTCAGCATCACCCTCTCATATGGGTGTGCATACGAGCGCAAGCACTCATGCGGAACACCATGTTTTGCTCTGTAGGTGTCGGTGTACTAAGTATTGGGCCACTAGTACCCCTTACTTGTGCACGGGCAGTTGTAGCCGTCCTCGCGGTAAGGCTTGCTGGGATCAGCTCGAGGTCGGTTTAAGTCATCAAGGAAATCATCAAGTCAGAGATCTAAGAATCAACAAATAAGCAAAGCTGGTAATCGAAGGCCAGCCTCCCCGGCAAGATCCTTTCCGGGATGGCCCGTGGAGCCCGGCAAGCCTCGGAGCCCGACAAGGCTTGGTTCCCAGCAAAGCTCGGCGCCCGGCAAGCCCTGGCGCCCGGCAAGGATTGGTGCCCGGCAAGGATCGGCGCCTGGCGAGATTCTGCCACTATGCCACCACTCCGGCACGGCGACAAAGCCTGACATTCTGGGTCCTTCTCTGGATGCGTGGCAATGCGCCAGTGGAGGAGAGCTTAAGCGGTGCTGATGGGATGGCCCCTTTTTCCATCCCCAAGAAAGTAAGGACACCTAAACGGACACCTCACGGTGCATTAAATGCGCCTGTCCTAATCCGTCAGGGGTTAGGTATAATACCCTGTAGCTACTTTACACCTCAATGTATGTACATTTTGCCACTGTGGAGACCCCTTTGAGCATATAAAAGGAGGCCCAAGGCAACTGCTACAGAGGAGGAGAACTTCTGGCCCATTCTGCATGCGTAGCTGCTCTTTGAACGTACTGTTCATTGCGAGCGCTCCTGAAGGCTGGGCTCAAGAACATCAATAAGAACACAAAGCAGGAGTAGGGTTTTACGCTGATCAGCGGCCCGAACCTGGGTAAAAACTTCCCGCGTCGATCACTGGTTCTGCTCTTTGCGTATACCTTTCCCCCCGCCGAATCGTAAAGGGATCTCTCGGGATCCCATAGGTGTCGTACGCCGACATCTTTGGCGCGCCAGGTAGGGGGGGTTGAAGGTTGCGTGAACCTGATCTGGTGGTAGACGTCCTAGTTCCTTCATCATCTTCATCGTCATGCCACCCAAGAAGAAGAACGCTGCGACAGCACAACCGTCCGGATCTGCTTTGCCTGCGCCTTCGCAGACAGGCGATGGTGTGGGTGCAGAAGGTAGAGGACTGGAACCCCCGCGGCGTTCTGGTGACCCAAGCCAAGCGAGCGGTATCGTTCGCAGTGGCAGTGGTAACTTGCGCGCCGCTGGGTCTAGAGATGGCATTGTGTTGCCTACGGGTGGCACAACAAACTCTAGAGATCGAAGAGCGCCCGCTGGAGCTCCCGCGCCGGCGCGAGCCTCGCAACCTATCCAGGTCGTGCGAGATGAGCGACATCATGGCGCTGGTGGTTCGGGGCGTCCTCACGAAAAGGTTTCTGCGCATAGATCCCAAGATGCGCGGGACCAGCATGCACACCGAGCTGCCGGCGAAGGTGGCGCGCGGTCGCGTGACCGTGGCGGTGCTCCTTCTAACTTAGTTAGGAGTCAGAGCACCTCACGCACCTCGCACCTGTCGCCGCCACCTACGCCAGCGGAAGCCTTGGCACGTGCACGGCTGCTCCTCGATTTTCCTCCCGCCCCGGAGAAGATGGAGGAGTGGCGAGCTACTATCCAGAGCCTTATCGGCTTCGCTAACAAGGATGGACCGCAAGAGGCAGGGCCCTCTCAGCGGAGGCCCATCGATCCGACGCGAGCCGGTGCAGAGAAAACCGGAGGTGGTGCAACTACGGTGCACTCTCCTCCGCGGCGTCAGCAGCGGCCGACGACTCAGCAAGTCGACCGCCATGAAGAAGTTTCCACGGCGTCGTCCGATCCACGGATGCGCCGTGATCAGCATCTGGTTCTCCAGGAACGAGGCAAGGAGGACGCTCGAACAACCATCGAGCGGCGACGGGAAGCGCGCTATCAGTCTGATAAGCGCGCGGGGCCGGTTGTCGACGAGCCCGCGCCAGGGAACGTAGGAGACTTGCCTTACGAGGTAGGACCTCCAGCGTTTACCCGTGAACTGCGGCAAGTCCAGTGGCCCAATCTCCGAACCTTCAAGCCAGAGGTCCCGGAGAAATATGACGGCAAGACCCATCCCTCGGAGTTCCTGAGCATCTACACCATTGCGGTGCAGGCTGCCGGGGGCCGGGATGACAAGATACTTGCCAACTACTTCCCGTTGGTGCTCAAACCCAACGTCAGGTCGTGGTTGATGCATCTGCCGGAGGATTCTATTTCTTCCTGGTCGGATCTGTGCCATCAGTTTGTTGGCGCCTTTGTTGGAGGCCACCAAGCTCCTGGCCAAGAAAGTGATTTGCACATCATCCCTCAGAAGGAGGGCGAGTCCCTGCGCAAGTTTATGCAGAGATTCAGCCGGGTGCAATACAATATTCCTGACGTTCATCCTGCCGCTGTCATTAGCGCGTTCCATCAGAACGTACGTAACCGCAGAATGCGGGAAGAGCTGGCAATGAACAAAGTCAGGAGTATCGCCGAGCTTTACACTTTGGCCGACAAGTGCGCTCGAGCTGAGGAGGGGAGGAAACTCCCCGGTGAGGCTGTTGGTGCGACAGGCGACTCAGAAGAAGAAGATGCCGTGGCTCCGTCAAGGAAAGGCCGGCGGCGGAATAGGAAACGCGGAGGCAAGGCCGTGCTTGCCGTCGAGGAATCCGGCAACCCTGGCGCCGCCAAGAAGGCCAAGGTTGGCGACCCCGGCAAGGATCTTGCCGGGTGCCCTTCCTGTCAGGCCTTGGCGGCTGCCGACAAGTCAGAGAACTCTGGCAAGCAGTACTGTAAGATCCATCGCACTAAGGGCCACGATCTCCAGGACTGCCGGCAAGTTGAGCAGCTTGCCGAAAAGCAGAAGGCCGAATACGAGAGGCAAGACAAGGAGAAGGCCCAAGATGGTGCTGAGGGGTCCGGCAGGAAACGCGATGGCCGAGGGGGTCGCCGCGGCAAGGCCAAACAGCAGAAGGATCGGCCCGCTCGGGGCCGAGATAAAGAAGGAGATGATGAAGAAGATGACGAATCCAGTGAGCAGGAATGCCAGAAGGCTACGGAGGCTATGTGCATTGATGGGGGTGCCTCGCTGCATTCTTCCCACCGCCAACTTAAACAGTGGATGCGGGAGGTTAATGCGCCAGAGCCATCCCCCGATGCATGTAGGCCTCTGAAGTGGTCCAGCACGCCTATCATCTTTGACGCCGAGGATCACCCTGATCGCACAACTGCGGTTGGGTGTTTGCCATTGTTGGTTTCCCCGACAATTTGCAACCTCAAGGTGACGAAGATGTTAGTTGACGGCGGGGCCGGCCTAAACTTAATATCACCAGACGTGCTCACAAAGCTTCAGATTCCCGACGAAGACCTCGAGGAAACAGTACGTTTCAAGGGGTCAACCCGGGAAGAACCCAGCCTAAGGGCAAGATCACGTTGCCGGTAACATTTGGCAGCGAGCTTAACTTCAGGACCGAAAAGGTGGTGTTTGATGTCGCCAAGATCCCCATGTCATACAATGGGATCCTTGGTCGGCCAGCGCTGGCTAAGTTCATGGCGGCATCACACTACGCATACAACGTCTTGAAGATGCCTGGGCCGTTGAGCGTCATCACTATCCATTCCGATAAAAAGGATGCGCTCATCTGTGCCGACCAACTTTACCGGGAAGCAGTTGCAGCACCTGCCATCAAGGCATCTGCTCCTGCCGCTGGAACTCCCGGGGGGAAGAAGAAGACCGGCAGGAACCTTGGCGCGAACTCCGGCAAGCGCACCTCCTCGGAGTGCTGCGCTTCCGTCGAGGATGCACCAGAGAGTTCCACCGGCAAGAACAAGAAGTCCAAGGCTGCCCCGCCGGAAACCAAGAAGGTGCCTGCCAAGGAGGACGGAACAGGGGGAACTTTCACCATAAGTTCCACCCTAGATGACAAATAGGAAAGCGCGCTCGTTGCTTTCTTGCGGGCGAATGTCGACGTGTTTGCATGGCAACCGTCTGACATCCCCGGCGTTCCTAGGAAAGTAATTGAGCACCACCTTGCTGTCTGTCCTCATGCGCGGCCCGTCAAGCAAAGGGTCAGGAAGCAGGCCTTGGAGCGGCAAGAATTCATCGCCGAAGAAATTAAGAAGCTGGAGGTGGCAGGACTGGTCAAAGGAGTGCTTTATCCAACCTGGTTGGCCAATCCGGTTGTAGTGCGGAAAGCGAAAGGGAAATGGAGGCTTTGTATCGATTATACAGATATCAATAAAGCTTGTCCAAAAGATCCTTTTCCTTTGCCGCGCATCGACCAGATTGTGGATGCCACCGCTGGTTGTGATCTCCTGTCCTTCCTTGATGCCTATTCAGGGTATCATCAGATTTTTATGGCAAAGGAAGATGAAGAGAAGACCGCCTTTATCACCCCATGTGGTACATATTGTTTTATACGAATGCCTTTCGGGTTGAAAAGTGCTGGTTCAACATTTGCCAGAGCAATCCAGATTGGTTTTGAGCCACAACTCCATAGAAATATGGGGGCGTATATGGATGATATAGTGGTCAAAACTAAGGATAAAGCAACGCTCATTCAAGACTTAGAAGAAACATTTGCGAACTTGCGCAAGATCAACTTGAAGCTCAATCCTGAGAAGTGCGTGTTCGGTGTTCCTTCCGGCAAGCTCCTCGGATTCTTTGTATCTTGCCGGGGAATCGAAGCGAACCCCGACAAGATCAAAGCCATTGAGCAAATTGAAGCGCCGAGACGCGTCAAGGATGTGCGTCGTCTTGCCGGCTGTGTTGCTGCTCTAAGCAGGTTTATTTCCAAATCTGCTGAGCGCGCCCTGCCCTTCTTCAAAATTTTGAAGAAGGCAGGTCCAATGAAATGGACTCCGGAAGCGGAGGCGGCGCTGCAAGGTTTGAAGAAATACCTTTCTTCTCCGCCGACGCTAGTCGCACCTAAACCACAAGAGCCGTTGCTGCTGTATCTGGCGGTAACAAATCAAGTGGTTAGTGATGCACTGGTGGCGCAGAGGGAAGCTGATGAGGAGGCAACATCAGTGGCAGGACCACCAAGTGACGCGGCAAGATCTTCCCCGGCAAGGGTTGATCCCGGCAAGACAGGATCTGCGCAAACAGAAGAGCCCGTGCAGAAGAAAAAGGTGGTGCAGCGCCCAGTTTATTTTGTTAGCTCCCTCTTACAAGGGGCTAGATCAAGATATTCTGGTGTGCAGAAGTTGCTTTTTAGCCTCCTTATGGCCTCGAGAAAGCTGCGCCATTATTTTCAAGCACATGAGATCACCGTCGTCACTCGCTTTCCGTTGCAACGGATTTTGCAAAATCCGGAGGCAACCGGCAGGATCATGGAGTGGGCGTTGGAGCTGTCCAGCTTTGGTCTTAAGTTTGAAAGTACTTCCACAATTCAGAGCAGGGCCTTGGCGGAGTTCATTGCAGAATGGACCCCGACGCCAGACGAAGAAATTCAAGAAACAAGTCTCCCCGGCAAAGAAATCGATCAGCAATGGGTTATGTACTTTGACGGGGCTTTTTCGCTGCAAGGCGCCGGTGCTGGCGTGCTGCTTGTCGCACCCACCGGAGAGCACCTCAAGTACGTAATTCAAATGCACTTTCCCCGGGAGAGCTCAACCAACAACACTGCAGAGTACGAAGGTTTGCTTGCCGGTCTTAGGATCGCGGCAGACCTTGGTATCAAAAAGCTCATTATCAAAGGTGATTCACAGCTTGTCGTCAGGCAGGTTAACAAGAGCTATCAAAGTCCATTGATGCAAGCCTACGTAGATGAAGTGAGGAAATTGGAAGAGCACTTTGACGGTCTCCAAATGGAGCATGTCCCTCGTGCCGAGAACAGCGTTGCTGACGACCTGTCAAAGCGTGCTGCCCTCAAGTTGCCTGTGGAACCAGGAACTTTTGTGCTCCAATTGACTCAACCATCCGTGGCGCCATCGATGCGGCAAGAAAAGAGAAGAAAGTTGAACTTTGGCCAGTACTTCCCGGCAGAGCTCCCCGGAGCCGCCGGCAAGGAAGTTGCCGGGATTGACACACCTGCCGGGGAACAACAGGCTCCGGCAGGGCCTCAGGCCCTTGCTGTCGAGACAAATGTTCCCCCGACGGACGAGATGCCCTTAGTCCTAGTTGTCGAGCCTCAGGCTCCAGCGTGGGCGCAGCATATTGTCCATTTCCTTCAGACAGGTGAACTCCCTGAGGAACAAGAAGAAGCGGGGAGAGTAGCCCGTCGGTCTGTTATGTACAAGTTCATCGATGACGTCCTGTACAGAAAGAGACCAAACGGTGTGAAATTGAAGTGCATTCCTCGGGAGGATGGACTAGAGCTGTTGGCAGAGATACATGGGGGCATGTGTGGTTCTCACATAGGGTCAAGAGCGCTTGCCGGGAAAGCATTCCGGCAAGGTTTCTTTTGGCCCACCGCCCTCCAGGATGCGACTGCACTAGTAACCAGGTGTGAAGCGTGCCAGTTTCATTCGAAGAAATTACATCAGCCAGCTCAAGCTCTTCAAACAATCCCTCTCTCCTGGCCATTTTCGGTCTGGGGGCTCGACATACTGGGCCCCTTCCCCCGTGCTGCCGGGGGCTTTGAGTACTTGTACGTTGCTATCGACAAGTTCACAAAGTGGCCGGAGGTGGAAGCAGTGAGGAAGGTGACAGCGCAGTCGGCTGTCAAGTTCTTCAAAGGAATTGTTTGCCGCTTCAGTGTGCCTAACAGGATCATCACCGACAACAGCACGCAGTTCACAAGTCGCACCTTCATGCAATACGTCCAAGAGCTTGGCAGCAAGATTTGTTTTGCCTCTGTTGCTCACCCGAGAAGCAACGGCCAAGCGGGAAGGGCCAATGCTGAAGTGCTGCGCGGTCTCAGGACCAGAACTTTTGACAAGCTGAAAAAGTGCGGAAGACGCTGGATTGATGAGTTGCCGGCGGTTCTTTGGTCAATCAGAACGACACCAAATCGAGCCACCGGCCAGACGCCCTTCACTCTGGTCTACGGAGCGGAAGCATTTCTCCCCACGGAACTCATATACGGATCTCCTCGAGTGCTCGCTTATGATGAGCTCGAGCAAGAGCAACTGCGGCAAGATAACGCTGTGCTCCTTGAGGAGAATCGTCTTCAGGCTGCTGTGCGAGCTGCACGCTACCAGCAAGCTTTGCGCCGCTATCATAGCCGCAAAGTTCATGCCCGAAGCCTTGAGGAAGGCGACCTTGTTCTTCGACGGATTCAGTCCGCCAAGAATTCAAACAAGTTGACGCCAAAGTGGGAAGGCCCTTATCGGGTAGTACGAGTCACCAGGCCTGGCGCTGTCCGCCTGGAGACCGAGGATGGCGTTCCAGTGAGTAATTCCTGGAATATCGAACATCTTCGCAAGTTCTATCCATATGGCGCGGTTGCCGGGGGCTCCCGGCAACCACCTTTTTGTACAAGTCTTGCCGGCAAGGCATGTGATCCTTTGTACAAAGCCAGGCGCAGACCCTGAGCACAGATGAATAAAATTAAGTGTTATACATTTCCTTATTGATTCTCATGTTCACATTCATATATACATGTTTGTCTAAGATGATGTATAACACCTGATCCCGGTAAGTTCTAACGAACCGCCAAGGTTTCATCTCTTTATTTTCTCTTCTTTCTTAAAGACAGAAGAATTCCTCGCGTGCACATTTGCCAGGGGGGGGGGGAAGGGAGACATGAATACCAGTTGGTGACGTTCGGAATCGTATGCTTGCTGGAGGAAGGACAAAGACAGAGAGCTAAGTCCTAAAAACTTAGAGCAAGTTTTTTCTTTTAGTACCAAGTTGCTTCCTTAGACGATTCCGATTCTTGTATGGAAAATCTGCACGCGAAGGAACCCTTGTTGTAATCAGTTGCGCCCTTATTTTGTTTCGAGTCCCCTCAACGATTTAAGTGGCTGCACTGAGAACGCCAAGGAGTCTTGCCGGCCGCTGCACCTCCGGCAGGCTGCTGAAGTCCCGCACCCAGCGCTCGCGGCAGGTTGCGCGCCGGCAAGTTTTTCAGTAAGCGTAGGATGAACTCCATACATAAAGGAATCAGACAAAGAAAGTAGCTAGCATGAGCCTAAACATAGTTAAATTATATTACATCCATGAGTTGCCGCAGTCCTAACTCGAGACTTAACTATCTTTTACATGAGATGGTGGCGGCAAGAATAAAAGGGAAGCACTCAATCCCTGCGCTGGCCTTCGATCCTTTTGATGGAGTCCACCTTCTCAAGGATCGGCGCGATGCACTTCTCAAGCGCCTCAACATTTGCATCCTTTGGAAGGTGGCCGAGTGCGCTGGAGAGATCGATGCCGGGATTGCTGTGCACCACCTTGAGGACCACCTTGCGAAGGACGGCCCGGCAAAGCCGGCGAGTCTCGTTCGCCAGTTGGGTCGCCCGGCTGGACTGGAGCGCCCTCAACGTGTTGATGATGCTTTCAAAGAACATCGTCAACCTGGCGCTTGGAGATATTCTTTCCTCGGAAGAATATCTGAAGTTCGACAAGCCCATGGTTGACAGTTCTGCGGTAAGCTTCTCCGCGGTGGCGATGAGACGGCCAGTCCAGATCTCCACTCCCTTTTCATAATCAGCCTGGGCAGCGGCAGCGCTCTTGAGCAGGTTCCTCTCTCCTTGGAGATCCTTGAGTAGAGCCTTCTCACGGGCCCTGCCGGCCTCGAGGGATTTCTGCAACGTGGTCAACTTCAGCTCCAGAACCGCAATATCATCAGCCGCAGAGGAGAGCTGCTTGGTCTTGCCGGACAGGGCGACTTGCATCTCCGCCAAGGAGTGGAGGGTTTTTTCCCTGTCCCCCTTGAGCGTCGAGAGCTCCTTGCCATGCTCGTCGAGATCCATCTCCAGCCTCTTCACTTTGTCACTCAGCTCGTTCTTGGCGGCCTCTGCAACTTCGGCTGCATCGACGGCCTCCTTGAGCTTGCCGGCGTGACTTGCAGTTAGAGCTTCGAGCGCCTCCTTGTGCTTCTGCTCCAGCTCCTGGGTCCGCCGCGCGACAAGATTTTCAATGTCTTCATCCTTGCTGCGAAGCTTGGTGGCGAGCGCCTGCTCACGAGCAGTGAGATCTTCCTCATGAGCATCAAGAGCAACGCGGCGCCCCGTCAGGAGGGCATCTTCAGCAGCAATCCTTTGAACAGCTTCATCATGCACCTTCTCCATGTCTGATTGCTTCAGGAGGATTTCATTCCACTGCTGGCTCACTTGTTCCCGGCCGGCAACCAACTCTTGGAGGGCCTCGGTGTGCCAGATCTGCATTTGTGCGACGCGCCTTTGAAAATCCGCTTCGGCTGCCTCGACAACTGCCATTCTGGAGTCCGCTTTGTCTTTCCGGGCGCGATGGAGAGCCTGGAGTTTGCGGAAGTTCTCGCCCATGGCCTGAAGGAGCTGATCCTCTTCAGATTTGCCGCTGCTAGTGCTGGGATTGTCGACAACTTCAAGCCCGGCAGCAGCGATGATTTCTTCGAAAACTTCTCCTTCGGCTGGTGCCCCAGCGCTTGCCGTCCCTGGCAAGTTGATGAATAGGTTTTCGCCAACCTTGAGGTACTTGCTAGATGAGGGCTCGTCAGATGTTGATGGCTGGTCTTCAGTGGCCGCCTCACCAGTGACAGGGGGCTCCGCGGCCGATGCAGCGCCTGGCGCTCCTGCGGCAGGAATGCCGTCAGTATGGTCCCCAGCCTCCCTGTCACCCTCTTCAGCAGGTTCTTCCGTGATTTCCTTTCGTGCTGTCTTGGCGGCCTCCCCGTCAAGAGCATCACCGGCCCTGGCGACATCATCCTTGGTGGCCTCACTGGCAGTGATCCTGTCCGCTTCGGCAGCAGCATCCCTGGCGGTCCCCTCGATGACGGCATCGACGTCCATATGTTCCATCTCAGAGAACTCTGAAGGGAGAAGGAGAAGGTCAGAATAAGATCGAGTTTTTAAATTTTGAAGTGATCAAAGATAAAGAAGTAAGGGGAAAAGAATAACTAGCACTTTGAGGCGATCGAGTACCTGCGTCGGGCTGTCGAGAGGTAGCTTCGCCTCTCCCGGCAACTCCGGTTGCTGGGGGTGAGTTGCCGGAGTCCGTGCTTGTCGGCTCCTCCTCAATCTGGACGGGCTCGTCGGCAGGATCTCTTGCCGGAGATGTGCTTGTGGGCGGAGCGGTCGATGAAGGAGGCACAATGGGGCAATCCTCTCCTTGTTGCCGTTCTTCTCCTGCGAACCCGAAGATATCAGCGACAAGAATGGAAGCCTCGGCACCAGCCAACAGAAAAAGGGACAATGAACTTACGCTGGGGGCTGCGTTGAGGACTAGGCTCCGGGCTCACGATGACGGTCTCTGGCACGCTAGTGGAGCCTGCCGGGGGCTCGTCGCCCGTAGAAGTCCTTGACCTCTTCGCCATCCTCTCCAGCAAGGTTTCTGTGTCACTGCAGAAGCAATACAAGCAAGTCAGTAAAGATTGATGCAAGATTGGAAGGTAAAAGCTGTGGCAAAGTACTTACTCTTCTTCCTCTCACTCCGGACTAAAGCCGGAGATGTCGAAGTCGACCTCCGTTGCGGTGTCTGAGTGGGGAGGCGGAGGAGGAGTCCTAGGCCGCTTGGCTGTGGCAGGCGCCGGGGCAGCTTCCGGTGCGGTGGTGCGAGACCCTCCTGCCACCCCAGCAGTGGCCGCTGGTGCGGGCCTCGCACGCCGTGCGGGCTGTTGACGGGCCCCCTGCCGCGGTCTGGTCTTGCCGGCCACTTTCTTGCCGGGGGCTTCGCCGCTCGAAGAGGGCTGGCTTGCCGGGATGTCAGACGCAGCCTTCCGAAGAACACGCTTCGCCTTCTTCCTCGGGGAAGGGGGCTCTTCTCGAGTCTCTTCTTCTTCGACTGAGTCCTCGCCAGACGAGATTTCAGCGGCTGCGCCGCTCTCCTCCCTGGCAACCTCGTCCTCCCCGGCAGGCTTCGTCTCCATTACCACCTCTGCCTCGCTGGCTTCCCACTCTGTGAAGCCAACGCTGCCGGCCTCGGCGGCAAGATTCGCTTCCTCCACTCTGGTAGCAATGTATGCTACCTCCTGATCGGTGGTGGCACGAATAAGATCTGACTCTTGCCGGACAGGCTTCTCCATCAGATTGTCGAAGAATTTCTGCGCTTCTTCCTCGCTTGGCTCGACCCAGGTCGGGTCAAGGCCGTGGGCGTTGAACATCGGCAAGAAGGCAATGATCGACCCCAGTGCAGAGTTGTTGCACAAGGGGACGATCCTTGCCGGCAGCCGGTGCTTGTCTTCGTGCTGGAATAACTTTTGGCGGAGAGCGCCAAGCTGCATAACAGTCAAGTTGTTGTTCAGCCCGGGGCGCAGCCTCATGACATCCGCTGCGTTCTTATACTCCCAGGCTGGCCTCCCCCTATTCTGCAGAGGGGCGATGCGGCGGCGGAGGAAGTCGAAGCCGATCATCTCCATTGTCAGCCCGGCAGCCTTCAAGCGGAGGATCCTGGTAGTGGCTATTGTGAGCTTCTCGTCTTCTGCGGCGAGATCGCCCCAATCCTTGCCGCGGACCACCTTCTGTCGCCAGGGATGGCAAAAAGGATGAGGATCTGCTTCCTGGATCCAGCACCATTCGGCCCGCCACTCGTCCCACTTTTCGCGGTAAACTCCATCTGGGTATATCTCTTTGTTCCAGGCCCTTGGAATCCAAGCGATAGATCCAGAGAGAGCCTCTCCTTTTTGGATTCGAGGATAGAAATAGTGGCGGAAAAGAGCAGAATTGGGGATCACGCCGGCAAAATTTTCACAAAGATGGGCAAAGATCGACATGCAAAATACGGCATTCGGCGTGAAATCAAGAAGGCAGAAGCCGTATGTATACATGATGTCGTTGAAGAAATCGGAAAAAGGTGGACAGAGCCCGCAATAAAAGTACGCAGTGAAGAAGGGGTATCTGTCCGATCCGCCTTTGGAATTAGCACCTGGGATTACGCTTGTAGCGGGGTGAGCTTGTGTTCCCTTCGCCCACATGCATTGGTATCGCCCCTTCAAGGTTTCGGCGTCGAGCGTCGGAGGGAAGACGACGAGCCTCTTCCGCATCTTCACCAGCTCGCTTTCCGGGACTTCAGCCTTTGGCTCCTTGTCCGTGCCCTTGCCTTTGCTAGCCTTGGGCGGCATGGCGACCGTGGAGATAGAAGCCGGAGGACGGAACGAGCGCGGGAGCGGCGAGCAGAAGGGAAGGAAGGTTTCGCTCTGAGCTCGAGCAGAGGAAGGCGATGGCGATAGCCAGATTGGGAAGAAGAGGGGGGTGAATGGGTTTGCGCCTCCACGACTTCTCCTTTTTATGGGGAAGGAGCGGGGCCACCTTGTTTACCCCCCAATATGAATGCGCCTCTGTGGGCGCGAAACAGTTTGCAGCCTTTTTTTGGCACACTTCTCACATCGCACGCTCCGTGCGCGTAGTGGGGGCACAGTAAAACGAGATATTTACAAGCAGTTAATTCCCTGCCACGCGTGCCCGTGCACTGTTTGGGCCTAGCCCAACAACGGCTCGCACTCGTGTATGGCCCAGGCCGGGGGGCTCCTGTCGGTGTACTAAGTGTTGGGCCACTAGTACCCCTTACTTGTGCACGGGCAGTTGTAGCCGTCCTCGCGGCAAGGCTTGCCGGGATCAGCTCGAGGTCGGTTTAAGTCATCAAGGAAATCATCAAGTCAGAGATCTAAGAATCAACAAATAAGCAAAGCTGGTAATCGAAGGCCAGCCTCCCCGGCAAGATCCTTGCCAGGATGGCCCGTGGAGCCCGGCAAGCCTCGGCGCCCGACAAGGCTTGGTTCCCAGCAAAGCTCGGCGCCCGGCAAGCCCTGGCGCCCGGCAAGGATTGGTGCCCGGCAAGGATCGGCGCCTGGCAAGATTCTGCCACTATGCCACCACTCCGGCACGGCGACAAAGCCTGACATTCTGGGTCCTTCTCTGGATGCGTGGCAACGCGCCAGTGGAGGAGAGCTTAAGCGGTGCTGATGGGATGGCCCCTTTTTCCATCCCCAAGAAAGTAAGGACACCTAAACGGACACCTCACGGTGCATTAAATGCGCCTGTCCTAATCCGTCAGGGGTTAGGTATGATACCCTGTAGCTACTTTACACCTCAATGTATGTACATTTTGCCACTGTGGAGACCCCTTTGAGCATATAAAAGGAGGCCCAAGGCAACTGCTACAGAGGAGGAGAACTTCTGGCCCATTCTGCATGCGTAGCTGCTCTTTGAACGTACTGTTCATTGCGAGCGCTCCTGAAGGCTGGGCTCAAGAACATCAATAAGAACACAAAGCAGGAGTAGGGTTTTACGCTGATCAGCGGCCCGAACCTGGGTAAAAACTTCCCGCGTCGATCACTGGTTCTGCTCTTTGCGTATACCTTTCCCCCCGCTGAATCGTAAAGGGATCTCTCGGGATCCCATAGGTGTCGTACACCAACAGTAGGGCTGCTCATCGTGGCCACCAGGTCATACGACTGCGCATATGAGCGCGAGCGCTCGTGCGGTAGGCCGTCTTTCCTTCTGGTCTTTTTCTGCTCGTGGCCACAAGCTGATACGGGCGCCGATACGACCGTGAGCGGTCGTATGGTACGCCGTCTTTTTCCCTGGAGCTGCAAAACTTTGTGATTTTTTTTGTTCTTCCTCCTCATGTTAGTCAAATAGCATTTTTGCATCAAAAATAAGAGGAGGTGTGAAGCAAAATATTGGGCTATCGATATGCTAAATTTTTACCGACAAAGATTATTCCAAGACCAATTCTAATAGCAACTATGAAAAAACAAAATAGAAGTGTCAATGCAAACATGAATGCTACTAGACTCAAAGACATAAATCTAAGAAAGACACCTACTTACTTCCGGGTTGCCTCCCAAGCAGCGCTTTCTTTATAGCCATGTAGCTGGGCTTTAGTGCTCCGATAGGTCATCCACTGAGATTCCAAGGGATATCAACCCCGAGCATGATACCTGACTCCGACCAGGGTTTAGAGCACCTCATAGTAGAGTGTGGTCGGAGTCGTACATGCTTACGGTGCATCGGCATCATGTAGGAAAAGAGATTCTTTCTCTCAAGCGAGAACCGATGCACCGAGCTAGATAGGCGTGTCTTCTTATAGTTCTTCAACGAGAGGGTTAGAGACGTATACATAAACTTTAAGAAATTACCTTGGCTACCTTCCTAGGGGAACACTTCATAAAATTCTTTGTTTGGAGTGGGTTGGTCACCACTCCCTAATGGTTTCCCCTGCATAAGAAGATCATTCAATGAAGCATAGTTGGACATTAGAACAGGTAAATCAAAAGTATTTTCCTCCTCTAGTTCATCACTATCGCTAACACTAGACGTCTCAACCAGAGGGTGACAATCCTGCAAGTCAAGTTCATTAACTTCAAGTTCATCCAAACTAGAGTCATCATCATACTCTTGTTCCTGCACGTTAGTATCTTTTTTATCAGAAAGATATTCTCGACAATAATAATTGATGTTATCCACCACATAATATATCCAATCAATAATTTCATCTTTCCTGCGATCTTGAACGGCTTCGATCTCAGCAATTAATTTCCATGCACTTGTGCTTAACACATACCGCATGATTTCCTCGGTGGCATTCTTACTACTGTTGTAGTGTGTTACCACCTCATCATAGGTTTTTGTGCACTGGAAGTCAAGATGTTTCGGAGACCGGCAACATCTACAAGAAACTTCATCCATAGAACATAGCATATATGCACATGTATTTAAAAATTCTAGCAGTTCTAATGTATTCATAGACTTTAATATCTTCTTGAGAGTTGTATCATCAAAGAACTCAGTGAGTGTGTGCAAAAGTTTACTTTTGGGAGTGGCAGGTGGGCTTTCATCCACTTCTTCTTCCATGAGGTTTTCTTCTTCTAGGCACACTTGTTCATCCATGATAATTTGTTCTTCATGACCCCCTTTTGTTGGCTGCAAGTTAGTTTGATATATATATAAGAAATGTTCTCTTACCATTCCTTGCAACCATGTATCTAGGGGTGCTTCTGGCTCTTATTTTGCATCCTTTTTTTCATCCTTCCACAGATCCTGCAAAAGGCTCATTTCTTTCGAGGTGGCTAACCTCTCCGGAATAGTCATAACCAAAGCATTATCATGGAAATTATCTCTGCAAGCATGGTGAATAGGATGCAATTTCCTATAAGCACTACCAAGCACCATGTCATTTATCCATGCATCTCCCATATAATGTAAAACTTCATCGACACCATAATAAAGTACTAACTGAAGAACTCCAATAGTAGCATTGCATTTATCTCTCCTATTATAAATTCCTAGTATAGGATCAACATTGTACTTACATTGATAAGCGTAGTGCCCTTTCATTTTACAATCTTTGCACGCTACAAAGTACACATAGCATGTAATTGGTGCCCATTCCAGTAATGCTATCCATTTTTTTATCTTCCCATTGTTGATAGCCATAGGTGTAATATGGTCTCTCTTCTCCTCCATTGCAGATTTTAGATTTTCCTGAGTAGACATCTCAGAAGACATGATTAGTAGATTTTTGCAAACAACAGAAGTAAACTAAATGTGAAGAGGAAAGTAATAGCCAAGCGCTATGCTCCACGGCAACGGTGCCAGAAAAAGCTTGATGTCCTGCAAGTGCGCAGGGTTATGTAGCAATTTCATGATAAGTAAGGTTTATCGATCCCATAGGGAGCGAATAGGTTGGCACCACAATCCCTGCAGCTGTGTCTTCACTTACACAACCACGTTCACACCCAAACCGGAGTTTCTTAAGTAAGTTGCAAGGGAAAGGTAAAAACCAGGAATTAAACTAAGTACTAGAGAGAACGAAAAATAAATACTAAACTAAATGGAGGAAATAAACTAAGAGAAGTATGTGATGCTTTAGATGAGATTGCTGGCATCTAGGTACGGTCTCGTTCGGTATTGGCGTAGAATGGAGATAGGGTTTTACGACTATGTCACGTTGTGACTAAGTCGGTACCTGCATCATAGGATACGGTGGTCTAGTTCTGGTGGGCGGTCCTTCACATAACATTATCTCTCAAGATGCACTGTATTAAGATAACTCATTCATCCTACTTCATGTCCCATACCGGAGGCGGCTAAGACAAAGACATTAAGTTCCTCATGGTTTGAGGACCGGACGAAGGCATTAGGTTCTATGGACAACCGTGCTCCTAGAATAATTGTGTCCCCCTCAAGATATTTGCACCTGCCACATCGCAGGCCAATCGGTTTGTACAACCATCTATATACTTCGTGTGTGGCCTGGGGAGTTGGATGTCTCCAACTACGCCAATGGATAGGACATCTCCCATCACTAGATTACCGAAATGTAAATAAGAAACACAAAGCAACACGCATAATTAAACAACACATATCAAATAACCACCTACTAACCGACCTACCCATAGCCAACAATTACTCAAATAACATCACATATAAAGGGTTTCAAGATGTACGTGGCATGGAAGAGTCACCCCATGGTCCTAATCGATTGTGCATTTGCATTCAAACGCAAATCTTAAATAATGCACAAATTTAGGGGGAGCTCTTGCTTATCACATACTTCTGAAAGCAACGATGTTATTCAATGGTTATATCCTATGTCAAAGCTTTGATCTATATGTGGTCATCAATTACCAAAAAGGGGGAGATTAAAAGTGCAACTAAACCCTTGGTCATTTTGGTAATTCATAAGAACATATACATCTTTGAAATAATGCATATTCAAAGAATATTTCAGGAAAGTTCAATCTAGGTATGGCTATGAGATGTGGATGTAGATCCCTCAAATGCAAAGGAAAAAAAGCATTAGCAAAAGCTCCAAGACTCTTGATAACCCACAAGTATAGGGGATCGCAACAGTTTTTGAGGGTAGACTATTCAACCCAAATTTATTGATTGGACACAAGGGGGGCCAAAGAATATTTGCAACTATTAGCAGTTGAGTTGTCAAGTAAACCACACCTGGAGAACTAAATATCTGTGGAAGAGTGATCAGTAGCACAGTAATATGGTAGTTTGATAGTAATAGCAAAGTAGCAATAGTAACGATAACAGTGACAGTAGCAGTTTTATAGTGATTGTAACAACGGCAGCAATAGTAGTAACTTAGCAAAGATCAATATATGAAAAGCTCGTAGGCATTGGATCGGTGATGGATAATTATGCTGGATAACATTCATCATGTAACAATCATAACCTAGGGCGACACAGAACTAGCTCCAATTCATCAATGTAATGTAGGCATGTATTCCATATATAGTCATACGTGCTTGCGATAAGAACTTGCATGACATCTTTTGTCCTACCCTCCCGTGGCAGTGGGGTCCATAAGGAAATCTAAGGGATATTAAGGCCTCCTTTTAATAGAGAACTGGAACAAAGCATTAATACATAGTGAATACATGAACTTCTCAAACTATGGTAATCACCAGAATGAATCTCAAATATTGTCACCTTGGGGTATGCGGATCATAACACGTAATAGGTGCATATAACTTGCAAGATAGGATCAAGAACACAAATATATTCGTGAAAACATAAAGGGTTTAGATCTAAAATCATGGCACTCGGGCCCTAGTGACAAGCATTAAGCATAGCAAAGTCATAGCAACATCAATCTCTGAACATAGTGGATAGTAGGGGTCAAGCCCTAACAAAACTAACTCAATTACATGATAAATCTCATCCAACCCATCACCGTCCAGCAAGCCTACAAAGAAATTACTCACTCCCGGTGGTGAGCATCATGAAATTGGTGATGGAGCATGGTTGATGATGATGACGGCGTCGAATCCCCCTCTACAGAGCCCAGAACAGACTCCAGATCAGTCCTCTCGATGAAGAACAGGAGGTGGCGGCGGCTCCATATCGTAAAATGCGATGATTCCTTCTCTCCTGATTTTTTTCTGGACGAATAGGTACTTATGGAGTTGAAGTTAGGGTTGCGGGAGCTGCCAGGGGCCCACAAGCCTGCCAGGCGCGCCCCCTGGGCTTGTGGCGCCCTGGTGTCCCCCCTCTGGTATTTCTCTTCGCCAGTATTTTTTATATATTCTGAAATAATTCTCCGTAAAATTTCAGCTCCATCCAAGAACTTTTATTTCTGCACAAAAATGACACCATGGCAATTCTGCTGAAAACGGTGTCAGTCTGGGTTAGTTCCATTCAAATCATGCAAATTAGAGTCCAAAACAAGAGCAAAAGTGTTTGGAAAAGTAGATACGTTTGGGACATATCAACTCCCCCGAGCTTAACTCATTGCTTGTCCTCAAGCAATTCAGTTGACAAACTGAAAGTGATAAAGAAAAACTTTTACAAACTCTTTTTGTTCTTGTTGCTTTATATATGCTTAAATAATGTTCAAGTTTTCAACAAATATTATGAACTAACAATATTCATGATAACATTTAGGTCTCACATTTACTCATACCAATGACATAACCAACTAGCGAGCAATAATAAGATATCTTGGATGCCAACAATTTGTCAAAACAATCATGATACAATATGATAACATGGTATCTCGCTAGCCCTTTCTGAGACAGCGAAACATAAATGCAGAGCACCTCTGAAGTTCAAGCAATGACTAAATATTGTAATTCATGGTAAAAGAGATCTAGTCATGTCACACTCAACATTAACTATACTCAATGCATAAGAATGGCAATAGTGCTCTCCAACTCATCCTTGAATGAGAGGGTGATGACTCAACAATAAAAGTAAAATAACATAAAAGTAAATGGATAGGCCCTTCGTAGAGGGAAGCAGGGATTTGCAGAGGTGCCAGAGCTCAAAGCTTAAAACAGGGATGTGTATAGTTTTGGGAGGTATGCCTTTCCTGTCAACGTCACGACCGAGAGTTTTCAATATCTTCCATGCTAAACACATTAGCGCCGGTTCCCAAGTGGAAAGGTAAAGTTTACTCCCCATCAGCCGACAAACACAATCCATGGCTAGCCAAATCCTTGGGTGCCCTCCATACCAACAACTTTCCGGGGGAGTTTGTTTCATTATTATTTTTATCATGGGACTGGGCATCCCGAATACCAGCCCCTCTCGTGTAAGGACAAGTGAATAAACACTCATCATGAGAATAATCCGCCTAGCATGGAAGATACTGACTGCCCCTTGTCGCTCCATGAGTGGTACAGGCACACAAAATAGATGCTTATTTGAATGTTTAGAGGTGGCACACGGAAATTTACTTGGAACTGGAGAATAATAATGTATATAGGTAGATATAGTGGACTCATCTAGAACAACTTTGGTTTTAGGGATTTGGATGCACAAGTAGTATTCCCACTTAGTACAGGCGAAGGCTAGCAAATAGATTGAGAAGCGACCAACCAGAGAGAGAAAACGGTGATAAACATGCATTGAGAATAATTAACATTGAATACGAGCATGAGTAGGATATCAAATATCATGAACATAAATATCATGGAGGCTATGTTGGTTTTGCATCAACTACATGCGTGAGCATGTGCCAAGTCATGCCACTCGAATCATTCAAAGGGACATGCCATACTATCATACTACATCATAACTATTTTAATGCATGTTGACACTCAAGATAAATCATTATCCACTCCTAGATATTTAAACATGGCATGAGCAACTATAATCTCTGATTGTCATCGCAAACAAGTTTACTCATAATAGGCTGAATCAAGAACGATGAGCTAAACACATTTACAAAAACAAAACAAGAAGAGTTCATACCAACTTTTCTTCACCTCAATCACTTCATCAAATCATCGTCATTATTGCCTTTCACTTCATGACTGAATGATATGAAAATAATAATAGTGCAAGTGTGTCGTGGACTAAGCTGGAATCTGTAAACATTTTATTCAAAGGAGAAGACGAGGTAAAATGGGCTCTTTGTTAGATCAACAATAATGCATATGAGAACCACTCAACAATTTCATCGTGGTCTTCTCCTTTCGACAACTCAAAGAAAAGAAATTTAGAGAAACACACTGAAATATTTTTGGAGTTTTTGTTTTCTGAAGAAAGAAAATTAAAGAAGGAAAGAAAAACAAAAAAAGAGAAAAACTATTTACACGGGAGAGCTCCCAACAAGTAAAAGAAGAACCAGAAATCTTTTTGGGTTTCCTTTTAATACTACGTACTACTAAACAGGAAAGAAAAACCGAAAAGAAATGAGAAATGTTTTTGGGTTTTCAATGTTTTTGGAACACACAAGAAGAAGACGGAAAAAAAACTAACATGGATATACAATAAAAAAGGATGAACACCGACAACTAGAATGAAATGTGTGAGCATGAATGTAATGTCGATGAGAAATATGTACTCCCCCAAGATTAGGCTTTTGGCCTAAGTTCGTCTACGGACACGGATCAAAGTATCCCTCTTCAGGATAGTGCGGAGGCTCCTGAGGGTCCCACATGTAAGCGGGGTCCTGGGGATCCCACTGGTAAACAGGCTCTGCGGCCGGCTCAGGCTAAGTTCTTGGCTCTAGCTCGTCCACTTGGGGCGGTACCAAGCCCCAATAAGCATAAATGTCATCCGGCATAATAGTGTACCTGCATAGAGAAAGATCAAACAAAGAAGGTGCAGGAAGGGTGATAGTCTCAGGAGTGCCCTGACTGAAAACCAAGTTATACCGAAATCGTGGCGTGCCACTGTTAATAAAATCATGTCCAACCATGCTAGCATAATCAAGGTGTCTAACAGGTAAAAGCTTCTCCTCAACCTCATCATGCTTAATATGAATCCCAAAATGTCTAGCGAGGCGGGAGGCGTAAATGCCACCATAAATGACTCCCTTCGAGTGGTTAGTGTGTAACCGTCGAGGAATCATAGCACCCAAACTAAAAGTTTTTTCACGATAAAGAGCATGGCGCAAAATAGAAAGGTCTGGCGAGCTGAGTGATCCACTCTCCCACCATCCAGTGAAACACCTCCTAGCAAATAATGAGTAGTAATGCAAAACGGGAAAATGTAAACTAGCAACTCAAGCCTCAGAAACTCCTCTCATCTCCCCCACAGTAATTTCGGATATAAAATCTGCAACATCATGGGAATGTGGCTCTATAGGGCTGCCTTCAGGTGGAATCAAGCAAGCCTCACAAAACTCATCAAGTGTCATCACCTAGGAATATCATATAAGTTGAATGTAACAGTGGTGGCTCTCTCCTAGAGTGGAAGTGTGAAAGATTGAGAACAGGGGTCTAGAGGGGGGGTGATTAGACCCTTAACAAACATAAGTGGCAGTTTTTACAATTCTTCAAGTTAAGGTTGAGTTTAGCACAAGTTAATAGGGACACAATACATTTCATACAAACATGACAAGAGTATAGGCAGCGGAAAGAGTAAAGCATGAAATTGCAAGGATGCAAAGGACATGGGAAATGGAGTGTGCAAACATAATGGAGACACGGAGATTTTTGGCAAGGTTCCGATAGGTGGTGCTATCATACATCCACGTTGATGGAGACTTCAACCCATGAAAGGTAACGGCTGTGCGAGTCCATGAAGGGCTCCACCCACGAAGGGTCCACGAAGAAGCAACCTTGTCTATCCCACGATGGCCAACGCCCACGAAGGACTTGCCTCACTCAGGTAGATCGTCACGAAGTAGGCGATCTCCTTGCCCTTACAAACTACTTGGTTCAACTCCACATCATGTCGGAGGCTCCCAAGCGACACCTAACCAATCTAGGAGACACCACTCTCCAAAAGGTAATAGACGGTGTGTTGATGATGAACTCCTTGCTCTTGTGCTTCAAATGATAGTCTCCCCAACACTCAACTCTCTCTCACAGATTTGGCTACGATGGATGAGGGATTTGAGTGGAAAGCAACTTGGGGAAGGCTAGAAGTCAAGATTCAAATGGTAGGAATGGAATCTCTTGATCTCAACACATGAGTAGGTGGTTCTCTCTCAGAAAATGAATGGTGGAAGTGTCGGCACGTTCTGATGGCTCTCTTACTTAGTAAGAGGAGGGTGGAGGGGTATATATAGCCTCCATACAAAATCCAACTGTTACACACTTTTGACCCAACTCGGTGGCACCGGTCAAAAATCTAGGTGGCACCGACCTGTGTAAAAATATGAACGTTAGGAATCTCGATGGGACCGACTGGAACATTCGGAGGGACCGATGGCCAAGGGCTTAGGGCAAACCTCATCTCGATGGTGCCGATTGCATCATCTCGGTGAGACCGAAGTGAAGCAATAAGCAACAGAGAATCGGTCAAGCCATCTCGGTGAGACCGATTGCAATTTTTGGTGTGACCAAAACGATTGCAATAGGCAACAGAGAGCTAGCAAGGCCATCTCGGTGGGGCCGAGATCCATATCAGTGGATCCGACTTGTTAGGGTTTTGGCAGTGGCTAAGTCTAGATGAACTCGGTGGCTCCGGGTAAGAAATATCGGTAGGGTCGAGTTGGATTTTAGGTTTTGGACATATTTGGATAGAGAAAGTGGCTGAGGGTTTTGGAGCAATATCACTAAGCACTTGAGCAACAAGATCATTAAGCAACACCTCATCCCCTTTTAATAGTATTGGCTTTCCTATGGACTCAATGTGATCTTGGATCACTTAACCAAAAATGAAGAGTCTTGAGCTTTTTGCCAATCCATTTCCTTAGCATTTTGAAGGGGTCCACAATCCTCTTGTCCTTGCCATGCGATTGTTGAACTTGTTTGAAATATACTAGATAAAAATATTAGTCCAACAAAAGATATGTTGACATTAATTACCAAAACCACCAAGGGAGCACTTGTGCTTTCAATCTCCCCCTTTTTGGTAATTGATGACAACATACATCAAAGCTTCAAGCCAATGATATGATGAGTAGTACATTTAAAGCTTTGGAGAAACATGTAACTTGCATAAGCTCCCCCTGCATGTGTGCAATCATGTAATGATAGAATTGAAAGACATGTGAATGCATGACATGATAGAGTAAGTAATGAGTTACATGTATCTTGGCTATATGCATCAGAGCGAAAAGAAATAAGAAATGTACCTTCATGTTTATGATTCCCTCTTGCAAACAATATGCGCAAAGGCAAGAGATCATCATGCACATGAGTGAGATGCATATACTTACCTTGTGGTCCTTGAACTGACTCTTGAAGAAGCAAGCTTGATAAAACAGGGTTAGGTAACACAAGAGAGCTACAAATGGTGTCGTCTCCTCTGAGGCGACTCGGGGGCAACCCTAGCACCGCTGCTCGCGCTTCCTCCCCTCTCTTCCTTCCCTCCGCCACTGCCAGAGGGGCTCGCTGCGCTCACGCGCGGCCTTGATGAAGGTGGCGGCGGGGGATCTGGCGCCTCCTCCCTAGGTGGAGGGCTGCGGTTCCGGGGGCGGTGGCCCCGGCCGGTGGCGTGCGACGTGGCCTGGGCGGCGGGCGGTGCCGACGGGTGCTGGTGGGCGGCCTCCACGGCTGCGTGGGCAGGTGGTGGCCGCGGATGTCGGTGCTGCGGTGGCGCCTCGCTGGCCGCCGGTCCACCTTGGAGAAGCATTGGTGCCGCCCGATCTACTCTGTTCGGTGCCAGCGCCGTCCCCGGTGGCTGTGGTCGGTGTTTCTTGGTGATTGTTGGCCGGATCTGGCGTTTGGGCAAGGGTCTGGGGGAAACCCTTGGCCGGCGCGGCGGCCCCCCAAAGTCAACGCCTTTGGCGCCGATCCCCTTCTTGGAAGCTTTGGGGTGGTTCCTCTCCCATTCGCCTCCCCCCTGAGCTCCGGCGAAAGTCAGCACTCCCCTGATCTGGGCGTCGATGACACCTCGGTGGCGTGCTCCTTCTTGAAGGCAGCAACCGGGATTTGGTCTTGGGGGTGGAGCGGCTGGTGGCTTGGCTCTGAAGCACGACGTCCTGGTCTTCCTGCTACTTCTTGCTCGGCTTCGCCCGGTGCATAGTGATGCCTTCTTTGGTCATCTCCATTGGTGTGTGCCTTCATTCGACAGCTCACGTCCCGTGCTCCGTGCTGCCACTGCCGGCTCGGTGCTCGTCTAGTTGGTCCGCTGGTCAGTTCCGTCTACTTCTCCTATGGCAGCTGGACACCTTGAGTTGGGCTTTGTGGTAGCCATTCTGCTGTTCGCCGGTGCGTCACTCATCGAGCCTGGGTGATAGGGTAGTGGCCCTTTGCGACAGTGGAGACAACTCAAGTGTTGTCCATGTTTGGCTTATGGATGTAGCCGGCGCTCGATGCTTGCTCGGTGTGGCCCTCCTTTTGTGTTCTTAGTTGGCTAGTTGGTGTAGGCGTAGTGCTGGCCGTCATCATCGGTGTTTCTTCTGTTGCCATTGTGTTGTTCTACCTAGTGCCTTGTATCTTCCTTTCCGCTTTGCTTTGCATTTCATATGTATCATGGTGCCTTTGTAATCCTGGCCGGTTGATGGCTTTGTTAATTAAAAGTCGGGCTAGGTTCGAGCTCTTCTCGGGCTCGGCCGGCGCCTTTTCTCTAAAAAAAGAGAGCTTCAAACAAGAAAGAGACTTCAAGATTCAAAAGAGTACCAAGACTGGGATGACATGTAATAGGTGAGTACCGCAGAGTGAGTACTTCATTTGAATATAGACATGTCCCCAAAGAAATAAAGATTTGCAATGAATTTCAAGTATTTTTCTCCCCTAAACTGAAACTTCATCTCCCCCTGAATCTAGCATTGGATAATGGGAGTAGGTAGGGTGAGATGAAATCAGAGCGGAAATAAATCAGAGCAGATAAAGGCTCAACTAAAATAAACTAATATGTCTCTCCCCTCTTAAAGACATGTGAATTCTCTCCTCTTATGATAGTGCATCTCTCTTCCTTTCTTAGAAGAGCTCTGTAACGATAAGCTTTGATGTGCTCTCTCTGATAAGCTTTGATGTGCTCTCTCTCCCCCCTTTGACATCAATTTCCAAGAAGGGTATGCTTCATGGATACGAGTCAAGAGAGTATGGTCCTGGAGAGACACAACTAAGCAGAGTGCAACTTTAGATGCAAGTAGAGGAAAAGAATCATTGAGTGGAGCTAAAAATAAGAATCAGTAACAGATGGCAAAAAGTTTTCTCAGCAGTAAAATCGGTGGCGCCGATTCATGTCGATCGGTGACTCTGAGATAGTAGAGTCACAGAAGAAGCACATCGGTGAGACCAAGTTAGTTTGTTTCGGTGGAACCAATGAACTGTGGACAAGTAGAACTTGTGCTTCGGTCTGGCTGATAGGCTTTGGATCGGTGGGACCTAGTTCAATGTAGTGGAAAAATTTGTCATCTCAGCTCACTTGCAATTGAAATTTCACAAGGATTTTCAAGGATTTTTGATAGAATTTGCAATGAATTTGACACTTAAAAAGGAAAATAGAAAGAGATCTAGATGAAGTTTTTTAATAAAATACAAGGAAACACTCTAGCAAAATAAATGCAAATAGAATGTAACTAAGAGACGAAAACTCTAGAGAACTTCATCTAGAGAAGGTCGGCGACAAATTCACCTATGTTAGAGTATATTGACTTAGGAGTCAAGTGAGTGCACTTGATCATAGGGCATACTCATCGTTAAGCTCAAAATGGGGTTGCCATTTTTCATTCAAGCATTTTGATGTTTTCCAATCTTGTTGAGTTGCTTTGTCTCATGACTTGGAGCAAAGCTTCTCTAAGATGGAAAGACATACCTTGGGTTTGTTGTTGAACTTGATCATGTAGTTGAACTTGTGGTGGATGCTCAATGTTGATGTAGTCCATCAAGAGTTGGGAGCATCCTTTTGAATTTGTAGCTCATCTTCCTACATGGGTTAGTCTTGCAAGGAATACCACTTATGTATCCAAATTGACAAGAGTGAAGTTCATCATAATTTGTCAAAGGATATATTGAGTGTGTTCATGCTTCCTTGAACTCAACAACCAAAGCATAGATACTTGGTCATGACAAGATTTCTCAAGATATGAGTGATTTGCAATCTTGTGGAATGAGGCTCATCCAAGTGCATACAAGAGTTAGATACCATACAAGGGTGAAATGTATCCAAGATAAATGATCATCATCATAAGAGAAGTATCAAGGATTAGTCAAATAAGCTCATGCCTTGCATGTATCCAAAGGAGTCCCTACTCCAAATTTGAGGCATCAATGATGTTCAATTCACTTCTCAATCGACAAAATATCTTCTAATCAAGAGGTTTGGTGAAGATATCCGCCAATTGCTTGTCGGTACGAACATGCTTAAGATTAATGTCTCCTATTGCAACATGATCATGAATGAAATGATGGTGAACTTTTTTTTTGACTATACACAGTAGGGCAAAACCCCACTGCAATCTTTATTAATATGGCGAACTTCAATATGCTTAGTTCGAGAATGTTGCACGGGATTGTGTGCAATCTTAATAGCACTCTCATTGTCACATAGCAATGGAACATGTCTCACATGTATCGCATAATCTTTGAGAGTTTGGGTCATCCAAAGTAATTGAGCACAACATGATCCCGCGGCAATGTATTCCACTTCGGCGGTGGATAATGATACCGAGTTTTGTTTCTTGGAGGACCAAGAGGCAAGGGATCTACCAAGAAATTGACATGTATCCAAAGTGGATTTTCTATCAACCTTGTCACCGGCATAGTCTAAGTCGGAGTAGCCAACAAGATTAAAAGATGACCTCTTAGGGTACCAAATGCCAAAATTTAGTGTATGAATCAAATATCTCACTATCCTTCTCACAGCCTTAAGATGACATTCTTTTGGAGAAGCTTGGTACCGTACACACATGCACACACTTAGCATAATGTCAGGACAGGAGGCACAAAGATATAATAATGAACCAATCATAGATCGGTAAACCTTTTGGTCAACCGGGTTGCCATCCATACTCAAGTCAAGATGTCCACTACTAGGCATGGGTGTTTTCATACATTTGCTTTCTTGCATGTTGAACTTCTTGAAAAGATCCTTGGTATAATTTCTTTGTGAGACAAAGGTACCTTCCTTAGTTTGCTTAATTTGCAAGCTAATGAAAAACTTAAGTTCACTCATCATAGACATCTCAAACTTCTCCGACATCAACCTTCCAAACTTTTCACTAAAATGGGGGTTAGTAGAACCAAATATGATATCATCAACATAAATTTGGCACACAAATAATTCTCCATCAACCCTTTTAGTGAAGAGAGTATAATCAATTTTCCCAATTTCAAAACCCTTCTCAATAAGAAACTTAGTCAAGCATTTATACCAAGCTCTAGGGGCTTCTTTAAGACCATAAAGAGCTTTGTGAAGTTTGTAAACATGATTAGGTTTCTTGGGATTAACAAAGCCGGGAGGTTGTTTAACATACACTTCTCAATTTCACCATTTAGAAAAGCACTTTTAATATCCATTTGGTATAGAGTGATATCATGGTGATTGGCATAAGCAAGTAAAATGCGAATGGACTCAAGTCTAGCAACGGGGGCATATGTCTCACCATAGTCCATACCTTCAACTTGAGTGTAGCCCTGAGCAATGAGACGAGCCTTGTTGCGTACAACTTGTCCATCCTCATCTTGCTTGTTCCGGAACACCCATTTTGTACCAACAATATTTTGATCATCCTTGGGCTTCTCAACCAATGTCCACACTTGATTCCGCTCAAAGTTGTGTAGCTCTTCGTGCATAGCATTTATCCAATCCGGATCCTCAAGGGCTTCTTCTACCTTCATAGGTTCAATGCTAGAGATGAATGAGTAATGTTCACAAAAATTAGCCAAATGAGTTTTAGAGCGAGTGATTCTCCCAGTGTTGATGTCGTTGAGGATTTGTTCAACATGATGATTGTTTGAGACTCTTGCTCTAACTCGTGAGAGATTTTGCTTGGCTAGTGGTGGAACATCCTCATCATCTTCTTCTTCTTCTTCATTGTTGTTGGTGGCGTTGTTGTTCGCGTGTGGAGGTGGAGAGGAGGGTTGAGGTGGATCATCTTGTTGTACTTCCTCATTTCATTTGTCTTGACGTGTTCCACTTGTGGATGCCTCCATGTCAACTTGTGGTTCACCTTGACGTGAAGTAGAGGCTTCCATTTGAATGGACGAAGTGCTCTCCTTCACCTCCGTTGGGTGAATCTTGCCAATAGACAAATCTTGAATTGCTTCCGAGGGATCTTTGTCTCCTACATAAATTGGCAATTGCTCCACTTGCAAGCCATTAGATTCATCAAACTTCTCATCTACCGTCTCTTTAACCTTTCGGGTGAAATTGTTGTAGACATGGTAAGTGTGAGAGTTTGAGTCATAACCGAGTAGAAAACCTTCATGAGATTTAGGAGAAAATTTCGTACGGCGATGTTTATCAAGAATGTAACATTTTGAGCCAAATACTCGAAAGTATCCAACTTGGGGTTTGTTACTGTTGAGTAGCTCGTAAGCCATTTTACCAAGAAGCTTGTGAAGGTATAGTCAATTTGTAGCATGACAAGCTATCTCAACCGCTTCCGCCCAAAAGTGTCTTGGCGTCTTGTATACATCAAGCATCATTTTTGCCATCTCAATAAGAGTCCGGTTCTTCTTCTCAATAATTGCATTTTGTTGAGGTGTATACGTAGCCGAGAACTCATGCGTGATCCCTTTTTCGTCAAGAAAGGTGTCCACATTGGCGTTCTTGAACTCCGTTCCGTTATCGCTCTGAACCTTCTAGATCTTCACTTCAAATTGATTTTGGGCCTTCTTAGCGAAGTTCTTGAAGATATTTTGTATCTATGACTTGTCATCAAGAAAGAACACCCACGTAAATTTGGAAAAATCATCAACAATGACCAAACCGAAAGAGTTGCCACCAAGGCTCTTGTAAGAGTTGGGACCAAAGAGATCCATATGAAGTAGCTCAAGTGGTCTTCTCATGGTCATGATGTTCTTCACGGGATGACTTCCTCCAACTTGTTTTCCTTCCTGGAAAGCACTACAAAGACTATCCTTGTCAAATATAACATCTTCAACACCAAGGATATGATCACCTTTAATGAGTTTATCAAGATTTCGCATGCCAATATGCCCTAGTCTTCTATGCCATAACCAACCTTTAGAAGATTTAGCAATTAAACAAGTATGAGGTTGTGCTCTTTTAGTGAAGTCAACAATGTATAGATCACCTCTACGAATGCCGGTAAAGACCATATTATGATTATCTCAATGAAACACTTGGCAATCTACTTCGCTAAATAGAACATTGAAACCAAAATCGGCCAGTCTAGATACGGAAAGAAGATTGTAACCAAGGGATACAACAGGCATAACATTTTGAATAGAGCCACCTTACGAAGGCCAAGTACCTTACCCTTGGAGTTGTCTCCAAAAGTCACATACTTGCATGGACCATCTTTTTTGGCAAGCTCATGGAACATATCTTTATCTCCGGTCATGTGATCGGTACATCCACTATCAAGAATCCACTCTTTTCCTCCGGCCATATAGTCATGAAGATTTGCCATGAGACTTAGATTTCTCATAGTATTCTCATATTCAATGTCGAATTCTTCGTCTTCATCATAATAACCATGCTCAACATCACCATCGTCATCATGCATATGATCATCACCTAGGTCAAGTGGTTCGTTAGATTTATGACCATGACAATGTGCAAGTTTATCAATTCTAATGGTTTCCATGATAATGTTGCTAATGTTTCCAACGTCACCCTTTGCACGCATAAGATCACGGAGCTCAAAGAGGCATTTATCAAACTTCAGATCAATAGGTTTCATTTTATGAAAAGTAATGGACTTTTGAAGAATTTCATTGAGATTTTTCAAAGAGTAATTTGGAAAGCGTTCCTCAAGATACTTCCATATTGTGCATGTGCATTCAAAGTTAGGTAAGCAAGCAAGCACATTTCTAGGTAAGCCTCTAATGATAAGATTAACTGTTCTAAGATTTCAAACCATGTCAAGGTACTCATTGGGGGTAGGATGTAAAGGATCAATAGGAGGCACATAAGGGCTAAGAATATACTTGCTCAAATGATATTCATTGAAGATGTCAAGCATTTCAGTTTTCCATGAACCATAAAACTCCCCATCAAGAATAGGCACTCTATGTCTAATACTCCCGAACGTAGACTCATCCATCTTCCTCCCACTACAAAAAAAAATACACATCCGTGACATTTTGGCCCGAACAAATTTTTTTTTGTCATGCTTATCACATTTCTATGACGACAATTGTGACAAAAACACGTATCATCATAGATGTGGTGGGATCCTACTTCTATGACAAAAAATTCATGACAGAAAATGGGCTTTTCGTCCTGGGCAGGCCGGAGACGCACCTCCATGACATTCTTTGGGCCGTCCATGACAGAAAAAATCATGGTAGAAGTGAGGGCGAGGAAAATATCAGGGAGTTCCCGGTTACGGTGGGTGGTCGGGGCCGAGCGATGCACTGTGCTTTGCGCGTTTCTCTCGTGTACGCGCGTGTGTGCGAGGCATTGGCTAACTGACCCCGAGCGATCGCACTAGCTATGTTACTGAACCCGAGTGATTGATCCCTTGGCTGTTAACTGAACCCGAGCGATTCATTCGCTGACCCCGAGCGATCGCACTAGCTATGTTACTGACCCCGAGTGATTGATCCCTTGGCTGTTAACTGAACCCGAGCGATTCATTCGCTGCTGACTGAACCTGAGCGATTCCTTCGCTGCTGCTGCTAACTGAACCCGAGCGATCGATCGTTGTTGCTGCTTACTGAAGCCGATCGAGCCCCCGTGCGAGGCGTAGTTAGCCGGTGTTGGGTTGATTCTTGATGAATAGTGACCATTGCTACCGTGCGCGCGGTACGTAGAACGAGTCGAGATGTGGTGAGTTGAGCCGGTTGGTTGGCTGTGGATGAACAGTTCTCGGTGGGGGTTGGATGAACAGGACCCTGTGGTAGTAGGCCGTTGCCGCTGGATGAACAGTACCCCCGAGGAGGCAGCTGCACCCCAGCCGGTTGGGGGTGGATGAACAGGACCTCATGGAGGCTCTATGAAAAGTAGCCGGTGGAGGCTGGAGGACGACGGTGGATGAATAGTACCCCGTGGAGGCTGGAGCGGGAGGCAGTTGACGGTGGATGAACAGTAGCCCGTGGAGTCCCGTTTTGCGGTACGCCACACCCCTCCCAATGAATAGGACCCCATTTCGACCGTAGGCACTCCAACAGAAGTTTGTTTCCTCCGTTTTGCGGTACGCGGCACCCCTCCCGATGAACAGGACCCTATTTCGACCGTAGGCGCTCGAACAGAAGTCTGTTTCCTCCGTTTTGCGGTACGCCAGACCCCTCCCGATGAACAGGATCCTGTTTCGACCATAGGCTGTAGAACAGAAGGCCGTTTCCTCCGTTCTGCGGTATGCCAGGCCCCGTTTCGGTTGTTCTGTCCAAGCCGGTTGGCTCCCGATGAACACGACGCATTTTGTTGCCTCCCAATGAACACGACGCAGTTTCTCCATTCTGACCCAGCCGGTTGGCTGCCGATGAACATGACACCGTTGCTGCCGTCTGCTGCCTCTCCATGTACACGAGCCCTGGCCGTACATATGCGCGAGTAGGCGTTCGAGACCCCACCCATATGTACGTACGTGGCCGTATTTTTTGTCATCTGGGTGTACGTACGTGTACACGGTTTAGACTGGACTACCTAAACTGCTATGTCGGGGGCACTACTACTACACGTCCCGCTGCTTGCTCGGCCATGGTTCATCATTGCAGAGAGATGATCGGCCAGTATGTACATACACGTTCGCGACCAAACACACAACGCTACCTACGCTTCGATCGGGTGGGTTCCAGCTGTCAGGGAGGATAAGGACGCACTTCCTTGCATGCGAAGATATAGCTGGTGGGTCCCAGCTGTCAGGGGGAAGAATCATTTTTTTGCGCCTAATATGGAGGCACTTCCCTGTGTCCGAAGATATACCTGGTGGGTCCTAGCTGTCAGGAGGAGGGATCATTTTTTTTTTGCGCCTAATATGGAGGCACTTCCTTGCGTCCGAAGATATAGCTGGTGGGTCCAGCTGTCAGCCTCACCGCCTAAAGTCCTCTTCCAATGGCTGTCATTCGTTGACCATGTTGACCATGCCACGCCGAGAGCACCAAGGCGGTGGACGACGGTGAGGCCTAGGAAGGGAACGACGCGGAGCCGGGGAAGACGCGGCAGTGGATGCCCATGCGGAGGGGGGTATGAGGGTTGACTGCTTCGGCTGTGGTGTGAGGCTATTGTCGCCAGAGAATAACAGGAGGTGTGGGTGAGTAGAGGGATGGCATGGCCAGCGGTGGTAGCACAGCATGCCATGGGAGGCAGGAGCAGGCGATATGGCGGGTGCTAGTTTGGGCGGCTGGAACAAGAAGACCGGAGGTTGAAGACGCAGCACGGCGGTTGGATTAACATCCAACAGTCACTGCACCTAGAGTCATTTGTTTACTAAGTTGACAAAGCCCTCTGTACGCGTCAACTTAGTAGGCCCACAAGTCAGCGTCCAAATCTGGTGGGTTCCAGCTAGCAGGGGAATCATTTTTCCGCGTAATAAGGTGGCACTTCCTTGTGTGCGAAGATGTAGCTTGTGGGTCCCAGCTATCAGGGAGAGGAAACTTTTTTTCGCATATTAAGGAGGCACTTGCATGCGTGCGAAGATGTAGCTGGTGGGTCAAACCTGTCAGGTGGAGAAATCATTTGTTTTCGCATAATAAGGAGGCACTTGCTTGCGTGCGGCCATGGACCATGTGGGTCCCTACTGTCAGCCACTCCACATACATCCCTCTTCCAATGGTTGTCGTTTGTTGACAAAGTTGACCACGCCGCCCCGAGAAAACCAACGCGGTGGACGACGGCGAGGTCTAGGAAGGGAACGACCCAGAGCCGACGAAGACACAACGGTGGATGCCCAAGCGGAGGGGAGTACGAGGGTTCACTAGTTCGGCTGCAGTGTGAGGCTGCCGTCGCCGGAGAATAACATGAGGTGTTGGTGAGTAGAGGAATGCCCTGGATAGTGATGGGAGTAGGGTGGGCCGATGAGGCCTGCGTGGCAGCACAGCCGGCCACGGGAGGCGGTAGCAGGTAGTACCGCCCGCGGTGGTTTGGGTGGCTGAAGCAAGAATATCCGAGATTGAAGAAGCAAGATAGCCATTGGATGAACATCCAACGGCCACTGGTGCTAGAATCGTGTGTTGACTATAAGGTGAAAAAGCCTTGCGTATGCGTCAACTTTTTTTGAGCGCTGCGTATGTGTCAACTTAGTAGGCCCACAAGTGAGCATCACATTTGTGTGGCAGAGAGCATATAGCCCATTTGCGATTTGTAATAATTTACAGCCCATTTCTTAATTCTAATGGAATTTATTGCATCCCATTTACTGTTTGTTAACATTACTGCCCATTTTTCTAGCCAGGACAATGGTTTATAATTTCAACCATATTTCCCACATTTTGATGGGATCCGATGTATTATTTATCCTAAAATTTCGAGCCATATTAAATCTAATTTAAAAATAAATTGATATTACGTAAAAATTCAACAAAATTTTGCTCGCAACAATTAATGAAATAAAAATTTTAAAAATCCAAAAAAATGCAATGCAGGAGCTCCCTGCCCTCTGACGAGGTTCCGTCAAGAAATTCCAAAAAAATTAATTCTAAAACTAATTACCTGTTCTTAGCATTTTTTATATTTACAGCATATTTTTTATAATTACAGCCAAATTATTATTTTTTAAAGCCCATTTTCTTGGCAAGCCTAATGCATCCCTCGTAGGAAATATTTGCAGCCCAGTGGGCCAGAGAATAACAAGTTGGCATGGGTTGGGTATTCCTCAGAAAAAGTATAGCTGGGCAAGCCATTTTCATCTTAAAAAAATTATATCTGGGCTGGATATTTGACGACATAAAATAATAGCCTGGGCTAGAAGGGCCACAACCCGCCCAGTTGATACCCTGCTCCTCTGAACTACAATAAAAACATCGGTCAAACAAAATTCTGCTCACCCCTCAAAAAACAAATACTGCTCGAGCTGCTGGGTCCCAGCTGTCGGCCGCTCCTTGTGCAATTCTCTCGTTTATTGACTATATACGTTGACAATGGTGTGGGACTGTGATGTCAGGAAACCAGGAGGAAGCAATTTTTTTATATAGTTGTAATAAGGAGGCACTTGCGTAAGTACGGCAATGGCCCTGGTGTGTCCATACTGTCATCCTCTCCACGTAAAGTCATCTCCCGATGCCTCATGTTCGTTGACCATGTTG
This sequence comes from Thinopyrum elongatum, assembly GCA_011799875.1. Lineage (NCBI taxonomy): Eukaryota > Viridiplantae > Streptophyta > Magnoliopsida > Poales > Poaceae > Thinopyrum > Thinopyrum elongatum. Next base: position 324,815,274 of record CM022299.1, on the reverse strand, counting down.
ACAACGTGAGACGGCGGCGCCACGGCGAGCGCAACAACTTGAAGGTCAATGGAGAGGGCCTCACGGGCCCTACGGATGATCTGATACAGCGCCCGCTGCTCATTCAGGAAGCCAGGATCATCGGGCCACATGTCCGCGGCGGCATTGACGTCCGCTTGTTCACCGTTGATTCGTCCCTCCGCGAGCCAGTGCTCGTTAAGGACACAGAGGTTGTAGCACTGGTCCTCCTGCACTTGCTGGAATGCTGATTCCGGCGGTGCTGGTAGCTCTTCCGCCATTAGAGCGTCGAAGTGCAGCCGCACCTGCCCTATGGTGAATAAGGCATGAATCGGCTTGGGCGGTGGTGCCAGCTCCTGGTCAGAATCCTTGTCCATCGTCTGGTTGTCGTCGCTGAGCTCGGCGAGCTTGCTGGCGAGCCAGCATGTCCGGCTGCTAGACCGGACCGCTGCCAAGCATGAGTCTCACCGCACTTGCCGCTTCCCGGTGCAGGCGACTGCTCTGTGTTCAAATGACACAACTGTCGTCTGTCCTTCCATCTGCCGCCCACATTAATGATACGCAGTTGCCGAGGCGGCTACTCCGGCGCCACCCGTGTGTCCCTCTGCCGCCCACCATTGCTATATAAACTGCTGCCCCGGCCATAGCCGCAGTCATCCGTGTCCGTTCCCTTTCTCCTCTCCACACCACTCCCACCATGGCTTCCTCGCTCTCCACCGCTCTCCGGGACGGGCGGACGACGGACCAAAAGAACGACGATGTCCCAGTGGAGAACGTGGTGGTCGAGGAGCCGCCGCCAACCTCCTGCTCCACGCCATCCTCGCCGGTGCATTGCACCATGACCATCGGCGAGGCCCCTCCCCGCCGGCAACAAGCCTGAGGACTTCGCCGGCTCCATAGAGGCCCCGCCACGCCGAGGCCTTGCCCTGCCAGCAACGTTGTAGAGGACATCGCCGGCTCCGCCGAGGCCCCGCTTCGCCTTCAACGAGGCGGAGGATTTCCCCTGCTCCGCCGAGGCACCGCCCCGCCGACAACGAGGCAGGAGACATCGGTGGCTCTGTCGAGACCCCGCCCCGCCGGCAACAAGGCCGCGCCACACAAAAATGAGGAAGAGTAGAAGACGGTATGTCGCTGCCGCTCAGGTCCAAGTAAGGCCACCGCTCCTATCCTCCGGTTGGAGCCAAGCTTGGCGGGTTGAACATCGACGGCCGATTAGCTGCTTGGCGGCGATGTGGAGTCGAACAGCTTCACTTCCTGTGGCTCCAGAAGTGGAGCTGGAGAAGAAGGTTTAGTTCTTGGGCCGGACACGGGGAATGGGCACTGGAGAATATAAATTAGGTTAATTTATTAAACCTCCAGAGTCGGACGAGCACTGCTTTGTAGTTGAAGAATGTCTGAAATGTAATGAAATCCGGCATGTTTATATGAAATCAGGCCGTGTATGAATGATTTTAGACCAGTTAGTTTGAATTCTTGTATCAGCTGCATTACATGAACATTCAAAACAATACTGAAACAATACGTACTACTCCCTCCGTTTAGGTGTTCACCTGGAAAACCAAATAATCCCAAAAGACTTAGGTGCGGTGCATTAACTCTCACCTTGTTTATTGTTTTTTGACATTAATAAAGGAATCAACCAATAAGATATGTGGGGCGTGTATGCTATCGATGACTTGAGACTACCAAACACGACATGTAGTGGTCAGTACATTGCATGCAATGCTATTAAGCAAATAAACATTAAGTTCTCTCATTTTCCCCTCCGCCTTGGTCGTGGTGCACAACCTAAGATGACTTAGGAACCTAGACAGAGGGAGTAGCATTACTCTCAGGACGCACGGTGATCACGTCGTTTGCTACAGTTTCACACTTCCCAAAAGTTTGAGCAGCTTTTTAGCGTGCCTATACATTGCAATCAAACTCACAGGCCTGGCAATTCATTGAACAACAACCAATCGATGATTATGCATCTCAATTATTCACACGTCAGAGTGAATATTTACTTCACAACTAAAGACACAAATAAAGAAAAAATCGATCGAGCATCTCAATTATTCACACGTCAGAGCCAATATTTACTTCCCAAGTGAAGACACAAATAAAGAAAAATCAATCGATGCTGTTGACAGCAAAGGGTGTCCTATTCCAAAATATGAAATGCATGTCTTCTTGCTAACATCAATGAGCAAAATTTGAAAAGGTTGTCCCATTCCAAAATATCAAAAGCATGTCTTCTTGCGAACATCAATGAGCAAACTTTGAGAAGGTTTTCCCATTCCAAAAAATCAAATGCCTACGATTGTGAATGGGCGGGGTTTTCCATCAGTTTGCACATTGGCATGTCACCTCGTGCTAAATAAACCAGTGTTCTTTTTGTGCAGTTCCACTAAAATCAACCAACTTCGCGCGTAGCTTGTAGGATTTCCCCTTTATATGTTGCAACACCTTCAACATATCGGCACCATCAGAACATTTTGTGTAGTTCCCACTGAAATCAAGCTGAGCATCCCTGTTTCCATAAATAAAAAAAAAGTGATTAGTATGAAGCAAACTGAATTATGAATTTACAGTTTAAACAGGCACCTACATGATCCATGCAGAGCACACATTTAAAAAATGGAGCTCACCAGAAAGAATCCTAAAACAACATTGTACTTGCCCATCACAATAAAAAAGATGGAAATCTGTGAGTCCTTCTGAGCTGAAGTTAGTTTGGTCTTGTGGGAAGTAATGTAACCATCCTTCAACTGCTCCTTCTGATGAGAAGATAGATTGGGCTTCTTCATCCTGGCATAATCGGAACTAAGCACTACACGTACTCCATATTCTTCTTCAGAGGATGATGATCTTGTTGTGCAAAGACAAGAGAAAAACTAAATGCTAGCATCCCTTTTTGCTCGAAAAAATGTAAAGGAAATACTTAAAACAACCATTACATTAACAATGGGAGTAACTGATGAAATGTATAGTCACAAAGAGATGCATCATCATTATCCTCATAGGAAATGATATGATACCAAAGAAAGCAGCTCAACTTGAGCTGTATTATTACTTAATTTTATCAGTGGCTATAACAGTGGCAAACCGGTGCCTCAATTTATTATCAGCCTTAGATTAACATGCGAAACAATACCACTTTCTCAAGACAGTAGCTAAACAGTAGCACAACACCAATAGAGATGACAAAGCTCAATCATATGGACGAAATCCGTGGGCACCAACCTTTGTCAGGAGGCTTATTGTGTAGAGCAAACAGATGAAGCACTTCTCGGGAACTATCCGTTATTATCTACTGTGGTTACCATGCTTACTATATACTCCTCAATTAGTTTAATGTTTCCAACATCTTCTTGTGCAGTTCCACTAAAATATATGTTATCTTCAAACAAGATCCCTTTTTGCACAAGTAGAGATAATTACATATTACATTAAGAGTGGTATCAAATCACAGTGGCAAAACAATTGCTCGTTCCAGCCATAGCAATAAATTAAGATGCAAAACTATATCATTACTCGTGTCATCACAGTTCCAGTGCTTCATTACAGCACTGGGAGTTGATTTTTGTTCTTCTTCTGCTTGTTCTTCCCCTTCATCATTTGGTTCAATAACAGACAAGCTTCGCCTTCAATGTAAGATTTGGCATGTCAATTAGGGAGCACAAGTATAGCACTAAACAACAACATTAATTTTCTGATGACAGTAGCAAAATACATGCCAACAGTTGTGAAATATCATTATCTTACTTCAATGGGATATTACAGTGCACATACAGATTGGAAGTCTGGTATCCTTTTGTGCATTCACTAAAATCAAGCAACATTACCATATAAGTAGCACAACATATGAAAGCACACTGCACAATCATGTGGAAGAAGGCCAGTACTGACCTCTCATGACGCAGAATTCAAACAACTCACAAGAAGAAGATCTGAAACAAATTTTCCAACATGGATAGGAAGTCAGATCTCCTCTTGTGCAGTTCCACTAAGATCAAGCAATCTAGCAACATTGTCGGTGTGACATTTTGGTTGAATTGCACAAAACACTCTTAAAACAAAAGTGTTTTGTGCAGTGCAACAGAAGGTCACAATAGCAACAAGGTGAAGTAGATAACCCTGTTTACACAGAGGTGCAAAGGAAACAATTACTGGTCAATAACGATGGATGACACAGAAGCCCACAAAAAGAAGCATCTAACTTATCTAAATGGGAAAGAAAGCAAGACAGTAGCATTTCTCAAACAGTGGCATTGATTCATATTAACAGGGAGATTATATTAACAATAAAATTCATTAAACATGTAATTTGGTTTTAACTGTGGCATTGCTTCAGTTTTCCAGCGGCATTATTAGATTAACAACAGCTAAAGAGTTGTATGGGATAGTGGACGCACCAGCACCATGTGCATCTACCGATGTATAAAGGGGTGATGCACAGTCTATTGCAACAAACAACCAAGGAGCATATTTCTATTGGTCCCATTTTTGTTCTCTTTAGACACCTTTCCCAATGTGAGGGCAGCAAATCTAGTCCTGCTCAAACTCTACGGCCTTGTCCCCCACCCACAGAAATATCAGTTCCTTACAGATGTGTGTACTGTGTTTGTCATTGTTTTCCCTTTTCGACCAACATAGGTGTTGGATAGCCACTCTGTACTAGTTTCCCCCTTCCTTTCCTCTTTGAATCATGTCCTAGATTCATGCTATACAACTTTCCCCACTACTTTCATGTTTGATCCAACACCTAGATTCGAGTGCAGAAGCGTAAAAAATCGACATGCAGCTAGAGCAATGCCTGTGGATTAAGTAAATTTTACCTTATGGTTCTCGAGGTCAGGCTCGGTGGGCAGCCAAAGGCCGATCTGCCCACACTATGGTAGGCAGCAAGGAAGAAGGGGTCGGAGGCCCTCCCGCACCGCCGCTGGGTGAAATAGGACAGCGGCACCGGTAGTGGATTCCCTCGCTCGCCGACGGTGATAGTGTTAAGCCTCCTTCCCTTTCCCGGCGGACGGGATGCTTCCGGCTCTTTGAACAGCAGTGAGGGGAGAGTGAGAGAGCGAGAGGCCAACGTAGTCTTGTTTAGATCTGGAGATGGTGAGAGAGTGTGAAGAGAGCAACTACAAGCGCTGAGGCGCCAGCGTGTATATATATAGTGGAGAGAGAGTGTGAATAGAGCAAACTGATACGTCTCCAACGTATCTATAATTTTTTATTGTTTCATGCTATTATATTATCTATTTTGGATGTTTTATATGCATTAATATGTTATTTTATATTATTTTTGGGACTAACCTATTAACCTAGAGCCCAGTGCGAGTTTATGTTATTTTCCTTGTTTTTGACTTTTACAGAAAAGGAATATCAAACGGAGTCCAAACGGAATAAAACTTTATGGTGATTTTTCTGGGACCAGAAGAAACCCACGAGACTTGGAGAGGAGGCCAGAAGACCCATGAGGCGGCCACAAGCCATGGGGGTGCACGCCCCTGGCTTGTGGGCCCCTCATGGACCGTCTTGACCAAATCTCTGCACTATAAATCCTCAAATATTCCCCCTATACTAGAGGGCACACCAATAATACTTTTCCGATGCCGCAAGCTTCTGTTCCCATGAGATCCCATCTTGGGGCCTTTTCCGGCACTCCGCCGGAGGGGGATTCAATCACGGAGGACCTCTACATCAACCTTGGTGCCCTTCCGATGAAGCGTGAGTAGTTTACCACGGACCTAAGGGTCCATGGCTAGTAACTAGATGGATTCTTCTCTCTCTTTGATCTTCAATACAATGTTCTCCTCGATGTTCTTGGAGTTCTATTCGATGTAATCTTATTTTGCGGTGTGTTTGTTGAGATCCGATGAATTGTGGATTTATGATCAGATTATCTATGAATATTATTTGAGTCTTCTCTGAACTCTTTTATGCATGATTAAGATATCTATGTATTTCTCTTTGAACTATCAATTTGGTTTGGCCAACTAGATTGGTTTTTCTTGCAATGGGAGAGGTGCTTAGTTTAGGGTTCTATCTTGCGGTGTCCTCACCCAGTGACAGAAGGGGTAACGAGGCATGTATTGTATTGTTGCCATCAAGGATAAAAAGATGGGGTTTATATCATATTGCTTGAGTTTATCCCTATACATCATGTCATCCTACTTAAAGTGTTGCTCTGTAACTTAATACTCTAGATGCAGGCAAGAGTCGGTCGATGTGTGGAGTAATAGTAGTAGATGCAGAATCATTTCGGTCTACTTGTCATGGACATGATGCCTATATTCATGATCATTGCCTTAGATGTCTTCATAATTATGCGATTTTCTATCAATTGCTCAACAGTAATTTGTATACCCACCGTATGCTTTCTTCAAGAGAGAAGCCTCTAGTGAAACCTATGGCCCCCTGGTCTATTTTCCATCATATATTTTCAGATCTATAAACCAAAAACCCAAAAATACCTTGTTGCAATTTATTTATATTTACTTTAGTTTTCTCTTTTATTTATCTTTTATACCTATCTCTATTAGATCTCACTCTTGTTCGTGACCGTGAAGGGATTGACAACCCCTTTTTTGCGTTGTGTGAAAGTGTTTGTTAGTTTGTGCAGGTGCATATATTGGAGACTTGCTTGTGCCTCCTACTAGATTGATACCTTGGTTCTTAACTGAGGGAAATATTTATCTCTACTTTGCTGCATCACCCTTTCCTCTTCAAGGGAAAAATCAATGCAAGCTCAAGAAGTATCACAAACCCTAGAAAACAAGCGCTGAGGCTGCAGCGTATATAGTTGGAGTGGTTTTCTTTTTCTCTCCATAAAAATCATTTTAAATTGTGCATGAAACAGAACTCTTTATTTAACGTACTAGTGAAAAAAAATACTAGGGCAATGCTAATACGTGAAGAAAATTTAACGCTCGAAGGAGTCAACTCGCAATTAACGCTCCACGCCTCCCGGTCGCACTTATTATCATTCACGTCTGGTACACAACCCTCCGAAGTGAACAACAACTGAACCACACACGATGAAAATATCATAAAGGTGGGCTGCACCATCCTCCAATTTTAAATATTTTGGGCACTTGTATTCGGCCTAAGTCAGTGTGCCACCGTATGTACTAAGGGTTACAGCGGGTGCTAAGAAACTAGGGCGTATTGTTGTACGAGAGTAATTGCCATGCCGTTTATTTGTAGGGTCACTTGCAAACTGTAAAACTCTATTCTCCTCTTATTTAATGGATCAGGCAAATCTTTTGCCTCGTTTTGAAAAAAAAATCAAGAAATTCAATTTTAATTATTTTGTATGTACACTTTGCTCTCTTCCAATAATTTTGGGCACTTGTATTCAGCCTAAGTCAGTCTGCCACCGTATCTCGTACTACTACCTCCGTCCAGGTTTTTACGCCATGTCATATATATTTTGTCAAAGTTTGACCAATTTTTTAACTACTCCCTCCTTTCCGGTTTATAGGGCTTAAATTTGAAATCTCATCAACCAAGGCAGATGATGAGTGGAGAAATGTACTCCAGCTCGTAGTTTACAAAATTACTCAAACTTTAATCTACATTAATTACAATATATTCATGGACGGCCACTAAATGAGTAGGAATGGTTACATGCACTGGTTGGTTTCTTTTAATCCTTGCATGCATCAATTTAATGCACCTTAGAAATGTGAACATGTGGTGGAAAGAAGTGAAAATAAGACTGTATAATATGGTAAAACGAAGAAAATGAGATGAGCCGAATAAACAAAGAAAAATTCAGAACAAACGTATAATACGGCCACCGGCCGTATGCACACATTCATTTTCCAGCACATTTCTTTATTTCATCAACGACATTTTGATACACGGAAGTACATTCACCAATTCTTTGCTAGGAGAGCAAGACCAAAAAAAACAAGAACCAAAATTAGACATTTTAAAAGATATCCAATTTCCATAACTGCTCCCACTAATTGTATTAATATCTTCTCTATGTCTTCATTGTTCATCTGTGGCTTCTCGAGCATGCACACTTCTTTATTCTTCGATTCTAAAGAACTAGACGTTGCTTCACATCTAATATCATCTCTAGCCTCTATTCTAGCAAGGAGTGCATGAGCATCTACCATATTCTGTGCTATCAATAGATCGATGTATTCTTCTTCCCAAAACCAAAACTTGCATCCATCCTTCACACAAGTTTGAGTATAAGCTGCTGAACATGCGCCGAATAAGGGAGCACAGCCGAATCAAAAGAAGTACTACGCACCTTATCTTTTTTGCACTTGATGAACACCCATCCGGGATGTTCTAGCATGGTCGAAATGCGGTGCAAGACCTGCCGTGGGCAGCCATCGCACTTTCTGAGCGACAATGGTGAACCGGCTAGCCGCTGGGCCAAGGCTGAGCCCGGACGGTGGCCGGCCGTGTCTTTGCCGGCGATCCAACGACGGGATAGATCCGAGCGGCTAGAGGTGGATTCAGTACCTGCACGCGATGCGGAGGCATTGCTATTGTTGTGCGACCCGGTACCCGGACAATCCATGGCAAGCCGCAGTCGCAGGCGGCCGGAATGCTCCAAATCTGGTAGCCGCGTGCGTCAAATCCCGCGGCCACAGATATAGCAGTTGATCGCCAGTGCCGGGACGAGAGAGGCACAGATCCGGTCGTCGTGCTATGGTCGGCTGGGCTATAGTGCGAGGCAGCGACTGTGTCTCCGACGAACGTGCGTGTACCTCTTCTCTTCTTGTACGTACTCCATTTATCTCACTTCCTGTGGCTTCCCACTCCCACGATATTCCTATTCTATGAACCTGTGTGTGCGTGTGTGTGTGTGTGTTTTAACAGCGTGTGTGTGTTAGAGAGAGCGACACATCGACCTATAGAGAGATGGTGTGTAGTACTACAATTTAGAGCATGGTTAATAGAAGAGCCGGCTACCGACTATATACTTATGCCATGTCATCTATAGCCTGTACCAAAAAAGTCTCATATAATAAAGGTTGGCTGTCATAATTAAAGTTTGCATGCATGGGAAAGGAGGCAAGTAAAATTGATTGGACGGGAGAGAGCAGTGCCAGGCTCTAACACTTGCATGCATTTATTTTCTCTCGTGTGTTGTGCTATCGCCGGGCGATTGCTGGAGCGCCACCTCGCTTCTCTTTCCCTCATTCTCTTTCCTCTAGCTAGGAATTTGCTGACCTGGTACCGCTTATATCCAGCTGACTAGGACCTACTCCCTCCGTCCCAAAATAAGTGTCTCAACTTTGTACTAAGTTTAGTGCAAAGTTGTACTAAGGTTAAGACACTTATTTTGCGACAGAGGGAGTACTATACTTGCTCTTAGCCGCGAGAGTCGGTGCATCCTCTCATTTCCGGGCATCCGGTCGGGACAGCTGCCACGCCCATCCAAAGCCCCTCCATCGCCCGCGCGCGTTTCCCGCCCGAAACGGTCAGCACCGCTCCAGAGAATCGGTGCCACATTCATGCCCGGGCAGAGCGGACGCGACCTCTCACTGGCGCATGTGTTGAAGGGAGAAGCAGATTCAACAGAAGAGTGACGGTTGCTTCATCCGTCAAACTTACTGCCGGGTCTATGTGATTTGACGGCTCGTTGGTCATTTTACTGAGGTGGTACGACCGTGCTGAGTCTTAGTTGTACTGTACACTTTACTTTGGTGCATGACACGTGCACCGGATGCTGGATGTCCCATGTTTCGGCGAAAGGAGGTAGAGCGTCTCCACTCTTTACAACTTTCTCCACTCTTACAGCGGAGGAGTGCAAAATCAGAGAAAACACGATAGCTCAGCGTTTACATGGCCCACCTCACACTATCACCATTTTTTTGGACATCGTGCGACACCTAACTCTTTGGTACACAGTACTGTAATTTCTCAGCGAGATAAAATTCTACAATGCTATGAAGCTTTCAGCTTCTGTTTCATGTATCTTGCGTCCAAGGTTGCCCCATTGCAACATTCCATCAAATACAAAGGTGACTAACATGCATGCTATTGCATTTCAATGATTCACAGATCATAGCCAATATGTACTCCCTCCGTTCCAAAATAAGTTTCTCAACTTTAGGCCAACTTTAGTACAAAGTTGTACTAAAGTTGACACTTATTTTGGAACAGAGACAACTAAAGAAAAAACGATCCATGCAGTCCCTAGGCCTTGAACCCTAAACCCTAACCAGGCTTTAATTTGCTGGCGACGTCGAACCTTCCAAAGAAATGAAGTTTGCAACCCTTTGACCATCGGATCATTTTGTTCAGTTTCACTAAAATTGAGCTGAGCATCCCTGTGGCAAAGAAATTGAAGAAGTGTGATTAGAATAATACTAGTGGGACTAGTTGATGAGACATAAACTCATCACAAATACAGTAGAAGCCAGTAGAGGTACGTGCGGGGCAAAGAAGTAGAGAAATATCCACATGGAGCGATGTGGGCAGCTGGGGCAGTGGTGCAAGCCGGCTGTAAATGAAGTTGTACCTGAGGGATGTCGGGATGTAGCTAGAGGAGGGTGGCTGGAGGCGGCAACTTCCCATGTCGCGGCGGTGAGCAAGGGACGAAGGCAACCGCACCGGCTTTGTGAGAGAGAACGGCGGGGACCCCAGATCGAGACGCACCGACAGTGGGTTTTCGCCGTCGGCGACGGCGACCGCATCTACACAAAGCATCCACCCCTTCCCGGTGGACATGATCCGCCCGGATGTGTGACTAGAGATGTGGCCACAGTCGTTTTGTGCGAGAGAGTGTGAAGAGAGCAACCCCAACAAGCAACCGTGTAGGCCCCTGGCTATGTATATAGTGGAGCGGTTTCTTTTTCTCTCCATATGAACCTATTTATATTGTGTACGTGCCACTAAAGAAAAAAACTTTATTTATAAATAACGCGGCACCGTTCATGCGTGGTTCCCGACCCTCCATTAAGTGAGTAACTACTACTAGAGACTAGACGCGTCAAATTATCACGTGGGCTGCATCATCATACAGAAATGAGCTCCACCGTGTCACGTGTGTGGTTGGGGTAGACGCAAAGAGTGCTACGTGCTGGGTGCGTGCACCTCTTCTCTTCGAGCATGGTTATTAAAAGTATAGCCAAATACTCTACCACGCGGTTATTATATGGGCAAAGAGTATATGCAGTAATAATGACTAATGAGCTGTCAAATCACTAGGCCCACCTTTCTCTATGTTTGACCGAGGAAGCAGCCATCATTTCACTCCTCGTTGAATATCCATCCGCTGCTACTACCTCCGCAAATAAATAAAAATCCACTGCTACCTCTGTAGCATGGTTAATAATATAACCATGTCAATCACGATGTAGAAATATCATTCACTGATACAATAGGGCTGCCTCTAAGGCTGGTGTTTTTTTTTACTTTGTCTCTTTCTCTTTTTCTCTCATTTACTCATTTTACATAGGAGCATGTGTAGAGGATGGCTATTCCTTTCGGTGGGACTTCTTCATGGGGTTTAAGACTAAGCAACTCTGAATATTATTCCCGCTGCCCACCACTCTGAATCGTGCCATCTATGATACTCCCATTGCAACAATGAGGTCTACTAGGTCTAGCACGTCCTGTAAGAAGAGACTATCACGCAAAACATACATTCTTGTTGCCTTCTTCCCCATACAGTACGTATTACTAGTAGTACTACTACTCGTTCTCCTATAAACCTTGCGCTTGGCATCTAAAAAATATTAACCTTGCGCTTGGCTCTTCAACTCTTCGGGAAGTCGAGCAATGATGGTACTACAGTATATGGTTTTGGCTATCTGACACCGAATGAATTGCTGCACGTCCACCACGTGGGCGAGGGGCGAGGGAGAGTGCGTACTACTACATCCGTTTCAATATGGACTACATATGAAGCAAAATGAGTGAATCTACAATCTAAAATATGTCTATATACATCAGTATTTGGAGTATGTACTAGTAGTTCATATTGAAATCTGCTAAAAGACATATATTTCAAACAATATAATAATCTCTCTAACCAAGGTAGGGACGTGGAGTATACATCTAACAGAGGGAGTAGTAAAATTTTCTCCTTGTCCTGCGAGCCACCGCGCGCGTGGGCGAGGGAGCGGGCGTAGGCGTAGTAAGCAAGCTTCTCCTCGTCCTGCGAGCCACCGCGCGCGTGGGCGAGGGAGCGGGCGTAAGCATAGCAAGCAAGATTCTCCTCGTCCTGCGACTCTGCGAGCCACCGCGCCCATGGGCGGGGGGGAGGGCGTACTAAGGAAGCTTCTCCTCTTTCTGCGAGTTGACGGGACACATCAAAAGGAGTACAGAGCATCTCCAGTGTATAGAGCATTGCCTCTAAGGTAGGCCCCACATGGTTTGCCTCTTATCAAATGAAAAACCACAATGTATAGAGACTCTAACCAGCCTCTAAGGTGGGCCCTAGCAGAAATTTAAAAAGTATTGATTAGCACCACATTTGTCCAATCAGTAATATTTCTCTTGTACTTATGCTTCCTAAGGCTGACAAGTGAGACCAGATGGATTTTTAAATTGTTAGAGGCAACCTCTAAGGTTAGACACGATGCTAGCCAATTTTTTGTTAGAGGCAGTTCATGCAATGTATAGAGGTCGCCTCTAAGAGGAGAGAGAGGGCTTAGAGGCAACAAAAAACATACATTGTGGATGCCCTAAGTGCCTACTTTCCAGTCTATATGACTCAATTTGAAATCTCCCTAACCATAATAGATGCTGATTGGTGGAATAAATTTAATACTTCCATAGTTCGCAAAAGTACTGAGCATGTGAGATGGTGAACGGAGGGAGTACGATACCATTAGTACTACAGTTCTTTTGGAAGGGTTGTAGTAGTCCCTCCCATTCACATGTTCACATTTCAAGCTTCAATAAAAGCGTTGCATGCAAGGATTAAGAGAAAACTCAGCAATGCATGTACTCCCTCAATCCATATAGGGTCTAAAATGCGTTTTTGAGGCTAACTTTGACCACATGTTAGAGCAATAATATGACATGCAACTTACACAAATCATACCATCAAATTCATACCTGGTCATTGTACTGCTAACACATGCATGCCTTGCAATTAGTATGTACATGATACAGTAGTAAACATTCACTATCTAGTAGTACTAGTTCATTCATTGGTTTAGATTTGGAATTGAGGCCCATAAACCGGAAGGGAGGGAATATTATTTTCTGGAACCATCCCCATACGGCCATACTTGATGTTTCGGAGAAGGGTTATATGCCTTGCCGCAACAGTACTGTCCAATCTTCACGTGTGGTGTTTTTCTTGGAAAATTATTACGAGAGGATTCTACGATGTGTGAAATGATGTGTTGTTCGTGCGTCCAGCTTACTATTGGAAAGGTGTGGCTTTGAGATGTGACTGCTCATTAGTAGTATTCCTTGCAGTTGTGCACTCATAATTTGGTGCATGGCACGTGGACCCAGATGCTGGATGTCCCACATATCGAGGAAAGGAAGTTCTGTGCTCCTAGAATGGTTTCTCGCAATGCTATCGACCTTTCAGCATTTGTTTATATATATTGTGCTAGTAAATGTAATTTCTCAGTGAGATAAAATTATACTGCTACAATGCTACGAAGCTTTCAGCTTTTCTTTCATGTGTCTTGCCTTGAAGGTTTTCTTGTTACAACGTTCCAACAAATACAAAGGAAACTAACATGCATGCTAATGCATATCAATGATTCACATATCAGACCCAATATTTACTTCACAACTTAAGACAAAGTTGTGAGAAGGTGTACAAATAAAGAAAAAAATGATCGATCAGGTCCCTAAGCATGCTTTCATTTCCTGGCCACGGTGGACATGTTGGTAGCCATTTTCACGCGGCTCGTTGATGCCCACCAAGACATGTAGCAGTTGGATGCATGCACCATCCCATCATTTTGTGCAGTTGCACTAAAATGGAGCTGAGCACCCCTGTTGACAAGGATATTGAATAAGTGTGATTGCAATAATAGTGGCACTGTTGATGAAACATGGAAAGTACGCTGGCCGAGCTACAGTACATTTTAGGCAAATAACTAGAGAAGATCCACATGCAGTGACGTGGGAAGATGGGCGGTGGAGCAAGGCCGGTTCCAGAGGAAGCTGTATCTGAGGGTCGTCAGGATGTAACCAGGAGGGCAGCGGTGGGCGGGATCTGCCCATACTGCGGCAGCGAGCAAGGGGCAAAGGCACTACCGCGCCAAAGCTTGCTTAGAGAGAACGGCGGGTACCGCAGATCGGGATGTGCCGACAGTGGGTTTCCTGCATCGTCGCCGACGACCGGAGCAACATTGCACATCGTCCCTTTTCGCCGGCAGACTGGATCCGGCTGGATCAGGGACCAGCGGTGAGAGAGAGAGAGAGAGTGGCCACCGCCATCTTGTGTGAGAGAGTAGAAGAGACCGACCGCAGAAAGCAATCACTGAGGATCCTGCCTATATTATATAGTATAGTATAGTGGAGCGATTTTCTTTTTTCTCTCCATAACAATTGGTTTATATTCTGTATGTGCGCCATTGAGGAATAAAATCTTTTTTTAAATAACGTGTCAAGTCGCAATTTTTTTGTTCACCCGTGGTACACGATCCTCCATCAAGTGGACAACCAGTACACATGTCAAATTACCACGTGGGCTGCCTTTTCGTACAGAAATGAGCTCTACCGTGTACCCGCGCGGGTGTGGTTGGGAAAGAGACGGGAGTGTGTGCATCGTGCGTGCACCTCTTCTCTTCGTGCACGTCCCCCACCTACGTGGGTGTGTGTGAGAGATACAAACCTAGAGAGATGGCGTGTGCGTTCGTGAGTGTGTTTTTATGGGGGAGGGGGTGATTTCGTGAGTGTATTTGTGGGAATATGTGTTGATGATATCTCAAACAAAAAGTGACACATGCAATGTATGTGAAATAGAGGCCTAGCTATATCATATATAGAGGGGGCGATCCACGAGAAGAGAGGGAGGGGTCATAGATATCGATAGAGTCGAAGAGAGGGTCAAGTGTGTGGGTGCAAGATCGATGAAGAGAGCCATCGAAATTGTGTGTGTGCACGTCAAAGATATAGGGCGACTGACCTATCGGAACGTCAGAGGGGAGAGGGCAAGTTTGTGTGTGGCAGGAAGACATGACTAGAGTGCTCGATGTATCGGTGTGTGGGGGGGAGGGGGGCAGGGGGAGGCAGAGACCTAACTAGAGAGGTAGATCGACTCGTATATGTGTTGAGAAGGAGAGACCTAGCTATGTCTTGAGGGAGATCAGTCGACATCCATACATAAGTGAAGGATGGGAAATAGGTTGCGAGAGAGAGAGAGAGAGATAGGTAGATTGCCGGAGGGGTGGTGGAGTTGCTTCTCGGAGATGGTGGGAGAGGCCTACTAGACAAACTGAGGGTACAACTGCAATATCAAGAAGATAGGGGATGTGTTTCTGTGTGTGCTTGTGCGTGATAGATGTGTCGGGAGGCATGCATGGATGATGAAGGGGGATTATATGTATTTGGTAAGCAGACCTAACTAGATCGGTAGATCAATTGTTGTGTGTCGGAGAAAGGGAGAGACATAACTAATGAGGTAGATCGATCAGCGCATGGGGAAAACGAGTTATAAATGACCTAGCTAGCTATATGTATAGTGGGAGATCGGTTGGTGTACATCCATTTGTTAGAGGCAAATAAGGCCCAGAGAGCCGGATAGAGAGAGAGGGATGGAGCTAGGAGGTGGTGCGTGAGGCCTACTAGATAGGGGGAGGAGTGTGCGATTGTGAGATCGATGAAAAGAGGGGCGAGAGTTTACACGTGTGTGGGACCGTATGAGAGACATGAGGCATGGACAGAGAGAGGAGGAGATGGAAAGTGTGTGTGTATGTGGTAGGCAGACATCGCTATAGAGGTTTATCGATCGGTGTGTATCGGAAAGAAGGAGTTGTGGAGACCGTGGGAGAACGACCTAAAGAAAATAAATGAATGTGTGCGATGGATAGAGTGCTGAGGGAGGGGAGGGAGGGGAGGGCGTGTGCATGCACGAGAGAAAGTTAGTGCTAGCTACAAAGGTTAGAGGATTGTGTGGGTGTAAGAGACTAACAAAGATCATAATTCGTTTGAAAGTGGATTCATATATTTGAATAAGACATCATAGTGTTATAAACCTATGCATGCATGAATATAGCGGTGATGCGCGTGGTGTGGTTTTGGACATGTTATACTATAATGTGATAATGCATGGCGTTTGCAACTCACAGCTAAATATCGAACAATCTAAACCATACTATATATCGAACAATCTCACATTTTATTTGAATTTGTGATAATGTGTGGTGTTTGCAGCTCACAACTAAATATCGAACAATCTAAACCATACTATATATCAAACAATCTCACATTTTATTTGAATTTTTGATAATGTGTGGCGTTTGCAGCTCACAGCTAAATACTTGTAGGCGTAGGGGGCGGGGCACCATACATTATGTGATAAACACATTATACATATGAGACATGGTTTAGATTATGAAGATCTAGCTAGAGCTTGAAATGTACTGTGATTTGAAATCAACATAAAGTGGATTCAAAATTTCGAGTTCGAGTTCATATCTAACTCGATAGTAATCATGTGGTGTGTTGTGAAGATAATATACAAACGATGGTTTAACTTGACAATAATGATGATTGTAGATCTAATAAAAATAGAGAAAAGAATTCAAATGGTTTAACTTGACAACAATCATGATTGTAGATCTTATTCAAATAGAGAAACAAAATCAAATTTAGTTCATATTGAAGCGGTAGTGTATATGTTTGGAATGCACTAAAATGTTCATTTGAGTAGCAGGTTACATGCATTATACATGTAGTGAAATATTTTAATTGAACATAACATGGATTCAAAGTTTTGAATGGCATTTGTAGTAGCTCATACAGTAAAACGGAACTAGACTCTCTTGTGTGGTGTGAATTGATTTCTTTCTGGGTTTTTGGTCGAGGGAAGTGCGAATTGATTTGGTACAGTACACGTTAGGCTTGTCCAGAAATTTCAACCTGCTCCTTGTTATCCCGAAATTTTAAGAAATCTCTTTGTCTTGTTGTGCTCCAAAAACTCCCTCCATCTCAACCCGCGCCTTGCTATCCCAAAATTACAACGCGCGCGAAAACTCCCACCTCCTGTGAAATCCTGACACGCGAAATTCCCGTGATACCCCTGAACCGAAAGAACCGCCTAGTTCAAATCGGTGGGGGTACTTTTGTAACTTACCCCACATTTCGAACAAGCGCGTCCTTAAGCCATGGTTCCCCCCTCCCATCCCCTCCGCCCCCATTCGTACACCGAGGCCGCAAAACCCCGCGAAGCCCCACACGCTCCTCCGTCTGCCACCCAGCTGGAGCCTCTTCCCCAACGACATCGTGCACTGCAACAGCTCGACGTCCCTCATCCACCACACTGGATGAGGATCCGCCGTCGATCTCATCATCCCACCGGTTCAGTCACCCTGTCCTCCACCTCCAAGGAGCTGCCCCGATGTTCGCCTCGTCTATCGCGCCACCTTCATTCCCACAGCGCCGTCTTCACCTGCACCACCAGAAGAGCAGCACCATCATTGATTCCTCGGGTGAAGCTGAGGCCTAATCAGTGCCACCAAAGAGGTTCTACACTAATCGCTGCATTTTCTTCTTGATTCGATCTCACGGTGCGGCCGGCGCTCGGTCCCGAGCCGCCATGGCGCGGCTCCATCTATGGCGGCGTCGCCGGCCACTTCCTCCACGGCATCGCTCCCTCGGCGGTGACGTCCACATCAGTAGGAGCTGCTGCTGCTTCGGCTTTCGCTGGCCCTGCTGCTGCTGCTTCGGCTCTCGCTCGCGCTGCTGCTCTGCTCTTGCTCTTGCTTGCGCTGCTACTCTGCTCTTGCTCGTGTTGCTGCTACATGAGCAGCAGCTTCGGATCTCGCTCGAGCTCCTGCTGCTACTACCCAAGATGCTGCTACATGACTAGCTGCCCCAGCTCTCGCACGCGCTGCTGCTCTGGGCGCTGCTACTGCTGCACGACCAGCTGCCCCGGCTACTCTCTGGTAGCACGTTCCCTACCGGAGCGGCTACCGATTTAGATCGCTACTACTCTGCCACTAGTGCTCGAGCAGCCAAAACTATTAGTGCATTGCTTTTCTGCTACTAGTGTGTTTAGTTTCGACAGTAAAATTCAGTTTCGACAGCAAAATTCAGTTTCGACATTTAAATTCAGTTTCGACAGTTAAGTTCAGAGATGAGCGGCTGATGTATTTTACATCTAGCACTTTGTGGTTATGTATTTTACATCATCTATTGGAGATGCTATTAGAATTCCACTCAGGTTAATGTTGTCTCTCTTGTCCTGCTTCAGCCTCGCCGTCGTACAACTCACCGGAGCTGCTCCAACGACAAAACCCTCCATCACAACGGAACAGTACCCTCGGCTCTATCTCCAGATGCCTAAGATCTTCTTCCCCTCCTCCAACAGCCACATCAGCCGCAGCATCCTCAACGACCAACCCAATGATGCTGAGATTGACATGGCTTCGCCAAAGAGGTTGTACACTTGTTGCATCACTTTTTTACTCTACATGTTATATATATTGTCCACTGAGCACGCATAGTAACGTGAAATACGATTAGTTTCTCCTACTATATGACAAGCAGTGAGGTGCCAGGCAACTTAGCTATCCGTGATGGACTCTCTCGAAAGCCATCATTATTTATTTTTGCGCGTTTGAGCTGTGCATTTGTAGATGGGCCCGGGAGTTGAGCTAGTAGGGCAGTGGTCTGGGTCCAAAGTAGTAGAAGTAGCACAAAAACAATTTTGGAGTGTAGGATTTTGCCTGTTCAAGCCTGCCTACTTGAATTGCCAGTGGTTGAAAGGAAAAGTGAAGGAAAAACATAGGAATTGGAAAGTTTCCTATGGTACTACTATTCATGCATTTGGTTCAAAGGAATGGAGCAAAGGAAAACTGTAGGATTTGTTCCTTCAGTGTCACTTTCAAAGAAAAACCATAGGAATTTTAATATCCACTTGGCCCTCCTTTTCAAATTCCTATTCATGAAGAAGAAGACTAAGTGATAGTAGCAGAATAGCATTATAACTGTACATTTTCTTGTGGTTTGACTTAATTTGACCATGCTTCTTTGCATTTCTATGACCTTCCAATTCTTGTGAACCAAACACCCAGATTGATAGAAATCCTGTGATTTTAAATTCTTTGTTTTGCACATGCATTCCTATCCTATTACTATGTATTTCCTATCCCTGGGTTGTTAGAATCCTCCAATTCAAACGAGCCCTTACAGAATTACTTCTCTTACAAATAGTTGTCAAAGAAAACCTTGTGTGGTTTGTCCCACTCCTGTCGCACCGTTGTCCACCCCAGCTCAGCTCCTCTAACGACGGAAGGGTCCACCATAGCAGGGATCCGCCCTCCAGACTGTATTTCACAACCTCAGATCTTCTTCCCCGCCATCGACAGCCACGACAACTGCATTACCATCATCAACTGAGCAGATGACCTTGCAGACTACACAGGTCCGCAAGAGAGGTCGCACTCTTTCATGTCTGCTTACGTCATGCATCGCTTAATATTACATGCTACTTTATCGTCCTGTTCACCAATTAGACTCTGAGTTAGCTCCAAACTAATGCTCAAACTTGAGTTTTTAAATGGTTGTGGGGTACATATCAGGGCCGCAATCAGTAGTATATGTCTACTATTTGGTGTCTACTATGAGTTTCATGTTGGGTGGGAAACAAACAGTGAAGAAGCCATTATCTGTATTTTTTTAACTGAAGCTATTATCTGCCTGCTATCATTGGTTTTGGGTCTATCCACAAGTTGCTACCATCACTCTGGATATCTACATGCACTCCTTAGGCTGGTCATAGTGGGGAAGTAACATAGACTAGTAACATGCATATGTTACTAGTCTAAGTTACTACCTCCATTGTGGGTAATAACATATGAATGGTAACATGCAAGCCTTCATTAATTGAGATGTAGACTCATTTTACCTCGGGGTGTGTTATGTTACAGTAACATATTATGTTATCACAAGCATCTCTCTCCTCATTAACTCCTTTCCACATAAGCAAAATTGTCTTGAGATGTGTTATGTTACTACCTAAGTTACTCCCACTATGACTAGCCTTACATAATCTCACTATGTTTTATTCCTATGCATGTCAGTTATTGTACACAATGGAACTGAACATGTAGAGCAAAAGGGACGAGCCTTGTGTGGCAAGAAAATTTCATGCAGACGTCGCTCCATGGTGGGCGCAAAGGCAGCCCACCTCCCCCCATTTCAGATTGTAATCAAGAGGAAGATAACTGTTCTGAGGGGGATTCAAAAGGAGCAAACCACTCCTATTTACCCCTTGAGGTCTTTGCTCTAACTTGGCATGCTGATGTTGGTCATATCATGCATATGGTGCCTTGCATTGCTTACTTTATACATCAAATATGTCATCTGCTTAGTTTAGACATGCTTTGTGTGAATGCCATCTCTTTAGTTTCTATATCATATATGTGAATTATGCAACGCCATCTTGTTTAGCCAGGCATCATATATGTGAATTTTGCAATGCCATCCGCTTAGTCAGTCATCTTATATGTGAATTATATCACGCCATCCTTTTTTTTCATTACATATTACATTTGTCAACAATGTTAGTACATTCAACTATTCTTCATGTGCATCAGCCATTTGACATGGTGATGGAAAAATCTAGAAACAAAACAAGGTCTTCAGAGCAGACAATGCTATCTGACGAAGCGCATATCTCGCTGGTTACGGATAGCTCCTCAGGGTAGGATTCAGAGACAGATGACCAGTCCTATTTCCCCCCCGAGGTGTATGCTCTAACTTGGCAGGGTTATGTTGCTCATATCGTGCGTATGGTGTCTTGTATTGCTATGTCATTTGCTTAGTTTAGACATGCTTTGTGTGAATGCCACCTGTTTAGTGTCCAATTACCATATATGTGAATTATGCAATGCCATCTTGTTGCAAGACATTATATATGTGAATTATGCAAAGCTATCTTGTTGCAAGGAATGATATATGTGAATTATGCAATGCCATGTTGTTTAGCCAATCATCATATATGTGAATTATATCATGCTATCCTTTTTTTGTATTACATATTCCATTTGTCGACAACGTTTGTATATTCAACTACTCTTCTTGTGCATCAGCCATTTGAATTGGTGATGGAAGTATCTGGAGTGAAAACAATGTCTTCAGAGCAGACAATGCTACCTGCTAAAGTAGACATCTTGTTGGTTACAGATAGCTCCTCAGAGGAGGATTCAGAGACAGATGACCAGTCCTATTTCCCCCCTGAGGTGTATGCTCAAACTTGGCAGGGTTATATTACTCATATCATGCATATGTTGTCTAGCATTGCTTAGTTTTTACGTCATATACACAATATTGAATGCCATCTGCTTAGTTTAGACATCATATATGCGATTGTCATCTGCTTACTTGCTTAGTATATAAATCATATGTTTGAATTATATCATGCCATCATGTTTACATAGACAGCATCTATCTGAATTATGGCATGCCAACCCATTTAATAAAGACATCATATAGTTATATCATCTCATCTTTTTTAGTGTTTACATAGTCATCATATTTTGAATTATGTCATTCTATCCGTGAATTATATCATGCCATCATGTTTCCATAGGCGGCATGTATGTGAATTATGGCATGCCAACCCATTTAATAAAGACATCATATAATTATATCATCTCATCTTGTTTAGTGTTTACATAGTCATCATATTTTGAATTATGTCATTCTATCCATGAATTATATCATGCCATCATGTTTCCATAGGCGGCATGTATGTGAATTATGGCATGCCAACCTATTGAATAAACACATCATATAGTTATATCATGTCATCCTGTTTACGTAGTCATCATATTTGAATTATGTCTTTCTATCTTGTTTAGTTAGCCATCATATATGTGAAATTGTGTCATGCTACCCTGTTTACTTAGCCATCATATATGTGAAATTGTGTCATGCTATCCTGTTAGGTTAGACAACATAAATGTGAATTATTTCATGCCCTCTTTTATTCCCCACTATCCATTGCACATGTCTATCATACAATGTCTGTACATTCAATTACTTCTCTTGTTTATCAACCATTTGAATTGGAGGGGGTGATGGCAGTATCTAAGGGTGTAACAACACGGTCTTTAGAAAAGATAGTGCTACCAGCCGATACAGATAGAACCACGATTGTACTTGCCCAAGAACCAGCCCCACCACACATAACCCAGACTCTCGCAGATTGTGCCCCTACCCAGTTGGACACAGAACCAGCTACACCCCTTCTAACCCCAACCTCAGTAGATAGTAACCCAGTTCCAGTTGACACATCACTGTCTCCACCACAGAGCACCCAAACACGAGCAGTTAGTAAGGCAACTGCAGTGCCCAAAGCACGAGGACCACCACGCCGAACCCCAACTCAATGCTTAAAGCAGAAGAAGAATTGTTCTCAGGCCAGGTTCCGTAGCTATGGTTCATACTCCTTTGCTCTTGCATCACTGTATTTACTCATACCAACTAATTTCAAATTTGAAGGATGGAATTGAAACTCCAATGGCGCAACAGGTATGTTTTAAACCTGTTTCTTTAACTGGTTTGCTGTTGTAACTTGCTCTATGTTGATTTCAGATTCAATTGAATAAACAGTTATGTTCTCATGTCATGCACATTGCAAGTGTTGTTATTGTTGTCTAGTTTCCCACACTTATATTCTGTCTATGTTGCTTTGTCTTAAACAGATATATTTGAACTGTGTCTCTATCTTGATTTGGCAACATAAACTAGAATGATATAAACCATACAGTGACCATGGTACATAGATATATGTTTGTTTCATGCTGTTATCCTGTCCACTTTACTACTGAACTGATTTACCAAAATGAGTTTCATATACAACATGGTAAACATGTGATGTGTCTGCTTGTTTCTCTTTTAGAATGCGGACAAAATATTGGAGAAGAGTACCCCGGTATGCAATGGTAAAGGAAGTAATGCAGATAAGGTTCAAGATAGTGAGACATCCATGTTGGTCTCCAAGAAAGATGATAAAAACTATCTTGAAGACAATGAGGCAACCCCAAAGTCCTGTCTTGATGTAGTGTTCGAGTTACTGGCCACTACTGCTGGCACAAGCTCTTCGAACTCGCTGCCTAAATCAGTTCTCTTCTTGAGTCTCAACTTCAAGTTGAAAGACATCGATCAGATGTGCTGCGACACGAAGCCGAAGGACTGAGGAAGTCCCTGCAGAATCCAGATGCATACTTTCTGGTGCAACAGCAAGCGCTGGAGGATTTAAGCGCCAAACAAGGGAAAGTTAATAAGCTTGCTAAGCATCTTGCCAGCATGGTGGGTACCCAGGATATTGTTTCTTGAGCTCTTCTGAAGTGGTTTCAGTTCTGGACTTGTTTTGCTGCGGCGTTTATTTGCACTGGTCGCCAACTTTGACAACCAGTATATGTAATATGATGCTTTGTTCCCTATATTTGCACCGGTGGCAAACATTGATGCCCAGTGGATGTAATCTGTGTAATCGCCATAATATCCTAGCGTTAGTTGCTTGCTTATTTATTTTGTTAGTCTTATTTATTTGTTTGCTTCTAGTTCTGCAGTTATTTTTTCTCGGTTTCCTAGTGGCCGCAATAACCTATTTTTTTAAACTAGGCCACAATAACCATGGGCAACATACGGAACATTGTAACCATGGTCCTGCTATCTGCTGTAGTGACCATGGGCCTTCTACGGGTCGTAGATTCAATGGGCCTTCTATGGGCCATATGATCGATTGGCTAAATATGGGTCGTAATATTCGTGGACCACTAATGGACCGCAATATGGGTCGTAAACGGGCTAGAATGGGAATCGTCTGTTTATGGGCCAACCATAACGGGCCATTAATAGGCCGATGAGTACAACGGGCTTAAATCTATCGGCAGGCATAACAGGTCGTTAATGGGCCATATTTGATGACGCTATGAAATCGGCCCAATGGATTAACGGGCCACAGATGGGCCGACTTTAACCACGG
The DNA here is from genome assembly GCA_011799875.1 of Thinopyrum elongatum. Classification (NCBI taxonomy): domain Eukaryota; kingdom Viridiplantae; phylum Streptophyta; class Magnoliopsida; order Poales; family Poaceae; genus Thinopyrum; species Thinopyrum elongatum. The sequence goes on along the minus strand of CM022299.1, from coordinate 324,791,180 downwards.
GCTGAATTTGGCCCACAAGCGTAACAGGAGAGTAACGGACCGTAAGTAATCGAATGCTGGATATGAGCCCAATAATAAATGGGCCCTTAGAAGGCGAAAGATAACACAGGCTGGAAATGGCCCAATGGAATAATGGGCAGTTAATGGGTATAAAGCGATATACTATTCATTATGGGCCAGTTTCACCACGGGCTGTTTATGGGCCAAGAGTTACAAAGGGCCTCATATGGGCTGAAAGACTTCATGGGCCATACATGGGCTGAAACTTACAACGGGCTGGAATCATATTGAACGGCCCAGATGAAGCCACTGGGCCTAATTCGGATAGGCTATAATGGGTCGTGAGTTAGCGGGTTGTAAATGGGCTATATGCGAACAGGCCGTTAACAGGCTTTCCGTGGGCCGGGCCGCTACCTTTTGACCAAGTCAAACGGGCCAGCCTTTTGACCTGAATGGGCCACTGTTGGGCCGAGCCACGTGTCGACGTATCATAGGCACATCCCGTCCATTCGCTGGATGACATCTGTCCCAGCACTGAGCTGACACGTGGATCCTCCGGTGAATGAGAATTTTACACGTGGAAAATCCCCATTGGTTAGGGCTATTAATGGGTTATCGGATCCAAACCGGAACCCGATAGCTTAACAGCGACCCGTTACGGTGGATGCCACGTGTCGGTTACCCTTGACGAAAATACTTCCAAGACGCGCCATTTACCGTCATGGAAGTGGACGCTTCCATGATGATAATTTTGGTATTGTCATGGAACACTTCTACGATAGCACAGGTATGACTATCTTGATTCTGTCATAAAATCGTCATGGATGTACATGCATGACAGAAAACGTGACCTACTAAGACAAACATGTATCATCACGGAAGTGATTTTTTTGTAGTGTCCAATGGCGATTAAACCAAAGCAATGGGGACCAATACTCTGATACAAATTGAAAGATCGAGAACAAGGGTCTAGAGGGGGTGATTAGACCCTTAACAAACAAAAGTGGCAGTTTTTACAATTCTTCAAGTTAAGGTTGAGTTTAGCACAAGTTAATAGGCACACAATACATTTCATACAAGCATGACAAGAGTATAGGCAGCGGAAAGAGTAAAGCATGCAATTGTAAGAATTTAAAGGAGATGGGAAATGGAGTGTGCAAACGCAATGGAGACGCGGAGATTTTTGGCATGGTTCTGATAGGTGGTGCTATCGTACATCCATGTTGATGGAGACTTCAACCCCTGAAGGGTAACGGTTGCATCAGTCCACGGAGCGCTCCACCCACGAAGGTTCCACGAAGAAGCAACCTTATCTATCCCACCATGGCCAAAGCCCACGAAGGACTTACCTCTTTCGGGTAGATCTTCATGAAGTAGGTGATCTACTTGCCCTTACAAATTTCTTGGTTCAACTCCACATCATGTCGGAGGCTCTCAAGCGACACCTAACCAATCTACGAGACACAACTCTCCAAAAGGTAATAGATGATGTGTTGATGATGAACTGCTTGCTCTTTTGCTTCAAATGATAGTCTCCCCAACAATCAACTCTCTCTCACAGATTTGGCTATGGTGGATGAGGGATTTGAGTGGAAAGAAACTTGGGGAAGGCTAAAAATCAAGGTTCAAATGGTAGGAATGGAATCTCTTGATCTCAACACATGAGTAGGTGGTTCTCTCTCAGAAAATGAATGGTGGAAGTGTAGGCACGTTCTGATGGCTCTCTTACTTAGTAAGAGGAGGGTGGAGGGGTATATATAGCCTCCACACAAAATCCAACCGTTGCACACTTTTGACCCAACTCGGTGGCACCAATCAGAAATCTCGGTGGCACTCATATGTTCAAACATGTGAACGTTAGGAATCTCGGTGGGACCGACTAGAACATTCGGAGGGACCAATGTGCAAGGGCTTAGGGCAAACCTCATCTCGGTGGCGCCGATTTCATCATCTCGGTGAGACCGAAGTGAAGCAATAAGCGACAGAGAATCGGTCAAGCCATCTTGGTGAGACCTGTTGCAATTTTTGGTGTGACCAAAATGATTGCAATAGGCAAGAGAGCTGGCAAGGCCATCTCGGTGGGACCGAGATCCATATCGGTGGATCCGACTTGTTAGGGTTTTGGCAGTGGCTAAGTCTAGATGAACTCAGTGGCTCCAGATAGGAAATATCGGTAGGGACGAGTTGGAGTTTAGGTTTTGGACATATTTGGATAGAGAAAGTATCTGAGGGTTTTGGAGCAATATCACTATGCACTTGAGCAACAAGATCATTAAGCAACACCTCATCCCCTTTTAATAGTATTGGCTTTCCTATGGACTTAATGTGATCTTGGATCACTTAACCAAAAATGAAGAGTCTTGAGCTTTTTGCCAATCCATTTCCTTAGCATTTTGAAGGGGTCCACAATCCTCTTATCCTTGCCACGCCACTGTTGAACTTGTCTGAAATATACTAGATAAAACTATTAGTCGAACAAAAGATATGTTGGCATTAATTAATAAAACCACCAAGGGAGCACTTGTGCTTTCAAAGTGAAAACTTTGTATGAAAGTATTTGTGAGGAGGAGGTACTGATCACACTTATCTTCATGGAAGGGGATGATACCGGTGTTGTTCGCCAAATAATAAAATTCATCGAAAATTCACGCATCCCTCAAGAATGTGTTGCACGGCCATTCACACGGCAGCACCTCGGCTATGTGAGGAAGATGGTATTTGGGCTTCGGAGCATCCTTAGGACTCCGGCTCAAAGATCCTCTCAACCTCCACTTCAGCATTTTCTTTTTCTAAAAATTTCTAAAAATTTTAGTTACTCAAAATAAAAATGGACCAAACTCAACAAAAGTGATAGCAACTAATCCCCTAAGTGTCTAAAGGCTATGTCATGCGTCAAAACTACTTTGGACCATATAAATTCAACATGCAAGCTCAAGAACATGGTCACCACAGCAGCAAAAATTTGCAATGCATAAAGCACTAGTTCACAAACTAATTGGACCTTTGGAGGAGTCAGATACCAAAGAATAATCTCCCAAAGTAGTTTCAGAAATGGAGTTCCGAGCAAGGAGATCGAAATTTGCAGGCAAAGGAGCAAGAACACGGGTTTGAGCAAGCTAGTGATTTTTTCTGGAGCAAGAAGAAGGGGGTGGGCGGCTGGGATAAGTGAGTGGGTCCCTGTGGGACCCACAAGCCCACTAGGCGCGCCCACCCTATGAGCTTGTGGCTCACACGTGCACCCCCCTGGGGTGTGTTCAGTGCCTAAAATTCTTAAATAATCTACAAAAAATCATACTAAATTTTTAGGGCATTATGAGAACTTTTATTTTCGGGTCACTTTTTTATTGCACGGAAAATTCAGAAAACATGATAATCATGGCATTTCTACTTTATTATCTTTAAACAACAGAGAGCAAGTAGTGGGTACAGTAGGTTGTGCTTAGTAAATTCATCGACTACATGCCCCTAAAAAAGAATCCATTAATAAGGTTGATCAAGTCTTATTAACAAACCATTTTCGAACGACATGATACCGAAGAATCTTCGTATAACACTAAGTTACCTCAACGGGGATATGCATCTCCCCAATAATAAGAGTTTCATATTTCTTTTTGATTGAAGGAAGAGGGAATTGAAAAACTCCAATAATAATTGTCGAAACCTTTTCAATACAATTGATACCATTCACTTGGAATTGTTTCTTCGGGAAGTGTACCGTATGCTCATTACCATTGATATGAAAAGTGACCTTGCTTTTGTTGCAATCAATAACAGCCCCTGCAGTGTTCAAAAAGGGTCTACCAAGGATAATTGACATGTTGTTGTCCTCGGGCATATCAAGTATCACAAAGTTTGTTAAGATAGTAACATTTGCAACCACAACAGGCACATCCTCACAAATACTGATAGGTATGGCAGTTGATTTGTCAGCCATTTGCAATGATATTTCAGTAGGTGTGAGTTTATTCAAATCAAGTCTTATATATAAAGAGAAAGGCATAGCACTAACACCGGCTCCTAAGTCACATATAGTAGTTTTGACATAACTTCTTTTAATGGAGCAAGGTATAGTGGGTATTCCGGGATCACCTAGTTTCTTAGGTACTCCATCCTTAAAAGAATAATTTGCAAGCATGGTTGAAATTTCAGCTTCACGTATATTTGTTTTATTAGTGACAATATCTTTCATGTACTTAGCATATGGGGGCATTTTCAATATATCAGTCAAACGAGTAAGAAAGAAAACAGGTCTAAGCATTTCAACAAAGCGCTTGAACTGTTCCTCATCTTTGTCCGTAGGTGGTTTAGTCGGAAAAGGCATAGGTTTCTGAACCCATGGCTCTCTTTCCTTACCATGTTTTCTAGCAATGAAATCTCTTTTATCATATCTTTTATTTTTAGGAGGTGGGTTATCAAGATCAACCGCAGGTCCTATGTCAACATCATTATCAAGTTCTTAACTATTATCTGGTTGACCATCTACATGAATGCTACTTCTCGAGCTTGCGTTGGTTTTTCCCTTGAAGAGGAAAGGGTGATGCAACAAAGTAGAGATACGTATTTCCCTCAGTTAAGAACCAAGGTATCAATCCAGTAGGAGATACACGCAAGTCTCCAATCTGTGCACCTGCACAAACAATCAAACACTTGCACCCAACGCGATAAAGGGGTTGTCAATCCCTTCACGCTCACTTGCAGCAAGGTATTTTTGGGTTTTTTGGTTTATAGATCTGAAAATATATGATGGAAAATAGACCCGGGGGCCATACGTTTCACTAGAGGCTTCTCTCTTGAAGCCAAATAATACAGTGGGTGAACAAATTACTGTCGAGCAATTGATAGAAAAGCGCAAAGTTATGACGATATCCAAGGCAATGATTATGAATATAGGCATCATGTCCGTGTCAAGTAGACTGAAACGATTCTGCATCTACTACTATTACTCCACACATCGACCGCTATCCAGCATGCATCTAGAGTATTAAGTTTATAAGAACGGAGTAACGCCTTAAGTAAGATGACATGATGTAGAGGGATAAACTCAAGCAATATGATGAAAACCCCATCTTTTTACCCTTGATGGCAACAATACAATACGTGCCTCGCTACCCCTACTTTGTCACTGGGTGAGGACACCGCAAGATTGAACCCAAAACTAAGCACCTCTCCCATTGCAAGAAGAACCAATCTAGTTGGCCAAACCAAAGCGATAATTCGAAGAGAAATACAAAGATATCATACCATGCATAAAAGAATTCAGAGAAGATTCAAATAATATTCATAGATAAACTGATCATAAATCCACAATTCATCGGATCTCGACAAACACACCGCAAAAGAATATTACATCGGATAGATCTCCAAGAACAACGAGGAGAACATGGTATTGAGGATCAAAGAGAGAGAAGAAGCCATCTAGCTACTAGCTATGGACCCGTAGGTCTGAGGTAAACTACTCACGCTTCATCGAAAGGGCAATAGAGTTGATGTAGAAGCCCTCCGAGATCGAATCCCCCTCCGGCGGGATGCCGGAAAAGGCCCCAAGATGGGATCTCACGGGAACAGAAGGTTATGGCGGCGGAAAAGTATTTTGGTGGACGCCTCTGGTGGTTTGAGAATATTTCTGAATTTATAGGCCAAATATTAGGGTTGGAGGACTCCCGTGGGGCCCACAAGCCAAGGGCGCCCCCCTAGGGCGTGCCCTGAGGGCTTGTGGAGCCCTCAGGACTCTTCTACCTTCCTCTCCAAGTCCTACATGTGTCTTCTGGTCCAAGAAAAATCATCGCGAAAGTTTTATTCCGTTTGGACTCCGTTTAGTATTCCTTTTCTGTAAAACTCAAAAACAAGGAAAAAAATCAGAAACTGGCACTGGGCACCAGGTTAATAAGTTAGTCCCAAAAATAATATAAAATAGCATAATAATGCATATAAAAGATCCAAAATAGATAATACAATAGCATGGAACAATCAAAAATTATAGATACGTTGGAGACGTATCAAGCATCCCCAAGCTTAATTCCTGCTCGTCCTCGAGTAGGTAAATGATAAAAATAGAATTTTTTATGTGGAATGCTACCTAACACATTTATCCATGTAACTTTCTTTATTGTGGCATGAATATTCAGATCCATAAGATTCAAAACAAAAGTTTAATATTGACATAAAAACAATAATACTTCAAGCACACTAATAAAGCAATCGTGTCTTCTCAAAATAACATGGCCAAGAAAGTTATCCCTACAAAATCATATAGTCTGGCTATGCTCCATCTTCATTACACAAAGTATTAAATCATGCAAAACCCCGATGACAAGCCAAGCAATTGTTTCATACTTTTGATGCTCTCAAACTTTTTCAACTTTCACGCAATACATGAGCGTGAGCCATGGATATAGCACTATAGGTGGAATAGAATATGATGGTTGTGGAGAAGACAAAAAGAAGGAGATAGTCTCACATCAACTAGGCGTATCAACAGGCTATGGAGATGCCCATCAATAGATATCAATGTGAGTGAGTAGGGATTGCCATGCAACGGATGCACTAGAGCTATAAGTTTATGAAAGCTCAAAAAGAAACTAAGTGGGTGTGCATCCAACTCGCTTGCTCACGAAGACCTGGGGCAAATTGAGGAAGCCCATCATTGGAATATACAAGCCAAGTTCTATAACGAAAAATTCCCACTAGTATATGAAAGTGACAACATAGGAGACTCTCTATCATGAAGATCATGGTGCTACTTTGAAGCACAAGTGTGGTAAAAGGATAGTAGCATTGCCCCTTCTCTCTTTTCTCTTTTTTTTGTTTGGGTTTCTTTTGGCCTCTTTTTTTTGTAAAGTCCGGAGACTCATCCCAACTTGTGAGGGAATCATAGCTTCCATCATCCTTTCCTCACATGGGACAATGCTCTAATAATGATGATCATCACACTTTTATTTACTTACAACTCAAGAATTACAACTCGATTATAGAACAAAATATGACTCTATATGAATGCCTCCGGCGGTGTACCGGGATGTGTAATGATCAAGAGAGACATGTATAAAAAATATGAACGGTGGCCTTGCCACAAATACTATGTCAACTACATGATCATGCAAAGCAATATGACAATGATGGAGCGTGTCATAATAAACGAAACGGTGGAAGTTGCATGGCAATATATCTCGGAATGGCTATGGAAATGCCATAATAGGTAGGTATGGTGGCTGTTTTGGGGAAGGGTATATGGTGGGTGTAGTGCACCGGCGAAAGTTGCGCGGTACTAGAGAGGCTAACAATGGTGGAAGGGTGAGTGTGTGTATAATCCATGGAATCAACATTAGTCATAAAGAACTCACATACTTATTGCAAAAGTCTATTAGCTATCGAAACAAAGTACTACACGCATGCTCCTAGGGGGATAGATTGGTAGGAAAAGAACATTGCTCGTCCCCGACCGCCACTCATAAGGAAGACAATCAATAAATAAATCATGCTCCGACTTCATCACATAACGGTTCACCATACGTGCATGCTACGGGAATCACAAACTTTAACACAAGTATTTCTACCAATCCACAATTACTCACTAGCATGACTCTAATATCACCATCTTTATATCTCAAAACAATCATAAGGAATCAAACTTCTCATAGTATTCAACGCTCTTTATATGAAAGTTTTTATTATATCCATCTTGGATGCCCATCATATTAGGACTAAATTCATAACCTAAGCAAATTACCATGCTGTTTAGAGAGACTGTGAAAATAATATAAGTGAAGCATGAGAGTTCAACAATTTCTATAAAATAAAGCCACCGCCGTGCTCTAAAAAGATATAAGTGAAGCACTAGAGCAAAATTTCCTAGCTCAAAAGATATAAGTGAAGCACATAGAGTATTCTAGTAAATTCACGATTCATACATGTCCCTCTCAAAAGGTGTGTGCAGCAAGGATAATTGTGGCAAACTAAAAATCAAAGACTCATATCATACAATACGCTCCAAGCAAAACACATATCATGTGGTGAATAAAAATATAGCCTCAAGTAAATTTACCGATAGACGAAGACGAAAGAGGGGATGCCATCCGGGACATCCCCAAGCTTAGATGTTTGGTTGTCCTTGAATATTATCTTGGGGTGCCTTGGGCATCCCCAAGCTTAGGCTCTTGCCACTCCTTATTCCATAGTCCATCAAATCTTTACCCAAAACTTGAAAACTTCACAACACAAAACTCAACAGAAAACTCATGAGATCCGTTAGTATAAGAAAATAAATCACCACTTTTTGGTACTGTTGTGAACTCATTCTTTATTTATATTGGTGTAATATCTACTGTATTCCAACTTTTCCATGGTTTCATACCCCCCCCCCCCCCCCCCCCGCGATACTACCCATACATTCATCAAAATAAGCAAACAACACATAGAAAACAGAATCTGTCAAAAACAGAACAATCTGCGAAGATCTGAATTGTTCTCATACTTATGTAACTCCAAATATTCTGAACAATTAGTAAAATGGAGGCAATTTGTATATCAACCTTGTGTAAAAACTTCAGAGTTTTTACATTCTTCAGTGAATTTAAACAATTCTGTTACTGGACACAAAAGTTTCTGTTTTTCAGCAAGATCAAATCAACTACCACCGTAAGCCATCCCAAAGGTCTTACTTGGCTCAAACACTAATTAAAACACCAAAACACAATTACTACAGAGGTAATAATGTTTATACTCATAAAAACAGAAAAGAAAAATATTGGGTTGTCTCCCAACAAGCGCTTTTCTTTAAAGACTTTTAGCTAGCCGTTGATAATTTTAATGATGCTCACATGAAAGATAGAAATTGAAACACGAAGAGAGCATCATATAGCATGAGAAAAGCACATCTAAGTCTAACATACTTCCTATGCATAGGCATTTTATAGGCAAACAAATTATCAAGGTAAGCAAAAACTAGCATATGCAAAGAAGAAGAAAGAAACAATAGCAATCTCAACATGACGAGAGGTAATTTAGTAACACAAAAATTTCTACAACCATACTTTCCTCTCTCATAATAATTACATGTAGGATCACAATCAAATTCAACAATATAGCTACCACATAAAATTTTCTCTTCATGATCCACATGCACGCAAAGTTGACACTCTTCCAAAAAAGTGGGATTAACATAAAATAAAGTCATGACTTATCCAAGCCCACTTTTATCAAAAATTTCATGAGATTGATCATTCTCCAAAGTAGTGGGATCATTATTACCTAGAGTTGACACTCTTCCAAACCCACTTTCAATATTATTGCAAGCATTATTATCAATATCATGTTCATCATGAGGCTTAAATAAATTTTCAAGATCATAAGAAAAATCACCCCAATCATGATCATTGCAAAATGTAGTGGACATATCAAAATTAGCACCCCCAAGCTTAGGGTTCTGCATATTATTAGCACAATTGACATTAATAGGATTTATAATAACATTATTGCAATCATGCTTTTTATTCAAGGAGCTATCGTGAATCTCTTCATAAATTTCTTCATCACAATTTTCAGATTCATGAATTTCAAGCAAAACTTCATAAAGATAATCTAGTGCACACAACTCACTAGCAATTGGTTCATCATAATTGGATCTCTTAAAAAGATTAGCAAGTGGATGAGGATCCATAAACTTTTTTCTTCTGATTTTCAATAAATACAAAATTATACCAAGCGAACGAGCAAACAAACCAAGTAAGGCATAAAGGCAAACGAAAACACAAACGAAAGAAGGCGAATAAAAAGGCAAATATTTTTGTGTTTTTCTGAAAACGTTTTAGAAGTGGGGGAGAGGAAAGCGAGAGGCAAATGGCAAATAATGTAATGTAAGAGATGAGAGCTTATGGTGGGTACTTGGTAGGCTTAATGTAGAACCTCCCCGGCAACGGCGCCAAAAATTCTTCCTGCTACTTCTTGAGCTTGCGTTGGTTTTTCCCTTGAAGAGGAAAGGGTGATGCAGCAAAGTAGAGATAAGTATTTCCCTCAGTTAAGAACCAAGGTATCAATCCAGTAGGAGATACACGCAAGTCTCCAATCTATGCACCTGCACAAACAATCAAATACTTGCACCCAACGCGATAAAGAGGTTGTCAATCCCTTCACGATCACTTGCAAAGGTGAGATCTAATAGAGATAGATACAAAAGCTTACTAAAACGTAAAACAAAATAAAAGTAAATAAATTGCAGCAAGGTATTTTTGGGTTTTTTGGTTTATAGATCTGAAAATATATGATGGAAAATAGACCTGGGGGCCATAGGTTTCACTAGAGGCTTCTCTCTTGAAGGTAAATAATACGGTGGGTGAACAAATTACTGTCGAGCAATTGATAGAAAAGCGCAAAGTTATGACGATATCCAAGGCAATGATTATGAATATAGGCATCACGTCCGTGTCAAGTAGACCGAAACGATTCTGCATCTACTACTATTACTCCACACATCGACCGCTATCCAGCATGCATCTAGAGTATTAAGTTCATAAGAACGGAGTAACGCCTTAAGTAAGATGACATGATGTAGAGGGATAAACTCAAGCAATATGATGAAAACCCCATCTTTTTACCCTTGATGGCAACAATACAATATGTGCCTCGCTACCCCTACTTTGTCACTGGGTGAGGACACTGCAAGATTGAACCCAAAACTAAGCACCTCTCCCATTGCAAGAAGAACCAATCTAGTTGGCCAAACCAAAGCGATAATTCGAAGAGAAATACAAAGATATCAAACCATGCATATAAGAATTCAGAGAAGATTCAAATAATATTCATAGATAAACTAATCATAAATCCACAATTCATGGGATCTCGACAAACACACCGCAAAAGAATATTACGTCGGATAGATCTCCAAGAACAACAAGGAGAACATGGTATTGAGGATCAAAGAGAGAGAAGAAGCCATCTAGCTACTAGCTATGGACCCGTAGGTCTGAGGTAAACTACTCACGCTTCAGCGGAAGGGCAATAGAGTTGATGTATAAGCCCTCCATGATCGAATCCCCCTCCGACGGAATGCCGAAAAAGGCCCCAAGATGGGATCTCACGGGAACAGAAGGTTACGGCGGCGGAAAAGTATTTTGGTGGACGCCTCTGGTGGTTTGGGAATATTTCTGAATTTATAGGCCAAATATTAGGGTTGAAGGACTCCCGTGGGGCCCACAAGCCAGGGGTGCCCCCCCCCTAGGGCGCGCCTTGAGGGCTTGTGGAGCCCTCGGGACTCTTCTGCCTTCCTCTCCAAGTCATACATGAAGGAAATATGCCCTAGAGGCAATAATAAAGTTATTATTTATTTCCTTATTTCATGATAAATGTTTATTATTCATGCTAGAATTGTATTAACCGGAAACTTAGTACATGTGTGAATACATAGACAAACAGAGTATCCCTAGTATGCCTCTACTTGACTAGCTCGTTAATCAAAGATGGTTAAGTTTCCTAGCCATGGACATGTGTTGTCATTTGATGAACGGGATCACATCATTAGAGAATGATGTGATGGACAAGACCCATCCGTTAGCTTAGCACTATGATCGTTTAGTTTGTTGCTATTGCTTTCTTCATGACTTATACATGTTCCTCTGACTATGAGATTATGCAACTCCCGAATACCGGAGGAACACCTTGTGTGCTATCAAATGTCACAACGTAACTGGGTGATTATAAAGATGCTCTACAGGTGTCTCCGATGGTGTTTGTTGGGTTGGCATAGATCGAGATTAGGATTTGTCACTCCGTGTATCAGAGAGGTATCTCTGGGCCCTCTCGGTAATGCACATCACTATAAGCCTTGCAAGCAATGTGACTAATGAGTTAGTTGCAGGATGATGCATTACGGAATGAGTAAAGAGACTTGCCGGTAACGAGATTGAACTAGGTATGAGGATACCGACGATCGAATCTCGGGCAAGTGACATACCGATGACAAAGGGAACAACGTATGTTGTGATGCGGTTTGACCGATAAAGATCTTCATAGAATATGTGGGAGCCAATATGAGCATCTAGGTTTCGCTATTGGTTATTGACCGGAGATGAGTCTCGGTCATGTCTACATAGTTCTCGAACCCGTAGGGTCCGCACGCTTAACGTTCGATGACGATCGGTATTATGAGTTTATGTGTTTTGATGTACCGAAGGTAGTTCGGAGTCCCGGATGAGATCACGGACATGACGAGGAGTCTCGAAATGGTCGAGACATGAAGATTGATATATTGGAAGACTATATTCGGACACCGAAATAGTTCCGAGGTGTATCGGTTATTTTCCGGAGTACCGGGGTGTTACCGGAACCCCCCGGGGGGTTATTGGGCCTTCATGGGCCTAGTGGTGGAAGAGAGGAGGCAGGCCAAGGTGTGGCGCGTGCCCCCCCCTAACCAAACCGAATTGGAATAGGGCTAGGGGGGCCGCCCCCCCCCCCCCCCCCCCTTTCCTTCTCTCCTCCTCCTCCTTGCCCCCTTCTCCTTGTGGAAGTAGGAAAGGGGGGGGGCGAATCCTACCTGGAGTAGGACTCCCCCCCCCTTGGCCGCGCCTCCTCCTGGCCGGCCTCCTCCTCCCTCCCTCCTTTATATACGTGGGAAGGGGGCACCCCATAGAAACACAAGTTGATTGTTTAGCCGTGTGCGGCGCCCCTCTCCACAGATTTCCACCTCGGTCATATTGTCGTAGTGCTTAGGCGAAGCCCTGTGTCGGTAACTTCATCATCACCGTCACCACGCCGTCGTGCTGACGAAACTCTCCCTCGGCCTCAGCTGGATTTAGAGTTCGAGGGACGTCACCGAGCTGAACGTGTGCAGCTCGCGGAGGTGCCGTGCGTTCGATACTTGATCAGTTGGATCGCGAAGACGTTCGACTACATCAACCGCGTTACTAAACGCTTCTGCTTTCGGTCTATGAGGGTACATGGACACACTCTCCCCGCTCGTTGCTATGCTTCTCTTAGATAGATCTTGCGTGATCGTAGGATTTTTTTTGAAATACTACGTTCCCCAACAGTGGCATCCGAGCCAGGTCTATGCGTAGATGTTATATGCACGAGTAGAACACAAAGAGTTGTGGGCGATAATAGTCATACTGCTTACCAGCATGTCATACTTTGATTCAGCGGTATTGTTGGATGAAGCGGCTCAGGACCGACATTACGCGTACGCTTACGCGAGACTGGTTCTACCGACGTGCTTCGCACACAGGTGGCTAGTGGGTGTCAGTTTCTCCAACTTTAGTTGAATCAAGTGTGACTACGCCCGGTCCTTGTTGAAGGTTAAAACAACACACTTGACGAAAAATCATTGTGGTTTTGATGCGTAGGTAAGAACGGTTCTTGCTCAGCCCGTAGCAGCCACGTAAAACTTGCAACAACAAAGTAGAGGACGTCTAACTTGTTTTTGCAGGGCATGCTGTGATATGATATGGTCAAGACATGGTGATATAATTTGTTGTATGAGATGATCATGTTTTGTAACAGAGTTATCGGCAACTGGCAGGAGCCATATGGTTGTCGCTTTATTGTATGCAATGCAATCGCCATGTAATTGTTTTTACTTTATCACTAAGCGGTAGCGATAGTCGTAGAAGCAATAGTTGGCGAGACGACAATGATGCTACGATGGTGATCATGACGGTGCTTTGGAGATGGAGATCAAAGGCACAAGATGATGATGGCCATATCATATCACTTATATTGAATTGCATGTGATGTTAATCCTTTTATGCATCTTATTTTGCTTAGTACGGCGGTAGCATTATAAGATGATCCCTCACTAAATTTCAAGGTATAAGTGTTCTCCCTGAGTATGCACCGTTGTGAAAGTTCTTCGTGCTGAGACACCACGTGATGATCGGGTGTGATAGGCTCTACGTTCAAATACAACGGGTGCAAGACAGTTTTGCACATGCGGAATACTCGGGTTAAACTTGACGAGCCTAGCATATGCAGATATGGCCTCGGAACACTGAGACCGAAAGGTCGAGCGTGAATCATATAGTAGATATGATCAACATAGTGATGTTCACCATTGAAAACTACTCCATCTCACGTGATGATCAGACATGGTTTAGTTGATATGGATCACGTGATCATTTAGATGACTAGAGGGATGTCTATCTAAGTGGGAGTTCTTAAGTAATATGTTTAATTGAACTTTAATTTATCATGAACTTAGTCCTGGTAGTATTTGCAAATTATGTTGTAGATCAATAGCTCGCATATAGCTCCCCTATTTTATTTTTTGATATGTTCCTAGAGAAAACTAAGTTTAAAGATGATAGTAGCAATGATGCGGACTGGTTCCGTGATCTGAGGATTATCCTCATTGCTGCACAGAAGAATTATGTCCTTGATGCACCGATAAATGACAGACCTATTGCAGGAGCAGATACAGACGTTATGAATGTTTGGCAAGCTCGATATGGTGACTACTTGATAGTTTAGTGCACCATGCTTTACGGCTTAGAATCGGGACTTCAAAAATGTTTTGAACGCCACGAAGCATATGAGATGTTCCAAAGAGATGAAATTGGTATTTCAGACTCATGCCCGTGTCGAGAGGTATGAGACCTCTGACAAGTACTTTGCCTACAAGATGGAGGAGAATAGCTCAACCAGTGAGCATGTGCTCAGAATGTCTGAGTACTACAGTTGCTTGAATCAAGTGGGAGTTAATCTTCCGGATAAGATAGTAATTGACAGAATTCTCTAGTCACTATCACCAAGTTACTGGAACTTCGTGATGAACTATAATATGCAAGGGATGACAAAAACGATTCCCGAGCTCTTCGTGATGCTGAAATCAAGAAAGAGCATCAAGTGCTGATGGTTAACAAGACCACTAGTTTCAAGAAAAGGGCAAAGGGAAGAAGGGGAACTTCAAGAAGAATAGCAAGCAAGTTGCTACTCCCGGGAAGAAGCCCAAGTCTGGACCTAAGCCTGAAACTGAGTGCTTCTACTGCAAAGGGACTGGTCACTGGAAACGGAACTGCCCCAAGTATTTGGCGGATAAGAAGGATGGCAAAGTGAACAAAAGTATATTTGATATACATGTTATTGATGTGTATTTTACTAGTGTTCATAGTAGCCCCTGGGTATTTGATACTAGTTCAGTTGCTAACATTAGTAACTTGAAATAGGAGTTGCAAAATGAACAGAGACTAGTTAATGACGAGGTGACGATGTGTGTTGGAAGTGATTCCAAGGTTGATAAGATCACCATCGCACACTCCCTCTACCTTCGGGATTAGTGTTGGACCTAAATAAATGTTATTTGGTGTTTGCGTTAAGCATGAATATGATTGGATCATGTTTATTGCAATACGGTTATTCATTTAAGTCAGAAAATAATTGTTGTTCTGTTTAAATGAATAAAACCTTCTATGGTCATACACTCAATATAAATGGTTTATTGAATCTCGATCGTAGTGATACACATATTCATAATATTGAAGCCAAAAGATACAAAGTTAATAATGATAGTGCAACTTATTTGTGGCACTGCCGTTTAGGTCATATTGGTGTAAAGCGCATGAAGAAACTCCATGCTGATGGGCTTTTGGAATCACTTGATTGTGAATCACTTGATACTTGCGAACCATGCCTCGTGGGCAAGATGACTAAAACTCCGTTCTCCAGAACAATGGAACGAGCAACTGACTTATTGGAAATAATACATACTGATATATGCGGTCCGATGAGTGTTGAGGCTCGCGGCGGGTATCGTTATTTTCTGACCTTCACAGATGATTTGAGCAGATATGGGTATATCTACTTAATGAAACATAAGTCTGAAACATTTGAAAAGTTCAAAGAATTTCAGAGTGAAGTGGAAAATCATCATAACAAGAAAATAAAGTTTCTGCGATCTGATCGTGGAGGTGAATATTTGAGTTATGAGTTTGGTATTCATTTAAAACAATGTGGAATAGTTTTGCAACTCACACCACCTGGAACACCACAGCGTAATGGTGTGTCCGAACATCGTAACCGTACTTTATTAGATATGGTGCGATCTATGATGTCTCTTACCGATTTACCACTATCGTTTTGGGGTTATGCATTAGAGACAGCTGCATTCACATTAAATAGGGCACCATCTAAATCTGTTGAGACGACACCATATGAACTGTGGTTTGGCAAGAAACCTAAGCTGTCGTTTCTTAAAGTTTGGGGTTGCAATGCTTATGTGAAAAAGTTTCAACCTGATAAGCTCGAACCCAAATCGGAGAAATGCGTCTTCATAGGATACCCAAAGGAGACTGTTGGGTACACCTTCTATCATAGATCCGAAGGCAAGATATTCGTTGCTAAGAATGGATCCTTTCTAGAGAAGGAGTTTCTCTCGAAAGAAGTGAATGGGAGGAAAGTAGAACTTGATGAGGTAGTGGTACCTTCTCTTGAATTGGAAAGTAGTTCATCACAGAAATCAGTTCCAGTGATGCCTACACCAATTAGTGAGGAAGTTAATGATGATGATCATAAAACTTCGGATCAAGTTGCTACCGAACCTCGTAGGTCAACCAGAGTAAGATCTGCACCAGAGTGGTACGATAATCCTGTTCTGAAGGTCATGTTACTTGACCATGATGAACCTACGAACTATGAGGAAGCGATGATGAGCCCAGATTCCGCGAAATGACTTGAGGCCATGAAATCTGAGATGGGATCCATGTATGAGAACAAAGTGTGGACTTTGGTTGACTTGCCCGATGATCGGCTAGCCATAGAGAATAAATGGATCTTCAAGAAGAAGACTGACGCTGACGGTAATGTTACTGTCTACAAAGCTCGATTTGTTGCGAAAGGTTTTTGACAAGTTCAAGGAGTTGACTACGATGAGACCTTCTCACCTGTAGCGATGCTTAAGTCCGTCCGAATCATGTTAGCAATTGCCGTGTTTTATGATTATGAAATTTGGCAAATGGATGTAAAAACTACATTCCTGAATGGATTTCTGGAAGAAGAGTTGTATATGATGCAACTCGAAGGTTTTATCGATCCAAAGGATGCTAACAAAGTGTGCAAGCTCCAGCGATCCATTTATGGACTGGTGCAAGCATTTCGGAGTTGGAATAAACGTTTTGATAGTGTGATCAAAACATATGGTTTTATACAGACTTTTGTAGAAGTCTGTATTTACAAGAAAGTGAGTGGGAGCTCTGTAGCATTTCTAATATTATATGTGGATGACATATTGTTGATTGGAAATGATATAGAATTTCTGGATAGCATAAAAGGATACTTGAACAAGAGTTTTTCAATAAAAAGGACCTCGGTGAAGCTGCTTAAGTATTGAGCATCAAGATCTATAGGGATAGATCGAGACGCTTAATAGGACTTTCACAAAGCACATACCTTGACAAGATTTTAAAGAAGTTCAAAATGGATCAGTCAAAAGAAGGAGTTCTTGCCTGTGTTACAAGGTGTAAAATTGAGTAAGACTCAAAACCCGACCACGGCAGAAGATAGAAAGAGAATGAAAGTCATTCCCTATGCCTCAGTCATAGGTTCTATAAAGCATGCCATGCTATGTACCAGACCAGTTGTGTGCCTTACTATGAGTTTAGCAAGGAGGTACGATAGTGATCCAGGAATGGATCACTGGATAGTGGTCAAAGTTATCCTTAGTTACCTAAGAGGACTAAGGAAATATTTCTCGGTTATGGAGGTGATAAAAGAGTTCGTCGTAAAAGGTTACGTCGATGCAAGCTTTTACACCGATCCAGATGACTCAGAGTCTCAATTTGGATACATATTGAAAGTGGGAGAAATTAGCTAGAGTAGCTCCATGCAGAGCATTATAGACATAGAAATTTGCAAAATACATACGGATCTGTATGTGGCAGACCCGTTGACTAAACTTCTCTCACAAGCAAAACATGATCACACCTTAGTACTCTTTGGGTGTTAATCACATGGCGATGTGAACTAGATTACTAACTCTAGTAAACCCTTTGGGTGTTGGTCACATGGCGATGTGAACTATGGGTGTTAATCACATGGTGATGTGAACTATTCGTGTTAAATTACATGGCGATGTGAAAATAGATTATTGACTCTAGTGCAAGTGGGAGACTGAAGGAAATATGCCCTAGAGGCAATAATAAAGTTATTATTTATTTCCTTATTTCATGATAAATGTTTATTATTCATGCTAGAATTGTATTAACCGGAAACTTAGTACATGTGTGAATACATAGACAAACAGAGTATCCCTAGTATGCCTCTACTTGACTAGCTCGTTAATCAAAGATGGTTAAGTTTCCTAGCCATGGACATGTGTTGTCATTTGATGAACGGGATCACATCATTAGAGAATGATGTGATGGACAAGACCCATCCGTTAGCTTAGAACTATGATCGTTTAGTTTGTTGCTATTGCTTTCTTCATGACTTATACATGTTCCTCTGACTATGAGATTATGCAACTCCCGAATACCGGAGGAACACCTTGTGTGCTATCAAATGTCACAACGTAACTGGGTGATTATAAAGATGCTCTACAGGTGTCTCCGATGGTGTTTGTTGGGTTGGCATAGATCGAGATTAGGATTTGTCACTCCGTGTATCGGAGAGGTATCTCTGGGCCCTCTCGATAATGCACATCACTATAAGCCTTGCAAGCAATGTGACTAATGAGTTAGTTGCAGGATGATGCATTACGGAACGAGTAAAGAGACTTGCCGGTAATGAGATTGAACTAGGTATGAGGATACCAACGATCCAATCTCGGGCAAGTAACATACCGATGACAAAGGGAACAACGTATGTTGTTATGCGGTTTGACCGATAAAGATCTTCGTAGAATATGTGGGAGCCAATATGAGCATCCAGGTTCCGCTATTGGTTATTGACCGGAGATGAGTCTCGGTCATGTCTACATAGTTCTCGAACCCGTAGGGTCCGCACGCTTAACGTTCGATGACGATCGGTATTATGAGTTTATGTGTTTTGATGTACCGAAGGTAGTTCGGAGTCCTGGATGAGATCACGTACATGACGAGGAGTCTCGAAATGGTCGAGACATGAAGATTGATATATTGGAAGACTATATTCGGACACCGGAATAGTTTCGAGGTGTATCGGTTATTTTCCAGAGTACCGGGGGGTTACCGGAACCCCCCGGGGGGTTATTGGGCCTTCATGGGCCTAGTGGTGGAAGAGAGGAGGCAGGCCAAGGTGTGGCACGCACCCCCCCCAGCCAAACCGAATTGGACTAGGGCTAGGGGGGCCGGCCCCCCCTTTCCTTCTCTCCTCCTCCTCCTTCCCCCCTTCTCCTTGTGGAAGTAGGAAAGGGGGGGGCGAATCCTACCTGGAGTAGGACTCCCCCCGCTTGGGCGTGCCTCCTCCTGGCCGGCCTCCTCCTCCCTCCCTCCTTTATATACGTGGGAAGGGGGCACCCCATAGAAACACAAGTTGATTGCTTAGCCGTGTGCGGCTCCCCCCTCCACAGATTTCCACCTCGGTCATATTGTCGTAGTGCTTAGGCGAAGCCCTGCGTCGGTAACTTCATCATCACCGTCACCACGCCGTCATGCTGACAAAACTCTCCCTCGGCCTCAGCTGGATCTAGAGTTCGAGGGACGTCACCGAGCTGAACGTGTGCAGATCGCGGAGGTGTCGTGCGTTCGGTACTTGATCGGTTGGATCGCGAAGACGTTCGACTACATCAACCGCGTTACTAAACGCTTCCGCTTTCGGTCTACGAGGGTACGTGGATACACTCTCCCCGCTCGTTTCTATGCTTCTCCTAGATAGATCTTGCGTGATCGTAGGAAATTTTTTGAAATACTACGTTCCCCAACAATATGTGTGTCTTCTGGTCCAAGCAAAATCATCGCGAAAGTTTTATTCCGTTTGGACTCCATTTAGTATTCCTTTTCTGTAAAACTCAAAACAAGGAAAAAACAGAAACTGGCACTGGGCTCTAGGTTAATAAGTTAGTCCTAAAAATAATATAAAATAGCATAATAATGCATATAAAACATCCAAAACAGGTAATATAATAGCATGGAACAATAAAAAATTATAGATACGTTGGAGACGTATCAATGAACATCATTGCCATTATGATTATCGCTAGATGAATGTTCATTACCAGATTGTCTCTCAGCATCAGAAATAGAACCATCATTATTATTCTCAGAAGGTTTTTCTGCCTCAGGTTCACTGGAAGCATGCAAAGTCCTATCATTTTCCTTTTTATTTTTCTTCTTAGATGGACTAGGTGCATCAATATTAATTCTCTGGGAATCTTGTGCAATTCTTTTAGGGTGACCTTCAGGATAAAGTGGCTCCTGAGTCACTCTACCTCCTCTAGTCATAACTCTAACAGCATGATCATTCATGTTATTATTCATCTAATTTAGCAAATCTTTTTGTGACTAAGCTACTTGTTATAACTGGGTTTGAACCATGGAAGCATGTTTTCCTAGACCTTTAACATTATTAGCAATTTTAAACATCAATTCACTCAAACGATCAATCATGAAGGCATTGTGTTTCAATTGCTTCATAACATACGCATTAAAATGTTCTTGCTTAAGAATGTAATTATCAAACTCATCCAGGCATTGACTAGCAGGTTTATTGTAAGGAATACCACCTTCATCAAATCTATAACGATAATTTACCTCCACTTCCTGTGTAGGGGTATCGAGTCCATGTATTTCTTCAATAGGTGGTAAATTCTTAACATCTTTATCTTTAATACGTTTTTCTTTCATAGATTTGTTTGCCTCTTGCATATCTTCAGGACTGAGAAATAAAATACCTCTCTTCTTTGGAGTTGGCTTAAGTGGCGGTTCAGGGAGTGTCCAATCATTATCATTCCTCAATATACTATTCAATAGTTCTTCATCTTGTTCAACAGCTCATTCCCTCAAAACACAACCAGCACAACTATCTAGGTAGTCCCAAGAAGCATCGGTTAGTCCATTATAAAAGATATCGAGTATTTCATTTTTCTTGAGAGGATGATCAGGCAAAGCGTTAAGTAATTGGAGAAGCCTCCCCCAAGCTTGAGGGAGATTCTCTTCTTCAATTTGCACAAAGTTAAATATTTCCTGTAAGGCAGCTTGTTTCTTATGAGCAGGAAATTATTTTTCAGAGAAGTAATATATTCCTGGGGACTACGCACACAGCCAGGAGAAAGAGTATTAAACCATATCTTAGCATCACCCTTTAACGAGAAAGGAAACAACTTAAGAATATAGTAATAGTGAATTTTTTCCTCATGAGCAAATAGGGTGGCTATATCATTTAATTTAGTGAGATGTGCCACGACAGTTTTAGTTTCATAACCATGGAAAGGATCAGATTCAACCAAAGTAATTAACTTAGGATCGATGGAGAATTCATAATCCTTATCAGTAACAAAGATACGAGAAGTAGCAAACTCGGGATCATATTTTATTCTAGCATTCAAAGATTTTTCTTTCAGCTTACATAGTAGTTTCTTAACATCTTCTCTATCATTACAAGCAAGAAATTCCCTAGCTATTTCTCCATCCATAACGTAACCCTCAGGTACCTTAGGCAGTTCAATTCTAGGAGAGCTAGGTCTACTAGGTGCATCATCAGTTTCAGCAATTTCATCAATTTCAGCATTCTCAAATTCTTTAGCCTTAGCAAGTTGTTCATCAAGAAATTCACCTAGTGGCACAGTTTTATCAGGCATAGTACTAACATCATCAATAGCATCATTCATAGCAGAAGTAGCATAATCAATTACTTGCGACATATCAGAATAAATAGCAGGTGGTGGTGTTGCAAGCTTACTCAAAACAGAAAGTGAATCAAGTGCAGAGCTAGATGGCAGTTCCTTACCTCTCCTTGTCTTAGAGGGAACAATCTTGGTTCTATCATCCTTAAGATTCTTCATAGTGATCAACAGATATAAATCCCAAGTGACTCGGCAAATAGAGCTATGCTCCCCGGCAACGCGCCAGAAAAAGGTCTTGATGACCCACAAGTATAGGGGATCGCAACAGTTTTCGAGGGTAGAGTATTCAACCCAAATTTATTGATTCGACACAAAGGGAGCCAAAGAATATTTACAAGTATTAGCAGTTGAGTTGTCAATTCAACCACACTTGGAGAACTAAATATCTGCAGCAGAGTGATCAGTAGCACAGTAATATGGTAGTTTGATAGTAATGGCAAAGTAGCAATAGTAACGGTAACAGCGACAGTAGCAGTTTTATAGTGATTGTAACAGCGGCAACAATAGTAGTAACTTAGCAAAGATCAATATATGAAAATATCGTAGGCATTGGATCGGTGATGGATAATTATGTTGGATAACATTCATCATGTAACAGTCATAACCTAGGGCGACACAGAACTAGCTCCAATTCATCAATGTAATGTAGGCATGTATTCCGCATATAGCCATACGTGCTTGCGATAAGAACTTGCATGACATCTTTGGTCCTACCCTCCCGTGGCAGCGGGGTCCATAAGGAAATATAACGGATATTAAGGCCTCCTTTTAATAGAGAACTGGAACAAAGCATTAACACATAGTGAATACATGAACTCCTCAAACTACGGTAATCACCAGAAAGAATCCCAATTATTGTCACCTTGGGGGTATGCAGATCATAACACGTAATAGGTGCATACAACTTGCAAGATAGGATCAAGAACACAAATATATTCATGAAAACATAAAGGGTTCAGATCTGAAATCATGGCACTCGGGCCCTAGTGACAAGCATTAAGCATAACAAAGTCATAGCAACATAAATCTCAGAACATAGTGGATACTAGGGATCAAGCCCTAACAAAACTAACTCAATTACATGATAAATCTCATCCAACCCATCACCGTCTAGCAAGCCTACGAAGAAATTACTCACTCCCGGCGGTGAGCATCATGAAATTGGTGATGGAGCATGGTTGATGATGACGACGGCGTCGAATCCCATTCTCCGAAGCCTAGAACAGACTCCAGATCAGTCCTCTCGATGAAGAACAGGAGGTGGCGGCGGCTTCATATTGTAAAATGCGATGATTCCCTCTCTCCTGATTATTTTTCTGGACGAATAGGTACTTATGGAGTTGGAGTTAGGGTTGCGGGAGCTGCCAGGGGCCCACAAACCTGCCAGGCGCGCCCCCTGGGCTTGTGGCGCCCTGGTGGCCCCCCTCTGGTATTTCTCTTCGCCAGTATTTTTTATATATTCTGAAATGATTCTCCGTAAAATTTCAGCTCCATCCGAGAACTTTTATTTCTGCACAAAAATAACACCATGGCAATTCTGCTGAAAACAGCGTCAGTCCGGGTTAGTTCCATTCAAATCATGCAAATTAGAGTCCAAAACAAGAGCAAAAGTGTTTGGAAAAGTAGATAGATTTGGGAAGTACTGACTCTACATTTTTATTAAGTGATCCAAGATCACATTGAATCCATAGGAAAGCCAATACTATTAAAAGGGGATGAAGTTTTGATCATGAGTCGTTTGCTCAAGTGCTTAGAGATATTGCTCCAAAAACCGTCAACCACACCCTCACAATCCTATCTATCCAAAACCCTAAAGTCATTCTCGGTCCCACAGATTCACTCCTACTCGGACCCACCGAGATACACTTGACAGAGCCACTGCCTAGACCCTAGAAACTCGGTCTCACCGAGATGACATTCGGTCCCACCAAAGTGCGCTTGCCAACCTTCTGTAATCCATTGTTTTCATTTGAGAATTTTCGAGTGAAACTGATCGGTGTCACCTAAGCGAGGAAATTTCTTAGGTCATCATCAATCGGCCCCACCGAGTGGATTCATCCGGTCTCACCAAAATACCTAAAGTTCAAACCTTTTGCACTGGGCGGTCTCGCCGAGTATTTCACCCAGTCTCACGAGTTGTGCATAAAGGTGTGTAATGTTCAGGATTTTTTGTGAAGGCTATATATACCCCACTCACACCACCTACTCTAAGAGAGAGCAAACAGGACGAAGCTACCACTTCCCATATCATTTTCTGAGAGCGAACCACCTACAGTTATGTTGAAATCAAGGGGATTCCACTCCAACCTTTGATCCTTGATTTCTAGCCCCCTTAAGTTGCTTTCCACTCCAATCCTTCTCCTACTACCATTCCAAATCTGTGAGAGAGTGATTGAATGTTGAGGAGACTATCTTTTGAAGCACAAGAGCAAGGAGTTCATCATCAACAACAACATCTATTACCTTTTGGAGAGTGGTGTCTCCTAGATTGGTTAGGTGTCACTTGGGAGCCTCCAAATCTTATGGAGTTGAACCAAGGAGTTTGTAAGGGCAAGGAGATCGCCTATTTCATGAAGATCTACCCTAAGTGAGGCTAGTCCTTCATGGACGGAAGCCATGATGGCATAGACAAAGTTGCTTCTTCATGGGCCCTTCGTGGGTGGAGCTCCCCGTGGACTCATGCAGTCGTTACCCACCGTGGGTCGAAGTCTTCATCAACATGGACGTACGATAGCACCACCTATCATAACCACACCAAAAATCACTGTGTCTTCATTGCATTCAATTTCTCTGACCTCACCTTTACATTCATATGCAACGTCTTTACTTTTTGCTGCCTACTATCTAGACTTGCATGTGTAGGGTGTTTCTTGACTTGTGTGAATTGCTAAAACTTGCCAAGAACTAAAATTGGGAAAAGGCTAGGTTTTTATTTGGTCAAGTAGTCTAATCAACACCCCCCCCCCCTCTAGACCTACTTACGATCCTACACAATGTTTGCACCCATTTTTATGCATAATTCATCATTACATGCTTCCTCATATTAGACTTTCTGCCCAAGGATTTCACATTTTTCTTTTTCCTTGGTAAAGAGGGTTTCAAGTTCCTTAATGGTGATGGTGTGCTTACTCACTAGTCACCATCTCCAAAAGCATACGAAGCATAGTGAGCTTCTTTCCTTTAAGGGAGCACATGAATTTATCCATTTTGGAAAACATGGGATCATTCACGTCATCTACGTCATTGTTATCCTCCGCATCAAGATACTCATCACTAGAGGAAGGAGGAGTGAAGAGAGTAGGGTTTGGACATGGAGTTACCTTGACCTTTTCTGGAGATGTTTGTTGCTCACCGTCCTCCACCATGGCCTTAGCTAGCCATCAGATAGTTGTGAGCTTTTCCCTTGTAGTCCTTCATGTAGTTTTAGGTGACAACATCACCACTCTTGTTGACTAGCCTCAAAGTGGTTTGAGAATCTTGGGCCACTCCAGCAACACCCCCAATGTCATCGGGGTCAGACTCTTCTTGGGCAACCATTGCCTTCCCATCTCTCTTCTTGAGCTTGGAGTTCAAAGGGTTTGGCAACTTCTTCGTTACAAAGGTCTTGGGAAACCTTGGTCTATCTTCCCTCTTCTCATAGAGGCAATCTTCGAGAAGTGCTTGGTCTCTTCACAGTTGTAGCAACTTACACTTTCTTCTTCGGAAATCTTCCCTTGAATTTTCCCATGCTAAATTTCTTCAAGAAAGAGAGCCATGTCTTCATATGAGGGGCCCTCATCTGAGTCAATCACATCACCTTCTTCGTCCTCATCTTCTTCTTCACTTTGCTCTTCATCATATTCTTGCTTGGCCTTCAACGCAAGATTGGTCTTTGGTGATGAGCTACCATGCATGGCAAGATGTCTTGTAGCATTGGCCTTGGATTCCTCAAACAATTGGAAGGTGAAAATGACATCATCGGGATACATTTCCTTCAACCCATACCGATGCCTTATGACCCATGCCATTTGACGATGATAAGGAGCAAGTGCATTTAGAAATTTGTCTCCAAGGAATCGCTTGGTCAAGTTGAATCCATCTTGGGTCTTGTCACAATCATAGGACTCAATGTTGGTGGCGAGAGTCACGAGATGCTCAAGAAGATGCTTGGGGGTCTCACCCTTTTCCATACAAAAATATTGCAATGCCCCTTTTGCTATCTCATATTGTGCAAGCCAGAGAGTGGTAGTACTGGTCTTGGTCATCACAATGTTATCCCATAATTCCTTGGTATTTGTGATGCGAATGTAAGGCATCTTCTGCTTGTCTGCCATGCCCTTTCTTATGAGCATAATTGTGGTGTCGTTGAGATGCTTGTCGTATGCTTCTCCTGGTGTGAGATTCTTCGGGTTGACGGGGTTGTAGTCGTTCTTCATAATCTCCAACATATCGTCGTTGGCAAATCAACGATGATCCTGCATCCTAACTATCCACAGAAAAAAATCGGCAGTGTCATCAAGCAAAAGGAGGCTTACCCCCAGGGTTATACTTTGGTTTCTCCAGTTTAGATTTTGCATAAAGCCATGAAACATCAGAGTTATCACTCGAAGGAGGTTGTTGGCCCAAAGGAGGAAGAGTCGCATTTTGCCTCGGAGATACGCTACTTGGATTAACAAGTGGTGTAGGATTCGAAGTTAATGCGTTCAACCTCATTTGGATCAAGGCCTTGATAGAAGCATCATACTCCTCCTTTTGCTTAGCAAAGGCCCATTCCAAATCCTCAGAGGTGAAGGACTTGAGCTCTTCCAAAGAATAGGCATCCTTCTCTTTAGGATTTGCAACACAGGGGGTCCCATCGGGGTTCATATTGCTCTAGGGTGGTTAAGCCACAAGATTAGAGCACGAGGCTCCGATACCAATTAAAAGGATCAAGATGGACCTAGAGGTGGTGAATAGGTACAATTACAAATTTTAATTTTTCCTTAGCAATTTTAGGCAATAATGGGAATATGAAAATAAGCCTAATAATTGCAAAGGTGATTATAGTGCTAAGCAATATAAGCAACAACCAACAAGTAGTAAGTTAAGCAAGCGCAAAGTAAGTTAAGTACAAACTAAGAGACAAATAACCACAAGTATGGACTTAGGGTTAGGGATAACCGCAACTCGGGGAGACGAGGATGTATGCCAATGTTCACTTCCTTGGAGGGAAGCTATTCACTGTTAGAGAGGTCGATGTTACCATGAAGGCACACCAACGCCACGAAAGCTCACCCTATTCTCCCCTTGAGACAACACCACAAAGGCATTTCTCAACCACTAGTGGTAGACCTTGAGGTGATCTCCAACCCTTCACAAGCTTTCCGAGGGTAACCAGAATGCTTGATTCCTCACGGAAGAACTCCTACCACCTAGGAGTCTCCAACCCCCAAGAGTAACAAGACAAGGGGAAAAGCTCAAGACTTGCTCAAATCACAAATTCCTTTGGTCACAAGAGGGAGAGGGAGAGGATATAACTTTTGATTGGAACAACACTCAAGAACACTTAAAAATCAACTCAGGATCTAGGATTTGGTGTGAGTAAGAGAGAGAGTGGGAGCAATAGGGTTCTTGGGGATGTTTTGAATGTAGTGGTCAACGCTCTACCGGATTGGTAGAGGGGTATATATAGTGGAGGCACTAAGATGGCGGTTGGAGCTACTTACGCCGAGAACATACTGGGCGACCAGTGGTTATGGGACGTCTGGTAGCTAAACAAGCACCAAACGTCCAACAGGATTACCGGTCATGATAGCTGGTACATGCAAGAGGATAAGTAAAGTGTAAAAAATGGCTCGGATGATGTTTTTTCGGACATCTGGTACTTGCCAGATGTCTGGTGCCTCGAGAGGTACTGGATATCTAGTGAATACCAGAAATCCAACAATTTGGCTCTGGTAAGATCACATCAGATTTCCGGAGAGAGCTGGTCTCTGATGGCTTAGGAAGGACCGGAAGTCCGAGGAGGACCGATCTTCCGATAACTTGGCTGTGCATAGGATAGATCGGATTTTTGGTGGAGGTCCAAAATCCATCAATTACCTTCTATTTAGAAACACCGGATTTCCGGTAAGTGCCGGACGATCGGTGAGCAGTGAGTGACCACACGTCTGGTGAGACAAAGGTCAAAGAGGTCACAACCAAGGGAAAATCAAGCTAACAATATGGTGGAGTGCCTAGGACTGTATTGTGGGTGTAAGAGTGAAACAAGGGAAGTATTTGTGGGTTTTGAGAAAGTCTTTCATGAGTACCGATGATCCCCTCTTAATAGTGCAGAATCCCTACACTCAAGAACAAACCGAAAAAACCTAAGTTATTTCTCTTGTTTCTCCGTTCTTGAGCATTATACACTTAGGTAGTCATGATCCACACATCATTCCTTGGGGACTAAAATCTAAGATATACTTGACAAACATGATTAGTCCCCTATATGTATATTATCATCAACATCAAAATATGATTAAGGAGATGATTGCACTTTCAAATGGCCGCTACCTTCGCATCAAACAAAAACCTCCTTTGTGCATTCCTGCGAGTACGCCAACACACCTGCATATCTGATGTTACACCACTTAAATCCTTGTCGTGGCCGTCGAGGGCCGCCGCCCCCACTGCACTGACCGGCATAGGCCGCAGCCATCATAATTACCCGCACAACCATCGACAATGGTATTATGTGCATCGTCGACAGATGGTCTCGTGCACCACATAGTCCGCCCCCTACGGCACACCGGGGAACCCACATCGATGTACCGATGCACATCTCAGCTCATTGGTATCGGTTGTACTCGGCTCAGTTTACAACGATGTGATGGTGGGATCTTAGAAGATCTAAATCATGTAGAGATGTACATTGGAGCCCCGGTCTGAGCGCCCCCTCCTCTCCCTTGTCACTCCCCTGGGCGACCTGGGAGGAACCCTAGCCACCACCGAAGCACCTCCCACCCTTCCCACTCCTCCTCCCGCCGCCGTCAGAGGATGTCACCGGGCAAAGCATGCGCAGCGCTGACGATGGTGGTCACGGCTCTCCTCCTCTCGCTTGGGTGGCCCGGCACGGGGACGCTCCACTAGCGGCGGGGGCATACGAGTGGCTTAGAGCGCGCGCCAGCGGTGGTGGCACTAGGAGGCGGCGTGAGCAGCACGGTGGCATGGCCGGCGGTGGTCTGGGTTAGCCATGTCGATATTGGGGAGATCCTTTCCCACATCTGGCTCCCCTTTGAGCGGCACCTCACTTCCACTGCTGGTGCTCCCTGTGGCCGCGTCCGAAGGATGATGGCGGGGCGGAGATGTTGGGCAGCGCGGCGTGGTGGGATGAACAGCAAGGAGGAGCAAGTGAGGTGTTGAAATTGGTCCATGGGGCTTCCTGGCACCCAGATCCGGCTTTCCTCTGTGGCAGTAGCTTGCTCGGGTGATGGTTCTGTTGCCATGGCCGGGGGGATCAGTGGTGGATACTGCTAGCCAGGTAGGATGCGGTGGTGGTGGAGATGTGTGGCCGACGGTGGGGGTTTGGGTGCTGGTGCCAGTCCAGGCCGATCTAACTCCATTTGTGTGGGTGCTCGGGGTGAGCAGCTGTGTATTTGGAGCTTCCTATTAGACCTGGCAGGGACCCTCGCCGTGAATGGTAGGAGGGTAGGTAGCTCTCGTGCTGCTGGACTCAAGGGCTAGCATCCATGAAGACGATCACGTTGGGGATGCATCAGGCGAAAGCCTTGTGCTGACCTCGTCGGCAACGATGATGGTGACGCCTTTGGGTGTCATTTCCCTTCTTGAAGGCATCATTGGGGAGCTTCTGCTGCCCGCTCATTCGTGTGCTCCGGACGAAAGCCTTTGATCCTTTTCTGGATCGGACAACGGCGACATCTTGATTTCGTTTTCCCCCTTGGGGCGTCGTTTTTGGGAGCCACAAATTCGTTGTTGGTCGATCGATGTCTGGGTTCGAAAGGTTGTTGGGTTTATTGGATGTTTGGTGGTGGCAGTGGATTGATCTATGGTGGTGACCGGTGCCTTGGTCATCCTGGCTGATGGTTGACCTCTCTTGGAGGCTTGTGGCGTTGGTGAGGTCTCAATGTTCGGTGCCCTTCGACGGCGCCTAAGGTTTTGTTGCCTTGCATAGTGCTCTGGCTCCCTCTATTTGTGATGATGGCCATGGTGTGGCCTAGAGCAGGTGTAGAGGCTGTCTTGGTGGAACATTGCCCTCGGCATGGTCTGTGGCTCTCTCTATCGCGAAGTGGCTAGGCAATGGGATGCCCTTCGATGGTAGCTGTGACTTGCTAGATCTTCATGGTGTGAGGGATCGCAGTGCAGCGGGTGACTTCTTCTATACACCTTCTCGGCGATGGATCTCCTTTCAACTGATCAAACAGAGCTAACTCCCGCTCTTCTTGATTCGCCTAGTGGTGATGGGTGTTAAGTTCTTGGTGTTGGATGCTTGTCGTTGCTCGCTCCTAGTTCTTCTTTTGTTGTTCCTTTTCCTTCTTATGTGTCTCGTGTGCTACATGTTGTAGCCTTGTGTTGTGCTACTTCTTGAGCTTGCGTTGATTTTTTCCTTGAAGAGGAAAGGGTGATGTAGCAAAGTAGAGATAAGTATTTCCCTCAGTTAAGAACCAAGGTATCAATCCAGTAGGAGGCACAAGCAAGTCTCCAATATATGCACCTGCACAAACTAACAAACACTTGCACACAACGCGAAAAAGGGGTTGTCAATCCCTTCACGGTCACGAACAAGAGTGAGATCTAATAGAGATAGGTATAAAAGATAAATAAAAGAGCAAACTAAAGTAAATATAAATAAATTGCAGCAAGATATTTTTATATTTTTTTGGTTTATAGATCTGAAAATATATGATGGAAAATATACCTGGGGGCCATAGGTTTCACTAGAGGCTTCTCTCTTGAAGGAAACATACGGTGGGTAAACAAATTACTGTTGAGCAATTGATAGAAAAGCGCATAATTATGATGATATCTAAGGCAATGATCATGAATATAGGCATCACGTCCGTGACAAGTAGACCGAAACGATTCTGCATCTACTACTATTACTCCACACATCGATCGACTCCTGCCTGCATCTAGAGTATTAAGTTCATAAGAACAGAGCAACGCTTTAAGTAAGATGACATGATGTAGAGGGATAAACTCAAGCAATATGACATAAAACCCATCTTTTTATCCTTGATGGAAACAATTCAATACATGCCTCGCTACCCCTTCTGTCGCTGGGTGAGGACACCGCAAGATTGAACCCAAAATTAAGCACCTCTCCCATTGCAAGAAAAACCAATCTAGTTGGCCAAACCAAACCGATAGTTCGAACAGAAATACAAAGATATCTTAATCATGCATAAAAGAGTTCAGAGAAGACTCAAATAATATTCATAGATAATCTGATCATAAATCCACAATTCATCGGATCTCAACAAACGCACCGCAAAAGAAGATTACATCGGATAGAACTCCAAGAACATCGAGGAGAACATTGTATTGAAGATCAAAGAGAGAGAATAAGCCATCTAGCTACTAGCTATGGACCCTTAGGTCCGTGGTAAACTACTCACGCTTCATCAAAAGGGAAGCCAGGTTGATGTAGAGGTCCTTCGTGATCGAATCCCCCTCCGGCAGAGTGCAGGAAAAGGCCCCAAGATGGGATCCCATGGGAACAGAAGCTTGCGGCGGCGGAAAAGTATTTTTTTGTGTGCCCTCTGGTATAGGGGAATATTTGAGGATTTATAGTGCAGAGATTAGGTAAAGACAATCTACGAGGGGCCCACAAGCCAGCCCCCCCCCCTAGGGCGCGCCCCCACGGCTTGTGGTCGCCTCGTGGGTCTTCTGGCCTCCTCTCCAAGTCTCGTCGGTTTCTTCTGGTCCAAGAAAAATCATCATAAAGTTTTATTCCATTTGGACTCCGTTTGATATTCCTTTTCTGTAAAAGTCAAAAACAAGGAAAAACAGAAACTGGCACTGGGCTCTAGGTTAATAGGTTAGTCCCAAAAATAATATAAAATAGCATATTAATGCATATAAAACATCCAAAACAGATAATATAATAACATGGAACAATCAAAAATTATAGATACGTTGGAGACGTATCAAGCATCCCCAAGCTTAGTTCCTGCTCGTCCTCGAGTAGGTAAATGATAAAAACAGAATTTTTGATGTGGAATGCTACCTAACATATTTATCAATGCAATTTTCTTTATTGTGGCAAGAATATTCAGATCCATAAGATTCAAAACAAAAGGTTAATATTGACATAAAAAAATAATACTTCAAGCATACTAATAAAGCAATCATGTCTTCTCAAAATAACATGGCCAAAGAAAGTTATCCCTACAAAATCATATAGTCTGGCTATGCTCCATCTTCATCACACAAAGTATTTCATCATGCACAACCCCGATGACAAGCCAAGCAATTGTTTCATACTTTTGGTGTTCTCAAACTTTCTCAACTTTCACGCAATACATGAGCACGAGCCATGGATATAGCACTATAGGTGGAATAGAATATGGTGGTTGTGGAGAAGAAAAAAAGGAAGGAGAAAGCCTCACATCAACTAGGCAAATTAATGGGCTATGAAGATGCCCATCAATTGATATTGATGCAAGTGAGTAGGGATTGCCATGCAACGGATGCACTAGAGCTATAAGTGTATGAAAGCTCAAAAAGAAACTAAGTAGGGGTGCATCCAACTTGCTTGCTCATGAAGACCTAGGGCAATTTGAGGAAGCCCATCATTGGAATATACAAGCCAAGTTCTATAATGAAAAATTCCCACTAGTATATGAAAGTGACCAAATAGGAGACTCTCTATCATGAAGAACATGGTGCTATTTCAACGCACAAGTGTGGAAAAGGATAGTAACATTGTCCCTTCTCTCTTTTTTTCTCATTTTTTTTGTTTGGGCTTCTTTGGCCTCTCTTTTTTTATCTGGGCTTCTTTGGCCTCTTTTTTTTTAAGTCCGGAGACTCATCCCAACTTGTGAGGGAATCATAGCTTCCATCACCCTTTCCTCACATGGGACAATGCTCTAATAATGATGATCATCACACTTTTATTTACTTACAACTCAAGAATTATAACTCGATACTAGAACAAAGATATGACTCTATATGAATGTCTCATCCATATGAGAACAATATGACAATGATGGTATGTGTCATAATAAAACGGAACGGTGGAAGTTGCATGGCAATATATCTCAGAATGGCTATGGAAATGCCATAATAGGTATGTATGGTGGCTGTTTTGAGGAAGGGTATATGGTGGGTTTAATGCACCGGCGAAAGTTGCGCGGTACTAGAGAGGCTAGCAATGGTGGAAGGGTGAGAGTGCGTATAATCCATGGACTCAACATTAGTCATAAAGAACTCACA
Source organism: Thinopyrum elongatum (assembly GCA_011799875.1). NCBI lineage: Eukaryota > Viridiplantae > Streptophyta > Magnoliopsida > Poales > Poaceae > Thinopyrum > Thinopyrum elongatum. The sequence goes on along the minus strand of CM022299.1, from coordinate 324,758,050 downwards.
TACTTATTGCAAAAGTTTATTAGCCATCGAAACAAAGTACTAATACGCATGCTCCTATGTGGATAGATTGGTAGGGAAAGACCATCGCTCGTCCCCGACCGCCACTCATAAGGAAGACAATCAAAGAATAAATCATGCTCCGACTTCATCACCATAACGGTTCACCATACGTGCATGCTACGAAAATCACAAACTTTAACACAAGTATTTCTACCAATCCACAATTACTCACTAGCATGACTCTAATATCACCATCTTTATATCTCAAAACAAATTCAAGGAATCAAACTTTTCATATATTCAATGCTCTTGATATGAAAGTTTTTATTATATCCCTCTTGGATGCCCATCATATTAGGAATAAATTCATAACCTAAGCAAATTACCATGCTATTTAAGACTCTCAAAATAATATAAGTAAAGCATGAGAGTTCATCAATTTCTATAAAATAAAGCCACCGCCGTGCTCTAAAAATATATAAGTGAAGCACTAGAGCAAAACTGCCTAGCTCAAAAGATATAAGTGAAGCACATAAAGTATTCTAATAATTCATGATTAATGTGTGTCCCTCTCAAAAGGTGTGTACAAAAAGGATGATTGTGGCAAACTAAAAAGCAAAGACTCATATCATACAAGACGCTCCAAGCAAAACACATATTATGTGGTGAATAAAAATATAGCCTCAAGTAAATTTACCGATGGATTGAAGACAAAAGAGGGGATGCCATCCGGGGCATCCCCAAGCTTAGATGCTTGGTTGTCCTTGAATATTACCTTGGGGTGCCTTGGGAATTCCCAAGCTTAGGCTCTTGCCACTCTTTATTCCATTGTCCATCAAATCTTTACCCAAAACTTGAATACTTCACAACACAAAACTCAACAGAAAACTCATAAGATCCGTTAGTATAATAAAATAAATCACCACTTTAGGTACTGTTGTGAACTCATTCTAAATTTATATTGGTGCTATATCTACTGTATTCCAACTTCTCCATGGTTCATACCCCATGATATTGTGACGCCCCGGCCCGATCGTGCACTAATCATACACGCAAATGCACACGATCAAGCCTAAGGACTCACGGGAAGATATCACAACACAACTCTAAAACATAAATAAGGTCATACAAGCTTTATATTACAAGCCAGGGGCCTCGAGGGCTCGAATACATAGCTTGCGTACAAGCGTCAGCGGAAGCATCAGATATCTGAGTACAGGTATTAAAAGAGAAACAGAAAGGCCTTTAGAAAGGCGGGGCAAAATAAAACACTACGATCGAAAGGCGTAGGCCTCCTGCCTGGGACCCTCCGATCCTACTCCTGGTCTTCAGTCAACTCGTAGTAGTATCCATCCTCGGGGTGGTAGTAGTAGTCGAACGACGGGGCATCTGTCTCAGGGGCTCCGTCATCTTGTTCACGACAAACTGATATGGGGAGAAAAGGAAAACAAAGCAACCGTGAGTACTCAGAAGTACTCAGCAAGCAAGGATCTACACTACATATGCAACATTTTCAAGGGAGGCTGTATATGTGGACTGGGCTGCAGAAATGCAAGAATAGAGAGAAGGCCTAGTCCTATCGAAGACTAGCATCTTCAGCGGTCTTGCAGAAATAGAAGAGGGTAGAACAGTGCAATATAATGTAGCAGTATCATTAAGTCTCAACCTCACCCAGAGATCCTTTCTCGACTCCCTGCGAGAAAGCAATCCCAGAGCCATACAGTCATCAACCTCGTCCTGAGATCCCTTCTCGACTCCCTACAAGAAGCAATCCCAGAGCCATACATACAGGTCTCATCACAGGTATCCAGTTCTAGTTGTATCGATCGGGATACAACTCCGAGTGTCCTTTACCGTAGGACCGGCTATCGATAGAAGTGTTCTTCCCTGCAGGGGTGCACCAACTTACCCAACACGCTCGATTAACTCCGGCCGGACACACTTTCCTGGGTCATGCCCGGCCTCGGCCAAACAACACATCGCAACCCTACCTACAGCTCAGCAGAGAGGTCCCCGCCGGTCTACATCCTAAGCGCAAGGGGGTCTTGGCCATCGCCCCTCGCCCTCCGGGTCGTTGCGTGCCGGGCGAACCAGGCTCCACCCCTCAGGATGGTGCCGGCCCAGCCCGGCCGCAGTGCTGAACTGGACGTCTGACAGAGCTTTCGGCTGATGCATACGATGCAGAACGCCCATACTATGCCCACGTGATGGTTAGTGCTATCAGACCAGAGGCCTGCTCGGATCAAATATCCAAATCGTTAGGACTAGGGCTTGCGGTAACGAACAGAGACTCACGAAAGATGTGACCCCGTCGCCCCGTCTCGAGGACTTGCTGCAAGGGTTAAGAATGCCCGGCCACGCCTCGTATTCATCATTCGGGCACCACACTGGCACCCGTCTTCACAACACTCGCCTCTCAGGCGCACGCGGGTACCCCTCGGGGTCGACCCGCCTATCCAAGTAACAATGTAAAGTCCAAGTATCCGTGTGTCCATAACATCAGGGGAATCCGAGGTATCACCCTCGTTGGATTCCTACTCAATGTGTCTGTCAAGGTGAACTCGGAGGATTCACCCTCGATGGGTTCACACTTGATGTGTTGCATGACAGCATCGTTACCGGAAATGGTGAAGGAGGAATCACCCTCGATGACCATGACTGAATAGCTACTCTACAGAGTTAACATCAGAAGTGCTACAAGAGGTTTCACCCTCGGCACTCGATAGTAACGCTGCAGTGTCGTTACAACTAAAGGGGGTGATGTGCGGTGTCGGGGCCTGGTCTTCAATCCCGTTGATCGGGTCTTCTGACAATCCAGCGTGGCAGTCGGGATAAGTGGGGTCACTGATAGGTCTCTACCCAGCCTAAACTAAGCATTTTAGGATATGCAGGTAATTATCAACAGCAGGATACAATAAACAGGCTATGCATCAGAATAGGTAAAGCAGCAGCAGCAGCAATTCTAATGCAAGCATGAGAAATAGAATGGGCGATATCGGGATGATCAAAAGGGGGGCTTGCCTGGTTGCTCGGCGGCAAGGGCAAGGTTGTCAATGGTGTCTTTGGTCTCCGGAGCTGCGTCGGGATCTATCGAGAGAGAAGAGGGGGAGGAAACAGTATAAATATAGAGCAAACATGAGCAACGCAAAGTACGGCATGACAATATGCAGTGTCGGGTGTGTCCTAACGTATGGTTGCACGTCACCGAGGAAGGAGGAATCCATCCGGGAATGTTTTCCCGGTTCCGGACATTTGTCAGACAGATGACCGGAGGGGAATGGTTGCATGTTCGGATAGTTAGGGACGTTTGAAGGACAAACGGACCGCGCATTCGGATTCGTCTCGTCGTTCTGAGCAACTTTCATGTATAAAGTTTTTCGATCGGAGTTACGGATTAAAAGATATGATTTTCTAAAGTTTTTATTAATTTTCGGGAACATTTAATAAACTGGTCAACGGTCAATAGTCAGCAGGGTACAGTCAGCGTTGACTGGGTCAACATTGACCAGTCAACAGGGTCAAGGGGACCCACAAGTCATAGACTACTAACACTAACTAATAGTTTATGTGGTTAATTAACAATTAGGTTAACTAAACCTAATTAGTTTAATTTAAACAGAGTAATTAACTTAATTAATTAATTATTAATTTAACTATTTATTTATTTATATCTATTTTTTTTATTTTCCTTTTTTTTAAACGTTCTTAGGGGCCGGCCCCACGTGCAGTGGCACAGAGGCCTAACGGGCGCGGGGCGCGGGCATTCTCGTGCAGGCCCGAGGCCACCAGGGGGGCGCCGGCCACGGCCACGGTCGGAGCGGCCGGCGGAGAGGCGACCGCGGGCGCGCGAGCTGCAGGCGGTGGCAGCAGCGGCAGAGCAACAGCATGCAGCTGCAGCAGGGGGCAAGCGGCGGCGTGGCGGCAGAAGACGGAGCCGCTCGGGCAGCGGCGAGTGCAGGCGGGGCCGGGTGGAGCGTGGCGCGGGGAGGAGAGCTCCGGGGAGCGTAGGCGAGCGGGTGAGGGGACGAGGCCGTGGCGGACGGCGCGGGGAGGCGGCGGACGCGGGCTGAGGGCGAGCTGCAGGGCGACGCCAGCGAGCGCGACCTGGTCGCGCGCGGGTGTCCGGGCGAGCGCGACCCGGGGCGCACGGGCCGCGGCGAGAGTGGGGCGCACGGTGAGCGGCGCGGCGGTTGCGGTAACCGAGGGGAGAGGGGAGGGGCGTGGCTCACGTGCGGTTGCAGGGGAGTGGGGCGGCGAGGCGTGAGGAGGCCGGGCGGGGAGGAGACAGAGGAGGCGACGGGGTCAACGGGGAGACAGCCGAGGGTGCGACGGCGGCGGCGCTGCGTGGCGTCGAGGAAGCGGGGTCGGGGCGATGGGGATGCCCAGATCCAGCAGAGGGGGGAGGAGTGGATCGGGGGGGGGAAGTGGGGAACGAGGGAGTGGGGGTGGCGATTAGGGTTACGGGGGGGAGGGAGTAGTAGGCCCGGGGTTTGCCGCCTGTGCCCGGCTGGCTGGGCAGGTTGGCCCAGTTGGCTGAGGGGTTTTCCTTTTGTTTTCTTTTTCTGCTTTTCTTTATTCCTTTTCCTGTTTTGTAAATATTTAGGCACCCAAATGACTTTTGTAAAAAGGGAGACCTAGTCCATAAATACCAGTGCTTTATACCCTAACACCAAAAACTAGTTTGGGCAAAACATCATTTCATATTTGTTTTAAATAAATTAAAAGGTTACTAAATGTTATTCTCAGCCACTGTTTTAAGTTGTTTGAGTCACTTATCCAATTTTAATAATGTTGTTTACAATTTTAACATAGCCTCTGATTTATCTACTATTTATTGAACATTTTAGTTCTTATGTCGGACAACTTTTGTATTCCACTTTCATTTAAATTTGAATTTTGAGTTAGGAATTGAAATGCATTATGATGCAAATGATGATCATGCACTGTTAATCATGCTGACTTGGCATTATCAAAATGGGATTACTGTGGCTAACCACTAGGGGTGTTACAAATCTCCTCTACTAACAAGAATTCTCGTCCCGAGAATTAAGAGGTATCACCCTCGTTCGGGGGTATTCCGCACGAAGATTATCCTCGCGTTCCCAAGTGGCTTCATCTTCAGTATGATTTGACCACTGTACTTTGAGGAACTTGGTAACCTTCTGACGGGTTCGACGTTCAGCTTCATCGAGAATGCGGATCGGATGCTCCTTATAAGATAGATCATCTTGCAATTCGAGCACCTCGTGATCCACAGCTCGGTGCGGAGATTCCTTGAAGCATTGACGAAGTTGCGACACATGGAAGACGTCGTGGATATGGGAGAATTGCGGCGGCAATTCCAATTTATATGCCACCTGACCACGTCTTGCAACAATGCGGAAAGGACCAATGTAGCGCGGAGCTAGCTTGCCCTTGATTCCAAAACGGTGAGTGCCCTTCATAGGGGTGACACGTAGATAAGCTTGATCACCAGGTTGATAAGTCAAACCCCATCGTTTGCGATCATAGTTGCTCTTCTGGCGATCCTGAGCCGCCTTGAGATTTTCTCGGACAATACGAACTTGTTCTTCGGCGTGTTGGATAATATCCGGACCCACGAGCGGTCGTTCCCCAGTTTCTGACCAATTCAGAGGGGTTCGACACTTACTTCCATAGAGTACTTCGAAGGGGGCCATTTTCAAGCTGGCTTGATAACTGTTGTTATAAGAGAACTCGGCATAAGGAAGAGATTCTTCCCACTTCTTACCAAAAGAAATAACACAAGCCCGAAGCATGTCTTCAAGCACTTGATTTACTCGTTCAACTTGGCCTTGGGATTGGGGGTGATAAGCTGAACTCCAGGTAATATGAGTTCCCATAGCTGTTTGAAAACTTTCCCAGAATTTGGAAGTGAAAAGACCGCCACGGTCCGAACTGATCTCCTTCGGAATACCGTGGAGTGATACAATTCTGGAGATATACAACTCTGCTAACTGACTAGCAGTGATAGTCTCCTTGACGGGCAGGAAGTGTGCAACCTTAGAGAGTTGGTCGACGACGACAAGAATAGCATCGTGACCCTTCTGTGACCTGGGAAGTCCTGTAACGAAATCCATCTGAACCTTATCCCATTTCCATAGAGGAATAGGAAGTGGTTGCAGAATTCCAGCAGGTTTCTGATGTTCTGCTTTAACGCGATGACACACATCACATTCAGCAACATAACGAGCAATGTCTTGCTTCATTCTAGACCACCAGTACCTTTGACGGAGATCACGATACATCTTGGTGCTACCCGGATGAATAGACAGCGGGGTATCATGTGCCTCCTTCATGACCTTGTCGGTCATAAGCTCGAAGCGAGGTACGACAATGCGGTTCCTGAAATACAAGGTTCCATCTTCAGACGGCGAGAAATCCCTGTACTTTACAAGGTGAAGGTCTTTCTTCATCAGATCAATTTCAGCATCTTTAGCTTGCGCATTCTTAACAGCTTTCTCAAGATCAGGTTGTATCACAAGGTTATTAAGAGAGCCCTGTGGAACAATACGCAGATTCAGCTTGCGCAGTTCTTCAAAAAGACGAGGTTGAGCTCGCCTAACCATGAGGTTGTCGCAATAGGACTTGCGGCTTAAGGCATCAGCCATCACGTTAGCCTTGCCAGGGGTATAGGAAATACCCAAATCATAGTCCGCAATGGCCTCCATCCATCTTTGCTGATGGAGGTTTAGAGAAGGTTGAGTGAACAAGTACTTCAGACTTTTATGATCCGTGTAGATCTCGCAACGATTACCGAGAAGGTAATGTCGCCACAACTGCAGTGCATAGATGACAGCAGCTAGTTCTAGATCATGTACCGGATAATTCTCTTCATGTGGGCGCAACTGACGAGAGCCATAAGCAATCACCTTACACTCTTGCATTAGGACACAGCCTAATCCTTCACGGGATGCGTCACAATAAATCACAAAGTCTTTGCGGGTGTCTGGAGGAGATAGTACTGGGGTATTGTAACGGATTGACATCTGCCCCAGTGGATAAAGAATGTACTCTGGATGTATCCCTGCTCGAACAGCTGGTAGCTACGTCGCAGGGTGTGGTGGAAACAAACGATCCATCTGAAACAGAGGAAACTCATGATTGTCAAAAGACAAGGAGAAGTATAACCGATCTCGGAGAGAAAGGTTAAACAAAACAATGGAAAGGAAAATGATTATCAGACTAATCAGATCAATGTCAGGGAAATCGCACAGATATCCAGCTCTCCGGGAGAATGAGATTACGAGATCCTAATGTTGGAGTTAGTAAAATTTTAACCCGAATAGGAGAGAGATCAGAGTCCCAGAATAAAGGTCGAGGAGTAAAAGATCCTAATACCACCCAATTGGCGACGTGGGCCCGTAAGCCACACAGCCAAGTTAGTAAAACAGTTTTCGGTTACTAGACTCAACTTCGGCCAAGGAGTTGGAAAGGGGGGTTCCTACAGTCAGTCGGCTCTGATACCAACTTGTGACGCCCCGGCCCGATCGTGCACTAATCATACACGCAAATGCACACGATCAAGCCTAAGGACTCACGGGAAGATATCACAACACAACTCTAAAACATAAATAAGGTCATACAAGCTTTATATTACAAGCCAGGGGCCTCGAGGGCTCGAATACATAGCTTGCGTACAAGCGTTAGTGGAAGCATCAGATATCTGAGTACAGGTATTAAAAGAGAAACAGAAAGGCCTTTAGAAAGGCGGGGGAAAATAAAACACTACGATCGAAAGGCGTAGGCCTCCTGCCTGGGACCCTCCGATCCTACTCCTGGTCTTCAGTCAACTCGTAGTAGTATCCATCCTCGGGGTGGTAGTAGTAGTCGAACGACGGGGCATCTGTCTCAGGGGCTCCGTCATCTTGTTCACGACAAACTAATATGGGGAGAAAAGGAAAACAAAGCAACCGTGAGTACTCAGAAGTACTCAGCAAGCAAGGATCTACACTACATATGCAACATTTTCAAGGGAGGCTGTATATGTGGACTGGGCTGCAGAAATGCAAGAATAGAGAGAAGGCCTAGTCCTATCGAAGACTAGCATCTTCAGCGGTCTTGCAGAAATAGAAGAGGGTAGAACAGTGCAATATAATGTAGCAGTATCATTAAGTCTCAACCTCACCCAGAGATCCTTTCTCGACTCCCTGCGAGAAAGCAATCCCAGAGCCATACAGTCATCAACCTCGTCCTGAGATCCCTTCTCGACTCCCTGCGAGAAGCAATCCCAAAGCCATACATACAGGTCTCATCACAGGTATCCAGTTCTAGTTGTATCGATCGGGATACAACTCCGAGTGTCCTTTACCGTAGGGCCGGCTATCGATAGAAGTGTTCTTCCCTGCAGGGGTGCACCAACTTACCCAGCACGCTCGATTAACTTCGGCCGGACACACTTTCCTGGGTCATGCCCGGCCTCGGCCAAACGACACATCGCAACCCTACCTCCAGCTCAGCAGAGAGGTCCCCGCCGGTCTACATCCTAAGCGCAAGGGGGTCTTGGCCATCGCCCCTCGCCCTCCGGGTCGTTGCGTGCCGGGCGAACCAGGCTCCACCCCTCAGGATGGTGCTGGCCCAGCCCGGCCGCAGTGCTGAACTGGACGTCTGACAGAGCTTTCGGCTGATGCATACGATGCAGAACGCCCATACTATGCCCACGTGATGGTTAGTGCTATCAGACCAGAGGCCTGCTCGGATCAAATATCCAAATCGTTAGGACTAGGGCTTGCGGTAACGAACAGAGACTCACGAAAGATGTGACCCCGTCGCCCCGTCTCGAGGACTTGCTGCAAGGGTTAAGAATGCCCGGCCGCGCCTCGTATTCATCATTCGGGCACCACACTGGCACCCGTCTTCACAACACTCGCCTCTCAGGCGCACGCGGGTACCCCTCGGGGTCGACCCGCCTATCCAAGTAACAATGTAAAGTCCAAGTATCCGTGTGTCCATAACATCAGGGGAATCCGAGGTATCACCCTCGTTGGATTCCTACTCGATGTGTCTGTCAAGGTGAACTCGGAGGATTCACCCTCGATGGGTTCACACTTGATGTGTTGCACGACAGCATCGTTACCGGAAGTGGTGAAGGAGGAATCACCCTCGATGACCACGACCGAATAGCTACTCTACAGAGTTAACATCAGAAGTGCTACAAGAGGTTTCACCCTCGGCACTCGATAGTAACGCTGCAGTGTCGTTACAACTAAAGGGGGTGATGTGCGGTGTTGGGGCCTGGTCTTCAATCCTGTTGATCGGGTCTTCTGACAATCCAGCGCGGCAGTCGGGATAAGTGGGGTCACTGATAGGTCTCTACCCAGCCTAAACTAAGCAGTTTAGGATATGCAGGTAATTATCAATAGCAGGATACAATAAACAGGCTATGCATCAGAATAGGTAAAGCAGCAGCAGCAATTCTAATGCAAGCATGAGAAATAGAATGGGCGATATCGGGATGATCAAAAGGGGGGCTTGCCTGGTTGCTCGGCGGCAAGGGCAAGGTTGTCAATGGTGTCTTCGGTCTCCGGAGCTGCGTCGGGATCTATCGAGAGAGAAGAGGGGGAGGAAACAGTATAAATATAGAGCAAACATGAGCAACGCAAAGTACGGCATGACAATATGCAGTGCCGGGTGTGTCCTAACGTATGGTTGCACGTCACCGAGGAAGGAGGAATCCATCCGGGAATGTTTTCCCGGTTCCGGACATTTGTCAGACAGATGACCGGAGGGGAATGGTTGCATGTTCGGATAGTTAGGGACGTGTGACGGACAAACGGACCGCGTATTCGGATTCGTCTCGTCGTTCTGAGCAACTTTCATGTATAAAGTTTTTCGATCGGAGTTACGGATTAAAAGATATGATTTTCTAAAAAAAATTATTAATTTTCGGGAATATTTAATAAACTGGTCAACGGTCAATAGTCAGCAGGGTACAGTCAGCGTTGACTGGGTCAACATTGACCAGTCAACAGGGTCAAGGGGACCCACAAGTCATAGACTACTAACACTAACTAATAGTTTATGTGGTTAATTAACAATTAGGTTAACTAAACCTAATTAGTTTAATTTAAACAGAGTAATTAACTTAATTAATTAATTATTAACTTAACTATTTATTTATTTATATCTATTTTTTTATTTTCTTTTTTTTTTTAAACGTTCTTAGGGGCCGGCCCCACGTGCAGTGGCACAGAGGCCTAACGGGCGCGGGGCGCGGGCGTAGCCCGAACGGGCGCGGGCATCCGCGTGCAGGCCCGAGGCCCCCAGGGGGGCGCCGGCCACGGCCACGGCCGGAGCGGGCGGCGGAGAGGCGACCGCGGGCGCGCGAGCTGCAGGCGGTGGCAGCAGCGGCAGAGCAACAGCATGCAGCTGCAGCAGGGGGCAAGCGGCGGCGTGGCGGCAGAAGACGGAGCCGCTCGGGCAGCGGCGAGTGCAGGCGGGGCCGGGTGGAGCGTGGCGCGGGGAGGAGAGCTCCGGGGAGCGTAGGCGAGCGGGTGAGGGGACGAGGCCGTGGCGGACGGCGCGGGGAGGCGGCGGACGCGGGCTGAGGGCGAGCTGCAGGGCGACGCCAGCGAGCGCGACCTGGTCGCGCGCGGGTGTCTGGGCGAGCGCGACCCGGGGCGCACGGGCCGCAGCGAGAGTGGGGCGCACGGTGAGCGGCGCGGCGGTTGCGGTAACCGAGGGGAGAGGGGAGGGGCGTGGCTCACGTGCGGTTGCAGCGGAGTGGGGCGGCGAGGCGTGAGGAGGCCGGGCGGGGAGGAGACGACGAGGAGGCGACGGGGTCAACGGGGAGACAGCCGAGGTGGCGACGGCGGCGGCGCTGCGTGGCGTCGAGGAAGCGGGGTCGGGGCGATGGGGATCGCCAGATCCAGCAGAGAGGGGGAGGAGTGGATCGGGGGGGGAAGTGGGGAACGAGGGGAGTGGGGGTGGGGATTAGGGTTACGGGGGGGAGGGAGTATGTAGGCCCGGGGGGTGGGCCGCGTGGGCCGGCTGGCTGGGCAGGTTGGCCCAGTTGGCTGAGGGGTTTTCCTTTTGTTTTCTTTTTCTGCTTTTCTTTATTCCTTTTTCTGTTTTGTAAATATTTAGGCACCCAAATGACTTTTGTAAAAAGGGAGACCTAGTCCATAAATACCAGTGCTTTATACCCTAACACCAAAAACTAGTTTGGGCAAAACATCATTTCATATTTGTTTTAAATAAATTAAAAGGTTACTAAATGTTATTCTCAGCCACTGTTTTAAGTTGTTTGAGTCACTTATCCAATTTTAATAATGTTGTCTACAATTTTAACATAGCCTCTGATTTATCTACTATTTATTGAACATTTTAGTTCTTATGTTGGACAACTTTTATATTCCACTTTCATTTAAATTTGAATTTTGAGTTAGGAATTGAAATGCATTATGATGCAAATGATGATCATGCACTGTTAATCATGCTGACTTGGCATTATCAAAATGGGATTACTGTGGCTAACCACTGGGGGTGTTACAGATATTACCCATAGATTCATCAAAATAAGCAAACAACACATAGAAAACAGAATCTGTCAAAAACAGAATAGTCTGTAGTAACCAGAATATTAGTCATACTTCTGTAACTCCGAAAATTCTGAAAAATTAGGACAACAGAGGCAATTCATATATCAATCTTGTGTAAACAATGCAGAATTTTTCCATGCTCGAGTGAACTTAAACAATTCTTTTACTGGACGCAAAATTTTCTATTTTTCAGCAAAACCAAATCAACGATATACCAAAGCATCCCAAAGGTCTTGCTTGGCTCAAACACTAATTAAAACACCAAAACACAATTATTACAGATTTAATAATGTGTATTTATTGAAAAACAGAACTGAAAACAAAAAACACAAAAATAAAAATTGGGTTGCCTCCCAACAAGCGCTATTGTTTAATGCCCCTAGCTAGGCATAAAACATAGATCTAGGTATTGTCATCTTTCATATTATTTTCCATAGATGTGTTCTTGTTAGGGAGTTTTGCAAAGATAACTTGAAACACATTATCCGTAGAAAGTTTGGCATTATCAAGTTGCCCATCTACGTATCCTCTTTGATTCCCGGCCACAATCCAAGAATATTGTTGATTAACATCATTGAAAACTTGTTGGATCACATCTAAAACAGGGATTTTATTTTTAAGGTTCTCATAAATTTTTTGATTATTTCCAAGCAAATGTCTCAACGTATAGTCACTATTGTAAATGATCTCATCTATCATCAGTTTTTCACGGCTCATACCATAAAAATAAAAAAATTCCCTAGCTTCTCGTACTATGTGATCAAATTCATTCATAAGAACATGGGTAGCTATCTTTTTAGCTTTAGGATCTTTTATAACGGGTAGCTCATAAAACAATCTTTGCAAGGTAGGATGGGTATGGATAAATCTATTTTCAAATTTCAGAACTAGTGCTGAAATAGCCTCCGCATAAGTTTTAGTTATTTTAATATAGGAGCATCTTCAAAAGGCAAATTGCCGACACAATTGAAAAATTCTTGGATATGTTCTTGCCCCATAACATTCCCTTGCCCCAAAATAAAAGTTTTAGCATCCAGATTGCCAGATCGTCCAATTTTAGGAGTTAGGCCATTATCTATTTCTGCCATACCAAAGTCACTCATGATGATGAGTTCAAGCAAAAAATGATCGAGCGGAAAGAAAAGGGTGAATAAAAAGGCAAATATGTTTGTATTTTTCTGAAAACGTTTTAGAAGTTGGGGAGAGGCAAATGGCAAATAATGTAAGTGCAACAGATGAGAGTTTATGATGGGTACTTGGTAGGCTTGATGTAGAACCTCCTCGGCAACAGTGCCAGAAATTCTTCCTGCTACTTCTTGAGCTTGCGTTGATTTTTTCCTTGAAGAGTAAAGGGTGATGCAGCAAAGTAGAGATAAGTATTTCCCTCAGTTAAGAACCAAGATATCAATCCAGTAGGAGGCACAAGCAAGTCTCCAATATATGCACCTGCACAAACTAACAAACACTTGCACACAACGCGAAAAAGAGGATGTCAATCCCTTCACGGTCACGAACAAGAGTGAGATCTAATAGAGATAGGTATAAAAGATAAATAAAAGAGCAAACTAAAGTAAATATAAATAAATTGCAGCAAGATATTTTTAGGTTTTTTTTTTGTTTATAGATCAGAAAATATATGATGAAAAATAGACCCGGGGGCCATAGGTTTCACTAGAGGCTTCTCTCGAAGAAAACATACGGTGGGTAAAAAAAATACTGTTGAGCAATTGATAGAAAAGCGCATAATTATGACGATATCTAAGGCAATGATCATGAATATAGGCATCATGTCCGTGACAAGTAGACCAAAACGATTCTGCATCTACTACTATTACTCCACACATCGACCGACTCCTGCCTGCATCTAGAGTATTAAGTTCATAAGAACAGAGCAACGCTTTAAGTAAGATGACATGATGTAGAGGGATAAACTCAAGCAATATGACATAAACCCCATCTTTTTATCCTTCATGGCAACAATTCAATACGTGCCCCGCTACCCCTTCTGTCACTGGGTGAGGACACCGCAAGATTGAACTCAAAACTAAGCACCTCTCCCATTGCAAGAAAAACCAATCTAGTTGGCCAAACCAAACCGATAGTTCGAACAGAAATACAAAGATATCTTAATCATGCATAAAAGAGTTCAGAGAAGACTCAAATAATATTCATAGATAATCTGATCATAAATCCACAATTCATCGGATCTCAACAAACGCACCGCAAAAGAAGATTACATCGGATAGAACTCCAAGAACATCAAGGAGAACATTGTATTGAAGATCAAAGAGAGAGAATAAGCCATCTAGCTACTAGCTATGGACCCTTAGATCCGTGGTAAACTACTCACGCTTCATCAGAAGGGCAACAAGGTTGATGTAGAGGTCCTCCGTGATCGAATCCCCCTCCGGCGCAGTGCCGGAAAAGGCCCCAAGATGGGATCTCACGGGAACAGAAGCTTGCGGCGGCGGAAAAGTATTTTTTGTGTGCCCTCTGATATAGGGGGGATATTTGAGGATTTATAGCGCAGAGATTAGGTCAAGACGGTATACGAGTGGCCCACAAGCCAGGGGCGCCCCCCCTAAGGCGCGCTCCCACGGCTTGTGGCTGCCTCGTGGGTCTTCTGGCCTCCTCTCCAAGTCTCGTGGGTTTCTTCTGGTCCAAGAAAAATCATCGTAAAGTTTTATTCCGTTTGGACTCCGTTTGATATTCCTTTTCTGTAAAAGTCAAAAACAAGGGGAAAACAGAAACTGGCACTGGCCTCTAGGTTAATAGGTTAGTTTCAAAAATAATATAAAATAGCATATTAATGCATATAAAACATCCAAAACAGATAATATACTAGAATGGAACAATAAAAAATTATAGATACGTTGGAGACGTATCATGTTGTATCTCACTCTTATTTCTGATAATGAAAATGTTTCAAGCCGGCGTAAGCCCGCTGTAGCACTGTCAAAAAAAGTTTACAACGGTGCCCTTTCGGACACCAGGAATGGGCATGGAAGCTTAAAATTCCCTTGAAGGTCGAGACTTTAATGGTATGTTGGCAATCTAGCTTTTCCTAATTGGCAAGGTAGCAGGTTTTCGTTTTGTACCATCCGAATGAGCCGATCAATGCATTTCTAATCGATCAACTATAATTTATAAGGGGGTACGACCAAGTATCGTTTAGAGGAGAATATTTGCTCCTTTAAAAAAAGTTTCGTTCCTAACCAATCCCCTATATTTAGCTCCTTAAAAAACTCAACAACAATCCAGTACAAATTTGATTCAAATTACTACATCAAACTTGATTCAAAATATTTTACATAACTATTTGACATAACTTAAACTAAATTGAATAAAAACAAAATAAAACTACTCGCTATCGCTCTCATTCTTCAACTTCTCCAAGTCGATAAGCGGCGAGTCTTCTCTGTGGCCACCGCCATGATCCTCGTCATCGGCACCGCCCAGGCCTGCTCCATTCCCACCGCCATCATCCTCAGAGTCGGCTGGAGCAACGGTCGATGACATCCGTCGCCCCGGCCTTGTACTGCTCTTATAGCATGCACTCCACCTCGACGCGCTCCGGGTACACGCGGCGGAGCTCCGCCATGTACGCCTCGCTGGCTTGCTCCGCCTCAAGGCTCTCGCAGGCCTCCCAGTCTTCCCGCATCCCCCGTGCGGTGGCCACCCGAGGGTCGATGGGCGCCAACTACTACAGGCCGTCGGGGAACTCGCGTCGGCGTTGGCACTGTGGAGGCAGACCGACATTATGTCGTATTCCCGTGCCGCCTACACCACCGAGTGGAAACATCCGATCCAAATGCGCTCGTGGGTGTCACGGTCAATGATCTCTGCGACCCACGCCCTCCACCTGCGTTGCCGCACGGCAAAGTATTTCCTCTGCGGCGGTGGGAGGTCGGGGAAGCGGGATCTGCTGCCGTGGGAGGTGGAAGCTCCGACGCCGGGAGGGGGGGGGGGGGCGTCGTCGCGGCCACGGGCTGGGGACTGCGCATGGCAGCATGGATCCACGCTGGGGATGGGCGGTGACGAGCAGCTAGATCCAGCAATTATCAGCGGTGGGGCGACGCCGAAGTAGATGGGGGTGGGGGCACGCCGGCGCGGTTTGGGCGACGGCGGAATGGATGAGGACGAGAGGTGGGGTGTGAGGATTTTTACTCCGCGGGTTGGCGACCAAGTATATTTAGCGGTCGTGGGCGCCGTGGAGTAAAAAATATCCTTCACTTAAGGTTTTAGGAGTTTGATTAGTTATCAATTAGAGAAGAAAAAACGACCTTATTACTGGGGATCGGTTAAAGATGCTATAAGGTAGGAGTATCTGTTTTCCGAGTGCAAGGTCTCTCGAGTTGTTCGTGTATTGTTTGCGTAGTCGCGTCCTTTGTTTTCTGCTTCTTTTTAGACGCATTTATTCTGATCTTTAACTCGATGGTAGCTAGCAGTAGCAGCTTCTTGATCGGAAGTGTCCCTTGATTTGTTTGTTGTGTGTAATGACACATCAGCCACGCTCGCTCTCACACAAGAGAAGTTGAGTACTCGCGCCCTCCCCACGGAAGAAAAGACGCATGACTTGTTCTTTTTTCCCAGTACAGAAAAGATGCATGACTTGGCTGAGAGCAGAATAGTATCATCACTCCTTCGCATGACCGCACGTCCGCCACCGGCCTAAGTGATGTCACACACCCACGACAAAAGAAAGACGCGAGACTAGAGCAGCAGCATTCCATCTTTGCATGACCGGACCAGTCGTTCCAGTGGCTGCCGACCTACTGCCGTTGGGTAACACTTGCGCAAAGGAAACGACGTTGCTTGCTGTTTCTGGTCACAATCTACTATGTCGGCAACTCGGCATGCCAAGTAAGATGTGTGGAGAACAGACACTACCTAACAGAACGTGAAATGTGCTCTCTTTGCTAGACGATTACACGTGTGTGCCTTGTATTTGTCAGTATGAAGAAACAAGAGCCACGATACATGTGTGCCTTGTAGTATTTCTCAGTTTGAAGTAACAAGAGCCGACATTCATGCTACGGAAGGGCGCAATAAGACTAGTGCAAGCCAGATTTCGAATGGACTCATTCATCAAGTAGAGGAACACTCCACTTGTCAATTCCCCTTGTTTTAGGCGTGACAAGGCAGAACCAACTGAACCGTATGTTCACTAAGCGGCCATTTCCCCTAAACTTGCAAAAATCTTCTACTATTTAAGGAGAGTTGAGAATTGTACATTGGTACGTCACCCACCCCCTTCCCCCTCTCAGTTCTGAATTTTTTTTCCCCTTACATCCCTGGTTTTCTCATCCTTCAAAATCGCCATAGGGCATCTCCAACACCGTTCCCTAAAACGGACTAAAAAAATCCCTAGAAAAAACATCGCCTAAATATTTGTCTTTCTAAAGATTTCAACAAGTGACTACATACGGAGCAAAATAAGTGAATATATACTTTAAAATATGTCTATATACATCCGTATGTGATAGTCCATTTGAAATCTCTAAAAAAGACAAATATTTAGGAACGGGGGGAGTAGTATCTGTCTGTAGACTGGTCCGGACTTATTCACGGACACGCATGCGGGAGCCAGTCATCCAACCGCATCCTCTAAACGCCTGCCTAGGTCCGGCCTCCATTTCAAATACATAGCAATATGAGCGAATTAATGGTTTGGTGTTCATCACACGCAATCACAACAAAAAAGACGGATGTTTATAGTTTTACATGCACCCAATCACAAAAGTAACACTCCGACAATCCATGCAAAAAACAAAACAAAAACATAATTTTGCCCTTCCAGACCGGCTGTCCGATCCTCCTCGCTCACTCTGCTGTTGGATCCTCCTCACCAGCCGCCTCCTTCTCGTCTGCCTCCATCTCAACAGCAAAGCGCTTCAACATCTTGGCACGGACGACACACACGATCATCGCCGCATCAGGATCCAACTCGTCCATCCTCATAGTCAACATTTTGGTATCCTCTGAAGCGGCCGCGAGCTCAACCTTCCTCTCTTTAAGCTTTGTGTTCTTCTCTTCGACATTAATCTTCTTCTCGGTTGCCGCCATCAAGATGTTAAACCTCTCTGCCTTCTTTTTCTCCTTCACGTCATAGCGCTTGACACATACCTCCTTCTTTGTCAAGATGTCCTCGAACCTCTCCTCCATCTTGACCGCCACCCCTTCTCGCTTCTCTTTCTCCTCCTTCCACTTCTTTCCCCAGAACCCCCTTTAACCTTCTTGGGTAGCAGTTTGTTGGGTCGGTTGGATTACCCACATCTTCCTCATTGTCGATGTTGGCTGTCTTGATGGCATTGGTAGTGGATAGTTGCCACTTGGGTTGTGCATTCAACTTCAACCAACAATGTATGAGGACGAAGCTCTTCTTCTCCACCTTCAAAAACAAATTGCAGAGGGCTAGCAAAAAAAAAGAAATTGTCAACAAGGTGTATATCCGACCAAATGAACAACACATAGAAATAGAACATATATGGTCAACAAATTGCCTATCCGGCCAAATGATCAAGATCATATCCGGCCAAATGACCAACACATAGAAGAACTTACTTGCTCAGCAATTTGTACAGCCCTTGGCCACCAACCGATTAGTTGTTTTAAATGGCCCAATACTTGCTCACGAGCTCTTGGATGATGTATCATCGATGGTTGAGCGAATTTGTCCCACGATCGCGGATGACTTCGTTGCGGTAGGGCTCAAAATTCTTGTGCTCGTGGAACCAAGAATAAATATTGGACCAAAATAATGTGTCCTTTTGCTCCGTGCCTTAAATCGGATTGATGCTAGTGGCCAACCATACATCGCACAATAATTCGTCCTCCCACATGTGGAAACTTTCTCCTCTGCCCCTCTTTGGATCGGCCAGCCAATCCTCTGGATCAAGGCCCTCGTCGGCGTACTTGTCCTGCTCCGGCTGCTTGGTGTACGAGTCTGGCTTGGCTGTTGGGCATATGTGCCTAGCTGTTGGACGTACACCTCCAGCTCCGAGTCATCCACTTGTCCATCCTTGAGGCCACCTCCACCTTAGTCTCCGTTGTGGATCATCTCCATCAACTCCCTGTCTGCATCGTAATGCGCCGGCTCGCCCGGTTGAGACATTCCGGATAACAAAGAGCGGACACCGAGTTGATCCATGCCCGATGCCCGCAACCGGACAAGCTGCAGAGATGTCGAGTTGGCCAATTGGAGCGGCGCCATATTGACGTCGATGCAATATGGCACATGCCCAGTGGCGGAGGTCGGGGACTGCTACTAACGACCGAGCTACTTGGCAGTGTAGAAGTAGGGCGCCTGATGTTACTCCGACCAGGGCAGTGTGTGCATGGACAGTGGCGGCGCACCACGTCCCCACCACCCTTATTTTTACCGGCCGCCGCCTCCTCTTGATCCTTTTCCTTCTTTTTGAGGCGGCGGCTTGCCGTGTCGCCGAGTTGATCTTGCGGGCGGTCACCTTCTCTGTATCCTTCACCTTCGCCGGCTCCAACACGTCTTTGTACGGGTCCATGCGGCGACGAGCGGCGAAAAACGCGGGAATTGGGATGGAGGGCGGCGGTGATCGAAGAGGAAAAGGTGTGGAATGCACGGGTTTTAGCGCGGAAACAATGCGGACAACTCCAAATGTGTGGGCTCCGCCTTGGTTTCGTGTGTGGCAGGGTGTTGAAGACCTACGCGGCGGAGGTCCGGACTCCCGCAAGTCCCCTGGTTTGCGGGAAAACGATCGTGCGGACGGGTCCACATTGGATGCAAAGTGCGTCTGAACAGGTCGGTCCAGACGTTAGTGGGCATTTTGAGGGTCCATGTTGAAGATGTCCTTAACTGCCCATCTTTTGTGAACCAACCTATGATTGGTTAGGAGGATAATGATAGCTCCAGCCCACCAGGGTTCAAAACTTGGTGTGCGCGCTCATAGGATGAGTGTATGCGCGTAAATATGAGCGCTTGTGTCTACACTGTGTTAAAAACAAAACTGCCCCATTTTTTATTGACTTACCAAATAAAATTATGGTTCATTGGTAAACCAATAAATGTTTACCAAGTAATGCTAGAATTAATTTGGGCTGATAAATCGCATGCAAGATTTTATTTTATTTCGGCAGGTAAATCATGGGTAGGATTTATTTGATATAAACACTTAACTACACAACCGCATTAATAAGAGCAGGTAAATCACGGGCTAACGTGCTAATAGAATATTTCTACCCATGGCAACGCATGACCAGTTATTCTATGAAGTTCAAAAGCAAAGTTCGCTACTAATAAGTAGGTGGCGCATCTGCGTCGATCACCAACCATTTCATAGCGGACATTCAGAACCACATTTGAGCTATGTTTGCCCAGAATAATATAGCGCTGCTTAACATAATCATTAAAAAACTGTTACACAACGCCTGTTTTCATATAAATGATCAGGTGGCAGTACGGATATGATCATAATACCCTCGGTGCAGCAATGGAACCTATCATGTGATCAAGGAAATACACGCCAAATCTAAAGATGAGGGACAATAACATCAAAGCGGCACATCCCTCAAAATTATTCTTGGACGATAATGGGGCCAGGAAGATGTCTAAAGCGGTATTCAAGAAGTTACGGTAGAAGATAATTAGAACATGCGCCGCCGATTTGGAACAATCTCGGGGCTGTTGTTTCTCATCATGGCAACGAACTCCTGGTAGTTGATTCTTCCATCCTGAACAATTAATAAGAAGCAAATTATTAGCACCGTTATGAACTGAGCCAGGCAGCCATTTGTTAACTCAAGCTGTAGCTCCAAAAATGTAAAATAGGGTCAGTAATGACTGTCATTCTCCATGGTGATTGGTTAAGCAGAAGTAGTGATGATACATTGCACACATTCTTATTTATATTTATCTACATGAATTTAGTTCAATGCATTTATATACATCACTAATATAGATAGATGAGTAAATCCTAGCAAAAGCAAAACAAAAGAGGTGACAGCATCATGAAAGAAGTCTGACATGTGCACATGGCACACACATATCAAACTTTTCATCCCTGAACAAGTGGATTTTATGTGCAATGATTTTGATGTTTGTAACATAGACTTACATGATCTGTATCAACTTCAACGATAATATCTTTAATTGTTTTATCATCCCCCATGTCATACTTCTTCAGAGCTTCTTCCAGCTCATCTACTGTTATGTATCTGCACACAAAGATTTCAGCAATGAGAAAAACAATGCAAACAGTCACAACTCAAAATTTTGACATTCAAGTTTAAGTTCAATTACCCGCTGTGGTCCTTATCAAAATATTCAAATGCTTTAAGTATGTGGTCTTCCTTCTCCAATCTATTCATGTGCATTGTCGCTGATACGAACTCAGAATAATCAATGGTCCCATTTCCATCAACATCAGCCTGTTTTGTAATAAAGGGAAAAAGAATAAGGACACAAAATGGCTTATGCTAGAGCTATGGAAACTTGGAAACAGTTGCAAAGCACTTTTAAATGCTACCGTCAAACTCTTCCCATCAAATGAGCACACAATGATATTTTGTGGTCTACGTTGATACATCATCGTCAAGAAAGCTATGTGAAGTTGCAAGTGGCCTATTTTCTTTTTTCT
The DNA here is from genome assembly GCA_011799875.1 of Thinopyrum elongatum. NCBI lineage: Eukaryota > Viridiplantae > Streptophyta > Magnoliopsida > Poales > Poaceae > Thinopyrum > Thinopyrum elongatum. The sequence goes on along the minus strand of CM022299.1, from coordinate 324,736,881 downwards.
TTTATAAAGTAAGGTAGTTGCTTCCAAACTTCCGAACTGGATAGGTCATTTGGGTTAAACTTCGGAAATTCATATGGTATGGGAAAATGTAGCATGTAAAAAAAAACAAGAGTATATGCCTGTGGAGTACAAACATACCGCCTCCATTAACTGTGTAATTTCTGATTCAGAAATTTTGGTGCCAAGTTTTGGTAAACCAGATCTTAGCTCTTCAAGAGTAATTGTCCCACTGTTATCAGTGTCCAGGGATCTGAACATTTCTTTCAAGCCTGTAATCTCTTCCTCAGACAAGTTCTCTGCAACGATCTGGTTATAATGGAGGAAAATAGTAGACTTAGTTGCTAATGAAACTCATTGTCAGAAGGGAAGGTAAATATTATGAAGTCTTCAATAACCTTCAATGCAACTTTCTTAAGCTTGTTCATCGCCCGGAACTGCTTCATTCTACTGATAACAGTAATGTCAAGTGGCTTATCAGGAGCCTCTCCATCTTCCCTAATCCATGGGTGATCTGAATGTGTAAAGTATTAGATAAGAAATTATATTGCAAACAGCACATAAATGAATATTTAGTTCCTAAAAAATATGACAGGTCTTCAACAACGAGAATAAACTCAGTAATCTACTTCTGAATTACCATAGAAGTATAACATTATTAGCAGTGCTTTTGTATAAAAAAAATACAGATGGAACACACTGGGACGAATGGCTGATGTTGATTTGATACTAACCTACTAGGCGAGTGCACATCTCTTTACAAATAAGAATGCCATGCTATGAAATGTGTGTGCAGTCACATGATAACAGAAAGAGCAGTTGAATAATTACTCAAAATTTCTGCAGCAGGCAAGCGCTCTTTGGGGTCTTGCCGCAACATCTTCTTCACCAAATCTTTTGCACCATTAGATATTGAAGGCCAGGGGTCAGATGAGAAATCTATGTGACCAAGCAATATAGCCTCAAATATGCCATCCTCATTGTCTAGAAAATAGAACATGCACGTTAGCAGATAAATAAAAAGCAAAAAATCTAACTGAGATGAGAATTGGCACACATCACCTGCCCAAAAAGGAGGAACACCAGACAGAAGGATGTACAGAATAATCCCCGCACTCCATATGTCAGCTTCTGCTCCATAGTGCCGCTTCAGAACCTCAGGAGCAACATAATACGCACTTCCAACAAGATCCTTAAACTGCTCCGCTGTAAGATGCATAGTAAGCCTTAGCTCACTTTAAACATGCCGTGAATACAAAGAAAATTAACAGCCAGCTCTACTTTCTACTTTCTAGTGATAGCACGGCAACAACAAGAATCTTCGGCGCGACCAACAGTTTGCATGTGAAGCAACTGGTTTCGTTGGATAATTTTAGGTGTCATTTGTGATGCACGTGCAGGCATGTTTTGCAGGTATATATGTCATCCTTTTTCCCCTCAACTATCAATGATAGAAACAACACTGTGCTCAAAGTGTAAATAATGCAAATCTACAATGCCATTTCATTATCACCAAAGTACTAAGAGTTAGATGGCCGATCATTAGATCCCCATACCAACAACAGCACACAACAGGAATCAAAGCTATAATATCTACAAGATCTAAGTATGACATAAGCATAAGCCAATTGCTGTCTCGTATCTGGCTCTAATTTTAGCACTTGCCAGCTTCAAACCTGTCGATCCACGGAAATCGGTTCAAAGTCAAACCAAAATCCACATCAAGTCGAACACGGGAAGAATCTCTCACAATTCAATCCATACATCCCGACTGAGGTAGTCAAATGAGGCGCTCACCGTGTTTGAAGAAGACGGAAAGGCCGAAGTCAGTGGCCTTGAGCGGCGAGTCCTCCTTGTTATTCAGAAACAAAAAGTTCTCGGGCTTGAGATCCCGGTGGAAAACCCCCATGGAGTGGCAGCTGTGCACGACGGAGACCATCTCGCGGCAGAGCAAGGCGGCGGCTCGCTCGGAGTAGTGCCCCCGCGCGATGATGCGGTCGAATAGCTCCCCGCCCTCACATAGCTCCATGATGAGGTTGACCGAGTGGCGGTCCTCGTAGGCGCCGCGGAGCTCGACGATGTTGCGGTGGCCCGTGAGGTGGTGCATGATCTGCACCTCCCGCTGCACATCCTCGATGTCATCGCGGTGGACGAGCTTCCGCGTGGCGATGGACTTGCAGGCGAAGCGCTGGCCCGTAGCCTTGTGCGTGACGAGGTAGGTGACCCCGAACTGCCCCCGGCCGAGCTCGCGGCCGAAGGTGTAGGTCGCGCGCACGTCCTCCATCGGGCGTCCCAGAACGCGGCCCATGGCCACCTGTCCCGCTTCCGGCGTCCGGGCCGGGGCCGGGGCCGGCGCCGTCTGGGGCTTCGGCGGCGGCTGGGGTTTGGGCTGGGCCGTCGGCGGAGGGGCCGTGGCCGGCTGGTCGGCGGCGGCGCGGCGGTGGCGCGAGGTGCGGTTGCCCATTGTGTGTGATGAATGGGTTTGACGAAGGGAGATCGAGGCTATAGGAGGCTCGGGGTTTGAAGCAGCAGCAGCGCTAGCGTGGGAGTTTTGGGGGAGAGACGACCGTGGAGACCGCGTGATCTGCGCTGCGGTGTTGGGGTGGGGGATCGATCGGGTGGGTGCGGAAGGGAAGCGAGTTGCCTTGCCGGGCTGTGGCTGGGAGGTTGTCCGTCCTTGAGCCCGTGAAAGAAATCACTGTGTGTTTCTTTCTGGTTCACTAAAGTTTAGCATAATTTGGTTCCTCTTCAAAAGTTTAGCATGATCTCACCCTCCCAATCACTAAGGTTTATATGATGATGCAGTTAGTTGGGTAGTTTTGCGAGTGTTTTTCTTACATGAAAGTACTCTTTATTGCAAGGTGATCACCATAGCAGTGGCAAACCCAGGAATAAAATGAAGGGTGTGCATTCTAAAAAAAAATGCTACCTAATCCAAGTGTCATACAAAATATGACAAAGGAATAACATTAATAGCTCAATTCAAATCTCTCAATAATTTAGTTCACGAATTTTGAAAAAACATCATACGACAAGCAATGTCAAATTGAACTACTTGACTACACAGTGCCAAAATTGCACTGATTACTTGCTATAGATGGTATTGTTCTTACTTCTTAGCATTGTTCTTAGCCACTACAGTCTACGGATGAACTATTTCACAATTCCAAAATTGCACTGAGTCACTGACCACTTGACTACAGAATGCCAAAAGCCCAGAATTGCACTGATCACTACTTCCACTACACAATGCCAAAATTTGCTTTGTTCTTAGCCACTGCGGATGCAATCTGCAATCTGCAATGTGTTCAATCTCCAAAATTTGCATCATGGATTCATGGGAGGGAGTGACCGATGGATCAGGGCATCGGGCCATCAAGGATGGCCGAATGGTCAACGGCAATGGGGATGGGGGGAAGGAGGCGGTACCAGTCCAGCTCCTTCGGAGCGGCGATGGCCGTCAGAATGGTAGGGATGCTGGAAGCAGTAGCAGGAGCTCCTACAGAGCGGCGGCCGCCCAGGTCGGCGCGTGCTTGCTCATGGAAGGAGATCCAGCAGAGTAGCCTGCATCGCTCCTTCGAAGGGGAGCGGAGCGGCAGCGCGCGCTGGTGGGAGCGGCGGACGGCCGGATGGGGATTAGGTCGCTGCCCCCTTGGCGCTCGCTCTCCACTGCAGGATGCGCGGGTTGCGGCTGCGCTGTGGATGGCAATGGGTACCCATTACCCACGTATCCTGCGGGTAAAACCCCTATTAGGGTAAGGATATGAGACAAAAGGTTACCCATGAGTATGTAAATAGGAAAATCTCAAACCCATCGGTTAGAGCGGGTACGGGTATGAGATCATATAACCCATACCCTCGTACCCATGTACCCTCATAAAATATAACAAGTACGAAAAAGTTACCTCTACCCTTTGTCGTGAGTTTGTGAACTTAAAATGTATGACTATGTGCTACTGTTTATTACTATGTGTTGATGTTTTGATGTGTTGTTGTTTACAAGGAAGTGTTGATGTTTATAAAATGTGTTGTGTTTATGATGTTTTGTTGTTTATAAGTATGTATTGAAGTTATTATGTGTTGTTGTTTATAAATTATGATTGTATGTTGTTGTTTATGATTATGTGTCGCTTAAATTGATATTATGCAAACATGAGTATTTTTACCCGCGGGTACCCATTTACCCTGTCGAGTGACGGGAGAAAAATTGTACCCACTAGCGGGTATGGGTACGGGTGATGGGTAAGTTTAAATTGGACGGGCAAGGGTGTGGGGTGGCTCCACCCGTACCCAAACCCTCCGGGTGCCATCCCTAGTTGTGTGTATCGCTTGCACGCTCAGGACTCAGGAGAAGGTGGGCTGGGCAGTTGGGCGTCTACCAGTTCGATTTGGGCCAAGAGAATTACATGGTAAAAAAGAAAATCGCAAATTTCTGGGTGTGCCAGGGCACACCCCCTGGGTACGCCAATAGCCATAGTATTTTTTACCAGAGTATCAACAATCTCTACGGGTGGATCTTCCATCCACCCCCACACATCTTACTTCTAACTAGTTTGCCTAAATCATGGTTAACACAATTAGTCTCTCTAGGAGTATGCTCAAACATAATATGCGGAAAATTACATGTAAGGTGATAGTTTTGCGAGTGATAAATGGGGAAGGCTGACGTTCATCGTATTAACCCTAAGGGCATGTACAACCGGACATGGCAAATTTGGCCCCTCAAATGTATGTGGGCCCTCATATCCTCCTCACATGTATGATCTGCATCTGAGGCTTTGTGGATAGCACGGGCGTATAAGGATGATATGAAGGGTTTGGTTGTGTCACTTTTTCCCTCTCTCTCTCCTGTCTGGACAATGACTGGGTGATGGAAATATGCCCTAGAGGCAATAATAAAGTTGTTATTATAATATTTTCTTATTCATGATAAAGGTTTATTATTCATGCTAGAATTGTATTGATCGGAAACTTAAATACATGTGTGGATACATAAACAAATACCGTGTCCCTAGTAAGCCTCTACTAGACTAGCTCGTTGATCAAAGGTGGTTAAGGTTTCCTAACCATAGACATGTGTTGTCACTTGATAACGGGATCACATCATTAGGAGAATGATGTGATAGACAAGACCCATCCGTTAGCTTAGCATATGATCGTTCTGTTTATTGTTATTGCTTTCTTAATGTCAAATACATATTCCTTCGACTATGAGATCATGCAACTCCCGGATACCGGAGGAATACCTTGTGTGCTATCAAATGTCACAACATAACTGGGTGATCATAAAGATGCTCTATAGGTATCTCCGAAGGTGTTTGTTGAGTTGGCAAAGATCGAGATTAGGATTTGTCACTCCGTGTATCGGAGAGGTATCCCTGGGCCCTCTTGGTAATACACATCACAAGAAGCTTGCAAGCAAAGTGAGTAAGGAGTTAGTTACGAGATGATGTATTACAGAACGAGTAAAGAGACTTGCTGGTAACAAGATTGAACTAGGTATGAAGATACCGACGATCGAATCTCGGGCAAGTAACATACCGATAGACAAAGGGAATTACGTATGTTGTCATAAGGTTCGACTGATAAAGATCTTCGTAGAATATGTAGGAACCAATATGGGCATCCAGGTTCCGCTATTGGTTATTGACCGGAGAGGTGTCTCGGTCATGTCTACATAGTTCTCGAACCCGTAGGGTCCGCACGCTTGATACGTCTCCAACGTATCTATAATTTTTGATTATTCCATGCTGTTATATTATCATTCTTGGATGTTTTACAATCATTTTATAATCATTTTATATCATTTTTTGGTACTAACCTATTGACATAGTGCCCAGTGCCAGTTGCTGTTTTTTTGCATGTTTTTTACATCGCAGGAAATCAATACCAAACAGAGTCCAAACGCAGCAAAACTTTTAGGAGATTTTTTTTGGACTAGAAGACATCCAGTGGGCCAAAGAAGCACCGAAGAGGGGGCCCGAGGTGAGCACAAGACACCGGGGAGCGCCTGGGCCACCAGGCGCGCCCTGGTGGGTTGTGCCCATCTCGGAGACCTCCCGCACCGCCTCTTTGCTCTATAAATACCCCAATATTCCAGAAACCCTAGGGGAGTCGACGAAAATCAATTCCAGCCGCCGCAAGTTCAAGAAACCACAGATCCAATCTATACACCATCACGGAGGGGTTCATCATCCTCATTGGTGCCTCTCCGATGATGCGTGAGTAGTTCATTGTAGACCTACGGGTCCGTAGTTAGTAGCTAGATGGCTTTCTCTCTCTTGTTTGATTCTCAATACAATGGTCTCTTGGAGATCCATATGATGTAACTCTTTTTGCGGTGTGTTTGTTGGGATCCGATGAACTTTGAGTTTATGATCAGATCTATGTTTTTATCCATGAAAGTTATTTGAGTCTTCTTTGATCTCTTATATGCATGATTGCTTATAGCCTCGTATTTCTTCTCCGATATTTGGGTTTTGTTTGGACAACTTGATCTATTTATCTTGCAATGGGAAGAGGTGCTTTGTGATGGGTTCGATCTTACGGTGCTTGATCCCAGTGACAGAAGGGGAAACGACAAGTATGTATCGTTGCTATTAAGGATAACAAGATAGGGTCTATTTCTACATAAATAGATCTTGTCTACATCATGTCATCGTTCTTATTGCATTACTCCGTTTTTCCATGAACTTAATACACTAGATGCATGTTGGATAGCAGTCGATGTGTGGAGTAATAGTAGTAGATGCAGGCATGAGTCGGTCTACTAATCTTGGATGTGATGCCTATATAATGATCATTGCCTGGATATCGTCATGAGTATTTGAAGTTCTATCAATTGCCCAACAGTAATTTGTTCACCCACCGTTTGCTATTTTTCTCGAGAGAAGCCACTAGTGAAAACTACGGCCCCCGGGTCTCTTCTTTAATATATTTGCCTTCAAGATCTATTTTGCTATTCGCTCTTTTATTTATTTACAACTTTTATTTTCAGATCTATTAATCCAAAAATACAAAAATACCTTGCTGCAATTTTTACTTATTTATTTTCTCTCGCGTTCCCAAGAGATCTATTTATCCAATCTACTACAATTTTACCTATCCTTTTACCCATGAGGGATTGACAACCCCTCTCTTACGTCGGGTTGCAAGTATTTGTTCTTTGTGTGCAGGAGCTGTTTACGTGGTGTTGCGTGGTTCTCCTACTGGTTCGATAACCTTAGTCTCATCATTGAGGGAAATACCTACCGCTGCTGTGCTGCATCATCCCTTCCTCTTTGGGGAAATACCGACGTAGTTCAAGCAAGCATCAAAAGGAATTTCTGGCGCCGTTGCCGGGGAGACATCATCAACATCAACCAGGTTCCTAATCACAAATCTCATCTCCTTGCAATTTACATTATTTGCCATTTGCCTCTCGTTTTCCCCTCCCCCACTTCACAAAAAATTGCCGTTTTATTCGCCCTCTTTTTTGTTCGTCGTTTTCTCGTTAGATCTATTCGCGTTCTTGCTTTCTAGTCACAATGGCTGGTTTGACCACTCCTCCTTTGTTACCAGATTTTGAAGTTTTATACTTCAAACAAAGACAAGGAGAAAATTTGAAAGATGCTTGGTATAGGCTAATGGAATCCTATCGTGTTTGCAACCTAAAAGGAGATGCAAAAAATTTGCTTCGAAATTTTTATATAGGATTGGCTTTGCATCATAGACAACTCTTAGATTTTGCTGCAAAAGGGAATTTTATTGAGCTTGATGTCAATGCTGCCTATGAAATCTTAGAAGGAATTTTGGGGGTTCCACCACAAAAGAAAGGGTTTTCCTTCACCCCGGAGGGAGTTCAAATTTTGGACAAACTTGGTGATTTGCATAAGCATATGGTTGAATTGCAAAAATATAATGAACCCCTCAAACATCTTAATGGTAGTATCAATCGTTTGAACACTTTGATTACCCTTTGCAATAAACGATTGGATATTTTAGATCTCAAGATGGTTTCTTTCCCGGAAAATTTAGGGAAGCGCAAAGAGCCTCCCGGATTTTAAAATACCCTTACTAAAGTGGCAAAGACTACGGATGACAATACTTAGATCCTTTGCAATATGCCTAGCTAGGGGCGTAAAATGATAGCGCTCGTTGGGAGGCAACCCAACTTGTATCTTTTTGCTTTTTGTTTTTTTTTTGCTGTTTTCAATAAAATACCCAATTATGCCTCTGGTTAGATGTGTTTTTGCAGTTTAAATTAGTGTTTGTGCCAAGCAAAGCCTTTGGGATGATTTGGGTGATAGTTGATTTGATCTTGCTGAAAAACAGAAACTTTTGTGCTCAGGAAAACAATTCTTATTTTTAACAGAAGAGTGATTTTGATTTGATTATTTTTGCATAAGATTAATAAACAAATTTCTCACGTTTTCCTAAATTTTCAGAATTTTTGGAGTTAGAGAAGTATTCGAAGTTTTCAGATTGCTACAGACTGTTCTGTTTTTGACAGATTCTGTTTTTTTTTCGTTGTGTGCTTGTTTTGATGATTCTATGGTTTCCTTTGGAGAGTTTTTGCCATAGAAAAGTTGGAATACAGTAGATATAATTCAAGAATAAAATATGAATGGGTTTGCAACCGTAATTATAGTAGTGATTTATTTTCTTATACTAACGGATCTCACGAAGGTTTTGTTGAGTTTTGTGTGATTGAAGTTTTCAAGTTTTGGGTGATATTACGATGGATGAAGGAATAAGGATTAGCAAAAGGCTAAGCTTGGGGATGCCCGAGGCACCCCAAGATAATATTCAAGAAGTATCAAGCAACTAACCTTGGGGATGCCCCCGAGTGGCATCCCCTCTTTCTTCTAACGACCATCGATATTTTACTTGGAGCTATATTTTTATTCGTCACATATTATGAGTTTTGCTTGGAGAGTCTTGTATGATATGAGTCTTTGCTTGTTTTGATTTTTATTTTAAGTATTGAATCCTTGCTGGACACACCTTTTTGGGAGAGCCAAAAATTATGCTATGCTTGCTCCTATGCTTCACTTAAATCTTTAGAGCCTTGGAATTGCTCTAGTGCTTCACTTATATCTTTTTGAGCACGGTGTGCTTTGTTATTTTGGAAGAAATGCTCTCATGCTTCACTTAGATTTATTTGGGAGTTAGTAAAATTTTAAAGAAATTCTCTCTTGCTTCACTTAGATTAATTTGAGAGAAAGAAATATTATGCTCATGTTCTTCACCTATATTTGTTTGAGCTTATTAAAAGCAACATATGAAACTAGTTCCACAGTGATAGATATCCAAGAAGGATATAATAAAAACTTTCATGAAGATCATTGGACAAAATAAACTTGATTCTTAGTAATAGTTTTGAGATATGATGATAGTGATATGTGAGTCACGTTGATGAGTAATTACGCTTTAGTAAGAATATTGGTGTTAAGGTTCGTGATTCCCTATGCTAGCACGAAAGTCAATAGTTATGCAATGAAATTATATCCTACTTGTGGTGCATTATTCAGTGTTAATTATGCTTAATGCTTGCTTACGAGATTTTTTGTTTCTTGGTTGGGCGCTTCTCAATCTTTTTGCTAGCCTTCATTTGCACTAAGTATGATCACTACTTGTGCATCCAAAACCCTTTAAACCAGTTTTGCCATATGAGTCCACTATACCTACCTATATGCGGTATTTCCATGCCGTTCTAAGCAAATTTGTATGTGCCATCTCTAATTTTCAAAATAAATTTCTCTTTTGTGTGCTCGTACCGCTCGCGAGGCGGTGAGGGGTGGCCGATATTTTCCATGCTAGATGTGTTATTCTCACGATGAGTGTTTATTCACTTGTCATTGCACGAGAGTACGGCAAAGGTATTAGGGATGCCCAGTCCCGAAATAAAAAATGAATTTACTTTATGTTGTCAAATAATAAATTCGTTGGAAAGTGTTGGTATGGAGGGCACCCGTGGATACGACTAGCCATGGAAAGTGAAAGAAATGGTGGAAAAAGGAATAAACTTTATTTTCTGTTTGGGAACCGCCTATGATATATCTAGCATGGAAAGTGTTGGGAACTCTAAGTCGTTTTCGTTGGTGAGAAAAGTATGCCTCTCAAAATGTTTTTATCTCTCAATTTAAGCTTTGAGCTCTGGCACCTCTACAAATCCCTACTTCCCTCCACGAAGGGCCTTTCTTTTACTTTATGCAATTTTTTCTTACTTGAGTCTCCATCTTCTCTTATAAAGCACCAACTAAGGGGCACTATGATCGTACTTGAGCATTGGGTGTAGCTAATATTCGAGTGTGTTTCATGAATGGATCAATGATTGAGCATAATGGGCTAGGGATAGCTTGCTTTAGTGTTGATATTTTGAAAGACATGGTTGCTTGTTGATATGCTTGAGTATTAAAGTCCTCATGTCAAAACTAGACTATTGCTTTGAACCATATAAAAGTCCAAATGTCCATGCTACAAAGAAAAGAATATGTGATGAACATGTTAGGCAGCATTCCACATCAAAAATTCTGTTTTTATCATTTACCTACTCGAGGACGAGCAGGAATTAAGCTTGGGGATGCTGATACATCTCCAACGTATCTATAATTTTTGATTGTTCCATGCTGTTATATTATCATTCTTGGATGTTTTACAATCATTTTATAATCATTTTATATCATTTTTTGGTACTAACCTATTGACATAGTGCCCAGTGCCAGTTGATGTTTTATGCATGTTTTTTACATCGCAGGAAATCAATACCAAACGGAGTCCAAACGCAGCGAAACTTTTTGGAGATTTTTTTTTGGACCAGAAGACATCCAGTGGGCCAAAGAAGTACCGAAGAGGGGGCCCGAGGTGAGCACAAGACACCGGGGCGCGCCTGGGCCCCCAGGCGCGCCCTGGTGAGTTGTGCCCATCTCGGAGACCTCCCTCACCGCCTCTTTGCTCTATAAATACCCCAATATTCCAGAAACCCTAGGGGAGTCGATGAAAATCAATTCCAGCCGCCACAAGTTCCAGAAACCACAGATCCAATCTAGACACCATCACGGAGGGATTCATCATCCTCATTGGTGCCTCTCCGATGATGCGTGAGTAGTTCATTGTAGACCTACGGGTCCGTAGTTAGTAGCTAGATGGCTTTCTCTCCCTCGTTTGATTCTCAATACAATGGTCTCTTGGAGATCCATATGATGTAACTCTTTTTGCGGTGTGTTTGTTGCGATCCGATGAACTTTGAGTTTATGATCAGATCTATGTTTTTATCCATGAAAGTTATTTGAGTCTTCTTTGATCTCTTATATGCATGATTGCTTATAGCCTCATATTTCTTCTCCGATATTTGGGTTTTGTTTGGCCAACTTGATCTATTTATCTTGCAATGGGAAGAGGTGCTTTGTGATGGGTTCGATCTTACGGTGCTTGGTCCCAGTGACAGAAGGGGAAACGACACGTATGTATCGTTGCTATTAAGGATAACAAGATGGGGTCTATTTCTACATAAATAGATCTTGTCTACATCATGTCATCATTCTTATTACATTACTCCATTTTTCCATGAACTTAATACACTAGATGCATGCTGGATAGCGGTCGATGTGTGGAGTAATAGTAGTAGATGCAGGCAGGAGTCGGTCTACTAATCTTGGATGTGATGCCTATATAATGATCATTACCTGGATATCGTCATGAGTATTTGAAGTTCTATCAATGCCCAACAGTAATTTGTTTACCCACCATTTGCTATTTTTCTCGAGAGAAGCCACTAGTGAAAACTACGGCCCCCGGGTCTCTTCTTTAATATATTTGCCTTCAAGATCTATTTTGCTATTCGCTCTTTTTTTTATTTGCAACTTTTATTTTCAGATCTATTAATCAAAAAATACCTTGCTGCAATTTTTACTTATTTATTTTATCTCGTGTTCCCACGAGATCTATTTATCCAATCTACTACAATTTTACCTATCCTTTTACCCGTGAGGGATTGACAACCCCTCTCTTACGTCGGGTTGCAAGTATTTGTTCTTTGTGTGCAGGAGCTATTTACGTGGTGTTGTGTGGTTCTCCTACTAGTTTGATAACCTTGGTCTCATCACTGAGGGAAATACATACCGTTGATGTGATGCATCATCCCTTCCTCTTTGGGGAAATACCGACGTAGTTCAAGCAAGCATCCGCGCTTAACGTTCGTTGATGATGTAGTGTTATATGAGTTATATGATTTGGTGAACGAATGTTGTTCGGAGTCCCGGATGAGATCACAGACTTGACGAGGAGCTCCGAAATGGTCCGAAGGTAAAGATTGATATATAGGACGGTGCTATTTGGACACCGGAAGAGTTTCAGGAGGTACCGGGTAGTCATCGATCACTAGAAGGGGTTCCGGGAACCCCCCGGGAGGTTAATGGGCCATATGGGCCAAAGGGGGGAACACACCAGCCCACAAGAGGCTGGTGCACCGCTCCTAAGGCCGCAGACCTTGGGGAGAGAAGGAAAGGGGGAGTCGGCCTCCCCCTTCCTTCCCTCTCCTCCCCTTTCCTTCCCCCTTGTGCAAACAAGGTAAGGGGGCGCCACAGGACAGGAGCCCAAGGGGGCTAGCAGCCACCCTTGGGGCGCCTCCTGGTAGCATCCCCTCCCCCCCACCTATATATATGAGGGAGGGGGCACCACACATAGTCCACGACAATCTCTTAGCCGTGTGCGGCGCCCCTCTCCATAGTTTCGTCCCTCGGTCATATTTTCGGAGTGCTTAGGTGAAGCCCTGTGGAGATAGCATCACCACCACCATAACCACGACGTCGTGCTGCCGGAACTCATCTACTACTTCGCCCGTCTTGCTGGATCAAGAAAGCGAGGACGTCATCGAGTTGAACGTGTGCTGAACGCGAAGGTGTCGTACGTTCGGTACTTGATCGGTTGGATCGCGAAGAAGTTCGACTACATCAACCACGTTAATAAACGCTTCCGCTTACGGTCTACGAGGGTACGTAGACACACTCTCCCCTCTCATTGCTATGCATCTCCATGGATAGATCTTGCGTGTGTGTAGAAAAAAATTTGTTTTCCATGCAACGTTCCCCAATAGTGGCATCAGAGCCAGGTCTTTGCGTAGATGATATGCACAAGTAGAACACAAAGGAGTTATGGACGGTGATGGTCATACTGCTTACCACCAACGTCTTATTTTGATTCGGCGGTATTGTGGGATGAAGCGGCCTGGACCAACCCTACATGTCCACGCACATGAGACCGGTTCCACCGACTGACATGCAACTTGTTTTGCATAAAGGTGGCTGGCGGGTGTCTGTTTCTCCTACTTTAGTTGAATCGAATTTGACTACGGCCGGTCCTTGAAGAAGTTTAAAACAACAAACTTGATAATCACCGTTGTGGATTTTGCGTAGTTAAGAACGGTTCTTGCTAGAAGCCCGTAGCAGCCACGTAAAACTTGCAACAACAAAGTAGAGGACGTCTAACTTGTGTTTTGCAGGGCATGTTGTGATGTGATATGGTCAAGATATGATGTGATATATGTTGATGTATGAGATGATCATGTTTTGTAATATCGACAATCGGCAAGAGCCTTCGGGTTGTCTCTTAATTATTGTATGAAATACAAGCGCCATGTAATTGCTTTACTTTATCGCTATGCGTTAGCAATAGTTGTAGTAGCAATAGTTGGCGAGACGACCCCGACGCAACGATGGAGATCAAGGTGTCGAGCCGGTGATGATGGAGATCATGACGATGCTTTGGAGATGGAGATCAAATGAACAAGATGATGATGGCCATATCATGTCACATATTTTTGATTGCATGTGATGTTTATCCTTTATGCATCTTATTTTGCTTAGAACGGCGGTAGCATTATAAGATGATCCCTTCACTAAATTTCAAGATAAAAGTGTTTTCCTCGAGTACGCACCGTTGCCAAAGTTCGTCGTTTCGAAGCACCTCGTGATGATCGGGTGTGATAGACTCTGTGTTCACATACAACGGGTGTAAGACAGTTTTGCACATGCAGAATACTTGGTTAAACTTGACGAGCCTAGCATGTACAGACATGGTCTCGGAACACTGGAGACCTAAAGGTCAAACGTGAGTCATATAGTAGATATGATCAACATAGAGATGTTCACCATTGATGACTACCCCATCTCACGTGATGATCGGACATGGGTTAGTTGATTTGGATCATGTATCACTTAGATAACTTGAGGGATGTTTATTTAAGTGGGAGTTCATTAGTAATTTGATTAATTGAACTTAATTTATCATGAACTTAGTCTTAATAGTTTTGCATATCTATGTTGTAGATCAATGGCCCGTGCTACCGTTCCCCTGAATTTTAATGCGTTCCTAGAGAAAGCTAAGTTGAAAGATGATGGTAGCAACTACACGGACTGGGTCCGTAACTTGAGGATTATCCTCATTGCTACACAGAAGAATTATGTCCTTGATGCACCGCTAGGTGACAGACCTGCTGCAGGAGCTACTACAGATGTTATGAACGTCTGGCAGACTCGATCTGATGACTACTCAATAGTTCAGTGTGCCATGCTTTACGTCTTAGAACCGGGACTTCAAAGACGTTTTGAACGTCACGGAGCATATGAGATGTTCCAAGACACCAGGGGTACTAGGGTTACACATGGTCAGCAACAACAAGGGAATAAACATGCCGAATCTTCTATCTTGACTTGGAGGACACACCAAGACTTCGAGGGTTTCCTGTCTGGACACGGAGTCGCCTTATAGCTCGGCCTTGTGGTAGTCATATAGCGGCCCACCCGTCCGGCCCATAAGAGGTAGGCCTGCAGCCCGGGGACCCCCTAGTCCAGGACTCCCACAGTAGCCCCCGAAGTAGCCTCCAAAACCGGCAGCTCATAACTTCCACACGTGCAGTTTCCGGCTTGCGGGTGAGTTCTTCTCCCCCTGTGTGTTCGGAGTAATCTTCCTTGGCCAAACCTCTAAAAGCCACTCGGCCAAGTTTGGCAATGTGCTCAATTAAGTTGTATCCGGAATCCGGATTATTGATTTTATTTAGCCTCCAAGGCCAACCGCTCAAGGCTGAATAGTGCCCTTGCCTGACAACTTCTGGCGAAAGGCCGTGGCCGGTCACAAACGCCGAGCCGTTGTGAGCACTCGATGCGTGGTTCGAGGCAGCTCGTTTATAGGCACGTCTCATCAAGGTGGGGATCGTGCCCCATTTTTTAAGGGATATGATCAATGATTTCGATTATCCCACTCGCGCATAATGTCACGAGTATATCAGGAAGTGGCGAGGCCTGCGACGCACTAAAAGGACCTTTGGTATTACGGTAGCTTATAAAAGGGGAACGGCCACCGCTATCGGCGTACGCTTTCTCCTTCCTCCTGCCATCACTTTCCCAATCTACAAAGCTCCAGCGCCCTGTGCCATTCTTCCACAAGAAATCCCTTCAAGCCACCCCCTCAATTCGGCCATGGCCGGATCCGGAGCCAAGGGCAAGTGGGAGGCCTCCATCGTCACCAATGATGACATCGAGGACCTGAAGGGCGCCGGCTACCTCCCGGCCAAAATCGTTCACTGGGCCCCAAAGGAGGGCCAGGCCGTCCCCACGCCTCGACCAGGCGAGAGGGTGGTGTTCGTCCCTCACTTCGTCCGGGGACTGGGCTTCCCGCTTCACCCCTTCGTCAGGGGGCTGATGTTCTTCTACGGGTTGGATTTTCATTATCTGGCCCCGAACTCTTTCATTCATATCTCGGCCTTCATCGTCATCTGTGAGGCCTTCTTGCGGGTCCAGCCACACTTCGGCTTGTGGCTGAAGGTCTTTAATGTCAAACCGAAGATAGTCGACGGCCAACAGGCGGACTGCGGCGGGGTGATGATTAGTAAACTTGCCTGAGTCGAGTGGCCGGAGGGCATCTTCATAGAGACCGTCAAGGTCTAGCAAAAGGAGTGGTTCTACATAACAGAGCCATGCGAAGATAGCTGGTCAGTGGTTCCCGAATTCAGATCCGGACCCCCCACAAGGCTAACCTCGTGGACCAAGAAGAGCCTCGACTGGGGGTCGCCCACAGAGGTGGAGCTGCTGCAGAAGCGCATCTCCAACATGATAAAGGCGGGCGCCAAACTGACCAATTTGGTTCAGGTGAGGCTCTGTCGTCGCCTTCTACCCTGCCAACAAAGGGCCTCCCCAATGTGGTCCTACAAGCTCGAGGATCTGGCCACCGTGCATTACTTCTATGGCACCACCCACGGCAAGTTGTGGAAGGTATTGTTCAAGCCCCAGAAAGCATGGCCGGCCAAGGAGGAAGACATCGGCCTCGACGCCGCGCACCCCCCTAAGGAGGTAACGAAGTTCTATCCGTTCTATGTTCGGATGTTTGTATTCCAGGAGATTTAACCCTTGTTCACTCACTTCCACAGGGCTAGCTCGAGAAGGCCAAGCAGATCAACAGTCCGGCCCCGCTGCCCGAAGACCCCCGGTCGGCTCTGCTGGAGGAGATGCTGACCGTGGTGCCGTACAAGGTGCCAGAGAAGAAAGAAGAAGAAGAAGAAGAAGAAGAAGAAGAAGAAGAAGAAGAAGAAGAAGAAGAAGAAGAAGAAGAAGAAGAAGAAGAAGAAGAAGAAGAAGAAGAAGAAGAAGAAGAAAGAGGCGCGGGAGGCCAGGGAAGTCCTCCGCCCAAGAGTTCATCTGGACACCATGTCCGGGGACACCCAAGCTCCCTCCGCTCACGAGAGGGAGCAGGAAGAAGACGGGGAGGAGAGTGACTCCTCCCGCACGAGGAAGAGGGCGGCGTCGGATAACGCCGAGGAGGAGCAGCCTCCCCACTCCTCGAAGAAGCAGTGCAGGCCCAAGCTGGTCCTACCTGAAGACAGCTCGGATTCTGACGAGGAGTCCACAGCGTCCGAGGAGGTTCCGAAGAGGAACCCAGGGTCAGGCCCCCCGCCGAAAGGTACGGATTTGAAGATTCCCCACGTGCTCATTTCATTAGTCTATTATTGATAGTATATGTGCATTTCATGTTATAGCCTACCGCGCGACCACCCCACTGATCAAGCTTCAGAGGGGACTTCTTCGCCAGCCGAACTGGCGGAGAGTGGGTCTCCGTCGCGTTCTACGTCTCCTCCGGTCATTAGGGAGACCAGGGAGGTGCTGTCCCGAAGGACCCCTCCCGGCCCGGACACGGGAGGTGGTGGTGATGATATTATGGCCGAGGTTAACACCTCGGTCACCGAAGACCAGGCGAAGCAAGTCCTTCTGGTGAACAAGGAGGGTGAGCTCGGTCAATCCGAGCCCTCCAAAAAGATGATTCCGGAGCCCCCAAGGCCCCCGGAGGCGTCAATTCTGCCCTCCACTGAAGGGGGTGTCGGGGCCCCGTCGCCAGCGTCGAACATCGGAGATCGGGCTGCGGTCAGGTGGCCGGACGTGATGGAGGAGGCTGTGAATAACTCCTCCATCATCGCGGAACACCGCACCCCTGATGGGCGTGGTTTTGCAAAGTATTCGGTCCGTCAACAACGGACTAAAGGAAGCCTTTGGTGGCCTCCTGACGGGCTTCGAGGTAAGCCATGTAATATTCTTTCAATAGAGCAGATTTTGTGAACGAAGTTTGAGTAGTCCTCATATATAGCAGCCCCTGAGACTCTGTCACAATTGAAAAACCCGGTGGAGGATCGAAAATCATTGAATCAGGGGTCTGAATGATGTGATTGTTTTGTTATTGTAGGCCTCGTCTTCAGCGGTGGCTGCTTAATGCCGCGACACTGGATGAGATGAATCGGAAGCTCAAAAGCTCCGATGAAGAGCTCGACCTTGTCAACAAGCGGTTTGACGAAGCGCACGGTTAGTCCGGTCGAGACTTAGTAATTTGTATTTTCCTTGTCGAGCAAGGTGTTCAGGGTTATCCCTAAGCAAGAAGTGCTTAATTATGATTGTAGCTGTCGTCGTGGAGGTCGAGGGGCTCAAGTTTGAACTGAACAAGGCAAAGAAAGAGGCGGCCGAACAGAAGGCGGCGGCCGAGCGAGCGGCCGCCGAACTCAAGACGGTGAAAACCGTGAGTGGGAAGCACGAGGCCAGAGTGGCCGAAGTGCAGCAGGAGCTCAAGGATGCCGTCACTAAATGTGAGGACCTTGAGAAGAAGAATAAGGGTCAAGCCACCGAGCTATCCAAGGTGAAGCAGGAGATCCAGGAGGCGAGGACGGAGACGCAGGGCGCCCGAGAAGAGCTCCATCAAGTGAAGCAAATTGCTGACGGGAAGCCATACTTACTGCAGAGTGTCTTTGGTGGCCACAGGTTCGCATTGCTCACACGAGTCTGGCGTTCCTCAGGCGCATTTGCGGAGCTCCCGAGGAGTGCGGTGGATGCGGCAAGGCACTATGCACTCGGGAGGGTGATACCGAACACAAACTGTTCTGGGCGCAGTTCCAGGGGCCCGAACACCCTCCCCTCCTGAGCAACCACATGAAGCAGCTGATGGAGCCGCATCGGATGGCGGAACCAGCCATGAAGGACCTCTGGGTCTAGCTGTGGCCTGCAGAGCCCATACCGAGCATTTACTTCGGCCTGGTGCAGAAGCTGCGTGATGCGGCCTCGCGGGTTGACGTTGTTAAGCGCTCCGTCTGCATTGAGGGAGCTCGGATGGCCTTCGCGAAGACCATGGTGCACTCGCCCAAGATCAAGCTAGTTGAGATGGCCACCGGTCCCCCGCCTGCTGGAACAGAGCACCGATGCCCTGAGCAGTATTTCCCCATCGTGATGGATGGTGCTCGGGCGATAGAGGAACAGTCTCCCAAAGATGTAATCCTCGAATGAGTGTACTATCATGTGTTAAATGACAATTGGACCTTTTGCTTCATGATGCGGCCATTTTGTATGGTTTATCATACTTGTATCTTTTTTGATTTATTTTGATTCCTGTACGGTTGTTTTGAATCTGAAAGTTACCAGTCGTCGGCTTCAGCCCCCATGTAGATGCTACGAGGGGTGTTTCGTCCTCCGCACTGTGACCCTTAGCCGACGTCTCGGTGCCCGGAGGCGGTAGTGCGTGAGGGAAACAAGCCAATCGGACTATGCGGTTTTATTACCTTCACTTAGCCATAGGAGCTTGACTGCGGGGGCTAGTGACTAGCCCCCAGTGCTTTGTGATGTTCGGGAGAGCCGAGGTATATACCTTTATTACATGATTTGTGAAAAGACAAACCCTTCATATAACATGGGGTAATCTCCATCGATTTTTAGTTTGATACTTGTCATCGGATCGCCGACCAGTTCTCGCTTATTATGACAGTCAGTTTTTGGCTTTCTCCACTGAGGTACTTAACTAGGCTAGCCAGAAGTACAATCGCAGTGGTTCTCCCTTTACCTTCTTAGCCGAACATGCGGAACATAAGAAGGTAAGCACAGGAGCCGGGCAACCCAACTATTGACCCAAGACATAATTCGGAACCGATTCATATAATGCAATATCCGAGATGCCGAACACATATAGAAAAAAATAGTGCCGGACTTGATGCCTAGGGCGAGTATTATGACCGAGCCCCCGGTCTATGAGCTGATTGCATCTTAGAGAATATGTTTGCCGAACTAGTTTATAGCGGCGTTGAAGAGCGGAAAAAAGGTGCAATATAAATGACTGCAAGAGGACCGTAGAAGGTGGTCTTTATTTCCAATGAGCTCACGACGTCTATCCGAAAAATCCGAACTGCCGAAGCATCTATTACAGGTACTTTATAAGCAAAAAAGAAAAGTTTTACAGATGAAAGGTTTACACAGGGCCTTGATGCGTGGGTTGATGCCCCTATTGTGCCCTGCTGCACGTCTATGGCTTTGCTTCTGTTGGGAAAAAGAACTCCATGGGGGGGTGTGATAATTGGCCGACGAGCCCTTGACAAAGGGCCTTGAGAGGTCGCCATGCTATTCTAGCTTAATGCCAGATAGGTCCTAGATGGTACCTATTGGCGTCTGAAGACGTGGGTGACTATAGTTTGGTTGAGCGAAACACTTGACGTTTATTTTAGTTTAGGCCCCACAGTTGCCCATGGTATTTTGGGTGCGAAGTTGTGCTGACGAGGCACGTAGTCTGCGACTGGGTTGGGCATCCTGTGGGGGGCGTATCCCTATTTACGTCGAGCGTAGGGAGGCTCCCTGAATGGGGATAGGGCTCAGGCCCGTTTACTTGCCTCTCGTGCCTTGATGGCGGGCTGGTACTTCGGCCCTTCAACGCCGGTTTGGTCTTTGGCTGCTAGAGCTGCTGTATGTTCCTCAGTCCGGAGTGAGCGCTCCGTATTGCCATTGACCATGATGATGCCCTTGGGTCCGGGAATTTTTAACTTTAGGTATGCATAGTTGGGGACAACATTGAAATGAGCAAACGCTATTCGGCCCAGGAGTGTGTGATAGCCGCTGCGAAAGGGGGCAATGTCGAAGATCAAGTCTTCGCTGCGGAAGTTGTCCGGCGAGCCAAACACCACTTCCAGGGTCAGGGTGCCCGAGCAGCGGGCCTCCACACCTGGGATTACCCCTTTAAAGGTAGTGTTACTGGGTTTGATACTTGACGGGTCAATACCCATTTTCCTCACTGTATCTACGTAAATCAGATTGAGGCTGCTGCCTCCGTCCATGAGGACTCTGGTGAGGTGGTACCCATCGATAATGGGGTCAAGAACCAGGGCCGCCGATCCTCCATGATGGATACTGGTCGGATGGTCCCTGAAGGTGATTGAACATGCCGACTGTCGTGGGAAACCACGGCCACCTATGGGGCCATGAGCCCCTTTTGGTTCGGCGGGCGGATGGGCATGTTGCACAAAGAGCGGAGAAGCGTCACACAACACGACAGAGGTCACACGGGCAGTTTTTACCCAGGTTCGGGCTGCCGTGAGGCGTAAAACCCTACTCCTGCTTTGGTGGATTGATGGTGGAAAAATGGTGGAGAACGTAGCGCTCTTGCCCGGCAAGGTCGCCTCGGGGCGAGAGCAGCTACACGCGTATGAGTGTGCAAGGGTACGGATCAGCCAACCCTTTCTACGGTTGCCATGGGCCTCCTTTTATAGATCAATGGGTCACCACAGTGGCAAATCAGTCATTACATACTGATTAGATAGCAAACAGTGCTATCATACCTAACTCTGCAAGCTGACAGAGCGCATCAAATGCACCGCTCAACATCACATCTCAGCTTGCCCGGCAGGCCCTGCTGGGCTGTTTTGCCAGCTTCGCGCCTACTTGCTTGACACGTCTCAGGACGGGTGTCGCCTGGGGGTATTTTCTGTAGGAAGCGGCTGCCATGTGGCAAATAGCAGCCACTTAGTCACTTTGGAGCTTGACACCGCATCGATCGATGACGTGCGTCGTGATGAGATGGTGCGGTGGAGTGGTTTGCCTCCGTAAGCCCCGGCAGGCCTGCTGGGACGATCCTGAGACTCGCTTCCGGGGGTAACTCCATCCCTGTCAGGCTCGCCTTCCCGGCAGAGGAGGTTCTTTCCTTAGCGATATCTTGCTTCTCTAGCTCATCTTGGTCTTCTTGATCTGCATTTTGGTCCTGCCAAAGAATTGATCCCTCGTGCTTTGATCTGATCTTGAGTTGTACTCTTGTCCTTGGGCCTGTGCAAAGTCTGGGCAACGGACCCAAGGTTTGTTGCACTGACAGGAGCCCCCGGGCCTGGCACGAACGCGCTGCTGGGTGTCGTCGGGGTAGGCCCTGACCAGTGCACAGGCAGGAGCACAAGGGTGGCTTCGCCCTTTGAGATCTTCTTTGCTTCTTCACTAACCCGAGCTTGGGTCAGTTTCCGATTTTCCCGCGCGTCGTGCGCAATGTTATGGGAGAAACAGGACCATGATCCGTGGATCGCCCGTGCCCCATGATCACGGGGCAGAAACTGCCGCCCCACTTGCCTCCCGCTTTCAGGTGCATCCGCCACGTGTACCACATGCATTGCGTAGGGTAGGTGGCGGAAGCGGAGGGCACGGGGGCGGGCGCCATGGCAGGAAGCCAGGCGTCACAGATTGGCGTAGAAGGTTGGCCTAGATTCCCTGAGCCGTTGAAGGCGCAGGGAAGCCGCATTGGAGGAGCAGGGTGGTTACCTTCTGAATGAGAAGCCATCCCCTGCCCTGTTTCTCTATAAAAAGGGGCAGGAGTGGTGTGTTTGTTCACACACTTTCCTTATCCCCTTCCTCAATTGTTCTTTGCTCGCCATGGTGAGGGGACGAGGGGGCAGTGGTACTCCGGTGGTGGCAACGAGAGCTTCTGCTCGACAGCGTCTCCCTCCTCCTCCTGAAACCGCGGGATCAGAGCCCGCTGTGAGAGGAGGAGGAAGAGGACGAGGCCGCGGTCGTCGTGGCGCTCGCGGAAGAGGGGGGCGGGGCGGCGCCCTGATCGCGCCCCCACCAGACGTTCCTCCTCCGTTGGAGGGCCATGTTGGAGACCAGCCTCTAGAGTTCGTCATCAGGCTATATAAGCCTCCGCACGGCCGCCTCCGCCTCCCTACTCCATTCGCAAGGGCGATGGAGCTCGAACACACACGAGCGTTGAGGCTGCACATGAGGGGCTGCGAGAATGGCAGCATATGAGTGGATGTAGATTTCCCCGCCCCTCATGTCATGTACTTCCGTCGAGGTTGGAAGACTTTTGCTCGTGCCCATAGCTTATCGGAAGGGCACGTCCTCCACTTTAAGTTAATGGAGGACGATTTCCTTTCCGTCAAGGTTTTTGGGAGCTCGGGTGCTCGCTTAGGGTGCTGCGCGGAGAGCTCGACTGACGACAAAAGCTCCTCCTCGAGCGACAGCGACGAGGAGGACAGTGACGGTGATGATGATGACACCGACCGGGAGGGCGACGACTCTGACTCCGGCTGAGCATCAGCCGGACCGTCATCATCAGGCGGTGGCAGCACCATCTACACCTGCATCCCCTTTCCGGCAAGGTGATTTGCCGGGGAGTTGGGAGCAGGGGTGGAGGTGGTGCCTCCGGCTCCTCCAGCAGCCTTCCAGCTGGACCCCGGCAGGCTTCCTCGCGGGCTGCAGCTCCGTTAGCCCTGCCGCATCCTGCTAGCCCTGGTGGTAGTGGTTGACGGGTCGTCTCTGCCATCCTCTTCATCGTCGCCTTCGTCGGTGCCCTCCCACCCCCGCCAGGCTACCTCTCCTGGAGCCCGACAGGGTCAGGCTGGACTTCTGCCCAGGCACTCCTTTTGCCCTCTTCTCCTCCTGCTGCAGTGCCTAGGAGGAGAGGGACAAGAAAGGGCATTATGGGGCACTTATCTTTTTTTAATCTTAAATTTGCAGGCACTTGCCAAATTTTAGTTCAAATAATGTAATCTCTTGAATCCATGTTTGTGTCCTGTAAGGTCTACACTTGTTTGAAGCATATTAATGAAAAAGATAAACCTTGTCGGGGACTCGTGCATGTATATGTCCATGCTGAGGCGGGATGCCTCTATATTTATAAATAAACGAGTTTCCCCCGGCAGGCTATCCTGCCGGTACCCTCTATTTTGTTGCCAGGGAGTTAGGCCTACCGGGCACAAATCATGAAGAGGGACCAGCTCCACGCCAGTCCTTTTTCAACAAAGGCCACTGCGACCACCCTGACCGAAGCAACGTTCGAGTCGAAGGGCGGGAGCACCTAAGTTTCAAAGGGTAGCAGGGTTTTCTCATGCACAAGTCTTTACTTACAGAACATGTATGGATACAAGGAAGAACCTATCTATTTGGCTTGCCGGAGATCGCACTGTAGGCTCATCTTCTTATCTCCTCTTGGGCTGAATCCACGATAGGAGCCTGCAGTTTATGCAGATGAAAATGATGCCAGATGCGATCTTATCTACATGAACATGCGATGCTCATGATATGCTTATGCATGCATGCAACTTGACGGGGGCCCCCAGCGCTTCATTTATTTCTCTGTTGCTCAGGGTCTGCGCCTGGCTTTGTACAAGGGGTTACATGTAACTGAGGCAAGTCCTGTACAAAAGGGTGGCTGTCGGGCGCGCCTTACGGGTAGGACTTGCGGAGATGCTCAATGTTCCATGAGTTTTGCAATTGAATGCCATCTCCGATCTCCAGATGGACTGCGCCGGGTCTGGTGACTCGTACTACCCGGTAAGGGCCTTCCCACTTTGGTGTCAACTTGTTTGTACCCTTGGCGGACTGAATGCGCCTAAGGACAAGGTCGCCTTCCTCAAAACACCGGTTACGAACCCTGCGGCTCTGATAGCGGCGCAGGGCTTGCTGATAGCATGCATAGCAGCCCGGAGATGGTTCTCCTCGAGAAACACAGCATCGTCACGCCAGTGATGATCCTGCGCTACTTCATTGTAGGCAAGCACTCAAGGCGACCCGTAAATGAGTTCTGTGGGGATAACTACTTCTGCCCCATAGACTAGGGAGAAGGGATTCTGCCCGGTAGCTCAATTTGGTGTCGTTCTGAGGGACCAAAGAACCACCGGCAGCTCGTCGATCCATCGCCTGCCGCACTTCTGCAGCTTATCAATTGTTCTTGTCTTGAGCCTCGCAACACTTCAGTGTTCGCCCTCTCAGCTTGTCTATTACTTCTGGGATGTGCAACAAAGGCAAATGAGATCTTGCTTCCGAGGGCATGAACATATTGCATGAAGGCACGGCTCGTGAACTGGGTGCCGTTGTCGGTGATGATCTGGGCAGGGACCCCGAAGCGGCACACCAATCCTTTCAAGAACTTGATAGCTGAATGAGCAGTCACCTTTCTCACGGCATCTACTTTCGACCACTTTGTAAACTTGTCGATTGCAATGAACAAGAATTCAAAGCCCCCGGCAGCTCGGGGAAAGGGCCGAGGATATCGAGCCCCCAGACCGAAAACGGCCATGACAAAGGGATTGTCTGAAGAGCTTGGGGCAGGCAGATGGATGTTCTTGGAATGGAACTGGCAGGCTTCACACTTGGTGACTAGCTCGACCGCATCTTGGAGGGCTGTGGGCCAATAGAATCCTTGCTGGAATGCTTTCCCAGCTAAAGCCCTTGATCCAATGTGGGAGACGCACATGCCTTTGTGTATTTCTGCCAGCAGTTCCTTTCCTCCTTCCCGGCAAATTCACTTCAATTTCACACTGTTGGGCCTTCTTCTGTATAGTGTGTCATCGACAAATTGATACATACTGGCCCTCTGGGCTACTCTTTCAGCTTCTTCTTGCTCTTCGGGAAGTTCTCCGGTTTGGAGGAAATGGACTATGTGCCTTGCCCAAGTTGGAGCCTGGGGCTCGGCAACAAGGACTAGCGGCACCTCCTCATCCGCAGGGGCGCAGCCCGGCAATCGAAGGGGAGTTGTTTCTGGCAGGGTCCCTGCCAGGAGCCCCGAGGGGCTCTACCAGGAGAGGCTTACCGGAGTCCAATTTCCTCCTCTTTCGGGCCATTGTTGTCGGGGATACGGAGGGCTGAGTAAGATGGAGAAGAAAAGTTCCTGGTTCCGTAGGAAGCTTTTGTGAAGCACACTTTGACAGATGATTAGCGATGCTGTTTTCCGCACGGGGTACATGCTCTGTTTGCAATCCGTCAAAGTGCTCCTCTAATCTTCTCACTTCCTCAATGTATGCCTCCATCAATGGGCTTTGGTAATCCTTGTTGACTTGTCTCACCACAAGTTGCGAGTCTCCTTGAATGATCAGCTTCTTGATTCCCAATTCAGTGGCAATCCTGAGCCCGACAAGGATCCCTTCATACTCTGTTGTACTGTTGGTCGCCTCCTCCCGGGGAAAATGCATCTGGACGACGTACTTCAAGTGCTCTCCAGTGGGAGCAACGAGAAGCACACCAGCCCCCGCACCTTGTAGGGAGAAGGCACCATCGAAATACATGATCCATTCTTGGGGCGCTTCCTTGCCGGGGATAACTGTTTCAAACAATTCTTCATCAGGGGTTGGCGTCCATTCTACAATAAACTCTGCCAATGCCTTGCTCTGAATTGTTGATGTGCTTTCAAACTTCACGCCAAAGCTGGATAACTCCAATGCCCATTCCACTATTCTGCCGGTAGCCTCTGGGTTTCAGAGTATCCTTTGCAATGGGAAGCGAGTGACAACCGTGATCTCATGGGCTTGGAAGTAGTGGCGCAGTTTCCTTGAGGCCATGATAAGGCCAAAAATTAACTTTTGCACACCAGAGTACCTTGATCTAGCCCCCTATAATAGGGAGCTGACGAAGTACAATGGGCGCTGCACTACTTTCTTCCTTGTCGCGTCCTTGTGGTTGCCTTCGCTGCCGTCATCTTCTTTATCCTGATCCATATCTGACCTTGCCGGGTTGTTCTCTCTCTCTTTCCTTGACGGGACACTAGCTGAGGTTGCTGCTTCCTCTACTTCCCGATGTGCCACCAGTGCTGCACTAACCACTTGATTGGTTGCCGCCAGATATAGCAGCAACGGCTCTTGTGGTTTGGGAGCAACCAAAGTGAGCACAGAGGACAAGTAGGCCTTCAAATCTCGCAGCGCTGCGTCTGCTTCCGGGGTCCACTTCATGGGGCCTGCCTTCTTCAAAATTTTGAAGAACGGCAAGGCGCGTTCGGCAGACTTGGAGATGAATCTGCTAAGCGCGGCAATGCACCCCGTCAAACGCCTCACATCCTTAACTGTCTTGGGTGCTTGAATCTGCTCGATAGCCTTGATCTTATCTGGGTTGGCTTCAATCCCGCGGTGGGACACAAAGAAACCAAGTAGCTTGCCGGAGGGAACACCAAACACACACTTCTCCGGGTTCAGCTTCAAGTTGATCTTGCGCAGATTAGCAAATGTCTCTTCCAAATCTTGGATGAGGGTTGATCTGTCCTTGGTCTTGACCACAATATCATCCATATAAGCTTCAATGTTCCTGTGCAACTGTGGTTCAAAACCAACCTGGACTGCTCTTGCAAAAGTGGACCCGGCACTCTTCAACCCGAAAGGCATGCGCACAAAGCAGTACGTGCCACATGGGGTGATGAATGAGGTCTTTTCTTCATCTTCCTTGGACATAAAGATCTGATGATACCCAGAGTATGCATCCAGAAAGGATAGCAAATCACACCCGGAAGTGGAATCCACAATTTGGTCGATGCGCGGCAAGGGGAATGGGTCCTTCGGGCATGCCTTGTTCAGATCCGTGAAATCTATGCAAAGCCTCCATTTCCCATTAGCCTTGCGCACAACCACTGGGTTTGCTAACCACGTTGGATGTAGTACTCCTCTGACCAGACCAGCTGCCTCAAGTTTCTTGATTTCCTTGGCAATGAACTGCTGCCGCTCCAAGGCCTGCTTCCGGACCTTCTGCTTGACGGGTCGAGCATGTGGGCAGACAGCAAGGTGGTGCTCGATTACCTCCCTGGGAACACCGGGGATATCAGATGGTTGCCCGGCAAACACATCGATATTCGCCCACAGGAAGGCAATGAGCACGCTTTCCTATTTGTCGTCAAGGGTGGCACTGATAGTAAAAGTACCATCAGTGCCAGCCAGCCGTGTCGGGACCTTTTTCACATGGGTGCAGCAGCCTTGGACTTCTTGCTGTTGGAACTTTCCGGCACGTCATCCACAGGCATAGCATACCCCGAAGTGGTACGCTTCCCGGACTCTTTGCTGGTGTCTCTTCTAGCCTTCTTATTTCCTTTGATTTCCTTGGCGGGAACTGCGGCTTCCGCGGCCTCTGCCACTACTGCGTCCCGGTACATCTTATCCACACAAATAATTGCATCCTTCTTGTCTGATGGGATGGAAATGACACCCACTGGCCCTGGCATCTTCAAAGTGTTGTAGGCATAGTGGGATGCCGCCATGAATTTTGCCAAAGCTGGGCGTCCAAGGATTCCATTATATGGCAGGGGGAGGTCGACCACATCAAACATAACCTTCTTAGTCCGGTAGTTCAACTCCCCTCCAAATGTCACTGGCAACGTGATCTTTCCCTTAGGATGACTCCTGCCGGGATTGACTCCTTGAAATGTGCCAGTAACCTGAAGCTCTTCCTCTGCTATCTGGAGTTTGCTAATAACCTTTGGGGAAATCAGATTCAACCCAGCCCCACCGTCAACCAACATCTTTGTGACTTTGAGGTTGCAAATCGTTGGTGAGACCAACAACGGCAAGCACCCTACCACAGTGGTGCGGTCAGGATGGTCCTCTTCATCAAAGATGATGGGCGTGCATGACCACTTGAGCGGCTTCTGAGAATCTGCCGCTGGCTCCACGACATTGACCTCACGCACCCACTGTTTAAGTTGGCGGTGAGAGGAGTACAAAGATGCACCCCCGTCAATACACAGGGCGTCAGTGGCCTTCTGGAATTCCTGCTCGCTGGTTTCCTCTTCATCCCCTCCATCACTCTCAGCATTGCAATCCTCCTTCTCTCGGCCCCTGGCGGGTTTTCCATGGTTCCGAGGAGCCTTGCCGGGGCGATTTGCTTCACCACCCCGGCCCTTCCCGCCAGTACCATTCTGACCTTTTTCCTTATCACGCTTCTCATACTCAGCCCTCTGCTTCTTGACGAGCTGCTCAACCTAGTGACACTCTTGGAGATCATGGCCCTTGGTCCAATGAATCTTGCAATATGGCCCATCGCCTTTCCCAGCCTTCTCGGCAGCCGCAGCCTCCCGACAGTCAGTGCACGTGGCATCTTCCTTGCCAGGGGCTTTGGTCTTAACTTTCTTACCGGTACTAGGCATGCCCGGTCCCTCAACGGTCATCACTGCCTTATCCTTGCGCTTCTTGTTGCACTTCTTGTTCTTCTTCTTCTGACTGGTGGACTCATCGTCATCCTCTGAGTCGATGTCGACACAATCTTCCTCTCCAGGGAGTTTCCTCCCTTCCTCCACCCGAGCACATTTGTCCACCAAGGTTTAAAGATCCTTCACAGTCTTGGGCAGCCGAACGTTCATCTTGGAACGTATCCTGCGGTTGCGCACGTTGGATTGGAAAGCGGCTATCATAGCTGTCGGGTGGATATCTGGGATATTTCTGTGTACTCGGCTGAATCTCTGCAAGTACTTTCGCAGAGTCTCTCCTTCTTTCTGCTGGAGAAGCTGCAAATCGCTGGGCCGCCCTGGTTCTTGATGGCCACCCGTGAAGGCGCCAATGAACTCATGGCACAGGTCAACCCAGGTCGAAATGGAGTTCTTTGGTAGGTGCATCAGCCAAGACCTCACATTTGACTTGAGCGCCAAAGGGAAGTAATTGGCGAATACCTTCTCATCTCTTCCCTCGGCAGCTTGAACAGCGATGGTGTAGATGCTCAAAAACTCTGCCGGATTTAGGCTCCCATCATACTTCTCTGGAATCTCTGGCTTGAACGTGCGAGTGGATGTCCAACGGACTTGCCGCAGCTCACGGGTGAAAGCAGGGCACCCAACCTCGAAAGGCAGGCACCCGCCGTCTTCGAGTGCGGGTTCGTCGATGTCGAGGCCATCGCACCCATTGGACCGGTGGTGGTTGTCGCGGCGTCGTCGACGACGACGCGCGCACCTTCCCTCCGCCCGTCCCCCGGGGCTCGTCGTTGGCCTGTACGCGCTCGAGGGTCAGAAGAGGCCATCGAGACGTCATCTGGTTCTTGGTTTCGCAGCTCCCATGCTGGCTGCCGTGGTAGGGATTGCACCGTGGCGGTGGCCCCTTCCGTACGGCCAGCAACACGGGCCGTCGTCGCTGCTTGGGAAGGCCGTGGCGGGCCAGCTTGTTGTGATCCTCCTGTCTCGGCGAAGCCAATCAGGCTTTGGATGGTGGCTCGCCACTCATCCATCTGATCGGCTGCCGGCGGGAATCTCAACAGTAGTTGAGCCCGTGCCATGGCCTCTGAGGCAGTGCTCGGCATAGGTGATGATGATGTAGATCGCGGTGTCGCTCGGCTCCTGATGGTGCCGGTAGCGACCGCGTCGCGCCCTCGTTGTTGTGAACCAGCCGTTTGGATGGCATGGTGACGCGGTGGGGGCGCTTGAAGGCCAGCGGCTCCATTGGGCACAGTAACTGGGTCAGCTCGTTTCGGAGGCGGCACACACCCTGCGGTCACGCCCGCGTCGGGGGCGGCCGGAGGGTTGCGATTCACCCCAGAACGAGCGCCGCCACTGCGGCTGTGTCCTTCAGCGAGGAGAAGAGGTGCAGGCGGAATAAGCCCTCCACTCGTACCTCGTGGAGCATGGCCGCCGGGATGTTGCTGATGCTGTCCTTCCCCGGTGCCTCCCATTCCTGCTTCGGCCGTGGGGGAGGTGGTGACAACGCCGCCTATGCCGACCACATGCCCCGCAACGTCCACATCCTCGCACGTCCCCGCATTCCCCGCGATGTCGGCGGTCGCGGGCGGCAGACCCTTCGAGGTGGATGGGTGATTTGCGGCTCCGGACTTCTTCTTGGGCGCCATAGTTGATGACGCCGCCAATGACGAGAATGGCGATGAAGATGATGCGCTATTGATGCTCTCGGGTTCACGCAAGTGATCCCCCTACCTGGCGCGCCAAAGATGTCGTGGGAAACCACGGCCACCTATGGGGCCATGAGCCCCTTTTGGTTCGGCGGGGGATAGGCACGTTGCACAAAGAGCGGAGAAGCGTCACACAGCGCGGCAGAGATCACACGGGCAGTTTTTACCCAGGTTCGGGCCACCGTGAGGCGTAAAACCCTACTCCTGCTTTGGTGGATTGATGGTGGAAAAATGGTGGAGGAACGCAAAGCTCTTGCCCGGCAAGGTTGCCACGGGGCGAGAGCAGCTACGCGCGTATGAGTGTGCAAGGGTCCGGATCAGCCAACCCTTTCTACGGTTGCCATGGGCCTCCTTTTATAGATCAAGGGGTCACCACAGTGGCAAATCAGTCATTACATACTGATTAGATAGCAAACAGTGCTATCATACCTAACTCTGCAGGCTGACAGAGCTTATCAAATGCGCTGCTCAATGTCACATCTCAGCTTGCCCGGCAGGCCCTGCTGGGCTGTTTTGCCAGCTTCGTGCCTACTTGCTTGACACGTCTCAGGATATGCGTCGCCTGGGGATATTTTCTGTAGGAAGCGGCTGCCATGTGGCAAATAGCAGCCACTTAGTCACTTTGGAGCTTGACACCGCATCGATCGATGACGTGCGTCGTGATGAGGTAGTGCGGTGGAGTGGTTTGCCTCCGTAAGCCCCGGCAGGCCTGCCGGGACGATCCTGAGACTCGCTTCCGGGGGTAACTCCATCCCTGTCAGGCTCGCCTGCCCGGCAGAGGAGGTTCTTTCCTTAGCGATATCTTGCTTCTCTAGCTCATCTTGGTCTTCTTGATTTGCATTTTGGTCCCAAAGAATTGATCCCTCGTGCTTTGATCTGATCTTGAGTTGTACTCTTGTCCTTGGGCCTGTGCACAGTTTGGGCAACGGACCCAGGGTTTGTTGCACCGACACCGACCATGGGTTAAATTTTGGGGCTACAGGCTCTACGGCGTAGACATCCCGAAGTGCGCGTTTCCTCTTCTTCTTCGGTATATGAGTGGCGTAGATCATATTCACCATCTTTACCTCAGGAAGAATTTTTTTTGGCCTCCATTATTCGGCCTGCGAGGTTCCTCATCGTCCTTGCTGCATGGGCTTTTGCCTGAATCCTCGGCTGTGAGTTTGCCGGCCTGTTTGATCACCAAATAGTTACGGTTGGTGTGGTTGGTGGGCTTGTCAGAGGTGCCGTGGATCTGGCAGGGCCTGTCCAAGATTATGTCCAACTTAGTGGGTCCATCCTAGTTCCCTTTGGAGGGCTCTTTTGTGGTCCTGATTTGGGGTTGCGGAATCCGGCATTCACTTTCGTGTCTTTGGCTTCAGGGCCATTGTGGCGACGCTTTTTTCTGTTGCGCCGTGGTTTCCCGTTTCCGTCCCGGACTTCCGAGGTGCCGGGGTCTTCTGGGTTGGTGCTTCTACAAGCCAACCATCTTCCCCCATGCAAAAGCGGGTCATGAAAGAGTAAGTGCCGACATCGTCCTCGGCTTATCCTAGCTGAGCTGGTGCGCTAGCCACTCGTCCCGAATACTATGCTTAAATGCGGCTATAGCTTCGATGTCCGGACAGTCGACAATCTGGTTCTTTTTGGTAAAAAACTGATTCCAAAATTGTCGGGCTGACTCACCGGGCTATTGGACCACATGGCTTAGGTCATCGGCATCCGAAGGCCGGACATAAGTGCCTTGAAAGTTAGCTCGGAAAGCATCCTCGAGCTCTTCCCAACTCCCTATGGAGTTTTCGGGGAGGCTGTTCAGCCAATGCCTGGCTGGTCCGTTGAGCTTTAATGGCAAGTATTTTATGGCGTGGAGGTCATCCCCTCGAGCCATATGAATGTGGAGAAGAAAGTCTTCGATCCACACGGCCGGGTCTGTAGTCCCATCGTATTGTTTGATGTTTATGAGTTTAAACCCTTCGAGAAATCGGTGCCACATCACCTCATCAGTGAAGCACATCATTTGAGCGGCGCCCCTAACTCGGGGTACGTCACGCCAGAGATCGGCGGCCATCTCAGCCCGGTGCTGCTCCTAAACTCTATCGTTTCAGTCGCGCCATGCTTGGTATCCGTCCCGTCTAGCCGGGGCGTACTCTTAAGATCCATAGATGGATCTTGTCTGTCCTGCTCTGACGGCCAGGTCATGACGGATGTCATATTAGTATTCTGGCTGTGCTGCCTCCTTGCCTTTACGGCTGGGAGGAGCGGGTGGGTATTCAGCCTCTCCAGCCAGCATGTCCCTTCCTCGAGGGGGCGGTCAGGCTGGTCTACTTGGGTATATCTTGGTGGTGCGGGCGCAAGGGCCTCATCATCAAATTGCGGCAGCAATTTCCACTTTGGGTAGCTTTTGGTTTGCCGCTCATAGCTGTACCCTTCTTTGGTTGCTAGGACTTTTGTCCATCTGTCATTGAGGGTGTCTTATTCGGTTTTATTTGTTGTTGTTTCTTCTTCAAGCTTCGTGCGGTGGCAATAAGTTGCCGTTTAAACCACTCTTGGTCCAGTGGGTCCTTGGGGATGATGAAATCCTCGGCTCCGAGGCTGACCTCCTCCTCAGAGAGGGGGAGGTAGTTACTGTCCTCGGAGTCATTGAGGTCTTCGGGATTAAACTGCTCCTCGTGCTGCTCTAAATTGTCTGGTTGTTGTTCGGCGGCAATGAGGTCGCCGAGGTCCTCCATATTGTTCGGGGTGTCGCCTTCTCCGGTGCCCGTATTGCTTTGTCTGCCCCGACGCCCCCTGGATCATCGGCGTTGTCTCTGGCGTTTGGGCGGCTCTTCGCCGGGCTTGTTGCTATCTCTCCTGGGGGTGCCATCCCTGTTATTAGCACCATCGCCGTTATCCTTGGGGGTGTCTACCATGTAAGCATCATAGGTGGAGGTGGCTGTCCATCGACCGGTGACGGAAGGGGTAATGTCAGCGTGGGCCATGGCTTTGTTGTCTTCGTCCATGTCGTCGGCCTCCTCAGAGGCGTAATCCAGCATGTCGGTTAAGTCCTCAACAGTGGCTTCTAAGTGGCTGGTCGGTGGGACATAAAATTCCCTGTGGCCCGCCTCAAGGCCTCGCCGAGCATAGGCCGAGGATGGGCCATCAATGATACTCATCATCTAGATCCGATCTAGTGCCTCGTTTAACAGGGCGAGACTAGCCGGATCAGCGTATGAGATTTCTTCGAAGTCGACCTCCGGTGTGATGGTGAGGCGGGGGGTGAGTCCAGCCATGGCTGACTCCTGGTCTTCAGACGCCGAACTTGCGTCAAGGCTCAAGGTCGGATCCGTGGTAAGGAGGGTGAGTTCGGCCGGGGTTGACTCCTGGTCCTCGGACACGGTGGTCGCATCAAGGCTTGAAGCCGATCGCGAGGTAAGAGCCGATCCAGAGATCGGAACAAGAAGCGGTCCCAAAGTCGATGCTTCAGGGTTCGTGGGCGCCTCAGATAAGGCTAAGAATCTGGTGAAGATCAGATCGCCCCGAGTGTCAGCGACATACTCTAGGTTACTGAACCTAATCTGGTGTTCAGGGGCGAAACTGTCGACCTGGTCAAGATGACCGGTCGAGTTGGCATGCAGAACGATGTTGCCGAACGCGAAAAGTTGGCCGGGGACGAAGATGTCCCCGGTGTTGATGCCATCTCCGATGATCACGCGAGCCGTCGATCCTTTGGTGATCCAACAGTGGAACTCTCAATGAAAGCACCAATGTCGGTGTCAAAACCGGCGAATCTTGGGTAGGGGATCCTGAGCTGTGGATCTTGGATCAATGGGGAACAAGGGACGAAGGACACGATGTTTACCCAGGTTTGGGCCCTGGTAAAACCCTACGTCCTGCTTGATTATATTGAAGTATATAGGATGATTACAGAGTCGATCTACCATGAGATCAGATGAACTAAACCCTAGGCGAGTAGGATGATGGTTGTTGTTCTAGCCTCTACGGACTAAACCCTCTGGTTTATATAGACACCAGGGGTACTAGGGTTACACATGGTCGGTTGCAACAAGGGAATAAACATGCCGAATCTTCTATCTTGACTTGGAGGAAACACGAAGACTTCGAGGGTTTCCTGTCCGGACACGGAGTCGTCTTATAGCTTGGCCTTGTGGTAGTCATTTAGCGGCCCACCTGTCCGGCCCATAAGAGGTAGGCTGGCAGCCCGAGGACCCCCTAGTCCAGGACTCCCTCACAAGGTCTATGCGTAGATGTATATGCACGAGTAGAGCACAAAGAAGTTATGGGTGTTGATGTTCAAATTGCTTACTTCCCTTGTCTTATTTGGATTCGGCGGTATTGTGGGATGAAGCGGCTCGGACCAACCTTACATGTCCACGCACATGAGACTGGTTCCACTGTTTGACATGCAACTTGTATTGTATAAAAGTGGCTTTGCAGGTGTCTGTCTCTCCCACTTTAGTTGAATCTGGTTTGACAAGGGCGGTCCTTGTAGAAGGTTAAAAGGCAACTTGTATATCACCGTTGTGGTTTTGTGTAGATAAGAATGGTTCTTATAGTTTTCCCTAGCAGCCACGTAAAAATTGCAACAACAAAGTAGAGGACATCAAACTTGTTTTCGCAGGGCATGTCGTGATGTGGTATGGCCAAAACATGATGTGATATATGTTGATGTATGAGATGATCATGTTTTGTAATAGGTTCACGACTTGCATGTCGATGAGTACGGCAACCGGCAGGAGCCATAGGGTTGTCTTTAATTTATTGTATGACCTGTGTGTCAACAAATAACGCCATGTAATTGCTTTACTTTATCGCTATGTGTTAGCAATAGTTGGAGAGACAACCACGTGATGACACGATGATGGAGATCTTGGTGTCATGCTGGTGATGATGGAGATCATGTCGATGCTTTGGAGATGGAGATCAAAAGCACAAGATGATAATGGCTATATCATGTCACATTTTTTTATTGCATGTGATGTTTATCTTTTATGCATCTTATTTTGCTTAGGACGATGGTAGCATTATAAGATGATCCATTCACTTAATTTCAAGATAAATGTGTTCTCCCTAAGTATGCACCGTTGCGAAAGTTCATCGTTTCAAAGCACCTAGTGATGATTGGGTGTGATAGACTCTACGTTCGCATACAACGGGTGTAAGCCAGTTTTACACATGCGGAATACTTGGGTTAAACTTGATGAGCCTAGCATGTACAGACATGGCCTCGGAACACGGAGGACCGAAAGGTCAAACATGAGTCATATAGTAGATATGATCAACATGAAGATGTTCACCATTGATGACGACCCCATCTCACGTGATGATCGGACATGGGTAGTTGATGTCGATCATGTAAACACTTAGAAAACTTGAGGGATGTTGATTTAAGTGGGAGTTCACTAGTAATTTCATTAACTGAACCCATTATCATGAACATAGTCTAAATTGCCTTTGCAAAATTATGTTGTAGATCAATGGCTCGCGCTGTAGCTCCCCTGAATTTTAATGCGTTCCTAGAGAAAGCTAAGTTGAAAGATGATGGAAGTAACTATGCGGACTGGGTCCGTAACTTGAGGATTATCCTCACTGCTGCACAGAAGGCTTATGTCCTCGAAGAACCGCTAGGTGTGCCACTCGCTCCCGCAAGTCTGGACGCTATGAACCTCTGGTAGACTAGAAGTGATGACCACACGATAGTTCAGTGCGCAATGCTTTACGGCTTAGAACCGAGGCTCCAAAGACGTTTTGAGCAACACGGAGCATATGAGATGTTCCAGGAGCTGAAATTGGTATTTCAAGCTCATGCCCGGGTTGAGAGGTATGACACCTCCGACAAGTTCTTTAGCTGCAAGATGGAGGAGAACAGCTCCGTTAGTGAGCATGTACTCAGAATGTCTGGGTACTACAACCGCTTGAATCAATTGGGAGTTAATCGTCTAGATGAAGTAGCGATTGATAGAGTTCTTCAGTCACTACCACCAAGCTACAAGGGCTTTGTGATGAACTATAATATGCAAGGGATGGAGAAAATGATCCCTGAGCTCTTCGCGATGCTTAAGGCTGCGGAGGTAGAAATCAAGAAAGAGCATCAAGTGTTGATGGTCAATAAGACCACCAGTTTCAAGAAGGGCAAGGGAAAGAAAGGGAACTTCAAGAGAATGGCAAGACAGTTGCTGCTCCCGTGAAGAAACCCAAGGCTGGACCCAAACCCGAGACTGAATGCTTCTATTGCAAGGGTAAGGGCCACTGGAAGCGGAACTACCCCAAGTACTTGCTAGATAAGAAGGCTGGCAACATCAACCAAGGTATATTTGATATAACTGTTATTGATGTGTACCTTACTAGTGCTTGTAGTAGGGCATGGGTATTTGATACTGGTTCGGTTGCTAATATTTGTAACTCAAAGCAGGAGCTAGGGAGTAACGGAGACTAGCTGAGGGCGAGGTGACGATGAGTGTTGGATGAGTCTCCAAGGTTGATATGATCACCCTCGGCACGCTCGTAATACCTTCGGGATTAGTATTAAACGTAAATAATGGCTATTATGTGCCTGCATTGAGCATAAAATATTATATCTGGATATTGTTTATTGTGAAACGGTTATTCATTTAAGTCAGAGAATAATGGTTGTTCTATTTATATGGATAATATCTTTTATGGTCATGCACCCCTTGTGAATGGTTTATTCTTGTTGAATCTAGATCGTAGTGATACACATACTCATAATATTGATGCCAAAAGATGCAAAGTTAATGATGATAGTGCCACATACTTGTGGCACTACCGCTTAGGTCATATTGGTGTAAAGCGCATGAAGAAACTCCATGCTGATGTACTTTTGGAATGACTTGATTATGAATCATTTGATACATGTGAAACATGCCTTATGGTAAAACCCCGTTTTCCGGAACAATGGAGCGGGCTAGTGACTTGTTGCAAATAATACATACTGATGTATGCAGTCCGATGAGTTTTGAAGCACATGGTGGATACCATTATTTTCTTACCTTCATAGATGATTTGAGTAGATATGGGTATATTTACTTAATGAAACACAAGCCTGAAACATTTGAAAAGTTCAAAGAGTTTCAAAGTGAAGTAGAGAATCATCGTAACAAGAAAATTAAATTTCTACGATCTGATCATGGAGGTGAATATTTGAGTTACGAGTTTGGTATGCATTTAAGACAATGTGGCATTGTTTCACAACTCACGCCACCTGCAACACCACAGCATAATGGTGTGTCCGAACATCGTAACCGTACTTTATTAGATATGGTGCATTCTATGATGTCTTTTACCAATTTGACACTATCATTTTGGGGGTATGCATTAGAGACAGCCGCATTCACTATAGGGCACCGTCTAAGTCCGTTGAGACGACATTGTATGAGTTGTGGTTTGGCAAGAAACCTAAGCTATCATTTCTTAAAGTTTGGGGATGCGACGCTTATGTCAAGAGGCTTCAGCCTGATAAGCTCGAACCCAAAGCGAAGAAGTGCATCTTCATAGGATACCCTAAAGAGATCATTGGGTATTACCTTCTATCACAGATTCGAGGGCAAGATATTTGTTGCTAAAAATGGGTCCTTTCTAGAGAAGGAGTTCTCTCGAAAGAAGTGAGTGGGAGGAAAGTAGAACTTGATGAGGTAATTGTACCTTCTCTCGAACTCGAGAGTAGCACGTCACAGAAAGAAGTTCCCGTGATGCCTACACCAACCGGAGAGGAAGCTAATGATCATGATCATGAAACTTCGGATCAAGTTACTACTAAACTTCGTAGGTCGACCAGGACACGTTCCGCACCAGAGTGGTACGGTAATCCCATCCTAGAAGTCATGTTGTTAGACAACGGCGAACCTACGAACTATGAAGAAGCAATGATGAGCCCGGATTCCGACAAATGGCTTCAGGACATGAAATCCAAGATAGGATCCATGTATGAGAACAAAGTATGGACTTTGGTGGACTTGCTCGATGATCGGCAAGCCAATAAGAATAAATGGATCTTTAAGAAGAAGACATATGCTGATGGTAATATCACCGTCTATAAAGCTCGACTTGTCGCAAAGGGTTTCTGACAAGTTCAAGGGGTTGACTATGATGAGACTTTGTCACCCGTAGTGGTGCTTAAGCCTGTTAGAATTATGTTAGCTATTGCCGGATTTTATGATTATGAGATCTGGCAAATGGACGTCAAAACGGCATTCCTTAACGGGTTTCTTAAGGAAGAGTTGTATATGATGCAACCAGAAGGTTTTCTCGATCTTAAGGATGCTAACAAAGTATGCAAGCTCCAGCGATCCATCTATGGACCGGTGCAAGCATCTCGGAGTTGGAATATATGCTTTCATAAGGTGATCAAAGCTTTTGGGTTTATACGAAGTTTATGAAGAAACTTGTATTTACAAGAAAGTGAGTGGGAGCTCTATAGCATTTCTGATAGTGTATGTGGATGACATATTGTTGATTGGAAATGATGTAGAATTTCTGGAAAGCATAAAGGGTTGTTTGAAAGGAGTTCTTCGAAGGAAGACCTGGGTAAAGTTGCTTACATATTGGGCATGAAGATCTATAGAGATAGATCAAGACACCTGATAAGACTTTCACAGAGCACATACCTTGACAAGATTTTGAAGGAGTTCAAAATGGATTAGTCAAACAAGGAGTTCTTTCCTATGTTGTAAGGTGTGAAGTTGAGTAAGACTCAAGGCTCGACCATGGCAGAAGAAAGAGAAAGGATGAAAGTCGTCCCCTATGCTTCACCCACAGGCTCTATAGTGTATGCCATGCTGTGTGCTAGACCTGATGTGTGCCTTGCCATGAGTCTGGCAAGGGGGTACAAAGTGATCCAAGAGTGGATAGACATCGGCCAAAATTACCCTTAGGTGCCTAAAGAGGACTAATGAAATGTTTCTCGGTTATGGAGGTGATAAAGAGTTCATCGTAAAGGGTTACGTCGATGAAAGCTTTGACACCGATCCGGATGACTTTGAGTCGCAAACCGGATATGTATAGTGGAGCAGTCATTTGGAATAGCTCCAAGTGGGCGTGGTAGTAACATCTACAGTATCACATAGAGATTTGCAAAGTACACATGGATCTGAATGTTGCAGACCCGTTGACTAAAAACCTCTCTCACAAGCAAAACATGATCAAACCCAAGAACTCATTGGGGGTTGATCACATAGCGATGTGAACTAGATTATTAACTCTAGTGCAAGTGGGAGACTATTGGAAATATGCCCTAGAGGCAATAATAAAATGTTTATTATCATATTTCCCGTTCATGATGTTTATTATTCATGCTAGAATTGTATTGATCGGAAACTTAAATGCATATGTGAATACATAAACTACACCGTGTCCCTAGTAAGCCTCTACTAGACTAGCTTGTTGATCAAAGATGGTTATGGTTTCCTAACCATAGACATGAGTTGTCATTTGATAACGGGATCACATCACTAGGAGAATGATGTGATGGATAGACCCAACCGTAAGCTTAGCATCAGATCATTTAGTTATTTGCCATATCTTTCTTCATGTCAAGTATTAGTTCCTTCAACCATGCGATCATGCTACTCCCGGATACCGGACGAACACTTTGTGTGCTATCAAATGTCACTTCGTAACTGGGTGATCATAAAGGTGCTCTACAAGTATCTCCGAAGGTGTCTGTTGGGTTGCATGGATCGAGACTGGGATTTGTTGCTCCGTGTGACGGAGAGATATCTCTGGGCCCTCTCAGTAATGCAACATCATAAGAAGCTTCATGTGACTAATGAGTTTAGTCATGGGATCTTGTATTACGTAACGAGTAAAGAGACTTGCCGGTAACGAGATTGAACTAGGTATGGAGATACCGACTATCGAATCTAGGACAAGTAACATATCGCCGGACAAAGGAAACTGCATACGGGATTGACTGAATCCTTGACATCGTGGTTCAACCGATAAAGATCTTCGTTGAATATGTAGGAATCAATATGGGCATCCAGGTCCCACTATTGGTTATTGATCGGAAAAGAGTCTCGGTCATGTCAGCATGTTTCGAACCCGTAGGGTCGCACGCTTAACATTTGGTAGCGCTAGGGTAGTGTTGAGATATTAATAGTGGAAAGTCCGAAGGTTGTTCGGAGTCTTGGATGGGATCCGGGACATCACGAGGAGTTCTGGAATGTTCCGGAGGTAATGACTCATATATGGAAAGTTGTTTTCAGGGTTCCAGAAAAATTTCGGATTTTTTTGGTATTGTACCAAGAAAGTTCTAGAAGGTTCCGGAGTGGGCCCACCTGCATGGGGGGACCCACATGAAAGTGGGTAGTGGGGAAAGTCCTCACAACCCTGGTCTAGGCGCACCAACATCTTCCCTTAAAAAGGAATAGTATCATATCCCGAAGGGATAAGATCAGAATCCCTAAAAGGGGGGATAGCGGTCGGTGGGGAAGGAAAGGAGGGATTTCCTTCCTCCCCCTTTGACCAACGACCCTAGGGCCTTGGAGGGCAAGCCAACAGACCCCTCCACACCTATATAAAGGTGGGGAGGCGTTGGCGGCAGCCCCCTTCGACCTGGCCGGTTACCTCTCCCAACTCCTCCCACATTTCACCGGTATGCGCTTGACGAAGCCCTGCCGGAATTCCGCTGCCACCACCACCACCATGTCATCGTGTTAGTTCAGATCTCATCTACCTCCTCTCCCTCGCTTACTGGATCAAGAAGGAAAGGATGTCGCTGAGCCGTACGTGTGCTAAAGTCGGAGGTGCCGCACATGCGGTACTAGATCGGATTGGATCGTGAAGAGTACGATTACATCAACCGCGTTACAACGCTAACGCTTTCGGTCTACAAGGGTATGTATACACACTCCCCTCTCGTAGTTATGCATCTCCTAGATTGGATGTTGGGTGTTTTGTAGGATTTTTTTTATTTTCATGCTTCATTCCCCATCAGTGGCAAAATGAGCCAGGTGTCGGTGTCAAAACCGGCGGATTTCGGGTAGGGGGTCCTGAGCTGTGGATCTTGGATCAATGAGGAACAAGGGACGAAGGACACGATGTTTACCTAGGTTCGGGCCCTCCCTAAGAGGTAAAACCCTATGTCCTGCTTGATTATATTGAAGTATATAGGATGATTACAGAGTCGATCTACCACGAGATCAGATGAACTAAACCCTCGGTGAGTAGGATGATGGTTGTTGTTCTAGCCTCTACGGACTAAACCCTCTGGTTTATATAGACACCAGGGATACTATGGTTACACATGGTCGGTTACAACAAGGGAATAAACATGCCGAATCTTCTATCTTGACTTGGAGGACACACCAAGACTTCAAGGGTTTCCTGTCCGGACACGGAGTTGCCTTATAGCTCGGCCTTGTGCTAATCATATAGCAGCCCACCTGTCCGGCCCATAAGAGGAAGGCCGATAACTCAGGGACCCCCTAGTCCAGGGCTCCCTCAGTAGCCCCCGAACTATCCTCCAACGCCGACACCTCATAACTTCCGCACCTGCAGTTTCTGGCTTGCGGGCGAGTTCTTCTCCCCGTGTGTGTTCGGAGTAATCTTCCTTGGCCGAACCTCTAAAAGCCACTCGGCCAAGTTCGGCCATGTGCTCAATTAAGTTGTACCCAGAATCCGGATTATTGATTTTTTACTTAGCTTCCAAGGCCAACCGCTCAAGGCTGAATAGTGCCCTCGCCTGACAACTTCTGGCGAAAGGTCGTGGCCGGTCACAAACGTCGAGCCATTGTGAGCACTCGATGAGCGGTTCAAGGCAGCTCCTTCATAGGCACGTCTCATCAAGGCGGGGATCTTGCCCCGTTTTTTAAGGGATATGATCAATGATTTCGATTATCCCACTCGTGCATAATGTCACGAGTATATCAGGAAGTGGCGAGGCCTGCGGCGCAGTAGAAGGACCTTTGGTATTACTGTAGCTTATAAAAGGGGAACAACCACCACTATCGGTGTACGCCTTCTCCTTCCTCCCGCCATCACTTTCCCAATCTACAAAGCTTCAGCGCCCGGTGCTATTCTTCTACAAGAAATCCCTTCAAGCCACCCCCTCAATTCGGCCATGGCCGGATCCGGTGCCAAGGGCAAGTGGGAGGCCTCCATCATCACCAACAATGACATTGAGGACCTGAAGCGCGCCGGCTACCTCCCAGCCAAAATCGTTCATCGGGCCCCAGAGGAGGGCCAGGCCATCCCCATGCCCCAACTAGGCGAGAGGGTGGTGTTCGTCCCTCACTTCATCTGGGGACTGGGATTCCCGCTCCACCCCTTCGTCAGGGGGCTGATGTTCTTCTACGGGTTGGATTTTCACGATGTGGCTCCAAACTCTTTCCTTCATATCTCGGCCTTCATCGTCATCTGCGAGGCCTTCTTGCGGGTCCAGCCGCAATTCGGCTTGTGGCTGAAGGTCTTTAACGTCAAACCAAAGATAGTCGACGGCCAACAGGCAGACTGCGGCAAGGCGATGATTAGTAAACTTGCCCGGGTCGAGTGGCTGAAGGGCATCTTCATAGAGACTGTCAAGGTATCGCAAAAGGAGTGGTTCTACATAACAGAGCCACACAAAGACAGCTGATCGGCGGTTCCTGAATTCAGATCCGGACCCCCCACAAGGCTAACCTCGTGGACCAAGAAGAGCCTCGACTGGGGGTCGCCCACAGAGGTGGAGCTGCTGCAGAAGCGCATCTCCAACATGATAAAGGCGGGCGCCAAACTAACCAGTGTGGTTCAGGCGGGCGCCAAGCAGATCAACAGTCCGGCCCCGCTGCCCGAAGACCCCTGGTCTTCTCTGCTGGAGGAGATGCTGACCGTGGCACCATACAAGGCACCAGAGAAGAAAGAAAAGAAGAAGACGAAAGAGGCGCGGGAGGCCAGGGAAGGCCTCTGCCCAAGAGTGCATCCAGACACCAAGTCCGGGGACACCCAAGCTCCCTCCGCTCACGAGAGGGAGCAGGAAGAAGACGAGGAGGAGAGTGACTCCTCCCGCACGAGGAAGAGGGCGGGGTCAGACGACGCCAAGGAGGAGCAGCCTCCCCACGCCCCGAAGAAGCAGTGCAGGCCCAAGCTAGTCCTGCCTGACGATAGCTCAGATTTTGACGAGGAGTCCGCAACGTACGAGGAGGTTCCAAAGAGGAACCCCAGGGTCAAGCCCCCTGCTGAAAGGTACGGGTTTGAAGATTCCCCCTGTGCTTGTTTCATTAGTCTATTACTGATAGTATATGTGCATTTCATGTTATAGCCCACTGCGCGACCACCCCAATGATCAAGCCATAGAGGGGACTTCTTTGCTAGCCGAATTGGCGGAGAGTGGGTCTGCATCGCGTTCTACGGCTCCTTCGGTCATCGGGGAGACCGGGGAGGTGATGTCCCGAAGGACACCTCCCGGCCCAGACACGGGAGGTGGTGGTGATAATATTATGGCCGAGGTTAACACCTCAGTCACCAAAGACCAGGTGGAGGGATTCCTCCTGGTGAATAAGGAGGGGGAGCTCGGTCAATCCGATCCCTTCCAAAAGACGATTCTGGAGCCCCCAAGGCCCCCGGAGGCGTTAATTCCGCCTTGCACTAAAGGGGGAGTCGGGGCCCCGCCGCCAGCGCCGAACACCAGAGATCGGGCTGCGGTCTGGTGGCCGGACATGATGGAGGAGTCTTTGAATAACTGCTCCATCATCACAGCACACCGTGCCCTGATGGGCGTGGTTTTGCAAAGTATTCGGTCCATCAACAGCGGACTGAAGGAAGCTTTTGGTGGCCTCCTGACAGGCTTCGAGGTAAGCCATGTAATATTATTTCCATAGAGTGGATTTTGTGAAAGAAGTTTGAGCAGTCCTCGTATATAGCAGCCCCCGAGACTCTGTTAGGATTGAAAAACCTGGCGGAGGATCGAAAATCATTGAATCGGGGGTCTGAATGATGTGATTGTTTTGTTATTGTAGGCCTCGTCTTTGGCGGCGGCTGCTAATGCCGCGGCACTAGACGGGATGAATCAGAAGCTCAAAAGCTCCGATGAAGAGCTCGACCTTGTCAACAAGCGGTTTGACGAAGCCCAAGCTTAGTCCGGTCGAGACTTAGTAATTTGTATTTTCCTTGTCGAGCAAGGTGTTCGGGGTTATCCCTAAGCAAGAAGTGCTTAATTATGATTGCAGCTGTCGCCGTGGAGGTCGAGGGGCTGAAGTACGAACTGAAGAAGGCCAAGAAAGAGGCGGCCAAATAGAAGGCGGCGGCCGAGCGAGCGGCCACCAAACTCAAGATGGTGAAAACCGTGAGTGGGAAGCATGAGGCCAGAGTGGCCGAAGTGCAGCAGGAGCTCAAGGATGCTGTCACTAAATGTGAGGTCCTTGAGAAGAATAAGGGTCAAGCCACTAAGCTATCCAAGGTGAAGCAGGAGATCCAGGAGGCAAGGACGGAGACGCGGGGCGCCC
Organism: Thinopyrum elongatum; assembly: GCA_011799875.1. Classification (NCBI taxonomy): domain Eukaryota; kingdom Viridiplantae; phylum Streptophyta; class Magnoliopsida; order Poales; family Poaceae; genus Thinopyrum; species Thinopyrum elongatum. The sequence continues at coordinate 324,692,093 of CM022299.1, read as the reverse complement.
GAGAAGAGCTCCATCAAGTGAAGCAAATTGCTGACGGTATGCCATACTTACTGCAGAGTGTCTTTGGTGGCCACAGGTTCACATTGCTCACACGAATCTGGCGTTCCTCAGGCGCATTTGCGGAGCTCCCGAGGAGTGCGGCGGATGCGGCAACGCACTATGCAGCTTGGGAGGGTGATACCAAACACAAACTATTCTGGGCGCAGTTCTAGGCGCTCGAACACCCTCCCCTCCTGAGCAACCAGATGAAGTAGCTGATGGAGCCGCATCGGATGGCGGAACCAGCCATGAAGGGCCTCTGTGTCTGGCTGTGGCCTGCAGAGCCCATACCGAGCAGTTACTTCGGCCTGGTGTAGAAACTGCGCGATGCGGCCTCCCGGGTTGACGTTGTTAAGCGCTCCATGTGCGTTGAGGGAGCTCGGATGGCCTTCGCGAAGACCATGGTGCATTGGCCCAAGATCAAGCCAGTTGAGATGGCCACCGGTCCCCGCCCGCTAGAACAGAGCACCGACACCCTGAGCAGTATTTCCCCATCATGATGGATGGTGCTCGGGCGATAGAGGACCAATGTCCCAAAGATGTAATCCTCGAATGAGTGTACTATCATGTGTTAAATGACAATTGGACCTTTTGCTTCATGATGCGGCCATTTTGTATGGTTTATCATACTTGTATCTTTTTTGATTTATTTTTACTCCTGTGCGGCCGTTTTGAATTTGAAAGTTACCAGTCGTCGACTTCAGCCCCCATGTAGATACTACGAGGGGTGTTTCGTCCTCTGCACTATGACCCTTAGCCGACGTCTCGGTGCCCAGAGGCGGTAGTGCGTGAGGGAAACAAGGCAATCAGACTATGCAGTTTTATTACCTTCACTTAGCCATAGGAGCTTGACTGCGGGGGCTAGTGACTAGCCCCCAGTGCTTTGTGATGTTCGGGAGAGCCGAGGTATATACCTTTATCACATGATTTTTTAAAAGACAAACCCTTCATATAACACGGGGTAATCGCCATCGATTTTTAGTTTGACACTTGTCATCGGATCGCCGACCAGTTCTCGCTTATTATGACAGTCAGTTTTCGGCTTTCTCTACTAAGGTACTTAACCGGGCTATCCAGAAGTACAATCACAGTGGTTCTCCCTTTACCTTCTCAGCCGAACATGCGAAACATAAGAAGGTAAGCGCAGGAGCCGGGCAACCCAACTATTGACCCAAGACATAATTCGGAACTGATTCATATAATGCAATATCCGAGACGCCGAACACATATAGAAAAAATAGTGCCGGACTTGATGCATAGGGCGAGTATTACGATCGAGCCCCCGGTCTATTAGCCGATTGCAACTTAGAGAAAATGTTTGCCGAACTAGTTTATAGTGACGTCGAAGAGCGGAAAAAAGGTACAATATAAATGACTGCAAGAGGACCGTAGAAGGTGGTCTTTATTTCCAATGAGCTCACGACGTCTATGCGAAAAATCCAAACTGCCAAAGCATCTGTTACAGGTACTTTATAAGAAAAAGAGTAAAGTTTTATAGATGAAAGGTTTACACAGGGCCTTGATGCGTGGGTTGATGCCCCTACTGTGCCCTGCTGCACATCTGCGCCTTTGCTTCTGTTGGGAAAAAGAACTCCGTGGGGGGGAGGGTGTGATAATCGGCCGATGGGCCCTTGACAAAGAGCCTTGAGAGGTCGCCATGCTATTCTAGCTTAATGCGAGATAGGTCCTAGATGGTACCTATTGGCGTCTGAAGACGTGGGTGACCATAGTTCAGTTGAGCCAAACACTTGATGTTTATTTTCGTTTAGGCCCCACAGCTGCCCATGGTATTTTGGGTGCGAAGTTGTGCTGACGAGGCACGTAGTGTGCGACTGGAGTGGGCATGCTGTGGGGGGCATATCCCGATTTATGTCGAGCATAGGGAGGCTCCCTGAATGAGGACAGGGCTCGGGCCCATTTACTTGCCTCTCGTGCCTTGATGGCGGGCTGGTACTTCGGCCCTTCGACGCCGGTTTGGTCTTCGGCTGCTAGAGCTGCTGTATGTTCCTTAGTCCGGAGTGAGCGCTCCGTATTGCCGTTGATCGTGATGATGCCCTTGGGTCCGGGAACCTTTAACTTTAGGTATGCATAGTGGGGGACAGCATTGAAACGAGCAAACACTGTTCGGCCCAGGAGTGTGTGATAGCCGCTGCGAAAGGGGGCAATGTCGAAGATCAACTCTTCGCTGTGGAAGTTGTCTGGCGAGTCGAACACCACTTCCAGGGTCAGGGTGCCCGAGCAGCGGACCTCCACGCCTGGGATTACCCCTTTAAAGGTAGTGTTACTGGGTTTGATCCTTGACGGGTCGATACCCATTTTCCTCACTGTATCTGCGTAAATCAGATTGAGGCTGCTGCCTCCGTCCATGAGGACTCTGGTGAGGTGGTACCCATCGATAATGGGCTCAAGAACCAGGGCCACCGATCCTCAATGACGGATACTGGTCGGATGGTCCCTGAAGGTGATTGAACATGCCGACCACGGGTTAAATTTTGGGGCTACAGGCTCTACGGCGTAGACATCCCGAAGTGCGCGTTTCCTCTCCTTCGGTATATGAGTGGCATAGATCATATTCACCGTCTTTACCTCAGGAGGAAATTGTTTTTGGCCTCCATTGTTCGGCCTGTGACGTTCCTCACCGTCCTCGCTGCGTGGGCTTTTGCCTGAATCCTGGGCTATGAGTTCGCGGCCTGTTTGATCACCCAACAGCTACGGTTGGTGTGGTCGGCGGGCTTGTAAGAGGTGCCGTGGATCTGGCAGGGCCTGTCCAAGATTATGTCCAACTTAGTGGGTCCATCCTAGTTCCCTTTGGAGGGCTTTTTTTGTGGTCCTGATTTGGGGTTGTGGAATCCGGCATTCACTACCGTGTCTTTGGCTTCACGGCCATTGTGGCGATGCTTATTTCTGTTGCGCCGTGGTTTCTCGTTTCCGTCCCGGACTTCTAAGGTGCCGGGTCTTCTGAGTTGGTGCTTCTACGAGCCAACCAACTATCTTCTCCCGTGGAAAAGTGGGTCATGAAAGAGGTAAGTGCCGACATCGTCCTCGGCTTATCCTAGCCGAGCTGGCGCGCTAGCCACTCGTCCCGGATACTATGCTTTATTTTGACTCGTGTGCGGCCGTTTTGAATCTAGAAGTTACCAGTCGTCGGCTTCAGCCCCCATGTCGATGCTACGAGTGGTGTTTCATCCTCCGCACTGTGACCCATAGCCAGCGGCTCGGTGCCCGGAGGCGGTAGTGCGTGAGGGAAACAAGGCAATCTGACTATGCGGTTTTATTAGATATGGTGCATTCTATGATGTCTCTTACCAATTTGCCACTATCATTTTGGGGTTATGCATTAGAGACAGTCGCATTCACTTTAAATAGGGCACCGTCTAAGTCCGTTGAAAAGACACCGTATGAGTTGTGGTTTGGCAAGAAACCTAAGCTATCATTTCTTAATGTTTGGGGATGCGACGCTTATGTCAAGAGGCTTCAGCCTGATAAGCTCGAACCAAAAGCAGAGAAGTGCGTCTTCATATGATACCCTAAAGAGATCATTGGGTATACCTTCTATCACAGATCCGAGGGCAAGATATTTATTGCTAAAAATGGGTCCTTTCTAGAGAAGGAGTTCTCTCGAAAGAAGTGAGTGGGAGAAAGTAGAACTTGATGAGGTAATTGTACCTTCTCTCGAACTGGAGAGTAGCACGTCACAGAAAGCAGTTCCCGTGATGCCTACACCAACCGGAGAGGAAGCTAATGATGATGATCATGAAACTTCGGATCAAGTTACTACTAAACTTCGTAGGCCGACTAGGACACGTTCCGCACCAGAGTGGTACGGTAATCCCATCCTGGAAGTCATGTTGTTAGACAATGGCGAACCTACGAACTATGAAGAAGCAATGATGAGCCCGGATTCTGACAAATGGCTTCAGGCCATGAAATCCGAGATAGGATCCATGTATGAGAACAAAGTGTGGACTTTGGTGGACTTGCGCGATGATCGGCAAGCCATTAAGAATAAATGGATTTTTAAGAAGAAGACAGACACTGATGGTAATATCACCGTCTATAAAGCTCAACTTGTCGCAAAGGGTTTCCGACAAGTTCAAGGGGTTGACTACGATGAGACTTTCTCACCCGTAGCGGTGCTTAAGTCTGTTATAATTATGTTAGCTATTGCCGCATTTTATGATTATGAGATCTGGCAAATGGACGTCAAAATGACATTCCTTAACATGTTTCTTAAGGAAGAGTTGTATATGATGCAACCAGAGGGTTTTGTCAATCCTAAGGATGCTAACAAAGTATGCAAGCTCCAGCGATCCATCTATGGATTGGTGCAAGCATCTCAGAGTTGGAATATACGCTTTGATAAGGTGATCAAAGCTTTTGGGTTTATACGAAGTTTATGAAGAAACTTGTATTTACAAGAAAGTGAGTGGGAGCTCTATAGCATTTCTGATAGTATATGTGGATGACATATTTTTGATTGGAAATGATGTAGAATTTCTAGAAAGCATAAAGGGTTGTTTGAAAGGAGTTCTTCAAAGGAAGACCTGGGTAAAGTTGCTTACATATTGGGCATGAAGATCTATAGAGATAGATCAAGACACCTGATAAGACTTTCACAGAGCACATACCTTGACAAGATTTTGAAGGAGTTTAAAATGGATTAGTCAAAGAAGGAGTTCTTTCCTATATTGTAAGGTGTGAAGTTGAGTAAGACTCAAGGCTCGACCACGGTAGAAGAAAGAGAATGGATGAAAGTCGTCCCCTATGCTTCAGTCGTAGGCTCTATAATGTATGCCATGTTGTGTAGCAGACCTGATGTGTGCCTTGCCATGAGTCTAGCAAGGGGGTACAAAGTGATCTAGGAGTGGATCACTGGACAGCGGTCAAAATTATCCTTAGGTTCCTAAAGAGGACTAAGGAAATGTTTCTCGGTTATGGAGGTGATAAAGAGTTCATCGTAAAGGGCTACATCGATGCAAGCTTTGACACCAATCCGGATGACTCTGAGTCGCAAACCGGATATGTATAGTGGAGCAGTCATTTGGAATAGCTCCAAGTGGGCGTGGTAGTAGCATCTACAGTATGGCATAGAGATTTGCAAAGTACACACGAATCTGAATGTTGCAGACCCATTGACTAAAAACCTCTCTCACAAGAAAAACATGATCAAACCCCAGAACTCATTGGGGTTGATCACATAGCGATGTGAACTAGATTATTGACTCTAGCGCAAGTGGGAGATTGTTGGAAATATGCCCTAGAGGCAATAATAAAATGGGTATTATCATATTTCCCGTTCATGATAAATGTTTATTATTCATGCTAGAATTGTATTGATCGGAAACTTAAATACATGTGTGAATACATAAACTACACAGTGTCCCTAGTAAGCCTCTACTAGACTAGCTTGTTGATCAGAGATGGTTATGGTTTCCTAACCATAGACATGAGTTGTCATTTGATAACGGGATCACATCATTAGGAGAACGATGTGATAGACAAACCCAACCGTAAGCTTAGCATCAGATCATTTAGTTATTTGCTATAGCTTTCTTCATGTCAAGTATTAGTTCCTTCAACCATGAGATCATGCTACTCCCAGATACCGGATGAATACTTTGTGTGCTATCAAATGTAACTTCGTAACTGGGTGATCATAAAAGGTGCTCTGCAGGTATCTCCGAAGGTGTCTGTTGGGTTGCATGGATCGAGAATGGGATTTGTTGCTCCGTGTGACGGAGAGATATCTCTAGGCCCTCTCGGTAATGCAACATCATAAGAAGCTCCATGTGACTAATGAGTTTAGTCATGGGATCTTGTATTACGTAATGAGTAAAGAGACTTGCCGGTAATGAGATTGAACTAGGTATGGAGATACCGATGACCGAATCTCGGACAAGTAACATATCGCCAGACAAAGGGAATTGCATACGGCATTGGCTGAATCCTTGACATCGTGGTTCAACCGATAAAGATCGTCGTTGAATATGTAGGAATCAATATGGGCATCTAGGTCCTGCTATTGGTTATTGATCGGAGAGGAGTCTCGGTCATGTCTGCATGTTCCGAACCCGTAGGGTCGCATGCTTCACGTTCGGTAGCGCTAGGGTAGTGTTGAGATATTAATAGTGGAAAGTCCGAAGGTTATTCGGAGTCCCGAATGGGATCTGGGACATCACGAGGAGCTCTGGAATGGTCCAGAGGTAAAAGATTCATATATGGAAAGTTGTTTTCGGGGTTCCGGAAAAAGTTCGGGTTTTTTCGGTATTGTACCGGGAAAGTTCTAGAAGGTTCGGGAGTGGGGCCCACCTGCATGGGGGAACCCCATGAACGTGGGTAGTAGGGAAAGTCGCCACAACCCTGGTCTAGGTGCACCAATATCCTCCCTTAACTAGTAGAATGCCCGTGCGTTGCCACGGGCTCTTGAAATAATTTACAAGAGTTACATGTTAAATTCCACACGTACAAAAAATATAACACAAACACAATTATTTAATACCTGAAGTCCATTTTTGCAATGTAAATTGATAACATAAAGAAAAATTAACGACATGTCCATGTAACAAACTGAGCGATGTTCCAACTAAACATCTATTACAAAACTATTAATATCTAGATGATGCGCTTAAGAAATTCTTTCACAATATCAGGAAAGTTTCCTTTAGCTTTAATAAAAACTGCTTCCTCAATTCATACCCATCCTGCACAAACAATACATGTAGTTAGTATGAAAATTTCACGCCGAAGGTCTTAAAACATGTAACGGACAATACTCACCGCGCAAATCGGCTTAACCAATTCTTTACCGTTCCACCAGAGCATAAAATGAAAAACAAAATAGCCAGACACATTCCTGCAAAACTTTAAATTAATAATATAAAGAATATAGTGATAACAAAAGTAAATGTTTTTGTTATGAATTGATTACCCGTCTATACTCGTTGGAACACCGAACGGAAATAAACGTTGCCATTTAGATATATCATAATTCCAACCAGGCAGCTTTATTTCGAGTGCTTCTTTGAAATCCCTCGCAAAACTTTTTAATTTCAGTGCATGCCTCAACTTTTTATCCTCTAACGATTGTGATGTTTGAATAGGATCCATAATATATAGACGACGTGCCTCTTTGTCGATGACGTGCAAGATGTATCGGCCGATGGATGCATAGGGAAGATAAATCTACAAGTGGAGCTATTAGAAACAACAATAAACCATGATAACAATGGACAAAATACTTTACTTACCTTGTTGCACGATGAGATGTCGTTGTCCATCCCAGACCAGCTATCAAATAATGTTGCCAATGTCTGGATAGTTTTCTTCTCGCAAAACTTCTGACCTCGTGTTGACTCTAGCATCATGGACTAAGCAAAAAAAGAAATATTGTTTCAACATGTTGATACTAATGACACATAGAATGAAAAGTTACGATAACTTACACAAAATCGTAGATCCATGTAGTGTATAGGAGGGTCTGTGAACAATACTCCCTCGTCACATGCCAGCATACACACGGCGGTGTTGAAGCAATCATTGTCCATGGGCTGCTCCATGTTAAGTATGCACTGAAGTTTCTTAAGACTTAAGCCCATTGGATCGGGTGTCGAGCTCCGGACCCATACCTTCCTATAAATTGGATGGTAAGAAGAACAATAATATACATCCGCACATTAAATATTGATACATGATACTTACTCCAAACACCCGGCATCATCGATCGACATGACGTAGTTGCAGAGGCCGGCAACTAATTCACGTTGGTCCGTGGGTATGATAGTGATTGGGGCAGGACGTTTGTCTTTGACTACGTCAGATGGATTCTCCAGGATCTCGAGATCAGAATTAGCTAAAGTTTCTTCATCGTCAGGTTGATGGTATATATATGGGACCCCCTTTTAGCTTATTCAGCTCTGAATCGAGCAAAATGACAGCTATTTTTTGTCGAAAATGTTTCATATCCTCCTACAAAATATATATGAAAACAATTTATATAATATTTTGAGATAAAATAACGAGATAATGTATAAAAATGAAATACCTGGGTGAACTGGTCTGACAGTCCATGTGATGTCCAGTATTCCATATAATTTAGCATAAACAGTCCATATGATACGCTATAATATTATAAAATAATGCTTTAGAATATCACACAGATGAATCAAATGAACAAACCATTGTAACAAGTGCTTACCCATCGGTTTGTATTGCCTCATGAAATTGCTCTACAACCGTCCATTTTGTAACATTGAGATCGGGCCACTTATGACCTCTGATAAACTCCGGACTATGCTCTACAAGTTTCAGACGCTTCTCGAGTCCTAGTAACTATTTTATATATAAGAAATATTAGGGATCAAGGCAAACAAAACATATGTTAAGATGAGTAAAAATAATAGATAGTTACCGTAGTAGCAAGGTCATTGCGTTTGACCCGAGAACCAAGTGAGTCCAATACTTGAATCTCACGTTTTTTGGCATTGGCGACTGCTAGATACCAATGGTAGCCCGGCATGTTAATCGGAATGAATAACTGGTGTAAATATCATACAAGTCACGGTCGCAATTAGATATAAATGTTAATAAATCATTATACATATGAATTAAATAAAAAACAATCCATAATTATATGCATGGATAACGAGACAAAAACTAACCATATCTTGCTGTAGATAAGTATTAACGTGATGCACGATGCGGTGATATTTTGATGGGTCTATGTCTCTTTCCCCGTCTTCTTTTATCTGGCCAGATACAAACGTGCTAACAATGTGTACCTTTTCACCCGCCCTGTCTTGTAGATGGTCGTGAGCAAGCATGCAATATATGTAAGCATTTATCACCTGTAATCAACATTTAGATTATATTTATATTTTATGATATTAAATATTGTTCATATTATTAATTACAAAGTTTGTGCAATTGGTCTTACACCGTCATGTAAGAACATATCATCTTTCATAAGGCATTCCAAATCGTCGGTTGATAACAAGGCATCTCCAATGTCCACGAACTGGGTATTCTTGGGGGCAGACTTGATTGATTCGATGACTGTAATATCCCTAGGGGTACAAACATAGTCTGTCGAATTCATAAAAAAATGAGCCAACTTAGCAATCAAAATGAGCAAAATTAGTTGAATACAAAAGGCAATATCACAAAAATAAGATTGATAATAATATTAAAAAATACCTTGTGGGATAACATGTAAATTAGCATCCTTTTTTGGTTTGTTATGAGATATAACCTCTTCGACATTTTTATGTTGTGAATTTTCGTCCCCTTTCAGCGACATCGCATCTGAACCCTCAATGGATTCTTTCCGTGCATCTCCAAAGTCCATATCCATGTCTCCTATATTCTGAAAAAACAAAAATATAAAAATAGACCTTTCGTGTTTTCATGTATAATATACATACAGAGGAAGGTTAGCTATATGCACCTACATCAGTGCATATGTCGGAACCCATCACTTTGTATCTACGATGAAATATATATGATGTTTTCTACTGCATAATATAATCATATATAATATCTGAAAAAATAATAGTGAGAATAACACACTATTTTCTCTATAAAAAACATATTTGACATTATTAGGAAAATATGTTGATTAAATAATTTAAATAATTGTACTAACACAAAATTAGTGGAAAACAACAAACTGTAATGTTCATATATAATAAGTAGTCATATGAAAATTATTTAAATTATTTATATAGGCCATGGAAATTTGTCCAACAAAAGAAAAAAAAACATGCAAACAAACCTTCTTCAACCAAGTATATTTATTTATACATCAACCAAGTTTTATTGTGGTACCCTTAGTATATGAAAGGTAAATATAAAAAATATTTATTTTTATGAACCATATTTAATAAATATATATACTTTTATTGTTTCTGTGAGGTATGTATACTTTTAAGATATATATATTTTTATCATAAAATCCTACACATGCGAGTCTAGCATTTCTATCGTTGAGCAAAATTTGCACACAAGGCCCAAATTAGCTACCCAGCACGGCCGAACCAGCACCCAAACTTAGCCCCCTAAAAAAATAACTATAAAATAAATTACCTTATCCACATTATATTTTTTCTGAGGGATTACATTATACCTGGACAAATGAGCCGGCACTTACCGGCCAGGAACGCGTGGTGGCCTCCCCGGCCCAGGCACGGCAAAGTTGCCTAACGGGCCGGCTCGACGGCCCACCTGGCACGCTGGCGTCTGGGTTCACTGGCAACCCTAGCCTTATCCCCTCCCCCCGCCGCATCCAAACCCTAACCCCACTCACTCACCACACTCCCCTCCACTCACTCATTTCCTCTCGCCCTCTCCCCTTCCCCGCCGCGTGCCTCGACGAGCCGGCGCCCGCGCGACTCCGCCCGCCGACCGCCGGATCCATCCCATGCCGCGGCAAATCTTGGGGCGGCCTCACCGGCCCTCTCCACCCCCACCAGCAGCTCGGCCCTCCCCCCTCCCCCCGCCGCATGGCCGCGCGCCTCGACGAGCCGGCGCCCGCGCGACTCCGCCCGCCGCCCGCCGGATCCATCCCATGCCGCGGCAGATATTGGGGCGGCCTCACCGGTCCTCTCCACCCCCACCAGCAGCTCGGCCATCTCCACTCCCCCCGCCGCATGGTCGCGCGCGTCGACCGTGTGACTCCGCCCACCGACCACCTCCCTGTGCGGCTAGGGGATCCGACGAGCTGTGTGCGGCGCGACCAACGGGGACGGACGCAGCGAGCTCAATGAAACGGGCGCGGGTGCTCGGTCCGGTCCCGTTCCCCTCGCATCCGCGGCGGTGTTCGTCTCCTCGATCTGCATCGCCAGCAGCTCCGGTACGTCGCCCCCCCTTCTTGATCCCGCCCCTCTCCTCCTCTTCTTCTTCCTTTAGATCATGGTTTGATGTGGTTCCTCTTTCCTGACGAGCCGAGGCGCCGTGACCCGGCCTCACAGCCACGGGCAGGAGCGATGACTCCCCAACTCTGCGGCATGGCGTGCTTTGCCAGTTCGTCACCAAGTCCCCAACGCTGCCACCCGCCGGACACACGACGGTGCTCTCCTTACTCTGACTACGTCGTACATGAGTAAGATGAGTCTTCCTCTCTAAAAGCTTCTGTTTAATCTCTTGGACCAAGAAAACAAAACTTGATCTATCTTGCTTTTCACTTGTCACCATACAAATGGCCTCCAAACAATCAGTTTCAGCTTGAAGAGGTAGATTGCTCCATTGCATAGATAGTGTGATTCCTTCCGACAGTGCACAAAGTTCAGTTTCTAATGCATCCGTGCATGTTAGTAGGTGACGGCATGCAGCGAGCACTATATATCATTTGTTTTATTACCCTGCTTGCTTGATTGATTTCCCATCATATTATTTAAATACATCATTTGTTTTATTTGTTCAGGCAAGCCAACAAACAGGGAGTGCTGGCAACAGAACTCTGAATCCATCGATCAACTGAAAAACATCAATGTGAAACAAGAAGTGGCAGGTATCTCTGCTTTCTTAACTCACTCAATTATTCGTGCAGCAGGAGTAGTTGTTAGGAATTTTCTGAATTAGTACATGGACTGAATTTCAAAGAAATGGTACTTTAGGAGTACATGGAGTTGATGCACTGTTGTATTGTTTACAGTAGATATGGTGAAGTTTATTGAATTTTGTCTGCGGTTTAAATGGTTGCAGTTATGAACTGCTATGAGGTGTGCTCAGTTTGATACTTCTTAGCACAGTGGTTGGCACTGGATGTTTGGCTGTTTATCTGTAGATGGAACTATTGTGGGAACTGGATCATGTTTTTTAGTTTTTGAGCTAAGTCACTACTACTTTAATTAAGGTAGTTATGGATAATTAGTTCACACAGAGTAAATTGAGTTGATCCAGTGTTTACCAGGGATATTTGTAGATATGTTGGCATATGATCCAGTGCATAAATTGATTGATTGATTGCTTAGCATAGGTCAGTGTATTAAATCATTGCCCTACCTTTTTCCAAACTTGTATGTATATAACTGTGAAATTTTCTCATTGCAGACATACATTTTCACCGATTCTCTGTCAGTTATCCAGGCACTGTCAGGTGAGCAATTTCCCTTTAGTTGAGTAGCTGGTTGCCCTTTCTAATTCCTTGTGCTAAATTTTCTGCCCTCGTCCTTATTTCATGCAGTCAATTTAGATGTAAGATCAAATGAGAGGGGTGCAAAACCATTGAATTATGCCAAAGCTTTGGATGGAAATTTGGCCTCTCCGAGACAAACTTTAAGTGCATCTCAAAATGATAATGATCAGAAGGATAAGTACTTCGCTGCTGTTGATGGTGGTTTGAGATTGAGGAAGGAAAATATGGAACAGAATTTAGGACCTAGTGTTAGCAACTCAAGTGCCAATATTTATCAAGACCACTCTGGAAGTGATACTGAACAGAACGATCACTCGTTTTTGATAAATTCAGGAAATGATAAGAAAAAGCAGTCAGCTCAAACTGATTATATATCTCAAATTTTGGAATCTGATGGATACTCAGTGAGTCCTAATGAAGTAAGTTCTGATTGTTTCTACAAATTCTCGCCATCAATTCTTTATGTCTGCTCAAGCTATATTTCTTTTGTTTTTATTCGTATGTGATAGCTGCCTGACTGACAACTTTATACCTACTTTAATGCAGTGGTTGGCCCCAAATCTTAGTGCCCCCATATTTCATCTGGTCGATGTGATTTTCCAGCTCCAAGATGGAGGCTGGATCAGGTGAGTTAATTTTACACCCATGATTATGAATTCTAATATTTGGCTACTGTAAGACTGACCTTGGGATTTGCATTTTTTTTATTGAACCCGTTTGACCTTGATCTTTTGTTTTTGTAGGCGTCAAGCATTTTGGGTAGCGAAGCAAATACTGCAATTGGGAATGGGAGACACATTTGATGACTGGCTTGTTGAGAAAATCCAGTTACTTAGGAAGGGGAGGATATTTGCTTTTGCAGTCAAGCGTGTTGAACAAGTAAGTCTCATATGACATCTTTAGCAAAGCAGGTGCCAAGTGCGAACAACCAATAATTTGCGAAGGGATCTGTTTAATGCAATTAGCCAGTTAGATGAATTCTCCTCGTGAAGTCTTAAGTCATGACTGCTGGTTAGACTAAATAATTACTTGATGGAATTATTTGCATCTGACGTGTTGCACACATACATAAGGCAGAACAAGCATACTTGTAAACTACTATTAAGGACAAATTTAATGGATTAATTATATCTTGTGGTGGAAGTTGGATGAGGGGCCCATTGTGAATAATTTGAGACTATTCCATCGAAGCATTTTCTCATTATGCAGTTTTTATTACATGAAAGGACTTAATATTATGACTGTCATGATATATTTTTTCACAAGTGTTTGTTTATTTGTTTATTTTCTGGCATGTTCAGAATTGCATGCATGCTTTTATTGCTATAAAATGTGCTGCTGAAAATCAAGTGTTCAGAGTTGCATGCATACTTTTGTACTTTCTGACATGTTGTATGGAACAGATAAATAAGCTAGGGACACTGTACATTTTTTATGTATATTTGTAATTTGGGAATAAGTTCAAAATCTTACTAAAATTCTTTGATTGCTATTAAGCATATTGTTTACAAAGATATACTGATATCATACTTAAGCCATACTAATTGGGTCTAGGACAAGTGATGTTTTTTCCAATTGCATCGATGGAGTACCTCGATCTGGGCTTAAGGTCTTTTGAGCATGTCATGTTCATGACCCTTATAGTTTTGTAGCATTTACCGATAGTTTTCTTCCTTATGATAGTTCTAGGGTTTCTGACATGGTTTAGGATTTTGTGTGCGGTTTTAGAAAAAAAAATGTGGTGGCACAGAGATGCTTGTGTGGCCGAAAGGACACGTTCAAGGGCTTTCTATGGGGTGTTCTCATGCTAAAATAAGAGGTGTGTGTTCACATTATATTTGTTTGTTCTCTGGCATGTTGAAACACTTAAAAAGTTATTTGTTTGTTTTTCTGGCTCAAATATATTTGTGAGATTTCATTAAAAAAATATTGCTTGGCTATGCAAATTTAGGCAGTGAACTATGGTCATAACTTAAAAAGTTAGGTGTATGCCACACTTGCGATGTCCAGAATAGACTGTTAGCCTATAATATCTGAAAGAACTGTTTGTATTCAGTTGCAGCCCACCTAATAGGACTGCTTGATTAGATCTACAATCAATTGTATTGGCTATGATCTTTTTATAAGCTGGCACTATCTCCACTGGTGTTCTTCATTTGGAATTTGATGGTATGCCTGACCAAACATGATCCTAATCTAATAACTGTTACACTTTTACAGAAGAGAAAGATCCAAAAATTTGATGGTATGCTTTTTTTTAAACTACTATTAAGGACAAATTTAATGTATTAATTATATCTAATGGTGGAAGTTGGATGAGGGGCCCATTGTGAATAATTTTAGAGTATTCCATCGAAGCATTTTCTACTTTTGCAGTTTTTATTACATAGAAGGACTTAATATTATGACTGTCATGATATTAAGTTTTTCAGAAGTGTTTGTTTATTTGTTTGTTTTCTGCCATGTTCAGAATTGCATGCATGCTTTTATTGCTATAAAATGTGCTTCAGAAAATCACGTGTTCAGAATTGCATGCATAATTTTGTAGGTGAACATACAGAAAATGCAAGATAAACCATACTTTTGATAGTATACCTCAACCAAACATGATCCTAATATAACAACTATTACACTTTTAGAGAAGATAAAGATCCAGAATTGTTCATACCTAGAGGAACTCGCCTTCTTGATGCTCCTTGCTTACACAAGGTACTCATTGGAAATTTTTCCTCCAGGTCTGGCTGTTGTGATGGCCGAAGGAAGAGCAAGGAGGGGGAGGAGGGATGGCAGAGGAGGTTAACATATATAGGTAGGCCATGCGGAGGATAACTGGGTAGATCATGGCTGAATCTAGTTCTACCATATATACCATTGTCGATGGTGCAGATCTATTTCCTTTTTCCATCAAATGCACACCTGTTAATAAATTAGAAAAGATGTAAAAAATCAGAACTTACTAAAGAATTAAATTATTGTATTAATTAAATAAAGAACTTTTCATTGCTTGCATGCCAAGTTTAGCTACCGCAAAAAGAAATTCACGGCATGCACACTAATCTTTTTCCTGCTTAGCTATTTTTGTATGATTTAACAGTTTGTACTAATACTTAATTCCATAATTTGGTAGTAATGTACAGTCTCAATATACTATTTGCAGTTGTAATATCTGAGAGATCACACAAGTTCGATGAATGCTTTCAATTCCAGTTTCTCCATGGTTTCCCAATGCCAAAGGTAACCAATACTAATTCTGGATGCATGAAAACAGCTTGCCATAGAGATTATTAGTGAACCAACACTAACACAAGGAAAAACACCGAACATGCCATTATATAAACACCGGATATGATCACCTGCCGTAATAAATACTAAGTATGCCGATAATATATTATTTGTTTCCGGATATTATATCTGGATTTTGGCTTCTTTTATTTTGGATATATAATAATAAGTCTGCCGATATTAAAATCATATCTCTAGATTTAATACAATCTTATTTTTCTATCCCAGACAAATGAAATATTTAATTTACGAACTCATATTAATGTATACACCGAAGGATTGCAACGGAGTACGTCTGCTAATAAATTAGAGAAGATGTAAAAGATCCAAACTTGCTAAAAATAAAGCTAGGTATATATGGCTATTCTGTTTAGAGAAAGTTCATACATAGAACACAAAATATTTTCAATTATATTATATTTGAAAAAGATGTGACTCCATTAGAGTAGCTTAATAATAATTTTCTTCCTCCCCCCCCCCCCCTCAAATTAGAAAATGTTGGTAACGTATACTGTTTGTCGGAAAATGCTGGCACCGTCTTGTACTTTATGTAGTCAATAAGAAAACACCTTGGCGGGGACTTATTTTGGTTACTCTATTCAGGAACACATACAAGTTAATCAGCGCGTTATCAGAAACATCATGAGCATGACAGAGAAATGTGGATCATGTGCGAACTTGAAGATTAAAGGCAATTGAAGGTACGTGCCTTATAACCAGCATGTTTTTAAGTTGGCTATTCCATAGCTGGCATGTGACGATTTCCGACAAAGTAAACCTCGTATCGTATAGCAGTGCGTGTATGGATGGAGTTACACGATACGAGTTAGTATATGATGTGAGGCATGACTGAAAACCTCACTTGCCGGCTGAACCTGCCATGGTCCATTCCAAAATGCCTCCGGTTCACCTGGAGCAACAAACCTGCTCCTGACCGCACGGGTATTATAGTACAAAATATACATAGAAGCCAAAATATATAGATAGAACCAAAACAAGCAGACAATGTTGAAGCGAATACGAAGCTAGAGGGTGCCATCAAACCGTTTATTCCCTACATATATATAATCCAATACATTATTCATATTGCCAAAAGGATAATTCTCAATTTGATCCCTAACAAAGCTCTATTAGCTTATTATATTTGCGACATTTGAATATGCATCAGTCCATAGTCATTCGTCCAAAAACCTCAAGGCCGCTGTAATTTCAGCTGGGATGTTTCCAGCTGCTTCATTGCCTTTGATCGTCAGCATCTGGACCAGCAAGTTCTTTCTGAGCTGTATTGAATCCTAGAAAACATTAAAAAAAGTTAATAAATTGCTGAAAAATGAATTGCACAACAAACCTACGTGAGTGGAAGAACATAAATTTATATTTAACAAAGATATGGAAGACAGAAACTTGTTATATATGCACCTACCGAAGTCCTGGACATGTTATGCCCGAGAGTATCATCTTGGTGAGCCATCTCCTGTAGGACTTTGAATCCAGAGTGCAGGCTGTGACCAAAAAAACTCCATATGTTAGAACCTATATCAGTGTGGCTATAATGTGCATGACCAATTTAAACTATTACCGCGGGGCTGTAATATAGGTATGATCTTGTGGCCAATCCACGAGTTGGGGATTCAAACCAGGCCTCCCCTGTTGCAATACACTGCCAAATTCTTGCAGAACTATCAGGGCTTCCTTCTTAAGTTCCTTGTCATGAAAGTCCTCTGAGCCTAGGAATGATTCGTTGGAATGATCAATCAGGAGAGTCCTCCTATTTTCAATATTAACTGCAAGGAGGCCGTAGGAGGAATCCACCAAATACAACGGCAATAGGTACTGCAATAGGTATACAAAGTTAATGGTGAACAGATAGTATACACACCAATTTTTAAGAATGCAAATCCTTACAATGGACGGGGTCATGAGCATGTTGTATTTCGGCAAAGGCCGTACAATGACAGTGTTAATCAACAAGTTGGTGCGTTCAGCTTGGCATAAGCCAGTCTGACTCAGCACCCGTGCTAGGCCATGGAATTGCAAATCAAACATATGCGTGGAGCCAATAAAGTCTGTTCCTGCGTTCCTCTGTATCGCGTCGCTAGTAAGCTTACGCACTGCAAGATCGAAGCAGCTCCGATTGACCCATGTATCACCTCGCATGGTGTCTTGGATAGTCCGTAGACTTAACTCGATCACGAATGGACGAGGGCTCCTTATCCATATTGTGCTGCAAACAAACCGGCATGATAGCAAAGCTGTTAGAAAAACAGGGTATCATAAAAATGTAGTACTTCAATGTGTGGGCAAACAATAGTACATTTTTTCAAAACTTTAGTAAGGTCTGAAATGTATGTATCTTCTAATTGGAGTTGTAGTGTCATTTGAGGACAGAAGTACTATTTCTTAAGATAACCAAATCTATTATGATATGTTCGGTTGCAATGTATTTCTGTAGTACTACAGTTATGAAAAAAATCTGTAGATGGTACATGTATCATGCACCAGGACCCGTTGCAATATACTACAGTTCATAGAAAATTTGTAGTTTAAAATAACGTGGTGTAGATGGTACTATCATGGCGTAATGTAAAAGGATAATATTAGCGCATGCCCAGTTTTTTGCAACCACTACGTTAGATCTTAAGAACCTTATGGACTTAGAAAGGATCGCATGATCCTAACCAGTGCATGCATGCAACAACTTATGAACGTGGCCAACTCATCGACATGGATTAGGTGAAAGAACAGATTTTTACTCGGGTTTAAAATAAGAAGCTGATAATGCAAACTATAATGGTAGTGATCTGCAGCTAAAAAGTGCAAATAAAGTATAGATGGAGTTTAGGGCTGCCAGAACAAACTCTAATTGCTCCTCGTCTGAGGAAAGCATGACGTAGTTGTAGATGTACTCGACTGCGTCGTTCACTCCATCAAAAATCGGCATTGCAGCCATTGCCGCGGGCAGAAAGTCGTCGTAGCACTAGGATGAGCGAGCGAGGGGGCAGTGGACAATGGTGGACTCACAGCCGGACCATATATATGAGTGTCGGAGGGGAATCGTCCGGCACCAGGTCGGTGAGGCATTAGCATGTTGTATGGATTGGAAGGTGCCCCTTATCCTTCCATCCGTCCATGTTTCCATTACAAAACCTTGCTAATAAACGGACAAGCATTTATTTTTATTCCATACTCCACTGGGCAAATAAATAAACGCCGGATTATATATCTATTATATACGTCTCCCTTTCCCGATCGGAACAAGCAGAATTTAACTTTCCTTATAAGCAAATCCGATTAAGGGAAAATTAATGGCCACACTGGGAAACCCATTGAACGTATGGTAGGCCACACCGGGAGATTGGATACTATAACGTTTTGGAAGGAAAGGACTTTAAGGATATTTAGAGTTCTAATTGACATATCCTGGCCGGGAGGAATCGTGGGCATGTACTCGGAAGGTGGCCCATATCCTTCCATAATTACAAGTTTCCATAACAAAAACTATAGGAAAACATGGAATAAAGTTATTTTGGTTGCATGCTCCACCCGGCAAATGTATCAACGCCGGATTATATATTTCCTAATCTATGTCTCCTTTCCAAACTTTGCCTCCAGAGATATAGAAAGAAACACCACATTTATTTCCCTAATCTATGTCAAACACGGGCGTCCGAGATATAGAAAGAAACACAACGTTTTTTTTCTTCTGTTTTTGTCCTCCTCACCACGATCAATAGGCCCGCGGCACTTGAAGAACTATTGTTTCCGTGTGTAGAAAGAAACACAACGCACGGGCATATGGCAGTTCTTGATTCCATGTACAAAATTAATTATATTTTCTTTGGAATGTCATAATGCCTGATAGCATGCGATGGCATCTGTCAAGGTAAACGTCTTTTACTTTTTGCGCTGCACTGTATATTAAAAATATTTGAACCTACACTGAAAGAGATTCATACGTGTAGAGAGAATGAGAGTAGAAACGTTACCATTTGAAGTCCATTATTGACAGTTTGATCATCAAATATATATTAGTCAAATATATAGTTCAGGACTTCACAGTATAAGGCTCTGAAATATGACGACACTTTTAAATAGATTTTTTTATTGAATATCACATATTATTAAACCTCCAAGACATAAGCGAACACTTCAAAATGTGACAATTGGCAACGAAATGTTGCATGCAAAGTGTTCATACATTTGTATATCTAAGACAAATTGTGCACTTGTGTACACAGATACTTCTAGCGTCCATTGTTCCTAGCTTGAACAACACCATTGACGTACGCACGTGTTTCATCAAGTGTCATGAGGCTGGCTTCATGGATATCTACGATAAAAATCAGTGTTATATAGTAGTGACATAGTATTACAGAAAAAATACATTGACAACAAATTTAAAATAGAACGCAGCCCCTACCTTGTAGATAATGATGATCATCATTAATGTTAGGAGAGAAGAAGAATGTGCTCTCCCTCATAGTTTGCAAGTATCGCTGCCTCCGATTTACCTGTATGTAAGTAACAACAAGCTTCTCGAACAGATTGTCAGTGCATTGCAAATGGCAGAAGTGACGCCCAACGTGCTCTTCACGTACACGTAAGAAAATTATCTGCCGTCTACAAACAAATACAAATGTGAGTCTTATCATTGCAACAATAAAATTACAAAAAGAAGCATATGAAAATCCTAAATTATAAATGGCGCTTACTGAAAGTTCATGGGTTTGTTGCTAATGGCATCGAGTTTGGAAGGCCCGTGCGTTGCTACTTCTTGCTAATGTGTTTCATGCTGTAGAATTCAGACAAAGAAAATCAGTGCAAGGAGAAAAACTTATATCATACGGGGTTTGTTTCATCCTCAAATCTTATTGTATATCCTACTTCTTCTCCAAGTTTCACACCAACTTCTTCAGCTACTCTTGATCCAACCGTCTGTTCAAATTATTAAGATGGGTTGAAAAGGTTCACAAAAGGATAGGCATCTACAAATGTAGTCTAAGAACAGAATTTTTTTTTGAAACATATGGAAATTAGTAATACCAATGCAGTAAAAAAAAATGTTCAGCTACCATCTTCTAAGCAGTTGATAGGGACGTACCCAAAAGAATAATCTGGTGCATGCTCTCATCAGAAGGTAAAAAGAGAAACCTAGTATTACATGGCATCTAGAGAAGGATACACATTTTGATCTACAGAAATACATTTGATACCTGCACAGCCAATCGTCTTGGCTGGGTGCAACCTACATTTCCTCCACAACAGCCCAACCAGCCTCCTTAAGATACTGGTTCAAACTACAATGAAATTAGAAATGAAATGTCATATCCTCCTGACGCTGACAGCCTCCCGACGCTGCTTTCCTTCTAAGTCGAATCCTTGTTGTCCCGCTACGGCACCACAACACAGGATGCTCGATATTAGCCGAACACAAGTTCTCATGGACCAGAAATCCATGAAATGATGCTTGCTCGCTGAACCAATCCTCGCCAGGTCCTAGATTAATGCAGCCTTGTACAATTTTTTAGGTCTGAACTCTTTCAGATCCGCAGTAAATTCATGAAGGTAAATGAACCAATGCAAGAAAAAAATATGTAACTTGAACTGAACTGTTAAATAATTAGTTTAGATGCGTGAAAGTACAAGTATTCTAACTTTTTTCCAAAGATTGTACACTTCAGCGATCAGACATGTGCATTGTCACATTCTCCAGAGTCGCACGGGCATTTAAACTTATTCGCAAGTACGCAGGCTAGCATTTTATTATTTATTAGAAGTACATATGCAAAATATATCTTCAAAAGCTACACAAACTTCCCTTCTGCGTGTGTTGGTCTTATAATTCAGACCAATCAGAATCTTATAGTTCTGACCTATCAGAATAATACAGGGATAATAAGGACGCCAATAAATTTACATTCAAGCATACTATCAAAGTACCAAAATAATAACAACGGATATGATAACTTGCCGTAATACAAAAGTTTCATTGCATGTTCCAGGTCTTTATCAGGCCAATCATTATATCTGAATCACAGATTACACATGAAATAGTACGCTTGTAGAAAACCTATAACAGCGATGATGGTGCCAATATGACGGCTGATTATTGAAATGCAGTTAGTAGCTCAACTAAATGGAGTATACCTCCCAACTATCAAAATACCAAATGAAAAGATATATGTAAAAAAACGAATTACAGCAAATCTTGACCATCGCAAGAGTAAATGATATGTCATTACAAAACCTGCCGGTCTATTAAGACCGGAGTTCAGCCTGTAAGGACTTCCTTGTAGACGATGTTCTTCATCGAGGTCAGTAAGGACACGGTCGGTCTTTTTCGCTTCTTTGGATTGTCCTTTTGCTTGTTGGCCTTCTCCTTCGGCTTCTCCTTCTGAATGAGTATCTTTATGTTTCTCTTCGCGGTGGCTCGAGACAAAGCAACATAGAGTTGACCATGAGAGAACACGGGATTGGGTAGGTAGACACCAACAATAGGGATGGTCTGCCCTGGAGCCTTGTTAATGGTCATAGCAAAGCTAAGCCTTATAGGAAATTGCTTCCTCTTAAACTTGAACGGAAACATGTCGTTTTCGGATGGCAGAGAGGTATTCGAGGAAGGAAGACCCTCCTGCCAGCGTGTTGTCCAATCACGATTTCTGCATCAATGGTGTTCCTCTCAAACAACAAGCCTAGTGCCGTTACACAGTCCATTAGCTGGATCAATGTTCCTTAGAAGTATGACAGGGCAGTTCAGCTTTAGTTTGAGTGCATGCGGAGGAAGACCGTTGGGAGTCAATCCATTCAGAAACTCTTGAGCGTAGTAGCCATACGGGTCGTCCTCCGCACTGTCAAAGCTATGGTAGATTACTTCATCTCCATGAAAACGCTCTATCATGCGGATGTTTATCTTGTCGACATTGTCGTTTGTGGTGGAAAGGATTGCGCGAGATGTCATGTAATTCGAATCAGACATGTTGTCATCTAGACTCGGAAACACGTGGTCAATAAGCTTCTCCAAGTCGTCAACCTCGCCTGTAGACGGCAGACAAATGTCTTCAGGGAGTAGTATGTTGCCTTGATCGTCGACATCCTCAGTGCCATTGCCGACCCTTAGCAAGTAATCTGCAAACCATGTGTCATTATGAGCCCTCATGTTGGTGATGAGCCGAAGCTGCCGCATACCCTTCCATAGATGAGAACTTCGGAGGGTTGCATCAATTATCTGGCCCCGCGACCCCCTTCTGACAACCGGAAGCACCTGCCTAAAGTCCCCGCCAAAAACAACAGTCTTTCCTCCAAAGGGTCGGTCGCGTATTCCCATGATGTCGCGCATGCTATTGACCAATGCCTCGACCGCTTGTCGCTTCGTCATGCTGGCCTCGTCCCATATTATCAATGAGGCCATCCTTAGCAGCTTGGCGGTTCCACTCTGCTTGGTGAAGCTGCACGAGGCTCCATCATCGCAACTCAATGGGATCTTGAACCTCGAGTGGGCAGTCCTGCCGCCAGGCATGATAGAAGCGGCGACGCCCGACGTCGCGGTAGCGATACCAATCTTGCCCTCGCTCCTCACCTTGGCAAGCATCGCCCTGTATAGGAAGGTCTTCCCTGTACCTCCAGGGCCATCAACAAAGAATACACCCCCATCACCGCGTTCAACAGCCGCTAGTATCTCGTCGTATGCGGCCCTCTGCTCCAAGTTCAGGGAAGATGCCAATTTAGTGTCATCCACGTCAAACTCAACGGTTGATTCCTCGATGACCTCTCTTGCCTCGCCCTCGGTTGGGTCAAACGCATCATCGATGCTTGGAAGAGCAAAATCAACAATGTCTTTACCCATGGACTGCAACATACCCCTAATGTCAAGCAACACCATCTGCTCCACCTCGTTTTGGGACGTGCGTGTTCGACGATAGTCATCTGACATAGGCTCGAGGTGCCTATCCCATAAACCGCGCACGTCGCCTGGCTCGCAATGCACCAAGATGGTTGCGAAGAGCCTCCTAAGAGAACATGGCATCGCCCACTGCTCTGCCTCAGTAAGACAGTCGTCGAGCGTGTTGTCTGCCTCGATGAGTCCCAACCGTTCAGCAGCCTCTCTAAAGCTCCCACATAGCACGCCGTCCACGGTGAGCAAGTCGTCGAAGGATGTTTTGCCCGTAACATGGTTTAGCAACACACGTAGGTAGTATCGCTCCCCCTCGGCAGGATTGGCAGACACAATGCGACCTATTTGAAAACGCTCGACTCGAGGCTTCCAAAACTTCTTTTTCTTCTGCCACGTGAAGCTTCCGGGAAAATCCTTGTACAATATATGCCTAGCCCGAGGGTGTTCCTGGTTAGCCTTGAAATACTCCGTTAACATGGATTTTGAAGCATTTTCGGAGGCGACTACATTCTTCAAGTCAGCCTGCGCATTGAATGCAACCCTGTGCATATTCGGTAGATGAAGAGGCAACTGCAAGACAGGCGGGTAATTGGCGCAAAGTGGGAAGCCAAATATCCTCCACATAGCCTCCGGAGGGGTGACCCACCTTGCGTCAACGTATCTCTTGATCTCATCAATGTTACCATCGGCGTCGGGCTGGTCGATGCTGAAAGAAGCCTTTATCATGGCCCTTGTAAATGTACTTGTAAAGATATTTGACGGCCTTTATGCTAGAGCAGACCTCAACGTTGATGTGGCAATTGAACATCCGCAGAAGGTATGGGTTATAAGGCACAACCCATCTGTTGTCCAACATCTTCCCTCGGACCTTAGCACGTCTTCCATCGTCTCTACGCCGATAAACTGGGTATGAGTCCTTCCCCTGTGCTGTGTTTTCATTGAACGGTCGTGGGTATCTGCACTTGCATCCGTTTTCTTGTATGCAAACATTCTTCGGGTTGAGAGCACCGCATGGTCCGTGCATCATATGTTTTACCACCATTGCATACAATTCCGGATACTTATGCTTGTCTGGGAGCTCTGCGGAAATGAGTCGGTCATACTGCTCCGGGACGATAAGCTTATATGTTGAGTCCATGATCAACAAAAAATGTGCGTGGGGGAGGCCCCTTTTTTGGAACTCGACTACGTATACATAAGCGACAACAACACCCAGGATCTGCTTCTTGAACAACATGTCTTTCATAGCCTCTAGCTTGCCATAGAACACGCGAGCCACAATATTAGGTCGGTCTTGCGCCGTCTGACCAGGCAGCAACTCATTCGTTATCTCTTCCCATTTAGGATTGCAAGTCATGGTCAAGAAGATGTTAGGCTTCCCGTATGTATGGACAATTGCCATGGCATCCATATGTCTCTTCTTCATGTCGCGGTCGCCACCAGGGTATGTTCCAGGGAGCACTATTCTTACCCCAACAGCGCTTGCTCGCGTCTCCCCCGATGTGATCGCATCAACAACTCCTTTATACAAGTCGGCACGAATCTACGTCTGGTTCTTCCTGTACCACCTCAACCGACAACTCTCAATCTTGACGTACATGTCGACCGCCCATTGCTGCAGCAGGTGTGCTCCACAGAGTATGGGATTGAAGATCGCAGGCCGTGTCTGCAGCATGTAACAGTAGTAGTCTCTAACAGAGACGCACAACCTGCTATTCCCCTCTGCACGTGATTGAGTACCATCAAAATGAGGATATATTCGAGAAATAAGATATTATTTGTAACAAAATGGGACGCAGACGGCATACCTGCATCCTCATCATCATCATGGCCCAGTTGAGGATGTAGTACAACCTCCCAAGGAACATTACGTTTAGGTAGCTTCGGATGCCAACCTAGTTCCACGACGTCCTACTTCATAGCTGACCATACCTTCGTTGCGAAACATGTAGTACTCCTCATCCATCAATTCGGCTGCTGTCGGCTCATCGCCCACGATGCCGCTTTGGAAAAATTCGATGTCCTCTGCACATTCGTCGCGGCGATTGTGACAATAGACAACATCATGTTAGAAGATGGTTGCTGAGAATGAGCATAAGATAGTGACAATAGCAATTTCATACCATCAATACCAACAGTGTAATTCGGCATGTTCGTCGGAGGGTCGCCATCAGATGAATCATCTTTGGAGTGATCAGAGACGGGTGATCTGCGGCAGATTAAAGTGGGACATTCAGAGGTTGAGTTTGCTAGGTCTGGACGTGGGAGCGCGATGGATTCGTTGCACGGGGTGTTTTTCCTTCTGGCATAATTGGCCTTCCTCTGAGCACTTGACTCCCCCTTCTCAATCACTGACCTGATTTTGCGGCGTTGCATGCGCTTCTCTCGTACTTTTTCATTCAGTGCTTCTCTGACATCAACAGATACTTCGTCCTTATTCCGCTGATAATGTGCACGCCTCTGTGCGTTTATGTGCTCCCTTTGCTCGTTTGTTAAATTACTTTTCCGCTCATTATCACGTTGCCTCCTAGCTAGGTCATTGTCATGAGTGACACCAGACACGTCTAATGTTGAATGGGGAAATGTTGCTGCGTCACCCTCAAAGTCTGTAACGCTGGAGCTATTAGGGTTGGCTGGTTGAACAATGTTTTGAAAACATAGTTAGAACAAATCGACGTTAAGACGTCTGGAGGTAGTGCCATCAAGAATTTTAGAACTCTTTTTTGCAACATAAATACAAACTATGTGCATTAAGATGAAGCATTAAACTGTACGCATCGACCATGATGGTGGCTAAAAGAATATTTAGCTATGAGCAGCAAAAAAGATATGTAAGTCATGGTGGAACTCAAGGTTATGTTTTACCTGATGTCGAAATCGGACGTATGTTTTCATCATCGATAAGCTTATCCTTTCTCCTCCGATAAGCAGCTCTCCGCAGGGCGTTTCTACGATCTCTCTTGAGTTCTTCGTCTGTTTTTTGCTTTGTTTCGTGGTTGTCATTCAATATCACATCTGCTGTCATTCAGGACATTAGACAATAAAACATAACGATGACAGAAATTGATGATGGAGTACGCACAATATGATTACCTTGTATCTCTTTGCCATTAATGAGACCTGATGTGACCGTAGTTGTAGGAGGAAATGTTGACGCATCAACCGATAATGATGTATAGTTGGAGCTAGTTGGGTTGTCTGTTTAAACAAATTTGTGAAAACATGTTGAAAACTTAATCGTTAAGCCATGAACTGGGGTACTGACTATAATGGTTAAAACCTTTAAAGCTTACCAGATAAATGAAGGGCCTGTGCATTTTGATCTTGGAGATTCCGATCTTTTTTCCGCCGATATGAAGCACTCCTCAAAGCGTTTCTACGGTCTCTTTTGCGATCTTCTTCTGTTACTTGCGTATTTTCTTTGGTATCATTCAAGTCATCTACTGATGTCTTCCATGTCATTCTCTCAAAAGCGAAAGGAAAAAACAGAACATGACAGCAAACGATTATGGAATAAGCACAATCATTTTACCTTGTATATTTTTCTCTGAAATTACATCAGACGTGACCGTAGCTTTAGGAGGAGCTGTTGAATCATTATGCGAGATTGATGTATCGACCGAGCTAGCTGGGTCATCTGATATAACATGCTTGGTTAGTATTTATGTAAATGGCTGAACCATGAATACCAACATACAATCACAAATACAACTGCTCCATGTTAGGATGTAACATAAAATAATCTTACTTGAGTTACAAAGGGGACGAAGATCAACTTTCCTCTGCTTATCATCTCGTGTGTGTTTGATTAGCTGCCCCAACATATGATCTGCCCCAACATTACCTCCTAGTGTAATACAGCACGGGCGTCCAGAAAGCAAAGAGAAGTTAAACATAACCTCAAATTGTATGCTTGTCAAATACGCACATATAACTAACGACATTGTAAAAGTACCAAAAAATGTACCAGGGATCACATATGAAGGTTGTTGAACATTTGTGATATCACATAGAGTACGGCGGTGAACAATCTGCCCATCGTCTAGATGGTTTATCAAACCATCTGACTTGTTAGTGCGATAAGATGCCCGCCTCCACGCGTTGATAAGATCCCTATGGTCTACCATATGTACAACATGTATGAGTGTTAGAGAATAAAAAAAGTATGGACAAAACACTTAGATAATGTTGATACAACATATATGAAACCAGCACTGGGAACTCTGCACATTATGAAGTCAGGTTACTATAACGAATAATTTGCATACTATACTTTTTCAAATAAACCCAATAGTAGTCAGCAAACTCACGCTAAACTACTTACCAGTCTTTGAAAGGGATGGCTGATTCTCCTCTTGTAACCTGACCATATCCTCTTTTTTACTCCGATAAGCTGCACGCCTCTGTGCATTGAACTGCTCCCTTGTTTCGCCAGCGTATTTTTTTTTTCATTAAATACAGCTCCTGTTGCATGCTGCTCGGAAGTTGTGTCATCTGCATGACGTTAAAAGTACAAACCAGAAAGCCCATTAAGCTCATCTGTGAAAATCGACTAAACCTCACTGATCCACTATCGAAAAACTTGATTTGGAAGCTGGATAAGCATGCCTGAGAATACCTTGAGTATCATCTCGTAGCTTAGTCGTACCATCATTATTGTCAGAAGACGACGGCATTCCGTCGTTTAAAGGTTCCCGCCCTACAACTTACCAATCAACAAAATATACGGTATGCATGCAACATTATCAGCAATCTTCGCACAGTCTTAGACCTGCTTCCGTCGTGTAACTATCGTCAACATTTGCATCCACGGGTATGATGCTTGCATTGTAGTCTCCAACATTTATCCCGCCCGTAAGGACTGCAACACATAATGCATACAGCTTGCCACTGTCAGAAATGGACGTGAGGCAACATTTTATAACCAATCTTCACACAGTATTATACCTGGCTCCGTCGTGTAACTATTGTCAACAATTTCAGCTACGGGTATGATGCTTGCATTGTATTCTTCATCACTTGTCCCGCTCGTAAGGCCTGCAATCAGTTTCTCACTGTCAGAAATGCAGGTCTCGCAACTGTACGAATATTTGGTAGAGTGCATCATACCTGTAGTTACGTCCTCTTCTGGTTGATGTTCGATGCGAGTGCTTTTTGAATTCCCCATACGCACCTAT
Organism: Thinopyrum elongatum; assembly: GCA_011799875.1. NCBI lineage: Eukaryota > Viridiplantae > Streptophyta > Magnoliopsida > Poales > Poaceae > Thinopyrum > Thinopyrum elongatum. Next base: position 324,663,574 of record CM022299.1, on the reverse strand, counting down.
GGAATGGCAGTTCATGATATAGTCATTGCAGATTTGTATTACTATGAACTTACTATTTAGAAGATGTATGGATTTGATCCTTTTATTGACTAACTATACAGCGTGTGAACTTATAAAGTTTAGAGTTGTTTATCCTGTTATAATGCTGGAGTTAAAAGTTCAATGTACCTGATGCCATCATCTTTATAATAGAGCGGCAACACACTCCGTGAATTTCCACCCTACTCCAGGAAGCCATTTCATAGGTATTACAATATTCACCAGTTTCTGCTTGTTTACTGTGCAGTATTGTCATATGAAGTGAGAGTTGCATGTGCTGATCTGAAGCTTATAATAATCGTTGCTGTACTCTGTAAAGAAATATAAGACTTTTTAGATCACGGGAGAGTGATCTAAAATGTACAGTGGCACTCCTTGACCTCATCATTATATTCCGTCTGCAATATATATGTTTGCATGTTTTTTCTACTTCTTGCCTTTTAGGTAACTGCGTTTGCATTGTATTCTTCTGCATAGTGACTTGATCCTACATATGGCTGTTCATTGGAAATACTGCTGTATTCTGTAAAGAAATATAAGACTTTTTAGATCACGGGAGAGTGATCTAAAAAGTATTATATTTATTTACAGAGGGAGTACTTAGATAAATGTAGCAATGCAGTTTTATTGTCTGTTGATATCTTCATGCCTGTTCGTTCAACAAGTCTTTACTCTTTTCAGAGGCTAGCGGCTGGTGAGTGGTTTACAGCTCGAGTATCATCCAGTGGTCTTTTCCATTTAGCCTATCCAAGTGCCACCGATCCGTTGAAAACAGAACTGAGGACTATTTATGGCCAGTTATGCCAAGATGACATGCCTATGGTCAGAAGGGCAGCTTTCACAAATCTTGGGAAGTTTGCTGCCACTGTTGAACAGAGCCATTTGAAGAATGAAATCATGTCGATCTTTGATGATCTTACCCAAGATGGTACTTTCTTCTACATCTTTGACATATTGTTAATTGTTGAGCTGCAAGAATGCCTTGACTATAGGATCTCTTTAGTATGCGCCTTCAGTTACAGAATTATTGAGATGCAAGTGTTATTGTTCTATCTGCAGCTTATCAACTATATCCTGTGGACTTTCAAAACTACGGAGCACAGGTGGAAGCAACCAAAGGTTTATTCCCAGGCAGCGTGCAATCCAACAATGACAAGGTGAGTTATTGTTTGTGTTTTCTTCTGTGCCATTTTTTGTTGAACAAATTGACTTGTGCCCCAGCGTGTTACAAAACAGGAATTTATACAAGTGCACGATACTCCTTGGTAAATTTTTTTTGCCAGTTGCCAACCGTAAACATCCGCACTTGAGACTATTTTTAACATGAAAAACAACCCTAATTACTAATTCCAAACCCTAAGCTGTGTAGAACAGAAAACAATATGGCAGTCTTGCAGTGATTGTTGATAAGCTGGAAGATTTCTAACTGATTTTTTTAGGTATGGCAGAAGCACAAGATTTTGGATGTCTTGAAGTGGTGATTAGAGAGAATAGGTATCTGGATCTCCTGAAGATTGCCTACTTCTGAAAGCCATCTAATTTGCATACTATGTGAAAGCATCTCTGTGAAAGCACTCGCATCAGGAGTAAAGCACTCGCATCAGGAGTAAAATGATCTGTACGACATGCGATGGATGTATGAGCTGTGAGATGTATGAGATGCGATTGATGTATGACATGCGATTGATGTATGACATGTGATGGCTGTATCGAATAATACCTATATCTCGGATCCAGGAAGTGTTCGGGCCGGATACTGGACGTGTCCGATGGAGGCCGGCGGCGAAGCAATATTTCGTCGGCGTCTCCAGGATCAGCGCTGGATCCTGGACGTGTTTTGCGGTGGATCCTGGACGTGTTCAGCGCGGATGGAGGGCGGCGAGTGAAGCGTGGCGGCGAAGGGATAAAGGGTGGCGGCGAAGGGAGACCTCGCTTGAGGGCATGAGACGTCGCTTGTACGTGCGGGCGATGGGTTTAGGTTTTTTTGCCGTTGGTTAATCTTTGTAGGTCTTTTTTCGTTGGCATGGGTGCGGATTGGGGCCTCAGCATGAGGTTTTTTCGGTTCGTGGTGGCTAAGTCTGAGGTGGGTGGAGGTACCAAAAAAAAACAATGGGAGGTGGGACTAAAAAAAATCTAGAAGCGAGACTATCAACTGCTTCATTAGTAGTAGAGAAAATGTATAGTATCATATCCCGAAGGGATAAGATCAGAATCCCTAAAAGGGGGGATAGCGATAGGTGGGGAAGGAAAGGAGGGATTTTCTTCCTCCCCTTTGACCAACGACCCTAGGGCTTGCCACCAGCGCCCTCCACGCATATATAAAGGTGGGGAGGTGTTGGGGGAAGCTTCCCTTCGACCCTGGCCCGTTATCTCTCTCAATTCCTTCCACGTTTCATCGATATGCGCTTGGCGAAGCCCTGTCGGAATTTCGCTGCCACCATCACCATCACGCCGTCATGTTGGTTCAGATCTTATCTACCTCCTCTCCCTCTCTTGCTGGATCAAGAAGGAGAGGACGCCATCGAGCCGTACGTGTGCTAAACTCGGCGGTGCCGCACTTGCGCACTAGATCGTATTGGATCGCGATTGGATCGTGAAGAGTACGACTACATCAACTACGTTACGACGCTAACGCTTTCGGTCTACAAGGGTATTTAGACACACTCCCCTCTCGTAGCTATGCATATCCTAAATTGGATCTTGGGTGTTTCGTAGGATTTTTTTTATTTTCATGCTTCATTCCCCATCACGTGTCCCTGATGTCTGCGCATGTTCAATGCCGAAGAGGTGTTACTGGGCGGGACGGATATCTACCGCATTCAAACAGGATGCCCGTAAATCTGTCTGCTCCCATTAAATAGGCATGTCGGCCGAGAAACCAACTCTAATGTCTGAGCATTGACACACCCGAACGCTTGGACTCACCGGCATCCGCTCTTTAAAGGCGTCCACTCCCAACTTAAACCACACCACTCTAAGACCCTCCACACCCTCCTCCCGTGCACCACATTCGCAATGACCACGAGCGGCAACTTGTTGTGGGAGGGCCTATCGACGAAGGAGAAGCTTGAGGTGTCCACCCTTGCGTGCACCTAGCAGAGCCTTCGTGCCAGGCAGATAGAGACCGACATGCCGATCAGTTCCCTGGAGGTCTCTGAAGACGACCCCACGATGCAGACGGGCTCCGACGATGACACTAGGTCGGAGCCCGTGCCGGTCTATGGCGACTTCACCATGGAGCAAGCGCACTTCAACACCGCCATGGCGGAAGAGCAGCCGGCTGATACGTCTCAAACGTATCTATATCTTTCTTGCTTACAAAAATTGTAGTTGGTGGTGAGTTCACGTATGGGTTCAACATCCTTCTCAAATAAACAAATACACGCATCCACACATGTGAGTAAAGTACATTTGTCAGCCTGCATGTACCTTCCAAGAAACAAATGTACTTTAGTCACATACGCGATCTATCATAAATAAACAAATACACTACTTTCATGTGAGACAAACACTTTTATAAAAGATACAAATAACAAAGAAAAAATTATGACTTCAACTCAAAATCGATCTTGGTTATAGTAGTTCTCTTCCCAAGCTACCATGGTCATTTAAAATTCTCTAACGCTGCATGTCTCTCACCATATTTTTGCTATCTTTTCTAATTGTAAATCACGCAATGGTCATAAAGGACACTAACGTTATTTCACGACCTCTAAGTCAATGTTTTTTTAATTCTTTCATGCTATTATAATATCACTTCTAAATACTCCCTCTGTCCTGAATTACTTGTCTTAGATTCATGTAGATACGAATGTATCTAGACATGTTTTAGTGTTAGATACACCCATGCCCAGAGCTAGTTGTTTTCAACATGTTTTTGACTTTTAAGAAATCCATATCTACGGAGGTAAAAAAACCCTAAGGGTTTAATATGATTTTCATCGCGTCACGAAGATTTCAGAAAGTGTCGGGACCTATGATGGAGTCAAATCCAACAGATCTCGGATAGGGGGTCTCGAGCTAGTAGTCTTGGCACGATGGTAACAGGGACACCTGTTTTACCCAAGTTCAGGCTCTGTAGAAGAGATAATACCCTATGCCCTGCTTTGATTGTATTGATTTGGAGGGAGTACAAGTTACAGGTTGATCTACCATGAGATCATCTGTGCATGAAAAATTGGGGTCTACGTTCCTCACCTTCGGCTTATATCAATACCAGGGGTGCCTAGGGTTACATATAGGTCAGTTACATCTAAGGGTAAATGTGTCGAAGATGGCCTCTAAGTCTTGGAATGTGCACCAAGTCTTCGGTAGATTCTTTCTTGACGCTCCTAGCCTGATGAACCGACGTGGCTAGCACCCCCTAGTCCAGGACATAATCAGTAGCCCCTGGACTGGTCTTCAAGGTGAGGACACTCCAGAGTCTCCGAGATGCCCTTCATCTTCAATTATCGGTCTTGCAAGCTGGTTCAACGAGCCTCCCATATTTGTTTCCGAAATGATCAAGTCTTGGTTGATAAGTTTTGCACTCTTCGAGGAGTCCTCCAAAATTTCAACAAAACCTTCACTCGGAGCCTTAATCGCATCTGAAGAGATCCTCGAGGTCAAGGATCTCGGGTCGTGTACTTCTGCCTCAAGAGCGAGGCAAGCTCCAACCGAGGATTGGACGATGGTTAGTGATGATTCTGAGTGTGCCATCATATCATGGGTTTCCGTGGTGTGTACGCGTGACTTAGGACCCCACCATTGAGACGTCCCATCAAACTGGTTGTAACACGCCCCGAGACACGTAAAGCGACATTCACTACAATAAAACCACTTTCATGATGATACATGTTTGTCACAGTAGGTCACGTTTTCTGTCATGCATGTACATCCATGACGATTTTATGACAGAATCAAGATAGTCATACCTGTGCTATCGTAGAAGTGTTCCATGACAATACTCAAATTATCATCATGGAAGTGTCCACTTCCATGACAATAATCGGCGCGTCATGGAAGTGGTTTCGTCAAGGGTAACCGACACGTGGCATCCACCGTAACGGGTCGCCGTTAAGCTATCTAGTCCAGTTTTGGATCCGTTAACCCGTTAACAGCCCGGACCAATGGCGATTTTCCACGTGTAAAATTTTCATTGGATGAAGGAACCACGTGTCAGCTCCTCAGCGCAATAGATGTCAGTTGTCCAATGCACAAGAGGCGCGTATGATACGTCGACACGTTGCAAGGCCCAAAAGTGGCCCATTTAGGTTAAAAGGCCAGGCCTGTCAAAATAAGCGGTCCAACCCATTACTGGTCTGTGTGCGTCTGGCCCATTCACAACCACAACCCATACAAGTTACGCAAAATCAGCTCGTCAAAGGCCCATTATAGATTTGACACCATCCAGGGCCATCGTCAGATCCAGCCCGTTAATAGCCCACTATGTCTTTGGGCCCAATTGCGGCCCGAGTTTCTTTTCAGCCTGTTAGCAGCCCATTAAAGAGATGGACCAATATCCCCACATGTACGTCTTTCGGCCTTTTGTTGGCCCATTCGGTACTTGGGCCAATTTCTAACCCGTTTTGCCTTTTGGCCTGTTAACAGCTCGCACAACAGTTGGGCCTTTGACAGTCCCACCTGACTTTCGGTCCATTAGCGGCCCATTCTCCACGGCACAATTCCAGCCCGACCCGACTTTCGGCCCGTTAAAAGCTTATGTTGTACATTGGGCCACTTTTGGCCCAAAACGCTTTAGGCCTCTTTATGGCCCGAGACAAAAATGACGCTTATTTTGGCCTACTAAAGGCCCGTGGGCCGTCTCCATTACTAAGGCCCTATCGAGCTTTCGGCTTGTTAACGGCCTGGTAAGAGCCCTTTTTACGGTGGGCCCACATTCGAAGACGAAATCCACTATTTCTAACGGGCCAAGTTGATTGGGCCATCTGGCCCCGCATAGATTAGGATGCATTAACTAATTAGTTGACAAGCCCATTTAAGGCCCGCTTCGACTAACCACGTTTGTTCTTTCGGATGGCGTCCAGGTAATGTTTGGGCGTGCTGGCCACCGTTTCAACGATAGCATATGCAAAGAATTATCCTACTCTACACTATACCCTCTCAAAAACATACACTATACAATAAAGAGATTAAAGCATAGAAACGAAGAATAATCCTACACTATACAATAAAGGAATTATAGCATATTACATCCACTAGGCATCGTAGTTTGCCACCAGTGATAATAAAGCGTACACAAACAGCAAATTACATACACTGGGCAAATAAAGCTCATACATCATGGACGCGCATCAACAGAACTTACCGTATGAACTATAGTCTCTTTAGAAAATATGATTGGCTGGATTCAGATAGCACAAATTTCAGTCTGCAAAATCTCCAACTCCTTTGTGGTTACCTCAATGTCTTGTTTCATTTATTTTGACTCGTGCATCTGATATCTGCACCTGCAGTCTCAACTTGTTGATTACATGTTGAGACTCATATGAACGTTGTCTTGCCACCTCTAGTTGATGCTCTAGAACATCAGGACATTCCAATTCCAAACCATAATCATTTGGTAACGGCCATGCTGCACTGCTCTGAGATCATTGTGTTGATGTCACGTCATCCTGAAATGTTTCTGTAAGTACACATGACTAGGGCAAAATTATAGTTACAACAGTGAAGCGAGCAAGACAGATTATCTTGTACATGGCAAAACAGGACTAACAATATTGTACACGTCATGAAGCATAAGCAGGTGATATTTAAAAAATTATAAAAATGGTTGTCTGTGTAGCCCGTGTACAGAGATCTCCTCGTAGCTCACCAACAGAGCGTGATGTTGGGGCCAAATCCAAAACACAGACATGTCACAAATTTATATATATCTTGTGTTAAGCAAGCAGTTAGCCATTCTGTAGCTCGTATTAACTAGTTGGAACATTGTGTGCCATGTTCCAAAAGGGTCTTAGGGAGCATAATGAACTACAGAGGGATTTATACAAACCAACTACAACAAGCAAAACTATGCAATCATTAGCCTCGTATAAACTAGATTGTAAGCCTCATGCAGTAATAGTTGGTTAATAGACTTCAAAAGCTTCAGACACACTTCGCCAGAGTAATGAAATGGTAAGGCATTTAATTATGTCAACTAATAGTTATAACCCAACATCAGGCATCATTGTTTGGGCATCTCATTAACTGAGGACAAATAAAGCAATTGAAAAGAGCAATTTAACTATGCGTGAAGCGAACAAGCAATTGAACTGTTGAGTTGGCAGCATGCATACATGCACGCCTCAATAACATCCTTGGCCTAGCTACATTTGAATCAACTGATGTATCATCTATATAATGGAACAAGCAATGTAACATTGTTTGCCCCCTATGAAGTATCTCGACTAGTATGTAATCAAGATCCTAGTAATGATAGGGAGGCTAATGATGTGAACATGCGTTTGGTTATGACATTTGTGACATCGAGAACTCTACCATAACAGTAAGGAGTTTCTCATGGTTCACTAATATAAGATGTTTTAGATATTTAAATGTAGACTACATCCGTACTGAAATGAGTGAACAGACACATTATAATGTTTCTATATACATCTGATTTACAAAAAGGTTAGAAGATCTTATAGTAGTGAGTGGAGGGAGTATTAATCGATGGCCCAATGACTGGGTTACAGGTGAAGAACCCTATGCAAGCACAGTGTCAGACAAATATGATGTCCTGGTAACTGTAATACAGTGACTTACCATAACTGGTTGTAAAGGCTCACAGCTGCTCCTCCTTCTTCTGCAAGGCTCCTTCTTAACATCTTATACTTGGAAATCATGAATCTTTGCTTCATTGCACCCCCTCTGCAAGGTGACACAAACTAGTTACTGGTCTCCTTACATGGAAGATAAATATGCATACTTTCCAGTCTCTGAACAACACCAAAGCATGAGTCCATGGTGAGAAACTCTTTCAAGCACTGGTGGCCCTGCGACTGCCCGCCGACGCAACGAAGAATGTCCACCTCGAGGTCGCGCTCGCCGCTAGGCGCCTCGCCCTGCAAGAATTCATCAACCTACACATCCACATGTATGAGGAAGTTGTGTACATAGGCATCTACAGGCCGGTGAGGACGCTACGACGTTGGCCTTCGTCAATCGACTGGAAGCCTTGGACGCCTTTGTTGAGAAGCACCTTGACCTCACCACAGAAGCCGCTGCTCCTCAGCCATCGATTGGTGGCCCGACGCACTGAGTCGAGGAGGAGGAGGTCATTGATGGATGCATCTTTCTTCTTGCCTCCTGTAATCACCACTGCGATCGCGTCGTCGTGGCCTTAATTCTTATTGTACTATTGCATTTCCATTCTAGTCGATAAAGGCATGTGTGATCCCTTTGCTCACATTTGGCATCAATTATATGCATCACTGTAACTAGTACTCCCTCCGTCAATTTATAAGTTGTGCTTACCTTTTGCATCAACTTTGTAATTTAAGTACGATGCTTGACCCGACCTACACACTACTCGTAAATTCAAAAACTGAGACCGAACTTATAAATTCAAAACTACTCGTGCAGCACGCCTGTCACATTCGCAAGTTCAAAACGAGACACTGGAACACGTACATGAAGCATGCCCCTTCCCCGTCGCATACAACACTGTTGTTCCGACCCCCCCAGTCAACGCGCATTGGCTAGGCTTTATATCACTACAACATGTGGGACCACATGTGACCAAACCGATGGTGCGCCAACCTAGCTACTACTACTGTACCCTGCTTATCGGGCGGGAAAAGCTCCGCCCTAGCGTTTCTAATCATTATTTCTATCTATTGATCGCGCCAAGGAGCAGAACCAAATGTTACAATTTATACATGTTTAAAAGGAAAAAGCCTGCCGCGTTCGCGTCGCACGCCCCCACGCCCGGGAATCGGGAGTACTCCATGGTCCGTCCGGCATGCCACATAGCTAGGGAAGGCGTGTTGCCTAGCATTTTCACTTCCATGTGGGACCGCAGTTGAGCAAACCGACTATCAGCAAACCGCACCCCACCCGCCGCGTTGGAAAACAGAGACGAGGAGGGGAAGATCTAGCTGTAGCACGGAAGCCAAGAAATTTGGTGTCAGATGGGACTCGTTGATAGAGTAGGAGCACTCCATACTACTCCCACTACGAAGTTCGTACTACTACTACCACCACTATACAACTAGGTACGTGCACGACACAACATCGTAGGAACAAAAAACGGGAAGATCTTGTTTTGGGTGATTTATCTTTTTTTTCAGTCAACGTAGTTTGAATAATATGATGCGGGGGGCACCCATGAAGCCACGTGGCACGTCTGGAGGTCTTATTGGGAGCTTCTTGTGTGGATCGATCACACTGTCGTGCTGCTCGCTCGAGAAGAACGTGTATGGGTACAATTAGGTTATAGTAGATCCGAATCGCAGCCACCTGGACCATTGGATCAACGTCAATCAACGGTTTATATCGTGTACATGCAAATACACACATTGACTGCAGAAAAATAATGAATATAGAATATATAATGCATAATACCACATATTGGATTTCTCTAAAGTCAAACTTTGTATACTTTCAACAAGTTTGTAGGAAAAAGTATTAACATATACACCACCAAATATATATCATTTGATTCATCATTGCTTTTATTTCCACATCATGTAAATTTGTTAGTGTAAATGTTCATATTGTTTTCACCAAATTTGGTCAAGCTTTATAAAATTTGGCTGCAGTCAAAGCTATGTGCGGAGTAAATTACAAACGGAGGGAGTGGAATAGATATAGATATAACTATACAGATAAAAATATATAGTAATATAGTATATATATAGATAAGTTTACTACTTTTTTTCTAGGTTAGAACTCGCATTGTTGTGTACACATTGTTTTGCTTCGCTATAATTTGCATTTGCGGGGTGTGTAGGACTACCGCCTTGTTCAGATCCTATACCAGCAACCCCAAAATTATCCTTAATTAATTCATATTGGCAATTAAGATTGCATTATCTTAGTTCTAGCCGGTTCTTCGGTTTCTTGGAGGAATTCCATCTCGTTATTCAAGTTGATTTTGTGCATACGACAAGATCATCGACAATCCAAGATTGGTTTAGTAACGATTGTCGATTTGTATCACCGGGTACGATATAGCTGGATCGTCAACGTCAAAATCCACCAAATCGATACTTATCCTGACTATCATTGAAAGATTGGGTCGCCATCATAAGACTACCACCTAGACAATTCCTTCCCTCTAACATACACATGAGCACCCATTTCATTATCCAGGTCCATGCCTCCCCCCCTCTCTCTCTCTCGAAACACACACACCTCTCCACACGATGCATGTCTCTTGGTCTCTCTCCCATCCCATGAAAAAAAGGCACACCGCCATTCTCTTATTCTTGATACCCCCATCTATGTAGTTAGGTCTCCTTGCAACAAACAAGAATTCATCTCTCTCTTTACTATCTCTTTCTACCACACATAACCTTCCACCCCCTATCCAGCCGTGCTGTCGAGGTCTATCCAGCTCTCTCACACGCAAATAGACGCTGTCTGTGGGTCCCTTCATCGCACACACACTATCACTCTCCCATATCCCCAACCTCGTAACCTTGTTGATCCCGACGTTACACGCACCTCTCTCTCTCTCTCTAACACACACACGCACACGCACACACCCTCTCTCTCCCTTTCAGACATTCCTCTCTCTACGACACACACAGTCTTTCGAACACGCATATGCCCCTCTCTCGTTAGGTATCGCTGCCCCCTCTTTGCCACACAAATATTGTCTCCATATCTATCTCTCACAATAATACATGCATAGTCTAAATTGAAACCAACTACAAAAATGAGTTTCGATTACAAAAATCAAATCCACTCCCAAACAGAATATGAAAATAGGGTGAAATCATGCACACAAATGTTTGTTGCGTGCATGAATGTCAGTGATATGGATGTACTACTCGTACATCCATAGTACATCCACACAGACCCATTTCACACAAATTACATTAAACCCTTCTCAAAATATGGTGCGCATGTGATGTTTGTTGTACTGCTCCTGCCAGCCTTCCTCTGACATGTTCCAACATATTGTGCTACTTGAGATTCTATTTTTCTCCTCAGACCATGTGAAACCACGAAAAGGTCACCCCCGCCCCCACTGGTACTGTAGCTCGAAGCTCCCATACGAACACAACACCCACCGGAGCACGCAGACATTGCCAAAGTGGACGGTGCCGCGGCCTGGGAAGAGGATGGAGTCTTCGACATCGCTGAGGTGGAGCACGCCCTCGACAGCCGCGAGTAGCGTGCACTGACTGGCCACACGGAGGACAGTGTGATCTAGCGGCTCGCCCTCGTCGAACACGAGGGGTAGCTATGCTCCAGCAGCACGCCCTGGTCGGTCACGAGGAGGTGCATCGCGTCCTCACTGCTCACAATGTGGACGAGTGCGTTCTCCAGCAGCATGCCTGCGAGCATCGCATCATCGCCACTCTTGACGTGAACGAGAGCATGCCCGCAAACATCGCATCATTGCTGCTCTCGACGTGGTCAAGCACGTGCTCCGACAGCAAGCCCGCGAACATCGCATCCTCGCTGCTCACAATGTGGACGAGCGTGTTCTCCAGCAGCATGCCCGCGAGCATCGCATCATCGCCGCTCTCGACGTGGACGAGAGTAAGTCCGTGAAGATCGCATCATCGCCGCTCTCGACGTGGACGAGCGCGTGCTCCGCGAGCACGCCCGTGAACATCGCATCCTCGCCGCTCAGGCGCACGAGCGTGTGCTCCAACAACACGGCCGCGAGCATGGCATCCTCGCGGCTCACGAGGTGGTTGAGCGCGTGCTCCACATAGTACCCCAGGAGTCGGGACGCGAGCACCGCGCCCCCGGCTACGAGGAGTACTGCATGGTGCCCATCATGGTTTAGGAAAATCCCGTGACTCCGCCGCTCCCTGGAGGAGCGCGAGCTCCAGTGGGCGCTCGAGGAGTCCCGCACCGATATGCAGGTGGCGGCGGACGTGCAAGATTATCTTTCGAGCTCTTCTCCTCTTACGAAGATGCCTCCACCGCCCCCGTCATACGTCCTTTGCCTCGGCTCCGACGGGCATTTGGAGTTTAGTTTTATGGAACATTAATATTTGGATTAATCATACCTCTACCAAACTATGAAGGATCAAGACTAATGCAAAAAACAACCTATGACTATCAGACATAAATAGATGATGTGGCGGCATTGCATGCTGGAGAGTAACGCAAGTATATTGCACTTAATGGATTGCATGCATGACTAGCTTATGTGGCATGGTTGCATGGCTAGGAAAGGCTAGAGAAAAATAAATAGATAATGTGTTTAGAGTGCACTCCACTAAATGGGAGCATGTAAATATCTTTAGAGTGCACTCAACTTTTTTTTAGACTATTAGGTGCACCGGATGCCGTGCCACGCTACAAATTGTTAGGAAAAAAATCAGCTTCAATGTTTTAAAAATCTATTTTTATCTTAAAACCAGCCACACCTGCTCCTCACCTCATCAAAACAGCTGGAGGAATATGTCTTGAGTGAAGTATAATTTATTTTTACTGATATATGTATATCAAAACTAGAGTGTTTATATTTCAAGTCAGTGAACAAGTATTATTCTACTACTTTGGATCCATTGCAACGCACGGTCCGACACATTGGTAGTAGTAAGAAACAAATTTTGAGTTTGACATGAGTTCGTACAGTGGGAGCACCACAAGGCCTGGCGCAGGAGTTACATTTCCCTCTCGGGGCCCACATGACCGATCTTCAGTGGCTTAGTGCACCTGCCTTTGAGTCAATGACATGTGGACCCTACAGGTGGCATGCCCACATGTCATTCTCACAAAGGCAGAGGGACCGTGGGACCGAGAGGGGTGACGCGCAGGTCGGAGGACGTGTGGTGTCATGGGTTCGAGCGGCGTCGTGGGAATCACATGTGGTTGTGGTAGAAACTTGATGGTCGCCACAGTTCAGCTGGCCCACATGTCATGCACACAAAGGGAGAGGAGCGGTGGGGCCGAGAGGGGTGAGGCGCACGTCGGGGGACGTGGTGTCGTGGGTTGGAGCGGCATCGTGGGAATCGCATGTGGCAGTGGTAGAAACGTGATGGTCACCGTAGTTCAACTTCCATGGACAAGCCATCATGTTTACTGACACATGCATTGCATACCGATCATTGCAAGGAGTAGTAGAGAAAACTAGGTGGATAAATAGCTAATTATAGTCAAGCGGACCTACGCTACTACACTTGTTCCAAAGACATGCACACTAGCGAAATAGTTCATCTATATCAATGTACACAGAGAGGAATTTTTTTACAAGAGAGGAAATAGTTCATCCATCTATAATGCCCTGCAGCTTCTTCTTCTTCTTCTTCTTCTTCTTCTTCTTCTTCTTCTTCTTCTTCTTCTTCTTCTTCTTCTTCTTCTTCTTCTTCTTCTTCTTCTTCTTCTTCTTCTTCTTCTTCTCATTTTCTGTGGGAGACGGCTTCACAACAAGCTCTTTCGACCTTGTAGCTATCTCAAAACTCACACGGGCAACGAGGGCAACATATTTTATCCGCTCGTAGGTCAAGGGATAATTCTCCCATCCAGACGACCTTAATCCCAGCGTCTCGTCACCCTTCTCAAGATTTTGTTCTGAGCATAGAATTTGCTACGTCGAATAGTGATGGTGTTTCTATATCATTGTCGCCTACATGAATTCTGGTTTGTAGGTCAGCGATGTTTTTCAAGTCAAGGTTGTACGGCGCCAGCTTCTGTTTGTCCCCTTCGATGGCTACCCCACAGAAGTATATGTCCTCCCGAGACATGAAATCATGGAGCTCACCTGGTATGGAGGGCGCATGTATGATGTGATACACCAAAACTTCATCTTCGAGGCACAGCTGAAGGACGGCGGCGCGTTGGATCATCCCAGTGGCACGCTCCATGTACTCTGTGTCGAGACCAATGACCTTCATCTCCACCTTTTCGAGGGAGTTGGATACATTGTTGATCCACTCCCGAACAACCCTTGGGTGGTCGGTGACGGTGGCAATTATGCTCAACGAGCCATCGACAAGGACATGTTTGACGCTAAAAACCTACGTAGGGATCTCTTTCACCATTTGGAACCGCTGGACCGGAGGGCTATGGTTTGGAGAATTAGGATTAAGATGGCTAGTCTAACTGAAGAAGATGATTATTTAAAGGGGCTTCGAAATTACTTCGGGAGTATCTGAAGAGGTTAAAACAATGTGAATCCAGTGGGGTTTGAATGCAAATGAAGGAGAGGTGAAGAAGCCGATGGAGAAGTAAATGAGAGAAGTGACATGCAGGCAGTTGATTAGACGGCTAGGTAGACCAACCTGCAAAACGAAAAGGCTATGCAGGTAGCGTACTGAGGAGTGGTACATGTCCGTGCCCGTGCCCATCCTTCTATCGCTACATGTGCCACTGGTTAGTTGAGGTCACTCTTTCGAATCACCGTGGCAAAACATTTTATGATTCCTTTTTATTTCTGCACCCCTCCCAACAGGTGGGACCTACGCAAAACCCACTTGGGTGGATGAACATATATACAAACATATCCATCTCTTTGCACAAAAAAATGTGTTGTAGCTAGTTCGGATGGATATTGGCGTGTGCCTGCGAGACACAACCTTTTCTAGTTAAGGAATATGCAGTTATCCTAAAAAAAGAAAAAGCCCTTCTTCGCGCTTCTGCATGCACGAGAATTTGGTTCTGCTCGCAATATGGATGCTACCTGGAGGATGAAGTGAACCCAGAGGCATGCTAGCACGGGAGACCTCTTTCCGCTATACAGTACTACTCCGTATGTTACTACTAGTAGTAGTACAACTGTAGTACACTTGATGGTCAAAATATTATTCATCCGGTCCTCACAGTGAAGTGACAAGACCCTGCGCTCGAGGTGACACTAGTCCAGGCGGTGTGTTCGGGCTACCAAAGTTAGCCTCACCTTGTGCACTGTGCAGTCACTGTCATCGCCGCTGTATAGCATGCCTCACCTCGTCTCCCTCTCGCCTAGCACCACTCCATCTCCATCTCCATCTCGCCGGAGATCCTGAGGTCACTCTTCATCATCTCACTGTGCCCCCGCGTACCCTCACCTCGCTCGCCTCCCCCAGTACCACTATTCCCTCGCTAGCCGCTCCAGCATCGAGAGCCTTCTCCCCCGTAAATCAAGCCCCAAAATACCCCACCTTCCAAACTCCACCATGGCCGAAGGCGAACCGTGCAGCATCCATATGAGCTGCGACTGGAGCGATCTCCCCAGTGACATCCTCGACCTCTATTGTTCGCGTATGGATATGTTGAGCGCTGTGCGGCTGGCTGCATGCTTGAGGGACATGCACGCGGCCATCGTCAAAGCGAGGCCTAAGCTTTTCAAGACACCCTGCTTGCTGCTATCTGCTCTTGCGAGATGCGCTCACCATGATACGGAGGCATACATGATGCCCCTCGACTTCATTTCGACCTCCATTAGCCGAAACTTCTTTGCAGGTATGTACTGGGTCACCGTACATCATGCCCCTCGACTTCGATCCGATCACCATCGCCCGAAACTTCTTGGCAGGTATGTACTGGGTCAGCATGAACTCCCACTGGATGGCTGCCATCAGAGAAGACCGGAAAAAGTTGGTGCTTGTGAACTTCCACACCTCCCATGAGATTATCCTTCCTCCATTGGATTATATAGGGTTTTACCGTCGCGGTCCAAGTCATCTAGATTAGCACGTCAGTTGGACGGACCTTGTTTTGTAGAAGATTGTAATCTGCCAAGTGCCCACACGATATGTGGAGTACGCAGACTTCAAGCTAATTGCCTTGTTCGACCGCGGACTCGCCTATCTTTCCACCGGTGCCTTCTTTAACTGGAGACAACTCATCTCGCAGTGGATCGTCAAAGCTGATACACACTTTTGTGATGCTATTGAACACAATGGCATCATCTACGTGATCGACAAAGC
Source organism: Thinopyrum elongatum (assembly GCA_011799875.1). Taxonomy (NCBI): domain Eukaryota; kingdom Viridiplantae; phylum Streptophyta; class Magnoliopsida; order Poales; family Poaceae; genus Thinopyrum; species Thinopyrum elongatum. The sequence goes on along the minus strand of CM022299.1, from coordinate 324,647,510 downwards.
AGATGGCACCACGTATTGCTGGGACGACGCGTGTAAGTTGTTTTCGCCTGATTTGAATGATAACACCATGAGACTGTTTGAACTTTTTGTGATGATTGGCATATCCCTATTTGAGCAGAATTTGAGTAGAACTATGGCAATGTATTAGAGACGTCGTAAATCAGCTATATTTGGAATGAGTTAATTCATGCGATTCTGACCATGTCATTACAGCCAATTTGTACCCTTGAATAATCAAATGGTTAGGAAGATATGGATATTCTCCTAACTTTATAGTAATCTATATACTACTAAATATGAGTGTGTATCAATAGCCATGTTATTTTCCTCATTTTTATGATGTAGAAACATGCATCACACTGTTGGTTTCATCTAACCATACATTAGGGAAGTAAATGTGCATATGGAGAACTCTATATTTGGAAGTAGTGAAATCCTGTAATGCTTACCATGTGTACATACCTATATTCGCCCTTTAGCAATCAATGGCTAGAATAATATCCTCACAAGAATTTTGGCCACAGAACATGAGTATATAACAGTGCATGGTGAGGACAGAACATGATTACATAACATGCATGGCATGGTAGTTTCCTGTGAAGAATCGATTGCGAGATAACATGAGTATAACCATGCATGGCACTTCTATATTTTCAAACCCAGTATACATTTCCCTGTATTTTCCACTCAGTTCCAATAGGGATAGATCAATGCCATTTCTTGCATTATCCTACTCATACTCTGAACAATGCTGGTCTTACATTAACAATGCCTGTTCTTTTTGGTATGATGCAATGTCCCTACAGTTACTGCCCTTTGTAATCACACCACCTTTGCCAAAAACAAGGAAGCACAACTGGTTCCTCGCTCGATTAGACGACGACAAAAGACTGATGATCATTCGCACACATGAGCCGGCAAAGTTATATTGCAAAAACCCCACTGTGTACAAGCACCGTGAAATACGTGAGTATCCAGAGAGTGGCTGTTACGTCTATGAGCAGGATACCAGCTTGTTGGGGCCTTCAGGATTTTTGAGTTGGAGGCGGGTAAACAGCCTTGGTTCACACTCTTTGTTTCTCGGACTCAATTATCCAATAACCAGGAGATCACCGTTGGCAAGGACCTTGATGGCAGAGAGGCTCTGTTTGCTAGGGAAAACTGTGTCTACACGGCAAGCTCTAGGACTTCGGGATCAAACTCCCTTGATTGTCAATGATACAGCCTGCAGCCAAAAGAAGGTGAGAATGACAAAGGCATCTGGATTAACTTTGATCCTTGGATGTCTCAACTCTGACAGGTAGTGATGTGGTTCTATCCTTCAGGTTGATAGGCAATTGGGCTGTTGTGTCGAAAGGGTGGAGTACTGGTGTCTCCGAATCACTAGTGGCTGAAGCAGGGCTGCAAATTATGATGGTGTTGGATCATTGATATGTCTCCAACGTATCTATAATTTTTGCTTGTTCCATGCTATTATATCATCATTCTTGGATGTTTTACAATCATTTTATAGCAACTTTATATCATTTTTTGGGACTAACCTATTGACATAGTGCCCAGTGCTAGTTGTTGTTTTTTTGCTTGTTTTTTACTTCACATAATATCAGTACCAAACGGAGTCCAAACACAGCAAAACTTATTGGAGAATTTTTTGGACCAGAAGACACCACATGGGCCAAAGAAGTACCAGAGGGAGGCCTGAGGTGGGCACAACCCACCAGGGCGCGCCAGGAGGCCCAGGCACGCCCAGGGGGGTTGTGCCCCCCTCGGTGACCTCCCGCACCGCCTCTTTGCCCTATAAATCCCCAAATATTCCAGAAACCCTAGGGGAGTCGACGAAACACAATTCCAGCTGCCGCAAGTTCCAGAACCACGAGATCCAATCTAGACACCATCACGGAGGGGTTCATCATCCTCATTGGAGCCTCTCCGATGATGCGTGAGTAGTTCATCATTGACCTACGGGTCCGTAGGCAGTAGCTAGATGGCTTCTTCTCTCTTTTTGATTCTCAATACAATGGTGTCTTGGAGATATATTTGATGTAACTCTTTTTGCGGTGTGTTTGTTGGGATCCGATGAACTTTGAGTTTATGATGAGATCTATATCCATGAATATTATTTGAGTCTTCTTTTGATCTCTTATATGCATGATTATTTATAGCCTCGTATTTCTTCTTTGAATCTTTGGTTTAGTTAGGCCAACTAGATCGATTTTTCTTGCCATGGGAAGAGGTGCTTTCTGATGGGTTCGATCATGCGGTGTTCTTTCCCAGTGACAGAAGGGGCAGCAAGACACGCATGTATCGTTGCTATTAAGGATAACAAGATGGGGGCTATTCCTACATGAATAGATCTCATCTACATCATGTCATTGTTCTTATTGCATTACTCCGTTTCTCCATGAACTTAATACACTAGATGCATGCTGGATAGCGGTCAATGTGTGGAGTAATAGTAGTAGATGCAAGCAGGAGTCCGTCTACTAATCTTGGACGTGATGCCTATATATTGATCATTGCCTTGGATATCGTCATAATTATTCGATCTTCTATCAATTGCCCAACAGTAATTTGTTTACCCACCGTATGCTATTTTCTTGAGAGAAGCCACTAGTGAAATCTACGGCCCCCGGGTCTATTCTTTATCATATTTGCTTTGAGATATATTTTTATTCGCCTTTATTTCAGATCTATTATTCCAAAAACCCAAAAAAACCTTGCTACACTTTTTTATTACTTATTTTATTTCACGTTTTATCGAGATCTATTTATCCAATCTACACAATTTTTATCCCGTCAACTTGACAATTTCTAGCGCCGTTACCCGTAGAGGGATTGACAACCCCTCATAAGCGTCGGGTTGCAAGTATTTGTTCTTTGTGTGTAGGTACCGTTTACATAGTGTTGCTTGATTCTCTGTGACGCCCCCGATTCAATCGTACACTAATCATACACGCAAATGTGTACAATCAAGATCAGGGACTCACGGGAAGATATCACAATGCAACTCTAGACACAAATTAAAATAATACAAGCTTTATATTACAAGACATGGGCCTCGAGGGCTCGAATACATAAGCTCGAAGACACAAGAGTCAGCGGAAGCAATAATATCTGGGTACAAACATAAGTTAAACAAGTATGCCTTAAGAAGGCTAGCACAAAAGTAGTAACGATCGAAAAGGCAAGGCCTCCTGCCTAGGACCTCCTAACTACTCCTCGAAGCCGAACTCCATGTAGAAACATCCTCGGGATCCTCTGGCTCCTGGACTCCATCATATGATCACAAAAACCGGGAAAAGGGGGAAAAGAAGTAGCAAAGCAACCGTGAGTACTCATCCAAAGTACTCGCAAGCAAGGATCTACACTACATATGCATTGATATCAATGAAATGGGAAGTATCTGTGGACTGAACTGCAGAATACCAGAATAAGAGGGGGAGAAGCTAGTCCTATCGAAGACTACGCTTCTGGCAGCCTCCATCTTGAGGCATATAGAAGAGAGTAGCTGGTAAGTTAACCAAGTAACACCGTACCGCATAATCTTACCTGGCGATCCTCTCCTCGTCACCCTGTGAGAGAGCGATCACCGGGTTGTCTCTGGAACTTATCTGGGTGTGTTTTATTAAGTATCCGGTTCTAGTTGTCATGAGGTCGGAATACAACTCCAAGTCGTCCTGTTACCGTGGACACAACTATTCGAATAGATAAATCTTCCCTGCAGGGGTGCACCACATTACTCGACACGCTCAATCACTCTGGCTAGGCACATTTTCCTGGGTCATGTCCGGCCTCGGAAGATCAACACGTCGCAGCCCTACCTAGGCCCAACAGAGAGATCAACACGCAGGTCTAAATCCCTAGCGCGCAGGGGTCTTGGGCCCATCGCCCTTTGCACTCCTGCACGTTGCGTACGCGGCTGGTGAGTAGACCTAGCAACCTCCATTACAAAGGAGGGTGCGTTACGCGGTCCAACGCGGCGCGCGACACTCAGTCGCTGACGTCTGGAAAGCTTCGGCTGATACTACGACGCCGGTTTCCCATATCTTGTCCCACATGGTGGTTAGTGCGTATAAGGCCAACGACCAAATCAGATCAAATACCCAATCTTGTTAAGCATGTTACTTGAAGTATCCACATACGCCGACCAGGGACCAGGCCCACATGTCTCTTAGGTGGTCACAACCTCCCCTGTCGCTCTGCCACAAAGAATCACTCGGGGGGCCGCCGAGAAACCAGGCCCATCACAACCTGGATGGAACCACCTGCCCCTTCAGCCCCCAGGCCGTGAATCACTCGCGGGTGCTCTACGCGCCGACCCGACTTTAGTCACCACATGTATCAAGTACAGTATGTATGTAGTATATACCCGTGATCACCTCCCGAGTGATCACGGCCCGATAGTATAGCATGGCAGACGGACAAGAATGTAGGGCCACTGATGATAAACTAGCATCCTATACTAAGCATTTAGGATAGCAGGTAAGGTATCAACAACAGTAGCAACAAGGACAGGCTATGCAGCAGAATAGGTTCATCCGAAAGTAGTAACAGCTACACTACTCTAATGCAAGCAGTAGAGGGAAAGAGTAGGCACTATCGGGATGATCAAGGGGGGTTTGCTTGCCTGGAAGCTCGGTCGAGAAGGAGGGGTCGTCAACACCGTAGTCGATCGGGGAAGCAGAGGCATCAGTCTCGAAGTCTACCGGAGAGAAGAGGGGGGAGAAACAGTGAATACAATGCAAACAGATGCATGACATGGCAAATAGCGGTGCTAGGTGTGCCCTAACGCGGTACTAGGTGCTACTGGCGAAGGGGGAAAACATCCGGGAAAGTATTCCCGGTGTTCGGTATTTTTGGACAGACGAACCGGAGGGGGATGGTTGCATGTTCAGCATGATGTCAGCAGGACCAAAGGTTGACTAGGTCAACACTGGCAGGTGGGACCCGCTCGTCATTGTCTCAGTTTTATTTAAACAAAGCTAATTAGTTTAATTACTTGATTAGGTTAACTAATTTTAATTAGTTTAGTTAAGCAGAATTAATTAACTTAATTAATTCACAAATTATTTAATTAAATAATGATTATTATTTATTTATTTTTCCAAATTCATTTTTTAAACGTTCTCAGGGGGTGGGACCCCCCTGTCATAGGCCCGGGGCCTTATCGGGTGTGCGGACGCTAGCGGGCATCGGCGCCTGGAGCGAACCCGAACGGGCGCTGGGCGCCTGGAGCGGGCGCCCGGGCGAGAGGGGTCATGCACCGGGGGGGGGGGCGCTGGAGCGCGGCCACGAGGCAGTGGGCGTGGCCGACGGGCACGCGAGGGCAGAGGCAAGGCCGCGGGGCATGAGGCGGGCTACGGGAGGAGGTCAGGCCAGGGCGGAGCGGAGCCGCGGGTGCGCGCGGGTGGTCGAGGCCAGCCGGGCGACGACGGCGGCGACGGCAACACCGACAAGCTGGCGAGCAGCATGGTAGAGGCAGCAACAACAGTGTGTGGGCGGCGCGGCGGAGCAGGGGCAGGCCGGAGCGAGCGGTGTGCGTGCGCGCGGGGAGTGTCGGAGGCTACGGCCGACAAGCGGCAGCAGGGGAGGGCTGCGGGGCACGCGAGAACGCGGCGCGGTGAGCATGTACGGGGGCGCGGGGGTCCACGGCGAGGCGCAGGGCCGAGCGGGTTGGCGTGCGGCGGACGGCGCCGGCGACAGAGAACGAGGGGAGAGGAGGCCGGTGGCCTCACCAGCGTTCATGGGGAGAGGGCCGGCGTGGCTCAGTGAAGCCGTCCGGGGAGGAGGCGAGGAGGTCTGGTGGGGAGGGCGGCGTCGAGCAGCCTTGGCGACGCCGGAGGAGCTCTGGCGAGTGGCGAGCGGCGACGACGGTCCGGGGCGGCGTCGAGGTCGTGCCCCAATCCAGATCTGGATCGGGGAGGGGGAGGCGAACATGGGGGGGAGTGGGGCGACGGGGGTTAGGGTTTCCCCCCGGGTGGGGGTTATGAAGGGGGGTGGGCGCCGGCTCGGCCGGCCTGGCTAGCCCAATGGCCAGTTGGGCTGAGGCCCAGCGACGGGGGGGGGGGGGGGGGGGGGGGGGGGGGGGGGGGGGGGGGGGGGGGGGGGGGGGGGGGGGGGGGGGGGGGGCGGGGGGTTTGGGGGGGGGGGGGGGGGGGGGGGGGGGGGGGTCTTTCTTCTTTTCTTTTCTTTTTTGTTTTTCTTTTCCTTTTCTCGTTTTTCTTTTCTGTTTTAATTTTATTTCTTTAATAGTTATAGTTTTATAATAATTAAAACCCACACCTAAAATAGAGTTGTAAATCCAACTACTGCCACAAAAAGTTTGGTGACTAAATAAACTAGTTTAACATCTTTTTATTATTTTAAAGCATTTAAATAATTGTTTTTGCTACTGTTATATTCATTTTAGAGTATTTAAGCATTTTATAAAAGTGTGGTTACTTCACCATAATTACCTATGCATTATTTGGCACAACCCGAACATTTTAGTTTTGATATTTGAAAACTTTTACCATTTGACTTTATTTTGAAGTTGAATTCCGAATCGGTTTTGAACTAACGTGAGATTATCAACAATAACCGAGGTGATGTGGCATCATTAGCAGAGGTTCACTGTAGCTTAATTATCCGGGCGTTACAATTCTCCTCCACTACAAGAAATCTCATCCTGAGATTTAAGAGGTGGAGTAAGGGGAAAGGATTGGTTACAAAATTCTAACGAGTCTTCTCGGTCTTGGTTGCTCTTCTCGAAGAGTTCGATCCATTGCATTGATGTCTTCATTCTTCTGTTTCAGGCCATCATGATGAAGTCGTCATCCTTTCTATGGGAACTCCATCGTACTTACGAAAAAATAAGAGGGGTATTTCGGGAGAACGGACCTCTGCAAGGTTGACTATCTGGTAGATAACATCGGGGAAGGTGGCAGAAAGTAACTCTTGAATTGAAACTTAAGAAAATGTTGAGAGCAAAGTAAGAAGGTAGCATGAGAAGTTTCTAGCGGGCAGGCAATCGTTTGTTGCCTGAAACGGAGTGTGAAAGGGGTTCAGAGCAATGGGAATAAATATTGTGTCTGATACCAGAATAGATCGCCTGTAGGAAGGCGGCTCGTGATTTTCATACGAAGACAAGCATGAGGAATAACTTTAGAAATAGGGGTGTATAGGAGAGTCAGGTTTCGATCCTATGGAACTGTGGGTTATGGTCCCACCATGTGGTTTAAAGGTAGGAAGGGCGCTGACAACTTGCATGGTCATGATAGCAAGGCACGTCAGAGGATAGCCCGTCAGCTATGTTGGCAACATGTTGGTACCAAGGGTGAGGGACGAAGAGAACCATTTTCCTGCTCGTTGAACGAGGCGGACCAATAGGCAAAGTTCTTGTCCATCGGTGGTTATCGGAAAGTCATCAACAATAATAATAGGGCCTTACTGACAAAGTTGTACACCGAGGTGTTTACCTAAGCAGGGAATTATCTCTGCTCAGATAAATTAGATTACAGGAAAGGTTAAACAATACAATGGAAAGGATAATATGATTATCAGATTAAACAGATCAATGGAAAGGAAAATGTGTTTAAACACATATTTTAGGGGTATATCCTTCCCAAGGACAAGCAGAGCATGATATCCATGACAAGATATAACGTGGAAAACCCTTTAGGAAAGGGGAGAAAAATTTCATGACATTACCCATACAACGGTGTTCAGATAATTAATAAAGAAATTTTAGCATTGTGCTTCAAATGTTCTTATTGAAAATCAGAGTACAACTGACATGCTTCGAGATAGCATTGACATGGTCTTCAATCAAAGGGCAGACTTTGGATACACAAAGGATCCATCGGGAACACTCATAGAATAAGTCTTATAATTTCCTCATGGAAGAATGGATAATCTTGCTAATAAGGAAACTATAACAATAGGTCCTCCGGCCAGGTGTGCTAGGCATGACATCACCTTACCTGGTCATATAAAGACCAATGTTATGACTCTTGGAAATATGTTCCAACCATCACATCTGACCGAGATTCAGATCTGATTGGTGTCAGGATACCTCACACTCAGGATGCCTGAGAAGAAAAGGTGCAACACAAATTGACGAGATGACATAGTAAGATTCTTGGGAATTGAACTATGGAAGCGAGTTCCAAAACAAGAGTTCGTCATTAAACCAAGGCGAGGATGAGGAGGTGGCTGATGGACTCAGCGACAATTCATCGAGATTTCCAAATAGATTGATTTCCTCAATCATGTGAACAAGGATATAACATTGGTAAGATCAAATGATATAATGATGTATGCCCAAGGGAAACATACGCAATTAAACATTGTTCGAAAAGTGCATCCAAAATATGGACTAAGTAGCATGATCAATGTTAGGATGATGAGTCAATAATCAACACATGAAGAAAGAAACTATCATCCGTAACTTACAAGCAATAGGGTTGCTACAAGTTTTGAATTCACACATCATAGTTCATTTGTCGGCATTCCGGTTATAAACAACATGGGGACCAAGAAGGAATGGTGATGGTGAGAAGTATCACTTGTATCAAGAATTCTCAAGGGGTGGTGAAATTCCCATGACATTCTTGACATAAAAGGTGGTAATATTCCAAGGTAAAGAAGAACAAATGCTGGATAGCAAGGACCTCAAGATATAACACAAAACATGAACAAGTTTGTGTTGGAGGGAAGGCAATAAAGTGGCCGATGATAACACAAATCATCGAGGGCAAGGATGGTATTTCTCACTATGAATTCGATTGTTATCCTAGAAGGGCTCATAAGGTTGATGATGATCACGACACATTTGTCAAGATATTTCATGAAGATGTAATCAATCAATGATGACATCAAGTCAAAGTAATGATGAAGCGGAAGGTTATTGGAACCATGGGTACGACACAAACTCAAAATCAAGCTTGCTGTTCAAGGCGAAATGATATGATGAGGAAAATCGATGTAAGCTTAGCTCATCATCGAAAATTGTGCTCTAGGAAGAAGGACCAGGTAGCACAGTTAAAAGTTTGCACGATAATGATATAGCCGATCAGGCTAGGAATGACTTGAAGGATTATTAAACTCGTAAGCAATGAAAATTACTTAGAGCTATTGAATCGGAGTGCGGAATCGATTCACTTATCGGTGTTCTCGAGTGACTAATAACTCAGAACCCGGGGGAAATCTGAAATTGGTGAGAAGCAATACTAGATGAAGACTCATCGGAAGCAATATAGTTCTTTGATATTCTTGAGATACCGAAGGGTAATACTCGAGGAAGATCAAAATAGAGGTTGCGGAGATGTATTGATCTGCAAAAGACAAGTGCTTTAACTTGTCTAAGAAATGGGATCAAGGAGAAAATATGGTCGGAACCACAATTGCAAAGGATCAATTTAGCGATACCAGATGATATTATAACAAGGAAATAGTTATTATTACAAGAAGCTTCCATGATAGGATCTACATCGTGTCCATGGGCATGAACACAAAGTTGAAGGTCGGCTCCCACTTCTCCAATTCATAACCTTTCACTGGCTTCTCATTTTCGAATAAGTTGTAATGTTGAACTTTTATCTGGCACAACACCAGAAGAGTATGACTCGTGATAACTCTTGGGTTCACACGGATTAGGGAAGGCATAGGTTCAACCCATGGGGGGCATCTTAGGAACATATACCACAAGCTTCAAGAGTAAATATCACCAGCTCAAAAGCAGAGCATGGTTGGCTAAATCAGAGAATAGGATTTACCAATGGCATTATGTGTCAGGGAAAGAACTCCTCGAGGTTTTTGTATATGAAGGACACTGTCGGATGATAATTCAACAAAGGAACTGACGGTCCATAACGGAGCTGATGTGTGCATCAGCACACAACCAGAGGAAGGAAACAGTGCAAAGACATTGGATTATAGAAACAACTGACTAATTCAAAGCTTAAATTCAAAGGAATTATGATTTCCAAATCAAGGGATCAGAAGCAAATGCTCTGATTAAGGATGGATAAGTTGAGTGGGCTTAGGGGTACAATCGACGGCGATTTGATTGGTCGAGATCCAGCTCATGTTTAAAATGACGTCTGAGCCAGAAGGGTGAATTCTAGAATCTGATTGAGGATTGCGAGCATTGGCAACATATTGAATCAAGGAACTCGTAATGATAGTGACAGAGGATGCCAACGGAGATTACTAGAAATATGGAATTAACCATAATGCAGGAAGGCAAGAAATTCAGGAGCAATATGTTGCTGAGGATTTTCAGAAAATCGAATAGTATTTCGAAGAATTTTGTGAAACACATGAACAACTAGGAATGAACAAATCCTCGATAAGTGTGAGGAATTATTCTTAGGGGTATTCATGCAGCAGAGATCTGTAAGGCAGTGGCACAAGGGATTCTTAAAAGGTCGGAGAATAATTCGATATATTTTGTAATAACAAGAGCAGCTGGGAATAACAGTAAGAATGATAGGTGTATGTATTTACCCATAGGGATATATCGGTCGTAGGGAATTGCAAAAGCGACGGGCACAAAGTCTCGAGAGAACATCAGATAGTATCTTTGGAATCCTTTGGTCCACCAAGCGATCATCTGTAGTGAGGGGCTCTCCGGAAGGAAGTAATTACGAGAACCTAGAGTTAGAGTTAACAAAATCTTTTAACCCGAATAGAAGAGAGATCAGAGTCCCAGAGTATAGACGAGGAATAAAAGATCCTAATACCACCCAATGGCGACGTGGGCCCGCAAGCCACATAGCCATGTTAATAGAAGTTTTGTAATGACTAGACTCAATTTCGGCCAAGGAGTTTGGAAGGGGGATTCCTACAGGCAGTCGGCTCTGATACCAACTTGTGACGCCCCTGATTCAATCGTACACTAATCATACATGCAAATGTGTACGATAAAGATCAGGGACTCACGGGAAGATATCACAACACAACTCTAGACACAAATTAAAATAATACAAGCTTTATATTACAAGCCAGGGGCCTCGAGGGCTCGAATACATAAGCTCGAAGACACAAGAGTCAGCGGAAGCAATAATATCTGGGTACAGACATAAGTTAAACAAGTATGCCTTAAGAAGGCTAGCACAAAAGTAGCAACGATCGAAAAGGCAAGGCCTCCTGCCTGGGACCTCCTAACTACTCGTCGAAGCCGAACTCCATGTAGAAACATCCTCGGGATCCTCTGGCTCCTGGACTCCATCATATGATAGCAAAAACCTGGAAAAGGGGGAAAAGAAGTAGCGAAGCAACTGTGAGTACTCATCCAAAGTACTCGCAAGCAAGGATCTACACTACATATGCATCGGTATCAATGAAATGGGTAGTATCTGTGGACTAAACTACAGAATGCCAGAATAAGAGGGGGAGAAGCTAGTCCTATCGAAGACTATGCTTCTGGCAGCCTTCATCTTGAAGCATATAGAAGAGAGTAGCTGGTAAGTTAACTAAGTAACATCGTGTAGCATAATCCTACCTGGCGATCCTCACCTCGTCACCCTGTGAGAGAGCGATCACCGGGTTGTCTCTGGAACTTATCTGGGTGTGTTTTATTAAGTATCCGGTTCTAGTTGTCATGAGGTCGGAATACAACTCCAAGTCGTCCTGTTACCGTGGACACGGCTATTCGAATAGATAAATCTTCCCTGCAGGGGTGCACCACATTACTCGACACGCTCGATCACTCTGGCTAGGCACACTTTCCTGGGTCATGTCTGGCCTCGGAAGATCAACACGTCGCAACCCTACCTAGGCCCAACAGAGAGGTCAACACGCCGGTCTAAATCCTAAGCGCACAGGGGTCTTGGGCCCATCGCCCTTTGCACCCCCGCACGTTGCGTACGCGGCCGGTGAGCAGACCTAGCAACATCCAATACAAAGGAGGGTGCGTTACGCGGTCCAACCCGGCACGCGCCACTCAGTCGCTGGCGTCTGGAAAGCTTCGGCTGATACTACGACGCCGGTTTCCCATATCTTGTCCCACATGGCGGTTAGTGCGTATAAGGCCAACGACCAACTTCCATTTTGCATCATGCTTTTATATTGATATTTGTTGCATTATGGGATGTTATTACACATTCTAGCATAATACTTGTGCCTTTTCTCTCTTATTTTACAAGGTTTACATAAAGAAGGAGAATGCCGGCAGCTGGAATTCTGGACTGGAAAAGGAGCAAATCTGAGAGACCTATTCTGCACAACTCCAAAAGTCCTGAAACTTCACGGAGAATTATTTTGGAATATATAAAAAATATTGGGCAAAGAAAGCACTTGAGGGGACCCACCAGGCAGCCACAAGGGTGGGGGGCGCGCCTCCCTGCCTTGTGCGCCACCTGGCTGGCCCCCGATGCCCATATTCTGCTATATGATGTGTTTTGACCTGGAAAAAATCAGAAGGATGCTTTTGGGACGAAGCGCCGGTGTCTCGAGGCGGAACCTGGGCAGAACAAACCTAGGGCTCCGGCGGAGCTGTTCTGCCGGAGAAACTTCCCTCCGGGAGGGGGAAATCGAAGCCATCGTCATCACCAACGATCCTCTCATCGAGAGGGGGTCAATCTCCATCAACATCTTCACCAGCACCATCTCCTCTCAAACCCTAGTTCATCTCTTGTATCCGATCTTTGTTTCAAAACCTCAGATTGGTACCTGTGGGTTGCTAGTAGTGTTGATTACTCCTTGTAGTTGATGCTAGTTGGTTTATTCGGTGGAAGATCATATGTTCAGATCCTTAATGCTATTCAATACCCCTCTGATTATGAACATGAATATGCGTTGTGAGTAGTTACGTTTGTTCCTGAGGACATGGGAGAAGTCTTGTTATAAGTAATCATGTGAATTTGGTATTTGTTCGATATTTTGATGAGATGTATGTTGTCTTTCCTCTAGTGGTGTTATGTGAACATCGACTACATGACACTTCACCATGATTTGGGCCTAGGGGAAGGCATTGGGAAGTAATAAGTAGACGATGGGTTGCTAGAGTGACAGAAGCTTAAACCCTAGTTTATGCGTTGCTTCATAAGGGGCTGATTTGGATCCATATGTTTCATGCTATGGTTAGATTTATCTTAATTCTTCTTTCGTAGTTGCGGATGCTTGCAAGAGGGGTTAATCATAAGTGGGAGGCTTGTCCAAGTAAGGGAAGCACCCAAGCACTGGTCCACCCACATATCAAATTATCAAAGTAACGAACACGAATCATATGAGCATGATGAAAACTAGCTTAACAGTAATTCCCATGTGTCCTCGGGAGCGCTTTGATTTATATAAGAGTTTGTCCAGGCTTGTCCTTTGCTACAAAAAGGATTGGGCCACCTTGCTGCACCTTAGTTACTTTTGTTACTTGTTACCCGTTACGAATTATCTTATCACACAACTATCTGTTACCGATAATTTCAGTGCTTGCAGAGAATACCTTGCTGAAAACCGCTTGTCATTTCCTTCTGCTCCTCGTTGGGTTCGACACTCTTACTTATTGAAAGGACTACGATAGATCCCCTATACTTGTGGGTCATCAAGACTCTTTTCTGGCACCGTTGCCGGGGAGTGAAGCGCCTTTGGTAAGTGGAATTTTGTAAGGAAACATTTATATAGTGTGCTGAAATTTATTTCACTTGTCACTATGGAAAATAATCCTTTGAGGGGCTTGTTCGGGGTATCTTCACCTCGACCGGAAGAGCAAAGAGTTGCTCCTCAACCTACTGCACCTACTGAAAATATTTATTATGAAATTCCTTCAGGTATGATAGAGAAACTGCTAGCTAATCCTTATGCAGGAGATGGAACATTACATCCCGATATGCACCTAATCTATGTAGATGAAGTTTGTGGATTATTTAAGCTTGCAGGTTTGCCCGAGGATGATGTCAAGAAGAAGTTCTTCCCTTTATCTTTTAAGGGAAAGGCATTGACATGGTATAGGCTATGTGATGATACTGGATCATGGAACTACAACCGATTGAAATTGGAATTTCATTTGAAGTTTTATCCTATGCATCTGGTTCATCGTGATCATAATTATATTTATAATTTTTGGCCTCGTGAAGGAGAAAGTATCGCTCAAGCTTGGGGGAGGCTTAAGTCAATGTTATATTCATGCCCCAATCATGAGCTCTCAAGGGAAATTATTATTCAGAATTTTTATGCTCGGCTTTCTCGTAATGATCAATCCATGCTCGATACTTCTTGTATTGGTTCTTTTATGAAGAAGGATATTGAATTTAAATGGGATTTATTGGAAAGAATTAAATGCAACTCTGAAGATTGGGAACTCAACGAAGGTAAGGAGTCAGGTATAAACCTCAAGTTTGATTGTGTTAAATCTTTCATGGATACCAATGCTTTTCGTGATTTTAGCACTAAATATGGACTTGACTCTGAGATAGTAGCTTCCTTTTGTGAATTATTTGCTACTCATGTTGATCTCCCTAAGGAGAAGTGGTTTAAATATCATCCTCCCATTGAAGTAAAATTATTATAACCTATTAAAATTGAAGAAGAAACTATTACTTATAATGTTGATCCTATTGTTCCTACTGCTTATATTGAGAAACCACCTTTTCCTGTTAGAATAAATGATCATGCTAAAGCTTCAACTGTGGTTCGTAAGAGTAATATTAGAACACCTACACCCCCTGAACCAATTAAAGTTGAACCTAGTATTGCTATGGTTAAAGATCTCTTGGTTGATAATATTGATAAGCATGTTATTTATTTATGTGGTGAAGCTGCTAGAATTGCTAAACCTGATATTAAGGATAAACATATACCCGTTGTTGGCATGCCTGTTGTTTCTGTTAAAATAGGAGATCGTTGTTATCATGGCTTATGTGATATGGGTGCTAGTGTGAGTGCAATTCCTTATACCTTATATCAAGAAATTATGAATGATATTGCACCTGCTGAGATAGATGATATTGATGTTGCTATTAAACTTGCCAACAGAGATACTATATCACCAATTGGGATTGTTCGAGATGTTCAAGTCTTGTGTGGGAAAAGAAAATACCCTACTGATTTTCTGGTTCTTGGTTCCCCACAAGATGATGTTTGTCCCATTATATTTGGTAGACCTTTGTTGAATACTGTTAATGCTAGGATAGACTATGAGAAAGAAATTGTTATTGTAAGCTTTGGGAATGTGTCTCATGATTTTAATTTCTCTAAATTTCGTACACAACCCCATGATAAGGAATTGCCTAGTAAGGATGAATTCATTGGTCTTGCTTCTATTGCCGTGCCTCCTACCGATCCTTTAGAATGATATTTGCTAGATCATGAAAATGATATGTTTATGAATGAAAGAAAGGAGTTAGATGAAATATTCTTTAACCAAATGCCTGTTCTGAAACACAATTTGCCTGCTGAAATCCTTGGGAGATCTTCCTCCACCCAAGGGTGATCCCGTGTTTGAGCTTAAACAATTACCTGATACTTTGAAATATGCTTATCTTGATGAAAAAAAGATATATCCTGTTATTATTAGTGCTAACCTTTCAGAGCATGAAGAAAAGAAATTATTGAAAACTCTGAGGAAGCACCGTGCTGCTATTGGATACACTCTTGATGATCTTAAGGGCATTAGTCCTACTCTATGTCAGCACAAAATTAATATGGAGCCTGGTGCTAAACCAGTTGTTGATCACCAACGACAGTTAAATCCTAAGATGAAGGAAGTGGTAAGAAATGAAATACTAAAACTTCTGGAGGCAGGTATAATCTATCCTATTGCTGATAATAGATGGGTAAGTCCTGTTCATTGTGTCCCTAAGAAGGGAGGTATTACTGTTGTTCCTAATGATAAGAATGAATTGATTCCACAAAGAATTGTTACAGGTTATAGAATGGTAATTGATTTACGCAAATTAAATAAAGCTACTAGAAAAGGTCATTACCCTCTACCTTTTATTGATCAAATGCTAGAAAAATTATCCAACCATACACATTTTTGCTTTCTAGATGGTTATTCTAGTTTTTCTCAAATACCTGTGTCAAAAGAGGACCAAGAAAAGACCAGTTTTACTTGCCCTTTCGGTACCTTTGCTTATAGACGTATGCCTTTTGGTTTATGCAATGCACCTGCTACCTTTCAAATATGTATGACTGCTATATTCTCTGACTTTTGCGAAAAGATTGTTGAGGTTTTCATGGATGATTTCTCCGTTTACAGAACTTCTTTTGATGATTGCTTAAGCAACCTTGATCGAGTTTTGCAAAGATGTGAAGAAACTAATCTTGTCTTGAATTTGGAGAAGTGGCACTTTATGGTTAATGAAGGTATTGTCTTGGGGCATAAAATTTCTGAAAGAGGTATTGAAGTTGATAAAGCTAAAGTAGATGCTATTGAAAAGATGCCGTGTCCTAAAGATATCAAAGGTATAAGAAGTTTCCTTGGTCATGCTGGTTTCTATAGGAGGTTTATTAAAGACTTCTCTAAAATTTCTAGGGCACTCACTAATCTCTTGCAAAAAGATGTTCCTTTTGTTTTTCATGATGATTGTGTAGAAGCGTTTGAAATACTTAAGAAAGCCTTGATTTCTGCACCTATTGTTCAACCACCTGATTGGAATCTACCCTTTGAAACTATGTGTGATGCTAGTCATTATGCTGTTGGTGCTGTTCTAGGACAAAGAGTTGATAAAAAATTGAATGTTATTCATTATGCTAGTAAAACTCTAGACAGTGCCCAGAGAAATTATGCTACTACTGAAAAAGAATTTTTAGCAGTTGTTTTTGCTTGTGATAAGTTCAGATCTTATAATATTGATTCCATAGTAACTGTTCACACTGATCATGCTGCTATTAAATACCTTATGGAAAACAAAGATGTTAAACCTAGACTTATTAGATGGTTTCTCTTACTGCAAGAATTTGATTTGCGTATTATTGATAGAAAGGGAGCTGAGAACCCCGTTGCAGACAACTTGTCTAGGTTAGAAAATGTTCTTGATGACCCACTACCTATTGATGATAGCTTTCCTGATGAGCAATTAGCTGTCATAAATGCTTCTTGTAATACTCCTTGGTATGCAGATTATGCTAATTACATTGTTGCTAAATTTATACCACCTAGTTTCACATACCGGCAAAAGAAAAAGTTTTTCTATGATTTAAGACATTACTTCTGGGATGACCCACACCTTTATAAAGGAGTAGATGGTGTTATTAGACATTGTGTACCTGAGCATGAACAGGAACTGTGACACCCTGATTTTTGGCAACCTTTTCTTTTCAAACTTTTCTTGGTTTTATTTGAATTTGAATGCTTTTGAACCCCTTTTCATTTGGACTTGGACATGTTTGAATTCTTCCCAAGTGATCCAAAGTCTCATCACCTTGCTAAAACTCTGCCAAGTACCCCAAGAACCCAAATCCCAATTTAAATCATTTCCAATAACTCTTTTCTTTTATTTGGGAATTTAGGGCATTACTATGGGTTATGAAGCAACCTATAGTTTGGATGCTCAGAAAATTCTCAAATAATTCTTAAAAATTCTTTGGATCTTATCTTGCCCCAATATCCAAAAATAATCCATAAAATATTTCATATACTCTACAAAATAATTCCTTTTAGCTCCTGGTCAGTATGGACCTTTGTGAAGGAAGTGTATGCTAGGAGTGTCCAATTGCTTTCAAATTTTTATAGCATGAGGACACCCCCAAACAACCTTCCTACACTAAGTTTCAACCCCAGGAGATCATTCTAGTGAGCAGCACTTCAACATTTTGATTCTGGTCCAGAAATGTGGTTTGTACATGAACTACCCTCATTTCTCCTTCAAACCAGCTCAAACTTGACCAGTTTGCAGTTCTTTTATCATAGATCACACCAGACATCTCTCTTGACTCCATCTCCACATCATCCAAGCTCCAGAACCTCCCCAACATTTCTGTCAGAACCTGTAGATGATTGCATCTCTCAGTTCTGCTCGTATCTTGCCAAACCAAGTGCTCAGGTGAGGTGAACCATCGGCGGACGACACGCCAGACAATATTTGCCAGGCCGACGTGGCTCGAGGACATGAGGCACCGTGGTGAGCACGGTACTGGCATGGCTGTCGCCGCGCTCTGCGCCGCGCCCGTGCCTGTGCCATCGCGTCCCACTGCCCCTTGCCTTTGTCGCTTGTCCGCTCGTGCCGACTACGTTCCCTGGTGACGCATAGCCCCTCCAGACCCTTCGCCTGCGCTGGAGACGCCCTCGCCGGCCGCCGCATCATCGCCGGACTATTCTGCCCGTGCGGCAACAGTGTTGCGGCGCCGTCGTCTTCTTCCCCGAGCCGTCTCCTCCAGCATTCAATGCCTCTGCTCTCATCCATCCCCTCGCCCGCGTGGAGCCAGCCAGCACGGCGTACGAGCGCCGGCGCTAGGGCCGCATCCACGAGCTTTGAGAGAGCTCGCCGCCCGCCTCCTCCCGGCTATAAATAGCCATGCCCCGCGCTGCCTAGCGACTCACTCCACTCCTCCTTCCTCAAATCGTCCGCTAGCAGTGAAGAACCGAGGCAGAGAGGCCTCTAGCCTCGAACTCCACCGGAGTTCCGCCGCCATTCCCTCTCTGTCACCCGCCCTCTCCACCTCTCCTCCGACACCACCAAGCCTTTCAGAGCGATCAGTGGAGCTCAGCGGTGCTTCCCGAGCCCTATTCCCGTCCTATTGCCGTCGAAATCGTCGAGTTCATCGACCATCGTAACTGCAGTCCGCCGGAGACGAAGGGGGTGACGCCGTCCGTCCACCTCCAGCTAAGCTGCGGGTACGTGAAGGACCACCGCTCGACGCCCGATCCGTTCCACCCATTCCCGAGCCCTCTCGCCGTCGGGATCGCCGGCCACCATCGCCGGTGAGCCGCCCCCTCCTCTGTTCCCTTCCCTCTCTCTGTTTTAAACCGAGCCGGGGCCACCGTCAGCCACTGTGGCGAAGCGGTAAATGGTGGCGCCCGGGCTAAATTACGCCTTCGACGTGGCCGTTTTTTTCTTTCAAAATTGATTTTTATTAACAGAGTTAAACAGGAACTTTGAATGTTAATAACTTTTAACAGAAAGGTCCAAATGACCTGATTCTTTTTGCATTGTGTTTCTAATATAATCCTTTATTTTTCCACCAAGTTTCACATTTTTCTCTCACTCACAGAATTGCTGGTGAATTAAACAGTGTTATGTGACATTTTCTTTTGCTATTTTTAAATATTTTCAGAAGGAGAAAGTTGTGGATTTGAAGATCAAGAGTTTCTGAACCACCCAACTGATCAAGGCAAGCCAGGGCATCCATGTTTTGTGGCATTTCATAGCATTGCATTGTTCATATGCAACTCTTGCATTTAGTTAATATGAATAATTCCAAGTAAATTATTAAAATGGCTAATGTGACCAACTAAGTTAACTTGCTGAAATAACCTTGATGACTAAAGCTAAACTTAGTTGGTTGATCGTGAGTCACCTGTCCGGGCTTACCCGTGCAGCCACATTCGCCGATATGGGACGGCCTTGACTTGGTCTGGCTGCGTGCTCTTTCACCGGTACCTCCAAAGAGGGAGGGTTATGCGTGCGTGCTGCCCTGATCAGGTAGACGGCGATAACCCTGTGAGCCCAGTTGAGTTGTTTTGCCGGCGTCCCCGTTTGGGACAGTTGTTTGGCCACGACTGTGGCAGGTGTTGAGAGGACATAGGGCCACCCAGGGCTTGACTCCAAGTGGGAGTGTGATTGCCGGTGGTACGATGAAAGAGTCACGAGTCAGACATGTTTCGTTGGAGCAACGCTGGCCCACCCGAATGGGATCACGAGGTCAGTGCTCCATAGTGTGGGTAAAGTGTGCAACCTCTGCAGAGTGAAAAACTATTCGAATAGCCGTGTCCACGGTATTGGACAGCCCGACCAGACCTCTTTAGGTGATCAACCGTAATAACTGTGGTGATGATGGAAGAATTTGTCTTCTGAATAGAAGTACTCGTTGGTATCGAGTATTCAGAGGGTTGTGAGGCAACCCGGAGATGAGTAAGTTGGTAACAGTAGGTGAATCACTTAAAGCGTAACCTGTTTATTGCCATGCTATTACTTGCTGCATATTTGGTTGTCGTGTGCTTGCGAGTACATTCAAAGTACTCACCTGGCGTATCATGCCAGATGCAGGAGAAGACTAAGACGGAGGTCCTGAGGTCCTTGTTGCGATGCCTAGGATGTGTCCACAGCAGTGTCCCTGTGGATGGAGTCTCTATCATGTTCCGCTACATTGTATTCTTCCGCTGTAGTATTCCGTAGTAATGCCGAGGCCCTGATGTGTTGGATAAATAATGTAAATATTGTCGTAGCACTAGATGTGCTTTTGGCCTCGATGATCATGTAATATATGAGCTTGTACTCGACTGTTATCAATAAAAGTTCAGCTATGTTCTGTTCCAAGTTGTTGAGTGTTTCCAGAAGACATGATCTCTGGGTTGGAAACACTGGTAAACCAGTTCTCTGAGCCGGGGTGCCACAACGCTTGGTATCAGAGCCGTGCTGACTGTAGGACACCCTAGGTAACCGCGTTAGGACCGCGATTAGTATAGGCTTTGAGTATGCATTTTGCTTGTTGCATCTGATTGTTGCATGCCATGCATCGTAATTCATTATGTTACTAACCTTTGGCATTGTGAGTGTAGATGGCACCAGTTCCATATCACTTCCATCATGAGCCAGAACCCCACACTTTTCCAGCTCTACTTCGTAGCGTCTGGCTTCGACTGTATCCCAACGGTGAAGACCCGGTGTACCAGGTGTTTCGGGAGCAGTTGGGCGAGTCAGTATATGAGTACCATGCAGTGGCCTACATGAACGCGATTTCGGACATTGGAAGCTCTTCTCGCTCTTCCAAGGGCGGAGTGGCTTCTACTCCGGAGCTGGCGATCCAGTTTGCTGCTATGGAGGCTATTACTGACTTGCGCTTCCACGAGGCCGAGATGCGGATCCATCCAAGTTTCTTTCACTATCCCACTTTGTCACCCACGACAGGGCGAGTCCTTTTCCCACCTATTGATCCGGCGTGTGATCATGCGGCTGGTGTTCTGTCCCGCTACCTGAACGCCAGTTACTGCATGATCATCTCCTTGGCTGAGGAGCTGGGTCGTGTTCAGGGAGCACTTGCCGCAGCGACTCCCGCACCTCCTCCTGTAGTTCCACCTATGTATCCACCACCAGTTCCACCTCCGCGTGTGCTTAATACCCCTACTAGTTCTTCTGGACCATCAGGCTTATCGTCTGGTAGTCGATTTGAGACCCCAGCTGAGTGGGCCTCACTTCTAGCTACTCCTGCTTCGCCGATGCTGAGGCGATGTGCCTCTTCTTCCGCAGAAGGAGAGCCATCTCAGCAGCGACGTCGCGTCTCCTTTGACCCGGTAACTCACATCATCAGTTCTGATTCTGACTCAGGATCTGACGACGAGGACTCTTCGGATGGACAGTGTCCGTGTCACCGACGCACTAGACTGGAGTTTGCGTAGTATTGCATGCATCTTTGCATATGTCGACTGCCGTATGAGCAGTCTAGCCATGATATTTCCCCTACTAGCTTGCCATATATGATGTTGGGTTGTCTTATATAATTATGTTGTTTTCCTTTAATCGCTCTTTTAATAATGTTTTCCATTGGTGTCACATAACCGTATTTTCCCTTATGGATGTTGCTCATCGATTCGGTATTTGCTTTGGGAACCAAATTTAGATGAGAAGAGGAAGTAACAGTCAAAGCAGTAATGGAACCCCTGTCCGTCGCTCAGCCAGACAGGCAGGGCAACTGCCCGAAGACTTACCACCACCACCACCTCAAGCACCAACCACAGATCAGATAATGAGAATGTTTGAGTAAAAGAGAAACCAAGATCTCATGGAATTTCTCAAGAGTATGCAGACTATAGTTGGTCAGAATAATGGCAATGGGGTGCATTCTAAACTGTCTGACTTCCAGCGTACAAAACCACCCAACTTTGGTCAGGCTGTGGATCATATTGAGGCTGATGACTGGTTAAGAACCATGGAGAAGAAATTGGACATAGCCCGTTGTGAAGAAGCAGATAAAGTTCCATTTGCCACTCATTATCTTGAAGGCCCAGCAGCCATATGGTGGGATAACACCAAGATAATATGGCCTGCTGAAGAAATTTCCTGGGAGAAATTCAAGGAGTTATTCCGCAAGTATCATATTCCCACGGGCATCATGAAAGTAAAGCAACGAGAATTCCTGGCTCTCACACAAGGCAATATGACTATGGGAGAATACTTAAATAAATTCAACAACTTGGCCCGGTACTCTCCTTATGATGTGGCCACCGAAGAACGAAAAATAGATTGGTTCCTCGGAGGACTTAATCACGCCCTCCGATGTCAGCTATGCAT
The DNA here is from genome assembly GCA_011799875.1 of Thinopyrum elongatum. Taxonomy (NCBI): domain Eukaryota; kingdom Viridiplantae; phylum Streptophyta; class Magnoliopsida; order Poales; family Poaceae; genus Thinopyrum; species Thinopyrum elongatum. The sequence goes on along the minus strand of CM022299.1, from coordinate 324,625,143 downwards.
GTTGGATTTTCCCGACTTCCAGACCCTGGTTGATAAGGCCTTCATTGCCGAACGAGAGCACAAGTCTGGAAATGATGATCGTAAGAGGAAGTTCGAGCCCAAGAAGGACAACAAGGAACCATATGCACAAAAGCTACGCAGTTGGCAGTCAGGGTCATCTGAGAATAAACCGGTGTGGAACAATGGTGGCAACTACAATAACAAGCCAGTCAACCAAAGCAAGACCTTCGGCAAGCAACCAGTCATAGAAGACTGTCGTCGCAACAACACTTGTTTCAACTGTGGCCAGAGTGGACACTATGCTAAGCAGTGTCCTACTAACAACGGAAAGCAAACAGCTGACCACAAGCCACAAGTCAATCATCTTGGACGCCGCCCCAACCGCAACTTCAACCATGGATGCGTCCATCACATCTCTGCCGAAGAAGTCTACGAAGCTCCAGACATTGTCCTTGGTATGTTTTCCGTTCATAACATACCTGCAGTAATTTTATTTGATTCTGGGGCTTCTCATTCGTTTATTTCGCGGAGTTTTGCCACCTTGCATAAATTTGCCCCTTCACTTTTGAACAAAATCATGGTGGTACAATCCCCTGGATCAATGCTCAGAACAAATATAGTATACAAGGATTTGGAAATCTCAATCCATGGAGTCAAGTTTCCAGCTACTCTTGTTGCTATTGACTCCCCGGGACTGCATATAATACTGGGAATGGACTGGTTGGCATCGCACCAAGTGTGTATCAATTGCGCCACCTGAATGGTGACAATGGTGAACCCTGCCGGACAGACCGTTCAATTCCTGGCCAGCAAAATGATAACAAGAAAGGGCACGGCATATCAAACCACTATTACTGATATGAACCTGATTTCGGTAGTGGGAGAATTTCCAGATGTGTTTCCAGAGGAATTACCCGGAATGCCGCCCGACCGAGAGTTGGAGTTTGCCATTGAGGTGATTCCTGGTACCGCCCCAATATACAAGAAATACTACCGTATGCCAGGCCCGGAATTAGCAGAACTAAAGAAGCAATTGGACGAGTTGCTACAAAAAGGATACATTCGTCCAAGCATCTCGCCATGGGGATCACCAGTATTATTTGTCAAGAAGAAGGATGGAAGTCTACGAATGTGTGTAGACTATCGCCAACTTAATGAGGTCACTATCAAGAACAAGTAGCCGCTTCCTCGAATTGATGACTTATTCGACCAGTTGAATGGAGCACGGGTATTCTCCAAGATCGACCTCAGAACAGGATATCATCAATTGAAAATCCGAAAGGAGGATATTCCCAAGACAGCGTTCACTACTCGGTATGGGCTGTATGAATTTACAGTCATGGCGTTTGGATTGACAAATGCTCTAGCATACTTCATGAGCATGATGAACAAAGTCTTCATGGACTTTCTGGATAAGTTCGTAGTGGTGTTCATTGATGACATACTGATATACTCCAAGGATGAAGAGGAACATAAGCAACATCTCAGAGCTGTCTTGGAAAGGTTGAGAACCCATCGCTTATATGCCAAGTTCAGTAAATGTAAATTTTGGCTAAAAGAGGTGGGATTCCTTGGACATATTCTATCAGAAAAAGGAATAGCTATTGACCCCAGTAAGGTTACTGCGGTCTTGAACTAGAAGACACCAGCCACGGTGACCGAAGTCCGTAGTTTCCTGGGTTTGGCAGGCTACTACCGTCGCTTCATTGAAGGCTTTTCTAAGATAGCCAAGCCACTGACGGAGTTGTTGAAAAAGAACCAAAGGTTTATCTGGACAGCTAAGTGCGACAGCAGTTTCATGGAATTAAAGACGAGGCTAACCATAGCCCCTGTCTTAGTCCTACCAGACATTCACAAGAGTTTCGACATATATTGCGATGCATCCAGACGTGGAATTGGATGCGTGCTGATGCAAGAAGGGAAGGTTGTAGCTTATGCATCATGACAGCTGCGACCGCATGAGGAAAACTACACCACACATGACTTGGAGCTAGCTGCAGTGGTTCATGCTCTGAAGATTTGGTGGCATTATCTTATTGGGCAATGATGTGAAATATACACAGACCATAAGAGTCTCAAGTATATTTTCACTCAACCTGACCTGAACCTCAGACAGCGAAGATGGCTCGAGCTAGTCAAGGACTATGATGTTGGAATAAACTATCATCCAGGGAAAGCGAATGTGGTCGCTGACGCTCTGAGAAGGAAACAAGCTACTGCGAATGCACTAATTGCGGGTATGCATCCGAGCCTACAAGAAGAGTTTGCCAGGCTCAATATGGTGCTATGCGGCCCAATGACCCCGAACACGTTGGAGATCACTCCAACCCTCATGGAGGAAATCAAGGAAGCCCAGAAGTCAGATGAAGAAATTCGGAAGATCAAGGAGTTAATTCAGCAAGGGAAGGCCAAGTCCTTCCGTACGGATGAACAGAGTACTGTGTGGTTCGAGAAACGAATTTGTGTGCCAAATCAAAACAACTTGAGACAACAAATACTCAAGGAAGCTCATGAGTCCGCATATTCGATCCATCCGGGAGGTACTAAGATGTATCAAGACTTGAGAGAAACTTTTTGGTGGTCAGGAATGAAGAATGATATAGCATACTATGTCGCCTGCTGTGACATATGCAACAAGGTCAAAGTAGATCATCAAAAACCCGCTGGGCTACTGCAACCTTTACCAGTACCCCAGTGGAAGTGGGACTACATATGTATGGATTTTATTGTGGGACTACCCAAGTCCACGAGGGGTAATGATGCCATCTGGGTCGTTGTAGACACACTTACAAAAGTGGCACACTTCATCCCAGTGAAGACCACTGATTTTTGGCAACCTTTTCTTTTCAAACTTTTCTTGGTTTTATTTGAATTTGAATGATTTTGAACCCCTTTTCATTTGGACTTGGACATGTTTGAATTCTTCCCAAGTGATCCAAAGTCTCATCACCTTGCTAAAACTCTGCCAAGTACCCCAAGAACCCAAATCCCAATTTAAATCATTTCCAATAACTCTTTTCTTTTATTTGGGAATTTAGGGCATTACTATGGGTTATGAAGCAACCTATAGTTTGGATGCTCAGAAAATTCTCAAATAATTCTTAAAAATTCTTTGGATCTTATCTTGCCCCAATATCCAAAAATATTACATAAAATATTTTATATACTCTGCAAAATAATTCCTTTTAGCTCCTGGTCAGTATGGACCTTTGTGAAGGAAGTGTATGCTAGGAGTGTCCAATTGCTTTCAAATTTTTATAGCATGAGGACACCCCCAAACAACCTTCCTACACTAAGTTTCAACCCCAGGAGACCATTCTAGTGAGCAGCACTTCAACATTTTGATTCTGGTCCAGAAATGTGGTTTGTACATGAACTACCCTCATTTCTCCTTCAAACCAACTCAAACTTGACCAGTTTGCAGTTCTTTTATCATAGATCACACTAGACATCTCTCTTGACTCCATCTCCACATCATCCAAGCTCCAGAACCTCCCCAACATTTTTGTCAGAACATATAGATGATTGCATCTCTCAGTTCTGCTCGTATCTTGCCAAACCAAGTGCTCAGGTGAGGTGAACCATCGGCGGACGACACGCCAGACAATATTTGCCAGGCCGACGTGGCTCGAGGACATGAGGCACCGTGGTGAGCACGGTACTGGCATGGCTGTTGCCGCGCTCTGCGCCGCGCCCGTGCCTGTGCCATCGCGTCCCACTGCCCCTTGCCTCTGTCGCTCGTCCGCTCGTGCCGACTACGTTCCCTGGTGACGCGTAGCCCCTCCAGACCCTTCGCCTGCGCCGGAGACGCCCTCGCTGGCCGCCGCGTCATCGCCGGACTGTTCTGCTCGTGCGGCAATAGTGTTCCGGCGCCGTCGTCTTCTTCCCCGAGCCGTCTCCTCTAGCATTCAATGCCTCTGCTCTCATCCATCCCCTCGCCCGCGTTGAGCCAGCCAGCGCGGCGTACGAGTGCCGGCGCCAGGGCCGCATCCACGAGCTTCGGGAGAGCTCGCCGCCCGCCTCCTCCCGGCTATAAATAGCCATGCCCCGCGCTGCCTAGCGACTCATTCCACTTCTCCTTCCTCAAATCGTCCGCTAGCAGTGAAGAACCAAGGCAGAGAGGCCTCTGGCCTCGAACTCCACCGGAGTTCCGCCGCCATTCCCTCTCTGTCACCCGCCCTCTCCACCTCTCCTCCGACGCCACCAAGCCTTTCAGAGCGATCAGTCGAGCTCAGCGGTGCTTCCTGAGCCCTCTTCCCGTCCTATTGCCGTCGGAATCATCGAGTTCATCGACCACCGTAACTGCAGTCCGTCGGAGACGAAGGGGGTGACGCTGTCCGTCCACCTCCGGCTAAATTGCGGGTACGTGAAGGACCACCGCTCGACGCCTGATCCGTTCCACCCATTCCCGAGCCCTCTCGCCGTCGGGATCGCCGTCCACCATCGCCGGTGAGCCGCCCACTCCTTTGTTCCCTTCCCTCTCTCTGTTTTAAACCGAGCCGGGGCCACCGTCAGCCACTGTGGTGAATCGGTAAGTGGTGGCGCCCGGGCTAAATTACGCCTTCGACGTGGCCGTTTTTCTTTTTTTCAAAAATGATTTTTATTAACAGAGTTAAACAGGAACTTTGAATGTTAACAACTTTTAACAGAAAGGTCCAAATGACCTGATTCTTTTTGCATTGTGTTTCTAATATAATCCTTTATTTTTCCACCAAGTTTCACATTTTTCTCTCACTCACAGAATTGCTGGTGAATTAAACAGTGTTATATGACATTTTCTTTTGCTGTTTTTAAATATTTTCAGAAGGAGAAAATTGTGGATTTGTAGATCAAGAGTTTCTGAACCACCCAACTGATCAAGGCAAGCCAGGGCATCCATGTTTTGTGGCATTTCATAGCATTGCATTGTTCATATGCAACTCTTGCATTTAGTTAATATGAATAATTCCAAGTAAATTATTAAAATGGCTAATGTGACCAACTAAGTTAACTTGCTGAAATAACCTTGATGACTAAAGCTAAACTTAGATGGTTGATCGTGAGTCACCTGTCCAGGCTTACCCGTGCAGCCACATTCGCCGGTATGGGACGGCCTTGACTTGGTCTGGCTGCGTGCTCTTTCACCGGTACCTCCAAAGAGAGAGGGTTATGCGTGCGTGCTGCCCTGATCAGGTAGACGGCGATAACCCTGTGAGCCCAGTTGAGTTGTTTTGCCGGTGTCCCTGTTTGGGATAGTAGTTTGGCCACGACGGTGGCAGGTGTCGAGAGGACACAGGGCCACCTAGGGCTTGACTCCAAGAGGGAGTGTGATTGCCGGTGGTACGATGAAAGAGTCACGAGTCAGACAGGTTTCGTTGGAGCAACGCTGGTCCACCCGAATGGGATCACGAGGTCAGTGCTCCATAGTGTGGGTAAAGTGCGCAACCTCTGCAGAGTGAAAAATCTATTCGAATAGCCGTGTCCACGGTATTGGACAGCCCGACCAGACCTCTTTAGGTGATCAACCGTAATAACTGTGGTGATGATGGAAGAATTTGTCTTTTGAACGGAAGTACTCGTTGGTATCGAGTATTCAGAGGGTTGTGAGGCAACCCGGAGATGAGTAAGTTGGTAAGAGTAGGTGAATCACTTAAAGCGTAACCTGTTTATTGCCATGCTATTACTTGCTGCATATTTGGTTGTCGTGTGCTTGCGAGTACATTCAAAGTACTCACCTGGCGTATCATACCAGATGCAGGAGAAGACTAAGACGGAGGTCCTGAGGTCCTTGTTGCGATGCCTAGGATGTGTCCACAGCAGTATCCCTGTGGATGGAGTCTCTATCATGTTCCGCTACATTGTAGTCTTCCGCTGTAGTATTCTGTAGTAATGCCGAGGCCCTGATGTGTTGGATAAATAATGTAAATATTGTCGTAGCACTAGATGTGCTTTTGGCCTCGATGATCATGTAATATATGAGCTTGTACTCGACTGTTATCAATAAAAGTTCAGCTATGTTCTGTTCCAAGTTGTTGAGTGTTTCCAGAAGACATGATCTCTGGGTTGGAAACACTGGTAAACCGGTTCTCTGAGCTGGGGTGCCACAGGAACAGATCCTACGCAAGTGCCACTCCGAAGCATATGGAGGACACCATGCTGGAGATAGAATTGCACACAAGGTATTGCAATCTGGTTTTTATTGGCCTACTCTCTTAAAGGATGCCCGTAAGTTTGTCTTGTCTTGTGATGAATGCCAGAGAATTGGCAATATTAGTAGACGTGAGGAAATGCCTACGAATTATTCACTTGTTATTGAACCATTTGATGTTTGGGGCTTTGATTATATGGGACCTTTTCCTTCCTCTAATGGGTATACACATATTTTAGTTGCTGTTGATTACATTACTAAGTGGGTAGATGCTATTCCAACTAGTAGTGCTGATCATAACACTTCTATTAAGATGCTTAAAGAAGTTATTTTTCTGAGGTTTGGAGTCCCTAGATATTTAATGACTGATGGTGGTTCACATTTTATTCATGGTGCTTTCCATAAAATGCTTGCTAAATATGATGTCAACCATAGAATTGCATCTCCATATCACCCTCAGTCTAGTGGTCAAGTAGAATTGAGCAATAGAGAGATTAAATTAATTTTGCAAAAGACTGTTAATAGATCTAGGAAGAATTGGTCTAAGAAACTTGATAATGCATTATGGGCTTATAGAACTGCTTATAAGAACCCTATGGGTATGTCTCCGTATCAAATGGTTTATGGAAAAGCATGTCACCTACCTCTTGAATTAGAACATAAAGCGTATTGGGCTATCAAAGAGCTCAATTATGATTTCAAACTTGCCGGTGAGAAGAGGTTATTTGACATTAGCTCACTTGATGAATGGAGAACCCAAGCTTATGAGAATGCCAAGTTGTTTAAAGAAAAATTTAAAAGATGGCATGACTAAAGGATACAAAAGCATGAGTTTAATGTAGGTGATCATGTTTTGCTATACAACTCTCGTTTAAGATTTTTTGCAGGAAAGCTTCTCTCTAAATGGGAAGGTCCTTACATTATCGAGGAGATCTATCATTCTGGTGCCATTAAGATCAACAATGCCGAAGGCACCAACCCGTAGGTGGTAAACGGTCAAAGAATCAAATATTATATTTCAGGTACTCCCATAAATGTCGAGACGAATATTATCAATACCGTAACACTGGAGGAGTACATAAGGGACACTTTCCAGAACGTTTCAGACTCCGAAAAGGAATAGGTATGTGGTACGGTAAGTAAACCGACTCCAAAACTGTTCTAATGGCAATTTTTCTCCGTTTTGGAATATTTAAAAAATTAGGAAAATTAAAAGTAGTCCGAAGAGTGCACAAGGAGGCGACAAGGCAGGGAGGCACGCCTACACCCCTAGGCGCGCACCCACCCTTGCCGCCACCTCGTGTGCCCTCCGAACTCTATTTTCTTGCACAATACTTCTTTTGGTCGGTAAAATTTCATTATATAATCTCCCGAAGGTTTTGACCACCGTACCACGGCAATATCTCCTGTTCTTGTTTCGAGCTATTTTCCTGACTGATCCAAATCGCCATGACGTCTCCAAGCGCCCCCAAGGACAAGTTTTTCGAGAAGGTCATCAACCCTTATCTCGCGAAGGTGCTGCAACACGCTCAAACCATTGAGCTACGTGAGGGGGTGCTGCACATCCGTGATACCGAAGGGCCTAAGAAGACCGGAAGCGTGGAGACAAGGCTCGAAGCAGCGGAGCAGCAAGTCTTCAAGTGCCAAGGGATGGTAGAACATGGACTCAACGCCAACCACATGATGATCACTGAATTTACTGGTGGTCACAAGCTGGATGCCGAGAACATTGGGGAAGCCATCTTCAAGCTTCATGAGAAAATCGAGCATCTCCAAGCCCAGATCTATGACCTACAAAACCAAAACTGTGAGTATGAATATAGATTTAAGAGGATGAGTTTGGCTGCAGATTTGAGGATCCCGGAGACTCGTTCATCTTTTTACGATGGTGAACCTATGCCTTGGAAGACGGAGGATAAAATTTCATCATCAACCACTCCATCATCACCACCTCCGAAGAAAGAGATTTAAATACATGGGTATGGGCACTCCCCTTGGCAACTGCCAAGCTTGGGGGAGGTGCCCTGGTATCGTATCACCATCACATTTTTACTTTTACCGTTTTTCTTAGTTCGATCCTTTTGGTTATATTTTGATCTAGTAGAATAAAAGTTTTTAGTATGATCTAGCTTTGAGTTTTGCTTAGAGCTCTATCTATGTAATCGAGTCCGTGAGCTATATATAATAATGAGTAGTTTTGAGTTGAGGGCTTTGCTTGCTTACTATGATCTTGAGGGAATAATATAAGAGAAAGAATAAAAAGAAATAAAAAGATCATATAATGATCTTATGGAGAGTAATGACTTCACATATAAAGAGTATGATGAATAAAAGTTGTTGAGAGTTGACAAACATAGTTTTGGTCATTGCTGCAATTAATAGGAAGTAATAAAGAAAGAGAGGTTTCATATATAAATATACTATCTTGGACATCTTTTGTAATTGTGAGCACTCATTAAAATATGACATCCTAAAAAGTTGATGTTGGACAAGGAAGACAACATAATGGGTTATGTTTTCTTATATCCGAATAGAAGTTATAGTATCTTGGATCCTCCAACAAGTTGAGCTTGCTTTTCCCTCCTATGCTAGCCAAATCCTTTGCACCAAGTAGAGATACTACTTGTGCATCCAAACATCCCTTAAACCAGTTTTGCCATGAGAGTCCACCATACCTACCTATGGATTGAGTAAGATCCTTCAAGTAAGTTGTCATCGGTGCAAGCAATAAAAATTGCTCTCTAAATATGTATGATCTATTAGTGTGAAGAAAATAAGCTTTATACGAACTTGTGATATGGAAGAAATAAAAGCGACGGACTGCATAATAAAGTTCTTTATCACAAGTGGCAATATAAAGTGACGTTCTTTTGCATTAAGATTTTGTGCATCCAACAATAAAAGCGCATGACAACCTCTGCTTCCCTCTGCGAAGGGCCTATCTTTTACTTTTATCTTCTACCCTTATACAAGAGTCATGGTGATCTTCACCTTTCCTTTTACACTTTTTCTTTTTGGCAAGCACTATGTGTTGGAGAAGGATCCAGATATATATATCCACTCGGATGTAGGTTATCATAAAGTATTATTGTTGACATTACCCTTGAGGTAAAAGGTTGGGAGGTGAAAACTATAAGCCCCTATCTTTCTCTGTGTCCGAATAAGGCTTCGAACCCATAAGTATCGCGTGAGTGTTAGCAATTGTGAAAGATTAAATGATAGTTGAGTATGTGGACTTGCTGAAAAGCTCTTGAATTAACTCTTTCCGATGTTATGATAAATTGCAATTGCTTCAATGACTGAGATCATAGTTTGTTGGTTTTCAATGAAATTTCCGATTCATACTTTACCTTGTGAACGAATTGTTACTTTAGCATAAGAAATTATATGACAATATTTGTTGTTGTTCTAAAGATGATCATGATCATGATGCCCTCATGTCCTTTTTTTATTTATCGACACCTCTATATCTAAACATGTGGACATATTTTTTGATTTCGGCTTTCGCTTGAGGACAAGCGAGGTCTAAAGATTGGGGGGGGGGGGTTGATACGTCCATTTTGCATCATGCTTTTATATTGATATTTATTGCATTATGGGCTGTTATTACACATTCTAGCACAATACTTATGCCTTTTCTCTCTTATTTTACAAGGTTTACATAAAGAAGGAGAATGCCGGCAGCTGGAATTCTGGACTGGAAAAGGAGCAAATCTGAGAGACCTATTCTACACAACTCCAAAAGTCCTGAAACTTCACGGAGAATTATTTTGGAATATATAAAAAATATTGGGCGAAGAAAGCACCTGAGGGGACCCACCAGGCAGCCACAAGGGTGGGGGCGCGCCTCCCTGACTTGTGGGCCACCTGGCTGGCCCCCGATGCCCATCTTCTGCTATATGATGTGTTTTGACCTGGAAAAAATCAGAAGGAAGCTTTCGGGACGAAGCGCCGCCGTCTCGAGGCGGAACCTGGGCAGAACCAATCTAGGGCTCCGGCGGAGCTGTTCTGCCGGAGAAACTTCCATCCGGGAGGGGGAAATCGAAGCCATCGTCATCACCAACGATCCTCTCATCGAGAGGGGGTCAATCTCCATCAACATCTTCACCAGCACCATCTCCTCTCAAACCCTAGTTCATCTCTTGTATCCGATCTTTGTCTCAAAACCTCAGATTGGTACCTGTGGGTTGCTAGTAGTGTTGATTACTCCTTGTAGTTGATGCTAGTTGGTTTATTCGGTGGAAGATCATATGTTCAGATCCTTAATGCTATTCAATACCCCTCTGATTATGAACATGAATATGCTTTGTGAGTAGTTACGTTTGTTCCTGAGGACATGGGAGAAGTCTTGTTATAAGTAATCATGTGAATTTGGTATTCGTTCGATATTTTGATGAGATGTATGTTGTCTTTCCTCTAGTTGTGTTATGTGAACATCGACTACATGACACTTCACCATGATTTGGGCCTAGGGGAAGGCATTGGGAAGTAATAAGTAGATGATGGGTTGCTAGAGTGACAGAAGCTTAAACCCTAGTTTATGCGTTGCTTCGTAAGGGGCTGATTTGGATCCATATGTTCCATGCTATGGTTAGATTTATCTTAATTCTTCTTTCGTAGTTGCGGATGCTTGCGAGAGGGGTTAATCATAAGTGGGAGGCTTGTCCAAGTAAGGGTAGCACCCAAGCACTGGTCCACCCACATATCAAATTATCAAAGTAACGAACGCGAATCATATGAGCATGATGAAAACTAGCTTGACAGTATTTCCCATGTGTCCTCGGGAGCGCTTTGCTTTATATAAGAGTTTGTCCAGGCTTGTCCTTCGCTATAAAAAGGATTGGTCCACCTTGCTGCACATTAGTTACTTTTGTTACTTGTTACCCGTTATGAATTATCTTATCACACAACTATCTGTTACCGATAATTTCAGTGCTTGCAGAGAATACCTTGCTGAAAACTACTTGTCATTTCCTTCCGCTCCTTGTTGGGTTCGACACTCTTACTTATCGAAAGGACTACGATAGATCCCCTATACTTGTGGGTCATCACGGCCCGATAGTATAGCATGGTATACGAACAAGAATGTAGGGCCACTGATGATAAACTAGCATCCTATACTAAGCATTTAGGATAGCAGGTAAGGTATCAACAACAGTAGCAACAAGGACAGGCTATGCAACAGAATAGGTTCATCCGAAAGCAGTAACAGCTACACTACTCTAATGCAAGCAGTAGAGGGAAATAGTAGGCGATATCGGGATGATCAAGGAGGGTTTGCTTGCCTGGAAGCTCGGTCGAGAAGGAGGGGTCATCAACACCATAGTCGATCGGGGCAGTAGAGGCGTCAGTCTCGAAGTCTACTGGAGAGAAGAGGGGGAAGAAAGAATGAATACAATGCAAATAGATGCATGACAGGGCAAATAGCGGTGCTAGGTGTGCCCTAACGCGGTACTAGGTACTACTGGCGAAGGGGGAAAACATCCGGGAAAGTATTCCCGGTGTTCGGCATTTTCGGACAGACGAACCGGAGGGGGATGGTTGCATGTTTGCTATGCTAGAGTCGTGTGGCAGACAAAGGGACTACGTATTTGGATTGGTATCGAAATCCTGAGCAACTTTCATGTACAAAATATTTTCATCTGATAAACGGTTTATTTTATATTATTCTCCAAAGTTTTAATTCAATTTTGGTATTAACAGATTTAAATTAATTAGAAAATACAAGTATGATGTCAGCGTGACATCAGCATGATGTTAGCAGGACCAAAGGTTGACTGGGTCAACCCTGGCAGGTGGGACCCGCTCGTCATTGTCTCAGTTTTATTTAAACAAAGCTAATTAGTTTTATTACTTGATTAGGTTAACTAATTTAAATTAGTTTAGTTAAACAGAATTAATTAACTTAATTAATTAATTATTATTATTTATTTATTTTCCAAAATTCATTTTTTAAACATTCACAGGGTGTGGGGTCCCTGTCATAGGCCAGGGGCCTTAGCGGGCGTGTAGGCGCTAGCGGGCATCGGCGCCTGGAGCGAACCCGAACGGGCGCTGGGCGCCTGGAGTGGGCTCCCGGGCGAGAGGGTCCTGGGGGGGGGGGGCACGCTGGAGCGCGGCCACGGGGCACTGGGTGCGGCCGACGGGCACGCAAGGGCAGAGGCGAGGCCGCAAGGCGCGAGGCGGGCTGCGGGAGGAGGCGACGGCGACACCGGCAGGCGGGCGAGCAGCGTGGTAGAGGCAGCAGCAACATCGTGTGGGCGGCGCGGTGGAGCAGGGCCAGGTCAGAGCGAGCGGTGTGCGTGCGCACGGGGAGTGGCGGAGGCTACGACTGGCAAGCGGCCGCAAAACAGAAGCGGCAGCTGGGGAGGGCTGCGGGGCGCACGAGGACGCGGGCGCGGCGAGCGTGTACGGCGTGCGAGGGACCATGGCGAGGCGCAGGGCCGAGTGGGTCAGCGGCCCTGCGACAGAGAACGAGGGGAGAGGAGGTCGGTGGCCTCACCAGTGTTCGTGGGGAGAGGGGCGGCGTGGCTCGGTGAAGCCGTTCGGGGAGGAGGCGAGGAGGTTCGGTGTGGAGGGCGGCGTCGAGCAGCGTTGGCGGCGATGGAGGAGCTCTGGCAAGTGGCGAGCGGCGACGGCGGTCCGGGGCGGCGTCGAGGTCGTGCCCCAATCCAGATCTGGATCGGGGAGGGGAGGCGAACGTGGGGGGGGGGGGGGAAGTGGGGCGACGGGGGTTAGGGTTTCCCCCGGGTGGGGGTTATGGAGGGGGGTGGGCGTCGGCTGGGCCGGCATGGCGAGAAGAGTGGTGAGCTGGGCCGAGGCCCAGCTAGGGGGGTCTTTCTTCTTTTCTTTTCTTTTCTTTTTTTGTTTTTCTTTTCTTTTCCTTTTCTTGTTTTTCTTTTCTGTTTTAATTTTATTTCTTTAATAGTCATAGTTTTATAATAAGTAAAACCCACACCTAAAATACAGTTGTAAATCCAACTACTGCCACAAAAATTTTGGTGACTAAATAAACTAGTTTAATATCTTTTTATTATTTTAAAGCATTCAAATAATTGTTTTTGCTACTGTTATATTCATTTTAGAGTATTTAAGTATTTTATAAAAGTGTGGTTACTTCACCATAATTACCTATGCATTATTTTGCACTACCCGAACATTTTAGTTTTTATATTTGAAAACTTTTACCGTTTGACTTTATTTTGAAGTTGAATTCCGAATCGGTTTTGAACTAACGCGAGTTTATCAACAGTAACCGAGGTGACGTGGCATCATTAGCAGAGGTTCACTGTAGCTTAATTATCCGGGCGTTACATTCTCCTACTGGATTGATACCTTGGTTTCATAACTGAGGGAAATACCTATCGTAGCTGTGTTGCATCATCCCTTCCTCTTTGGTGAAATACCGATGTAGTTCAAGCGACATCAATCATCCCTTCGAATGACTTGTTGTCTTTGCTGCTTGTTCTGGATGGGTAGTTCTCTCTTTTGTTATGCAGACTCCTTGTCATTTGGTCATCCTCGTCTATGTCACTCTTACTATGTAATAGTTGCCTCTCTTTATAATGTCATTCTTGTCTGGATCACGAGAGTCTGAGCGCTGCAGATGAGTGCATTTTGGTGGTGTAGCAAGACTTCTTATGAACTATCATGTCTTGTTGTTTATGTCAGTAGTAATCACTAGTCAGTGTTTGAATGTTGTATATATCGTTGTTTCGAACTGTTTATTGTCTCGAACTATTGGTGGGCTAAATGAGGGCATCACCATTCTCCAGTGTTCAGTGTATATATCCTTTTTTCAAGTTATAATTTGAGCTCAATGTCTTTTTGATGATGTACGCTTGTTTGGGCCAATGTGAGGTGTCGTTGAATATGGGACGAGTAGTAATGCAATGCCAAACAGGTCAATTATGACTTTCAGACCGGGCGCTCAAAAAAAGAAAGAAAAATGACTCTTAGGCTGACATGTGGGCTCCACCGGTGTTTTCGTGCGCTTGCACGCCGAGAGCGTATTGGCGCGTGTTCGAAATTCATGCTACCTTTTCATCCCCAATCCCCCGCCACTCCCTCACCTCTGGAATCTCGATTCATACTCCAGTGTCCAGTTCCCCCAAATCCCTCTCCTGTACTCTCTGTACTCAAGTGCATTATCATGTCGCCGGTTAACGCGGATCTCCGAGCCGGAGATCCTGAGGTCCGTCCTACCTTCGGGCACTGCGTGCTGTCACTCAATAGTGGAATGGCGGCGCTTGACGACCAGTTCGCCGGCAAAGTGCTGATGGTAACTATCAACGGCGATCGGCCTCCCGTCTCTTCAGATGACCTTATCAAAGCTCTTGGCATTGCGCACGGCATCCAAATAAGCGACTTGCTCGCCGAAGTCTGTCCGCCATCGGCTGATTTCTTCATCTGGTTCCAGACAACTTTTGACTGCAGTCGTGTGGTCGAATCTTCCCGGCATTTGTTCTACGATGGCGCGCTGGTGAGCTTTGATCGGTGGCACCCAAGATGGGGCTCGGTGCCCTCTGAGCTTGAGTCTTTAACAAATCTTACCTTCCACGGCATGCCTCGGCGTGCTTGGAACAGCGAGTCCATGAATGAGCTTATAAGTATGTTTATTCCTCCAGACAGCTTGGCTCTGACGGTTATGGCATGGATGAAGAAGCCATCCACCATACCGAAGGTGATTGGTGTTGAGATACCGGTGCAGGAACCAGGGTTGTACTATTCGTCGCCACCAAGGCCGTCACGGAACACGTTAGGGATGTACCTGTATTGAGTGTTCATGCATGTCGAAGAAGTGGTCAATTCATCAATCGAAGTCCTGCCGTCACCGTTGGTGCCAGGGTCCATCGACGACGTCCATTATAGGAGTCAATGTCAGACTTTCCCCATGTTTCTTGGAACAATGGATGGCACAGGGCCTACTCCATCACGCGGCGGAGGCCACTGCTTCTTTGGGAGAAGGGGTAGGTCTGGCTGCCTGGATGTGCTCTAATTTGAGGTAACAACTGAATCTTCTCAGATACTAGTTAAATCCGAGCTATCGGTGTGAAGCACTGATGTGCCAGTACATTTGATTGTGACCTGTTATATTTTTGTACCTGAACTTTTTTTAGAAAGGGGTGTATGTCAACTTAATGTGCTAGCTGAACTTATTGTGTTGTCTGTCTGTTTTTCTTTGCACAGCATTCAAGATATTTCTCCGTCATAGATAAAGACGATGAACGGTTATGTACGAGTTTGTTGGTTTCAACATAGCCCTACCCGTAGTGATCCACTGCTTCCACCCTGATTGTGCCGCCTGCGTGAAATTTTTGTATGGAAGTTCAATGTGCTATGATGTTGTATATGATTGTGTCAACTATATAAGTTTTTACTGAGCATCAGCAATGCATATGGCTGAAAGATGTATTCACGAGCATTGACCGATGGGTCTCTCTCTCTCTCTCTCACACACACACACACTCACACATACACACGCGCGTGTACACACATACACACACAAGTGGGACCCGTTGAATTATTTCTTCGCTCGTGATAACTTTTAATTAGGTTCCACTATACTCTAACATTTTTCTTAAGTTATAAATTGAGCTCAGTGACTTCAAAAAGTTGTACACAAGCCTTGTATGGGCCTTTTCAGGCGTCGTTGAATGTGGTCTGAGTAGCTATGTAAAGTTGTACTATACTACTACCCAGGCCTTTTTCGTTGAACATCAGTAATGCAACTGGGCCGACAATTGTACACAAGATCCTAAAAAAAGCACAGCCTAGCCTATGTTTCTTTTAATAAAATGCACAACTCAGTTCATTTTATATATAATAAGATTACCAAGCCCAACTTAAGTTTTTTAATAATATTCCTATCTTAATATTATTTTTTATACGAAATGCTCAGTCCAGACCATCATTGTTTTTTCACCCATCCCAGAAAATGGGTCCATTTCTACTAAAATCAAATGGGTTGTAAATTATCAGAAATAATAAATAGGCAGCATGTACGCAATATTATTTTTTCACCCAGCCCAGTAAATAGGTGTATTCGAATAAATAATCAAATGCGCTGTAAATTATAATAAATAGTAAATCAGCTATTATTATTTTTACCCAACCCAGGAAATAGATTATTTTTTGAGTCAAAGCCCAGGAAATAGATGTATTGGCCAACAAAATGAAATGGGCTGTAAAACCTAAATAAATGGGTTGCATTCCGCCATAGCTTTCGAAGCTGACTTTGTTGGCCCACTAGGATGAAGCCTGCGCAAGGTGTTGTCCATTTAGTGAACAAAACGATTAAATGGTCTAAAACAAAAAGTCAACAAATTATTCTGACATCTGTATTTGTTAGATTGACATCCAACGGCGATCCTGCTTCTTCAATCTCTGATCTAGTTGCTCTTGCTCCGCCGCCAAAACCATCGCCGGCTAGAGCGCCTGCATCTGCCTCCCGTGGCCCACCCTACTCCCAACGATGGCCAGGTCATACCTGTACCGACCCACACCTTCTGTTATTCTCCGGCGACGGCAGCCTCACCCCGCAGCCGAACCAGTCCCTCGTACTCCCCTCCGCCAGGGACTCCAGTGCCCCTTGTTCCATGACTCCAGATCGTTCCCATCTTAGGCCTCGCTGTCGTCCACCGCCGTGGTCCGCTCGACGATGCGTGGTCAACAACGAGAGCCAACATGGAGTATGTCGAGAGTCTGACAGTGGGGAACCACCAGCTATATCTTCGGACGCAAGCTAGTGCCTCCTTATTATGCGGGAATAACTGATTCCTCCCCTTGACAGGTTGGACCCACCAACTGCAATCTTCGCACGCAAGGATGTTCCTTCTTATTACGCAAAATAAAGTTCCCCCCATGATAGCTGGGACCCACGAGCTACATCTTCGCACGGAAGGAAGTTCCTCCTTATTACGCGCAAGAAAAATGATTCCCCCTTGCTAGCTCGGACCCACCTGATTCGGAGGCTGACTTGTGGGCCTACTAAGTTGACACGTACGCAGGGCTTTGTTATTTTGTTAACCTAGTCAACAAATGATTCTAGCAGCAACGACCATTGGATTAACATCTAACGGCCGCGCTGCTTCTTCAATCTCTGATCTTCTTGCTCCAGCCACCGAAACCAGCGCCGGCGGGACCGCCTGCTTGTGCCTCCCGTGGCCGTCTGTGTTGCCACCGCTGGCCATGCCATCCGACTACTCACCCACACCTCCTGTTATTCTTCGGCGATGGCAGCCTTACACCGCAGCCAAAGCAGTCAACCCTCGTACTCCCCACTGCGTGGGCATCCACTGTCGCGTCTTCCCCAGCTCCGCGTTGTTCCCTTCCTAGGCCCCGTCGTCATCCACCGCCTTGGTGCTCTCAGCGCGGTGTTATCAACATGGTCAACAAATGACAGCCATCGGAAGACGACTGTACGCAGTGACACTAATAGCTGGGACCCACCAGCTATATCTTTGCATGCAAGGAAGTGCCTCCTTATCCTCCCTGATAGCTACGACCCACCCGGTCGAAGCATACGTAGCGTTGTCTGTCAGGTCGTGAACGTGTATGTACATACTAGTCGATCGGTGTCTCTGCAACGATGAACCGTGGCCGAGCAAGCAGCGGCACATGTCATAGTAAAGCCCCTGACATAGCAGTTCAGGCAGTCCTGTCTAACAGTGTACCCATACATACAACCACAGGGCAAAAAATACGATCACGTACGTACATACGGGCGGGGGTCTCGAACACGTACTCGCGCATACATACGGCCAGGGCTCATGTACATGGAGAGGCAGTGGACGGCAGCAACGACATCCTGTTCATCAGCAGCCAACCGGCTGGGTCGGAACGGAGAAACTGCGTCGTGTTCATCGGGAGGCAACGAAATGCGTCATGTTCATCGGGAGCCAATCGGCTTGGATGAAACAGCTGAAACGGGGCCTGGCGTACCACAGAACGGAGGAAACAACCTTCTGTTCGACCGCCTACGGTCGAAACAGGGTCCTATTCATCGGGAGGGGTGTGGCGTACCGCAAAATGGAGGAAACGACCTTCTGTTGGAGGGCCTACGGTCGAAATGGGGTCCTGTTCATCGGGAGGGGTGTGGCGTACCGCAAAACAGGACTCCACGGGCTATTGTTCATCCACCGTCTACTGCCTCGCTCCAGCCTCCACGGGCTACTGTTCATCCATCGTCGACTTCCTCCAGCCTCCACTGCTACTGTTCATCCACCGCGACTTCCTCCTGCCTCCATGGGCTACTGTTCATCCAGCCTCCATCGGCTACTATTCATCCAGCCTCCATCGGCTACTATTCATCCAGCCTCCATCGGCTACTATTCATCCAGCCTCCATGGGGTATTGTTCATCCACCCCCAACCGGCTGGGGTGTGGAGGCCTCCTTGGGGTCCTGTTCATCCAGCGGCAACTGCCTACTACCATGGGGGCCTGTTCATCCAACCCCCACAACCAACCGGCTCGACTCACCACGTCTCGACTCATTCTATGTACCGCGCGCACAGTAGCAACGGTCACTGTTCATAGAGAGGCAACCCAACACACCGGATAGCTACGCCTCGCACGGGGGCTCCATCGGCTTCAATAAGCAGCAGCAGCGATCGATCGCTTGGGTTTAGTTAGTAGCAGCAGCGAAGGAATCGCTCGGGTTCAGAAAGCAGCAAAGGAATCACTCGGGTTCAGTTAACAGCCAAGGGATCGATCGCTTGGGTTCAGTAATGTAGCTAGTGCGATCGCTCGGGTTCAGTAACGTAGCTAGTGCGATCGCTTGGGTTCAGTTAGAGCCAACGCCTTGCACACACGCGCGTACGAGAGAGAAACGCGCAAACCACAGTGCATCGCTCAGCCCCGACCACCCACCATAACCGGGAACTCCCCGATATTTTCCTCGCCCTCGCTTCTACCATGATTTTTTCCGTCATGGACGGCCCAAAAAGAATGTCATGCAGGCGCGTCTCCGGCCCTCCCAGGACGAAAAGCCCATTTTCTGTCATGATTTTTTGTCATAAAAGTAGGAGCCCACCACATCTATGATGATACATGTTTCTGTCACAATTATCATCATAGAAGTGTCATAAGCATGACAAAAAAAATTCATTCGGGCCAAAATGTCATGGATGTGTCCTTTTTTGTAGTGATTATTATCCACCCCCTCGATCTTCGCGCGCATGTACTGCACGACTCCTGGGGAACACGCGGATATACCGTTGTAGGACTCAAGCGTCCCATCACCCCATGACTAGGAATCATCTTAGAAAGCCATAGCTACAAGGCCGAGAGATTTTACATCCCTATCGCCCGTTCCAGTCACGCATGTACTTCTCCTCATTCATCTGTCCCAATTGATATCACGCGAGAGAGCCTGCCGTCATGGAATCCGCCACCGCTTCATCTTCGCGCTCTGTCAGCCCCCTCGAGGGAGGTTGGAAGAGCTGTTCGGTGCCGCAAGGCCAACTGAAATGACTCTCCACCATCAAATACTTTCCCAAGCCAGAAACTGTGTGTGCCCGCCCTGGCTTGGCCGTGCTTGGCAGCGAGATCCTTCAAGATTCCTTCCCAAAAGCCGCAGGCACATGAGCGGATATGCTTAGTCCCTTTCCTTCTCCGGGGCTTAGGAGTTTGAGTCCATCATTTCCTTAAGGGCCAATTGCACTTTTATGACCTTCAACTCCACCACCAATCACCTACTATAGAGACATTAATGTTAACTGCGACAAGAACAAGCCTGCCTAGCACAAGGCCTGGGTGAAGAGACTGGATGAAGATCACCTCAAGTATGCGGCCAAGGATGCGTGCACATGCTACGAGATGTACAGGCGGATCGTTGACATGAGGAAGTGCCTCCTTCATGTAGAGAACGAGAGATCGAGCCATAAGCAGAGCAGTGGCGGCAAGCGTCACAAGAAGTAGATGATTTCATGATCGTTTCTCCTAGTTTATTATGCATGTAATTATTTATTGAGGTGTGCGGATCTTATGTGTGTAGTCACTTATGTAATTGGATGTTCAATTTGGTTATGAAATCATGTTCTTATAAGTATATATGTTTTTGTTCTATAGACAGAGCATATATGTTGTGTATACTGAGCAAATCACATCGCATATGGATTAAACTACGGAACCCATCGGTGATGATTTCATCAATCACTGGCAATTATTTACCAGCAACCGTTTGCCCACAACACACACAACTCATTAGGAGGAATTGTTCGTGTTAATATCAGTCTTCCCACACAATTCTGATTACGGACCTGTTTGCCGGGTATCAGACACATCTTGTTAAGCCAAATTGTTTGTGTTGTTTTGGCTCATCACAAACAGTTCATCCGAGTGACCTGTATGCCGTCTATCGCACACACCTTGATCTGGCTAACCATTTCTGTTGTTTTGGCTCATCGCAAATAGTTCATCTGAGTGATCTGTATGTCATATATCGCACACACCTTGATCTGGGTAACCGTTTGTGTTCTTCTGGCTCATCGCAAACATTTCGTCCAAGTGACTTGTATGTCGTCTATCGCACACATCTTATCCTGGGTAATCATTTGTGTTATTTTGCTCGTCGCAAACAGTTCGTATGGATCAACTGTATGCCACGTTTCGCACACGCACTCTTTTCTGAATCGTGCTTGATGGATCACCCATCGCACACAATTCATTTTATTGGTGATGGTTTTATTACCATGCCATTTACGATTCATGCATCGCACATAGTTTGGTCGATTGGTCTCCTATACATGTGTCGTCTTAGGACCTTCTTGCAGTAGTGCATCTTAAGATATTAAGTTCATAACAGAGTAATGCCTGGAGCATGATGACATAATGTAGAGAAAGTAAGACCAATTAATATGTTCGAACCCTGTCGTTTTACCCTTAGTAGCAACAATACAATACGTGCCTTGGAACTCCTCATGTCACAGAGTAAGGACAGCACAAGATTGAACCTATGACCAAGCACCTCCCCCACTGAAGATCAGTCGATCAAATTGGCCAAGAGAGATAGATAGATCAGAGAGAAATACAAGACTATAGAATCACACATAATAAAGTTAAGAAAATACTCGATTACTTTCAATGAATAATTTGATCATAAAGCCACAATTTATCGGATCCCAACAAACACACCGCAAAAGGTTTACATCGGATTAATCTCCGAAGAGAACATGGTATTGAAGATCAAAAATAGAGAGAGAGTCATCTAGATACTGTATGGACCACGTAGGTCCCATGGGAACTACTCACACATCATCATGGAGGCAACAAGGTTGATGAAGATGGCATCTGTGATAGATTCCCCCTCCGGCAGAGTACCGGCGGAGGCCTCCAGATGGGATCGTGAAAGAATAGAGGCTTGCAGCGGCAATGAAATTGTTTCAGATCTTGCTCTTTGGGTTTCCGAATATTTTTGAATTTATAGCGCTGGAATTAGGGAAAACATAGGTCTACGGGGCCCACACAAGCTCAGGTGGCATGCCCCTTGAGCTTGTGGCCCATGTCGGTGTCAAAACCGGCGGATCTCGGGTAGGGGGCCCCGAACTGTGCGTCTAAGCTCGATGGTAACAGGAGACGGGGGACACGATGTTTACCCAGGTTCGGGCCCTCTCTATGGAGGTAATACCCTACGTCCTGCTTGATTGATCTTGATGAATATGAGTATTACAAGAGTTGATCTACCACGAGATCGTAATGGCTAAATCCCTAGAAGTCTAGCCTGTCTGATTATGATTGCCTCTACGGACTAAACCCTCCGGTTTATATAGACACCGGAGGGGGCTAGGGTTGTACAAAGTCGGTTACAGAGAAAGGAATCTTCATATCCGAACGCCAAGCTTGTCGTCCACGCCAAGGAGAGTCCCATCCGGACACGGGAGAGAGCCTTTTGTCTTGTATCTTCATGGCCCATCAGTCCGGCCCACATGACGTAGCCCGGACGCCCGAGGACCCCTTAATCCAGGACTCCCTTAGTAGCCCCTGAACCAGGCTTCAATGACGATGTGTCCGGCGCGCAGATTGTCTTCGGCATTGCAAGGCGGGTTCCTCCTCCGAATACTCCAAAACAGACTTTGAGCACCGAAAACGTGTCCGGCTCTGCAAAACAAGTACCACACACGACCACAGAGAGTATAATATTTCACGAGTCCAATCCGCTGACAACTTTTTGTAATGCGACACCACGTTCCTGCACGGTCATTATTTTGAACCGTTCTTTAGCCTCCCGCTCCATGTTTTAAGATGTGGTTTCCCGTGGCATGTCTTGTCACAGCAGAGACCGTGTCCCTTTATTACGGGATTCTCATCAATACGGGCGTGGGTAATCCAACCGTGTCGTTTGCACGGCCCTTGGGAATAGGCGAGTTTTAAGGCGAGTGGGGAGGCGCTTGATATTCACTGCCTTTATAGGGAGATAAGGATTCACCCCTTTCACCCACGCCTTCTCTTTCTCTGCCTCTCCATTCCTGAGCTCCAGTGCCCAAGTTCTCATCTTTTCCGCCTCAAAGAAGCACTCCGACCATGTCCGGATCCGGAGCGCAAGGCAAGTGGATGGCCTCCTCCGTCAAGGAGAAGGACATCACGAAGCTCCGGGAGGCGGGGTATTTGGCCAAGGAAATCGCCCACCGGCTTCCGGCCAATGGACAGATCATCCCCACCCCCAAGCCTCATGAGAGGGTGGTGTTCATCCCCCACTTCATCCGCGGGTTAGGGTTTCCTCTCCACCCTTTCGTCCGCGGACTCATGTTCTACTACGGGCTAGATTTCCATGATCTAGCCCCAAATTCTTTCCTCAACATCTCGGCATTTATTGTCGTGTGCGAGGCCTTCCTCCGCATCCCACCCCACTTCGGACTGTGGCTCAAGGTTTTTAATGTGAAGCCGAAGGTGGTGGATGGCCAACACGCAGAGTGCGGAGGCGCCATGGTGAGCAAGATGCCCAACGTCACATGGCCCAAACGTACCTTTGTGGAGACCGTCAAAGGGTGGCAGCAACTGTGGTTCTATATCACAGAGCCCCGCGACACCACCTTGGCCGCGGCTCCCGAATTCAAGTCCGGAGCCCCAATGCGGCTCACCTTCTGGCTAGAGAAGGGCCTGAATTGGGCGTCGTCAGATGAGCTGTCAGCGCTGCAGGCGCGTATCCAGAGCATGGTGGACAAGAACATCAAGCTTGTCAATGTGATCCAGGTGATGCTAGTTCACCGGATCCTTCCATGCCAAAGCCGGACTTGCACTCTGTGGGAGTTCGATCCGGCCGAGCACCAGACCTTGCAACAGTTCTTCGGAACTACGCATGAAGATTTCTGGAAGGTGCTTTTTAAGGCCAACGAGAAATGGCCTGAGATGATCGAGGACCGTGTGCACGACCTGGCCCATCCCGCTAGTCTGGTAAGTCTTTCACGCTTCAAGGTGTATCCTTTACTTGCTTACTCAGGGAAAATGCCTAAGCCTCCCTATTTAATTTTTCAGGGCTGGACGAAGAAGGCAGAGCGGATTAAGTGTCCGGCTCCACTGCCCGAGGAACCAGCCATCCCACTTCTGACGAAGATGCTGGTCCCGGCACCCTACCAGGCGCCGGAGAAGAAGGCCAAGAAAAAGGCCAAGGAGACGAGAAGCGGCCTCCGTCGCAAGGGAACTTCGGACGCGACGTCCGAAGACGCCGAGACTCACTCCACCGCCGCAGAGGACGACGAGGAGGAGGAGGAAAGCAACTCTCCCCCTGAGGGGGGAAGGAAGAAAAGGGCGGCCCCCATAAATCTGGAGGCAGAGGCGTCCAAGAAGGGGAAGGTCTCGCTCGCGGATAATTCCGCGTGGGACGTCGACAGCAGCCCAAAGCGGCGCCCCTGAGATAAGCCCCTGGCCGAGTCGTAAGTACTCAAAGACCCTAACGCATTCATATATCTAGCCTCTTTTCTCCATAGTTTTAACATGTTGAATCATGTACTTGCAGTCCGGCTTGTTCCGACCTCGAGCGATCCTTATCTTCAGGGAATTCGCTGGACCCGAAGGTGATGGACAGCGGGTCCCTTCTGGCGGCCTCCTCTCCCAAGGCCATGAGTGACATAGAGGCGTTGTCCCGAAGGATCCCAGGCCAGGGAGAGACGCAGGAGGCCGTCAGCGCGGCGCCAGAGGGTGAAACCTCGGCCACCGGACACATGGGGGAGCAAATCCCCACGGAGACAGGCAATGGGGGCCAGGTCCAATTCGGCCCCCAGCCGAATACGGTTCCGGAGACCTATACGGCTCCGGAATCCGGCAAGCAACCTCCTTCGAAAGAAGGGGGTGTGCCTATTTCGCCGGTGACCTCTGTCCAACCAGAGGCACCGGACACCCTACTGGAAGCGCTGCGAAGTGCTTCCATTGTAGAGGAACACCGTGCCCTCATGGGTACGGTGATTGAGAAGATTCAGTCCGTGAAAAGCGGACTGACCGAAGCCTGCACAAGCCTTCTAATAGGTTTTGAGGTATGAAACGCAATTATGTAAAAATAATGTCACAGTATAGACAGTAGCCCCTGAGACACTGTCCGGTGGTCGAAAAGAAAAGCCGGACAGAGGATCAAACAATTTTCGCAGGAGACTAACCACACATGTCTATGTGAAAAAAAGCAGGCATCGCTTCTAGCTGTGACCTCCCATGCTGCCGAAGTCTCCGAACTGAAGCAGAGTCTGGAGCGGGCCGAGGAAGAACTCGGCCGTGTGAAAAAGCAGCTGGGGGACAAGCAAGGTATGTCATGACCTTCTGTATATCAGAAAGGATAGATGACTTGTATTCACCATAGTGCCATGATATTTGTAGGAGCGGCGACCGAGGTGGAGGACCTTAAAAAGGCGCTGGCCGAGGCCCAAAAGAGAGGGCGGAGGAACAATCTGTCCGCGAAAAGCACA
This sequence comes from Thinopyrum elongatum, assembly GCA_011799875.1. Lineage (NCBI taxonomy): Eukaryota > Viridiplantae > Streptophyta > Magnoliopsida > Poales > Poaceae > Thinopyrum > Thinopyrum elongatum. Next base: position 324,600,126 of record CM022299.1, on the reverse strand, counting down.
AGGCCAGGGTCGGTGAGGTCCAACAAGAGCTCCAGGACGCTGTAAAGAAATGCGAGTCCTTGGGGCGCAAGATTTCGGATCAAGAGTCCGAGCTTGCTAAGGCCCACCAAAGCACACAAGAGGCCCGGGTTGAAGCCCAGGGTGCCCTCCAGGAAATCCAAGAGGCCAGAAAAATCACGGCGGGTAAGGCCTTTATAATGCAAAGCAAATTTGTGAAGAAAAGGTACCTCTTACTGACCCGGATTTGGAGTTCTCCAGGAGCGTTTGCGGATCTGCCGCGCAGCGTTGCTGATGCTGCGGATTTCTTCTGAGCCGAAGAGGGGAGCTCAACGGAGAAGCTGTTCTGGTCGCAATACCCTACACCAGAGCATCCGGCACCCTTCAGCGATCAGCTGAAATAGCTGACCGAACTGCATAGGGCGGCTGAATTGGCCATGAAGGATTTGATAATCCGTCTATGGCCTACCGAAGCCATACCCAACAGCTACTTCGGGCTCATGAAGCGACTGGTTGCTGCCTGCCCTCGGCTTGATGCCATCAAGCGGTCGGTCTGCATTGAAGGTGCGCGGATGGCCTTCGCCCGTGTCAAGATACAGTGGGCGAAGATGAACGCCGTTAAGCTCGCGACCGAGGGACCGCCCGCGGGCAAGGAGCACCGCACGCCCGAGTGATATTTTGACGATGTCCTGGAGGGATCCCGCATTGTAGCGGAGCAGTGTGCAAAAGACATTATCTTTGGATGAATATATTCATGTTATCCTGCATTGTAAAATGAAACAAAACTGATATGTAATATAATATTAGTTGTTTATATCAAGATTTTTCCTCCTGTGCGGCCGTTTTATTAAATCTGAGAGTTGGCCAGTCGTCGGCTTCAGACCCCACGTAGGTAGTACGGGGGTGTTCGGGATAAAATCTAAACACTCTTGATCCAAAGTTTGGTCCTTGAAGGAGGTGTTTAGCGCAACGAACCAGGCAATCGGACTATGTGGCTTTATCACCCTCACTTAGCCATAGGAGTTTTATAATAGAAATTTAGGCGTAGCCCCTAGTGAACTAGGGTGCTGTAAACACCTGATTGGGTAGAGACCGATTCGTCGCATAGTGCGGAAAAAATCGCAAAAGATTTGTAACCTCCGAAGAGCTGACCGGCTCACGCCGCATCATGACAGTCAGTTTTTGGCTTTCTCTACTGAGGTGCTCATCCGAATAAACCAGGGCACAATCGCAGTAGTTCTCCCTTTACTACCATAGTCGATATAGCGGAACGTAAGGTAGTAAGCACAGGAGCCGGGCAACCCAACTATTGACCAAAGACATGATTCGGAGCCAATGCATATAATGCTAAATTCGGGGTGCCGAACTATACTGTAAAAAGTGTTCGGACTTTGTTGCCGTAATATGGGGCGCAATAAAGCCCCTAGCAAATTTAAGCTGTACCAAAGTGTGCGGGTGCAATTGATAAGATTATCAAGAAAAAATGAACTAGTAAGCTAGTGCAGCAGAAGTTGGGCCGCGAACTGTTTCCATTATAATTTTATTGATACGTCAAAGTGTATAAGTAGTGCGATAAGCAACAGGGCTATTTAACATGCCATGACCAAGGGAAAACTGCGTGCGGGTCCTGAGAACAGGTAGAGTGATCGTCAAAAAGACCTAGCGATTCCCGTATACCTCAATGCTTCTTGCTGTCTTGGTGTATCTATCCTTCGAAAGGACCGAAGATCAGGCCGTCTTGAGGGGCCTATGAAAAAGAAACCTGAAAAGGAAAAAAAGAAAAAGTGAAAGTATGTGTGTCCAGGGGAGGTCGAGCCGTATTATGGACCACAATCTAGTTATGCCTCCGTCTATGCCCATGGTATTTTAAGTGCGTAGTTATGTACGCGTGGTACGTATGCCGCTATTAGGCCGGGACGGAGACGGAGGCCGGATTGCTAGTCTAACTCTTGACGAGCCGGACTGTTATGCTGCGGAGTAGTCCGGATCCGCTTGACAGTGTCCGGGAGCTTGGCCGCTGAATTAAGATTCTGCTTGGCAAGGCCGCTCTGTACTTCCGCTGCCAAGGCCGCGGTGTGTTCCTCGCTACGGAGGGAGCGCTCCATGTTTCCGTTAACTGTTATGACGCCGCGTGGTCCCGGCATCTTGAGCTTGAGATAAGCATAGTGTGGCACCGCATTGAATCGAGCAAATGCGGTTTGTCCGAGCAGTGCGTGATAGCCGCTGAGGAAGGGGACGATATCGAAGATCAACTCTTCGCTTCTGAAGTTGTTCGGGGATCCGAAGACAACCTCCAGTGTGATTGAGCCTGTACAGCGGGCCTCTACACCTGGTATGACTCCTTTAAAGGTAGTTTTTATGGGTTTGATCCTTGAGGGATCGATGCCCATTTTGCGCACTGTATCCTGATAGAGCAGGTTCAGGCTGCTGCCGCCGTCCATGAGGACGCGTGTGAAATGGAATCCATCAACAATTGGATCGAGGACCAGTGCGGCTGAACCGCCATGACGGATACTGGTCGGATCGTCCCTGCGATCGAAGGTGATCGGGCAGGACGACCATGGGTTGAACTTTGGGGCGACTGGCTCTATCGCGTAGATGTCCCCGAGCGCTCGTTTGCGCTCTCTCTTGGGGATATGAGTGGCGTATATCATGTTCAGCATTTTAACCTGGGGAGGGAACTTCTTCTGTCCTCCTGTGTTCGGCGGACGGAACTCCTCGTCGTCGTCCTTGCTTTGCGACCCCTTCTCCTTCTTTTCGGCATTTAACTTGTCGGCCTGTTTAAAAACCCAACAGTCTCTGTTGATATGATTGGCTAGTTTATCAGGGGTGCCGTGGATCTGACATGGACGATCGAGTATGCGGTCCAAGCTGGATGAGCCCGGATTGTTTCTTTTGTATGGCTTCTTCCGCTGGCCGGACTTGGAGCCGCTGAAACCGGCGTTGACCGCCGTGTCATCGGCAGTGCCACCATTGCTTCGGCGCTTGTGCCTGTTGCGTCGGGGCTTGTCATTTCTATTCTTGGCTTCAGAGGTGCCGGCATCGCTTGCAGTGTTATTGCTACGGGCTAGCCAACTATCCTCGCCCGCATAGAAGCGGGTCATGAGTGCCATGAGGGCTGCCATGGACTTTGGCTTTTCTTGGCCGAGGTGACGAGCGAGCCATTCATCGCGGATGCTATGCTTAAAGGCCGCTAGGGCTTCGGCATCCGGGCAGTCAACGATCTGGTTCTTTCTAGTTAGGAACCTAGTCCAGAATTTCCTGGCTGACTCTCCAGGCTATTGAACTATGTGACTTAAGTCATCGGCATCCGGAGGTCGTACATATGTGCCTTGGAAGTTGTCGCGGAAGGCGTCTTCCAAGTCCTCCCAGCTGCCTATAGAGTTTTCAGGCAGACTATTTAACCAGTGCCAAGCTGGCCCCTTGAGTTTTAGTGGGAGGTATTTGATGGCGTGAAGGTCATCGCCGCAGGCCATATGAATATGGAGAAGAAAATCCTCAATCCATACCGCGGGATCTGTTGTTCCATCATATGATTCGATATTTACGGGTTTAAACCTTGCTGGGAATTCGTGCTCCATTACTTCATCAGTGAAGCAGAGGGGGTGTGCGGCGCCTCTATATCGGGCCAAGTCGCGACATAGTGCGGATGTAGTCCGTCGGCGGTTTTCGGCCCGGTCGTGGTTATGCTCGTTACGTCTGGCTCGATAGCCGTCGTTGCGCGCCAGGGCATGCCCCCGCGATCCATAGATCGATTTGGACTGGCCTACTCTGTTCTCCAGGTCTTGCCGCAGGTCATATGTGTATCCCCGAGCTGTGGTATCTTTGCCTTTACGGTGAGGTAGTATGGGCAGGTGTTCGGCTTGGGTTGCCGCCTTGTCCCAGCCACATGGTGGTCGGTCTGCCGCATTACGTGTTGATGGCATGGGCTCAAGTGCCTCATCATCGAATTGGAGTAGCAGTTTACGCTTCGGGTAACTTTTAATGGGGCGCTCGAGTCCGTATTCCTCGGCTGCCAGGACATCAGTCCATCTGTCATTGAGTAGATCTTGATCAGCTTGAAGCTGCTGTTGTTTCTTTTTCAGGCTCCTCGCAGTGGCTATTAGCCGGCGCTTAAAGCGCTCCTGCTCAACGGGTTCCTCAGGCACGATAAAGTCTTCGTCGCCGAGGCTCACCTCATCCTCAGAGAGTGGGAGATAGTTGCTGTCCTCCGAGTCTTCGTTTATGGCCTGTTCGTCAGGGCTGACTTGCCCATCTTCCCTATCGTCCTGTTCGGAAGTTGGCTCGACGGGATCTTCTTTGTCTTCGGCATCGTCCGGAGTATTGTTTTCTCTCGTGCCGGTATTGCTGTCTTTTCCACGGCGTGATTTAGAGTGGTGCCGCTGACGTCGGTGCTTTGGCTGTGTCTCAGGAGGTTTATCCTCGACTAGATCTTTCTCGTTATCGCCGTTATTCTCTTTGGGAGTATCCACCATGTACACGTCATACGAGGAGGTGGCTGTCTAGCGCCCAGTAAACGGCGGGTTTTGGGCCTGCTCCTCTCCGGCATCATCGTCCATACCGTCGATGTCTTCGAAGTCGTAATCGAGCATGTCGGTTAAGTCTTCGACAGTGGCAATGAAGTGGGCGGTGGGTGGGAAGCAAAATTCTCCGTCATCAGCCTCCAGTTCAATCCGGATATAATTCAGCTGTGAGTCCCCCGCTAAGGAGAGGGTTTTTAATGAATTTAGCACATCACCCAAAGGTGAGTGTCAGAAGATGTCCGCGGAGCTGAACTCGACGATCGGCGCCCGATCAAGCTCGATGGGCGCAGACGCACGCGGTTCGGAACCTGTGGCCGGAGACGAATCCGAGGTTTCGGTGACACAGATCCCGTTCGAGGTTGGGTCTGTGTGCGGCTCCAACGCCGCTGAGTCTGCGGCTTCCGTGGCGGGGTTGAGCTTCCCGTCCTCGGATGGCGCAATCTGCTCCGGATCTAGGGCCAGAGCAGTTACAGGCTCTATCTCCCGGGTATGGTCCGATGACAGATTTAGGTCATGTTCATCGCGGTGGCAGGGAGCGGCTGCCATGGGCTCGAATCCGTCGAAGATCAAGTCTCCGCGGATATCAGCAATGTAGTTCAAGCTTCCAAACCTGACCTGATGGCCAAGGGCGTAGCTGTCGATCTGCTCTAGATGGCCAAGTGAGTTAGCACGCAGCATGAAGCCGCCGAATACGAAGATCTGGCCGGGGAGAAAGACCTCCCTCAAGGCAGCGTCGTTGTGTATGATTGATGGAGCCATCGAGTCTTCTAGCGACGACACAACAGAACTCTCAATGAAAGCACCAATGTCGGTGTCAAAACCGGCGGATCTCGGGTAGGGGGTCCCGAACTGTGCGTCTAAGGTCGATGGTAACAGGAAACAGGGGACACGATGTTTACCCAGGTTCGGGCCCTCTCTATGGAGGTAATACCCTACGTCCTGCTTGATTGATCTTGATGAATATGAGTATTACAAGAGTTGATCTACCACGAGATCATAATGGCTAAAACCCTAGAAGTCTAGGCTGTCTGATTATGATTGCCTCTACGGACTAAACCCTCCGGTTTATATAGACACCGGAGGGGGCTAGGGTTGTACAAAGTCGGTTACAGAGAAAGGAATCTTCATATCCGAACGCCAAGCTTGTCGTCCACGCCAAGGAGAGTCCCATCCGGACACGGGAGAGAGCCTTTTGTCTTGTATCTTCATGGCCCATCAGTCCGGCCCACATGACGTAGCCCGGACGCCCGAGGACCCCTTAATCCAGGACTCCCTTAGTAGCCCCTGAACCAGGCTTCAATGACGATGTGTCCGGCGCGCAGATTGTCTTCGGCATTGCAAGGCGGGTTCCTCCTCCGAATACTCCAAAACAGACTTCGAGCACCGAAAACGTGTCCGGCTCTGCAAAACAAGTACCACACACGACCGCAGAGAGTATAATATTTCACGAGTCCAATCCGCTGACAACTTTTTGTAATGCGACACCACGTTCCTGCACGGTCATTATTTTGAACCGTTCTTTAGCCTCCCGCTCCATGTTTTAAGATGCGGTTTCCCGTGGCACGTCTTGTCACAGCAAAGACCGTGTCCCTTTATCATCATGCTTATTGCAATGCTATGTTTGTCATCATGAACTTAATACTTCGAGATGCATACTCGACAACGGTCTTGGAGGGAGTATTAGTTATAGATGAAGTTCGAAAACAATCTACATATCACATATGTATCTAATGAATGGGCAAGCCCCATTCAAAGCAATTCCGTCTCGGAGCTCTTTCTTATAAATGTGGATTCAATAGCATCAATGACGAAAGCAAAGGATATTCAATCCACCCAACCTAAGCAGAATGAGTTGGTTATTTGAGTATGGAAGTTGTCGAGTGTTCCATTCTTTCTTATGTAGACCCGAGCAAAGGAGAATTGGAAATGGAACTATTCGAACACACATAAAAGACCCTCAAAGAAATCCAGGGAGATGTCAGTCCAAGCAGAAGTAGCTAATGGCAATGGATCTAGGAGACCAGGGTAGTGGCAACACTCTCCCTAGTCTCTTTGGCAAACTGCACACTCATGACACCCTTGTGTTGTCAAACTGATGAATCCCCCTTTGCCCCTACTCCGACAAAGCAATAAGCACTAGGGTATCCACCCACTCGCGAGTTGGAATAGCCGATTTCCTCCCAATTGGTTATGGGTTCACTTCACTCATTTGTATAACTATTGTTTTTTTTCACTAATGACTACTATCCCAGATATGTCATGGTATGGAATTCTTTGGACTACAAGATCAAACCAAATTGTAGAACAGGGTCTCATAAATAATATTCAAAAAATTGGAATTCATTTAGCAAATAATTTTTATCTTCCATTTGAACTCATTTCCGTAATTCTTCTAGTTTCTAGATAGTTGGGGGTAGAGCGAGAGGGATAGCAAGCACTTGAAAAGGGAAGGAAGGCATTTCCCACTGCTTTCATCGCATAGAACCAGATGCCGCATTGTAACACCCCCTTGTAATGATGCCACTGTTACCTTGCTAATGGCTGCCAAGTCATCACAATTATTTTGCTAATCATCACTTTGTTCCAAACCAACCTCAAATTCAAGTTTAAAAGACAGGTCAAATTATTATTTCTTCAAACCATAAAAGTAAATTGTTCGCATTATCATATAAACTCCCCTGATCATTTATCATGTTGAAACCAACATCATTTGACTCACCAATTAATGCCTAGTAAAATATAAAGTGGCCCATTATCAACAGAAATAACCATTTCCAAATAAATAAATGTTTATGTATTTCCAATTAACTTGAAACTTTGTGGGCCTCTCCAAAATATTGTGCTTGATTTATGTGAGAAGTTGTGTAACCAATAAAATTCATTTGGTATTAAATTAAAATACAAAATAGTGGAGAAAATACAAAATAGAAAATAAAATAAAATAAAAAGAGAAGGTCCTAACTAGTACTGTGCTAGTGGGCTCTAGTGCTAGAGTACATTGGACCCAGCCCAATGGGAGAAATCATCCCCTTCCTATGTACAGGAGACAGAGGCCATGGCATGGTAGCCATCCCATGGTGCCATGGCCGGATGGCCACCACGTCGCCTCCGTCAGCCTATAAAGGCATCCAATTCGAAACCCTAGACCGCCCTCACCCATTCCCCTTGGATCCCCCATCGGCCCCCTCCTCTTCTGCTTGATTTCGAGCTCGAAAAACTCGTGATCACTGATACGTCTCCAACGTATCTATAATTTTTTATTGTTCCATGCTATTATTATCCATTTTGGATGTTTTATATGCATTAATATGCTATTTTATATTATTTTTGGGACTAACCTATTAACCTAGAGCCCAGTGCCAGTTTCTGTTTTTTCCTTGTTTTTTAGTTCTACAGAAAAGGAATATCAAACGAAGTCCAAACGGAATAAAACTTTACAATGATTTTTCTTGGACCAGAAGACATCCACGGAGCTTGGAGAGGCTGTTAGAAGATGGCCGAGGAGGCCACAAGCCTGCCAGGCGCCCCCTAGGGGCGGTGGGTGCGCCCCGTGGGCTTGTGGGCCCCTCGGGGTCCTCCAACCCTAATTCTTGCGCTATAAATTCCCAAATATTCCCAAACCACCAGAAGCGTCCACCAAAATACTTTTCCGCCGCCGCAAGCCACTGTTCCCGTGAGATCCCATCTTGGGGCCTTTTCCGGTGATCTGCCGGAGGGGGATTCGATCACGGAGGGCCTCTACATCAACCTGGCTGCCCTACCGATGATGTGTGAGTAGTTTACCACAGACCTACGGGTCCATAGCTAGTAGCTAGATGGCTTCTTCTCTCTCTTTGATCTTCAATACAATGTTCTCCTTGATGTTCTTGGAGTTCTATTCGATGTAATACTTTTTTGTGGTGTGTTTGTTGAGATCTGATGAATTGTGGATTTATGGTCAGATTATCTATGAATAATATTTGAGTCTTCTCTGAACTCTTTTATGCATGATTAGGATATTTTTGTATTTCTCTTCGAATTATCAATTTGGTTTGGCCAACTAGATTGGTTTTTCTTGCAATGGGAGAGGTGCGTAGTTTTGGGTTCAATATTGCGGTGTCCTCACCCAGTGACAGAAGGGGTAGCGAGGCACGTATTGTATTGTTGCCATCGAGGATAAAAATATGGGGTTTTCATCATATTGCTTGAGTTTATCCCTCTACATCATGTCATCTTACTTAAAGCGTTGCTCTGTTCTTATGAACTTAATACTCTAGATGCAGGTAGGAGTCGGTCGATGTGTGGAGTAATAGTAGTAGATGCAGAATCGTTTCGGTCGACTTATCACGGACGTGATGCCTATATTCATGATCATTGCCTTAGATATCATCATAACTTTGCGCTTTTCTATCAATTGCTCAACAGTAATTTGTTCACCTACCGTATGCTATCTTCAAGAGAGAAGCCTCTAGTGAAACCTGTGGCCCCCGGGTCTATTTTCCATCATATATTTTCAGATCTATAAACCTAAAAAACCCAAAAAATACTTTGCTGGAATTTATTTTGTTTTACATTTTAGTAATCTTTTATACCTATCTCTATTAGATCTCACTCTTGTTTGATACCATGAAGGGATTGACAACCCCTTTTTCGTGTTGAGTGCAAGTGTTTGTTAGTTTGTGCAGGTGCATAGATTGGAGACTTGCTTGTGCCTCCTACTGGATTGATACCTTAGTTCTTAACTGAGGGAAATACTTATCTCTACTTTACTGCATCACCCTTTCCTCTTCAAGGGAAAAATCAACGCAAGCTCAAGAAGTAGCAGGAAGAATTTCTGGCGCCGTTGCCAGGGAGGTTCTACATCAAGCCTACCAAGTACCCATCATAAACTCTCATCTCTTGCACTTACATTATTTGCCATTTGCCTCTCGTTTGCCTCTCCCCCACTTCTAAAACATTTTCAGAAAAAACACAACAATATTTGCCTTTTTATTTTGCCTTCTTTTCATTTGCCTTTTATGTCTTACTTGGTTTGTTTGCTTGTTCGCTTGGAATAATTGTGTATTTATTGAAAATTAGAAAGTAAAAATTTTATGGATCCTCATCCACTTGCTAATCTTTTTAAGAGATCCAATTATGATGAACCAATTGCTAGTGAGTTGCGTGCACTAGATTATCTTTATGAAGTTTTGCTTGAAATTCATGAATCTGAAAATTGTGATGAAGTGTTAAAAGAAGAAATATATGAAGTGATTCACGATAGCTCCTTGAATGAAAAGCATGATTGCAATGATGTTATTATAAATTCTATTAATTTCAATTGTGCTAATAATATGCAAAACCCTAAGCTTGGGGAAGCTAATTTTGATATGTCCACTACTTATTGCAATGATCATGATTGGGGTGATTCTTCTTATGATCTTGAAAAATTATTTAAGCCTCATGATAAATGTGTAATATTGAAAGTGGGTTTGTAAGAGTGTCAACTCTAGGTAATAATGATCCCACTACTTTGGAGTATGATCAATCTTATGAATTTTTTGATAAAAGTGGGCTTGGAGAAGTCATGACTTTATTTGATGATAATCCCACTATTTTGGAAGAGTGTCAACTTTGCATGCATGTGGATCATGAAGAGAATATTTTATGTGATAGTTATATTGTTGAATTTGATTATGATCCTACATGTAATTATTATGAGAGAGGAAAATATGGTTGTAGAAATTTTCATGTTACTAAATTACCTCTCGTTATGTTGAGATTGCCATTGTTTCTTTCTTCTTCCTTGCATATGCTAGTTTTTGCTTGTCTTGATAAATCTTTTCCCTATAAAATGCCTATGCATAGGAAGTATGTTAGACTTAAACTTGTTTTTCACATGCTACATGATGCTCTCTTTGTGTTTCAATTGCTATCTTTCATGGGAGCATCATTAAAATTATCAATGCCTAGCTAAAAGGCTTTAAAGAAAAGCGCTTGTTGGGAGTCAACCCACTATTTTTATTTTCTGTTTTTATGAAAATACACATTATTACCGCTGTATCTAGATTTTTGATTGTTCCATGCTTTTATATTATCTGTTTTGGATGTTTTATATGCATTAATATGCTATTTTATATTATTTTTGGGACTAACCTATTAACCTAGAGCCCAGTGCCAGTTTATGTTTTTTCCTTGTTTTTGAGTTTTACAGAAAAGGAATATGAAACAGAGTCCAAATTGAATAAAACTTTACGATGATTTTTCTTGGACCAGAAGACATCCACGGATCTTGGAGAGGGGGTCAGAAGATGGCGGGAGGAGGCCACAAGCTTGCCAGGCGCGCCCCTGGGTGTGACGCCCTGGCTTAATCGTGCACTAACCATACACGTAATGCACACGATCAAGCCTAAGGACTCACTTGAACATATCACAACACAACTCTAAAACATAAATAAAGTCATACAAGCTTTATATTACAAGCCAGGGGCCTCGAGGGATCGAATACATAAGCTCGCTTACAAGCGTCAGATACCTGAGTACAGATATAAAAGATAAAACAGATAGGCCTTTAAAAGGCGGGACAAAAGAAAACACAATGATCGAAAAGGCACAGGCCTCCTGCCTGGGACCCTCTGAACCTACTCTTGGTCGTTAGCCAACTCGAAGTAGTAACCACCCTCGGGGTAGTAGTAACAGTCATCGGCGGGGGCGGCTGACTCTGGGGCTCTGTCGTCTGGTTGCATCAAACGGATATGGGGAGAAAGAGGAAGCAAAGCAACTGTGAGTACTCATCCGAAGTACTCAGCAAGCAAGGATCTACACTACATATGCAACATTATCAAAGAAAGGCTGTATATGTGGACTGGGCTGCAGAAATGCCAGAATAGAGAGAATGCCTAGTCCTATTGAAGACTAGCATCTTCAGCGGTCTTGCAGCATTAGAGGAGTGTAGATTAGTACAGAATAAAGTAGTAGCAGTATTAAGTATCAACCTCGCCCGGAGATCCTTCCTCGACTCCCTGCGAGAAAGCAATCCCAGAACCTTAATATCCATTTCTCATCTCATCATTAAGTTCTAGTTGTATCGATTGGGATACAACTCCGAGCGTCCGTTACCGAGGATCCGGCTATGCATAGATTAGTTCTTCCCTGCAGGGGTGCACCAACTTACCCACCATGCTCGATTAACTCCGGACGAACACACTTTTCTGGGTCATGCCCGGCCTCGGCCAAACAATACACCGCAACCCGACCTAGGCTTAATAGAGAGGTCAGCACGCCTGACTAAACCTATGCACCCAGGGGGCTGGGCCCCTCGCCTTGAGCGCTCCTGCATGTTACGTTTATGGCCGTGAGCAGTCCTGGCAACCCACACTATCAAGGCGGTTGCTTAACGCGGTCCAACCTGGCGCGTGCCGCTCCTTGCTGACGTCTAGTAAGCTTCGGCTGATGCCACGACGCAGAGTGCCCATAACTTATCCCACATGATGGTAGTGCGAAAAGGCCAGAGGCCTACTCGGATCAAATATCCAAATCGTTAGTGAATTGGGGGTGTGCGGTAACGAGCAGAGACTCACGATCGATGTGACCCCATTGCCCCATCTCGAGTACTTGCGGCAAGGGCTAAGAATGCCAGACCACGCCTCGTAATTATCTCACGGGCACCCTCCAGGTCAACCCGTCTCCACATCACTCGCATCTTATGCTCGCTCGGGTACCCCTCAGGGTCGAACCGACTTTCCAAGTAACAGTTGTAAAGTCCAAGTAACTGTGTGTCCATAACATCAGGGGAATCTGAGGTATCACCCTCGTTGGATTCCTACTCGATGTATCCGTCAAGGTGAACTCGGAGGAATCACCCTCGATGGGTTCACACTTGAGGTGTTGCACGACAGCGTCGTTATCGGGAGTGGTGAAGGAGGAATCACCCTCGATGACCATGACCGAATATCTACTCTACAGAGTTAACATCAGAAGTGCTAAATGAGGTATCACCCTTGGCACTCAATAGTAATGCTACAGTGTCGTACAACTAGGGGGGTGATGTGTGGTGCCGGGGCCTGGTTGTCGATCACGTTGATTGAGTCATCTGATAATCCAGCGGGGCAACTAGGACAAAGTGGGGTCTCTGGTGGGTCTCTATCCAGCCTATACTAAGCAGTTTAGGATAAGCAGGTAGGTAACAATAGCAGGTTACAAAATCAAGCTATGCATCAGAAATAGGATAAACAGTAGCAGCAACATTTTCTAATGCAAGCATAAGAGAGGAAGAATAGGCGATATAGGCATGCTCAAGGGGGGGTGCTTGCCTGGAAGCTCTGCGGCAAAGGCCTGGTCTTCAGTGGCGTAGTCAATCTCCGGAGCTGCGTCGGTCTCAGGGACTACGTCGGTACCGGGATCTACCGAGACAGAAGAGGGGGACGAAACAAATAAATACATAGCAAACATATGCAACACAGAGCATCTATGCTAACGTGCAGTGCAGGGTTGCCTAAAGACATGTCTAAATCATTTTAGTTATTTTAGGATTAAAGTTGGATTTGTTAACCGGTATGTAAGCACTATTCATCTACCGGAAACAGGCTAAAAGTTGTGGGTTCACCTCCGTAGAGGGTCCAGACACGGAAACAGATAGCGCGATTGGATTCGTCTCGTCGTTCTGAGCAACTTTCATGTATAAAGTTTTTCGATCCGAGCTACAGTTTAAATTCTATGAATTTTCAAAGATTAAATCATTTTTTGGAATTATTTTAAATTAATAGAAAAGAAAAATTGCATCAGCATTACATCACAGTGACATCAGCAGACAAGAGGGCGGTTGACCAGGTCAACCCTGACCAGTGGGTCCCACATGTCATAGACAAAGGGGCTAACAGAGTTTTATTTTAACTAAACAGAGTTAATTAGCTACTGGACCCTACCTGTTAGTCTCTCATTTAACTAACTAATTGATTTTAATTATAAAAATGTTTTAGTTAAACTAATTACGTGGTGGTGCCCGCATGTCAGTGTCACTGGGCTGCCCAGTCAGCATGTTGAACCCAGTCAACGGGGCCCCCAGGGCCCACTGGCAGCGAGCCAGGGGTGGGGCCCACGTGTCCACGTCGGCGAGCAGCGCCGGAGCGACGCCGGCGACCAAAAATGCGGCGGCGCAGCCTCGGACCTCGCCGGAATTTCGCTACGGTGGCCCGTTTCGCTCGGGGTTTGTTGCGTTCGAACGAGGGCGAAACGCCGCATCGAACTGTGGTGGTAGCGGCAGCTAGGGTGACCGGAAACGGCACCGGCGACGAGCTATGGTGGCGGCGGCATTCGGGTGAGCACGGGAACGGTGACTCCAGGCACGGCAAGCAGCGGCAACGGGCGTGTTCGATTTCCTACGGCTACGGCGAGCACGACTGCGAGCTCAGACGAGCTCGACAGTGGCTACAACAATGGCAGCACCAACGGCGGCGGAGCTCCGTTCGGGCAAACATGGCGCGGCAGCTACGGGCAGTGATAGGCAGCGCAGAGTGGCGGGAGAGGAAGGAGTGAAGCTCACCGAACGGTCATGAAAGACCCTTGACAGCTTAGGAGCAGCAGAGCTAACCGGAGAGAATGGGGATCGCCGGCGGCCTGAGGTTGAAGACAAGGTTGAGGGGTTCGATACAGGGGGTCCAGGCTCCGCCAAGTGGTACTGGTCGACGCAGTAGTCGACGGCGGAGCAGACGGACATGGAGGGGCGATGAGTGGATGACGGTGGCCATGGGAACGACGGAGGCACGGCGGCGGTGGCGCTTGGCTCCTCTCCAGATTGATGGGGAGGATGAAGGAGGAGGGGAAAGTGAGCGAGGAGGAGCCAGGCGGAGTGAACAAGGGGGGGTCCTTATCCCCTCCTCGCGTCGGTGGGCGTCGGTGGCGTCGTCGTGTCGCCGTTTCGCCGGCGCTCGCCGGTGCGGCCATACGCGCGCCGACAGCGCGAAGGAGAGAGAGAGGTGGGAGAAAGGGGCCGGCTGGGCTGGGCCTCAGGCACTGTGCACTTAGGCCCAGTGCACAATGGCCTTTCTCTTTATTCTATTCCAGTTTTTCTGTTTTTCTTTTTATTTAATAACAGAGAGAGAAAAAGAATTATTTGGGCAGTATATTGACTCGGGAAAAACTTGGGAAGTGTCCCATTAAATCCCTGGTGATTTTAGACACTGCCACAAAAAGTTTGGGCAAGTTTGGAATTCATTTGAATTTTTTATAAATAGGATAGCATTTAAAAATGCTGAAATGGTGCTGTTATAATTGCTAGTGCTCATCTTTGCACAAGAGTGATGGTGTGTTCCTTAACAAATAATTGTTATGGAATTTTTGTCAAATGATGAACATTTTTCTAGCAAGTTTTGAGCAACTTCATTTTTGCACTGTGAATTTGAATTGTTTTCAGAGAGGAGTTTGAATTGAAGTGTTTAACCAAAAGTGATCAAGTATAGTAAATGAAGATGACATGGCAGGATTAGCAGAAGAACACAGTGCTTATTACACAGGGGTGTTACAATTCTCCTCCTCTAAAAGAAATTCTCGTCCCGAGAATTCAGGAGGTAGAAGGAAAGAGGTCGGGGTATTCCGTTCGAAGATGATCCTCGCGTTCCCAAGTGGCTTCATCTTCTGTATGATTCGACCACTGCACTTTCAGGAACTTGGTCGTCTTTTGACGGGTTCGATGTTCAGCATGATCGAGAATGCGGATCGAATGCTCCTTATATGAAAGATCATCTTGCAATTCGAGCATTTCGTGATCCACTGCTCGGTGTGGAGACTCCTTGAAGCAACGACGAAGTTGTGACACATGGAAGACGTCGTGGATATGAGAGAATTGCGGTGGCAACTCCAGTTGATAAGCCACCTGACCAAGTCTTGCAACAATGCGGAAAGGACCAATGTAGCGTGGAGCTAACTTGCCCTTGATTCCGAAGCGGTGAGTGCCCTTCATAGGAGTGACACGAAGATAAGCTTGATCACCAGGTTGATAAGTCAAACCCCATCGTTTGCAATCATAGTTGCTCTTCTGGCGGTCCTGAGCCGCCTTCAGATTTTCTCGAATGATACGGACTTGCTCTTCGACGTGTTGGATAATGTCTGGACCCACAAGTGGTCGTTCCCCAGTTTCTGACCAATTCAGAGTGGTTCGACACTTATGTCCATACAGCACTTCGAAGTGGGCCATTTTCAAGCTGGCTTGATAGCTGTTGTTATATGAGAATTCCGCATAAGGAAGAGATTCTTCCCACTTCTTGCCGAAAGATATAACACAAGCTCGGAGCATGTCTTCAAGCACTTGATTGACTCGCTCAACTTGGCCTTGGGATTGGGGGTGATAAGCTGAACTCCAGGTAATATGGGTTCCCATAGCTTCTTGGAAACTTTCCCAGAACTTTGAGGTGAAAAGACCGCCATGGTCCGAACTAATCTCCTTCGGAATACCGTGGAGTGATACAATTCTGGTGATATATAACTCTGCTAACTGACTAGCAGTGATAGTTTCTTTGACAGGCAGAAAATGTGCAACTTTAGAAAGTTGGTCAACGATGACAAGAATAGCATCGTGACCCTTCTGTGACTTGGGAAGGCCAGTAATGAAATCCATTTGAACTTTATCCCATTTCCACAAAGGATTAGGAAGTGGTTGCAGAATTCCAGTAGGCTTCTAATGTTCTGCTTTAACGCGACGGCAAACATCACAGGCAGCAACATAGCGAGCAATGTCCTGCTTCATTTTAGACCACCAGTACCTTTGTTGGAGATCACGATACATCTTGGTACTACCCGGATGAATAGACAGCAGTGTATCATGTGCCTCCTTCATGACCTTGTCAGTCATAAGCTCGAAGCGAGGTACCATAATGCGGTCTCTGAAATACAAGGTTCCATCTTCAGACAACGAGAAATCCCTGTACTTTTCCAGGTGAAGATCTTTCTTCATCAGATCAATTTCAGCATCTTTAGCTTGCGCATTCCTAACAGCTTTCTCAAGATCTGGCTGTATCACAAGGTTATGAAGAGAACCCTGTGGAACGATACGCAGGTTCAACTTGCGCAGTTCTTCATAAAGATGAGGTTGAGCTTGCTTAACCATGAGATTGTTACAATAGGACTTGCGGCTTAAGGCATCAGCCATGACATTAGCCTTGCCAGGGGTATATGAAATACCACAGTCATAGTCCGTAATTGTTTCCAACCATCATTGTTGGCGGAGATTGAGATCTGGCCGAGTAAACAAATACTTCAGACTTTGATGATCAGTATATATCTCACATGATTACCAAGAAGGTAGTGTCGCAACTGCTTCAATGCATAAATCACTGCAGCAAGTTCAAGATCATGCACTGGATAGTTTTCTTCATGTGGACACAATTGACGTGAAGCATACGCAATTACTCTTCGTTCTTGCATTAGGACACAGCCTAATCCTTAACGAGAGGAATCGCAATATATCACAAAGTCTTTGCGAGAATCCGGAGGAGCAAGCACTAGAGCAGAAGTTAGCTGGTCCTTGAGAGTCTGGAAACTCTCCTGACATTTGTCTGTCCACTCAAACTTAACGCCTTTGTGAAGCAGGTTAGTCAGAGGCTTAGCAATCTTGGAAAAGTTCTCGACAAATCAACGACAATAGCTTGCGGGGCCGAGAAAACTTCTCACTTGCTTGACGTTCTTTGGAGGAGTCCAGTCCAGAATAGCCTGAACCCTCTTCGGGTTAACAGCAATACAATCCTTGGAAATCACATGACCAAGGTAGGTTACTTCAGAAAGCCAGAATTCACATTTGGAGTATTTGGCATACAACTGGTGTTCTCGGAGCCTTTCCAGTACAAGACGAAGGTGTTCAGCATGTTCTTCCTTATTCTTTGAATAAACCAGAATATCATCCAGGTATACCACGACAAATTTGTCAAGGTAATCCATGAATATATAATTCATCAGGCGGGAGAACGTGGCTGGAGCATTTGTTAAGCCAAATGACATGACAGTGTACTCATAAGAGCCATAACAAGTAACAAATGCAGTCTTGGGAATATCCTCTTCGCGGACACGGATCTGGTGATAACCCAACCTCAAGTCGAGTTTAGAGAACACCGATGATCCAGCAAGTTGATCATACAAATCATTGATCCGAGGAAGCGGATATTTATTCTGAATGGTTGCCTGGTTGATAGGACGGTAATCTTGGACCAACCTATTCGTACCATATTTCTTCTTGACAAAGAGAGGAGGTGCTCCCCAGGCAGAGGAAATTGGACGAATAAAGCCTTTGCGGAGTGATTTGTTGATTTCCTCCTTAAGCTCTAGGAGCTCATGCGGAGGCATCTTATAAGGACGCTTTGCAATAGGAGTTGTGCCTGGTTTCAAGTCGATGACAAACTCGACAGCTCTAACAGGGGGTATTCCTGGAAGTTCTTCTGGAAAGGCATCTTGAAAGTCGTGGACGACTGGAATGTTTTCGATCCCCTCAAGTGGAGAAGCGTTCAATGCATTCAAGGCGTGTAATTGGGCCTCGGCATTTTGAACAACATGAGCATGGTAATTTACTATCTCCTTCGAGGGGTGCAGAAGATGGACATCTTTAGTGGCATAATAGATTGCGGCAGTATGAGCTTTCAACCAGTCCATACCCAGAATAAGGTCAATCTCGGAAGAGTTTAGAATAATGGGAGAAGCACGGAACTCCAATCCTTCGATATCAATTATGACATCGGAGCTGAACAAAGAGGTTTGGCACTGACCCGTGGGAGTGTTTACCCTTAAAGTATGGTGTAGCGTTTCACATTTAACATCATGCATGAGTGCAAAATGTGCTGACATGAATGAATGCGATGCTCCTGAATCAAATAATACAGAAGCTGGTACTGAATTAACAAGAAGTGTACCCATCACAGTCGCTGGTTGGTCTGGATCTTCACTCATGTTGACATGATAAGCCTGGCCACGACCATAAGGTCTGGCATTGTTGTTGCGGGGCTGATTGTTGCCACGGGCATTAGCAGGCAGAGCCAGTTGATTCTGATTCTGGTAGTAGTTCCTGGCAAGGTGTCCTGGTTTGCCACACTTGTAACACAGCCCAACACTGGAATTAAGAGTAGGAGCTCGGGTGGTGCAGCTCAAAGAGGCTGCCTCGGTGGTGGAGGAGGCAGACGTGGTGCAGCTTGGTACGGCCTTGGTGCAGGTGCAGTTGGACGATACATGCTGTGGGGAATCCAAATACGGCGCTTCTGTGCTGAGCTCGATGATGAGCCAACATCATGATAGCGCTTCTGTGACTCCTTGTGCTTGATCTGAGCGGTCTCAACCAGAATAGCCTTGTTCACAAGAGTAGCAAAGTCGGTGAAGTCTTGAGCAGCAAGTGCAAGCTCGATGTCTGGGTGGAGTCCATTACGGAACTTCTCTTGCCTACGAGCATCTGTGGCGATGTCTTCTTCAGCATAGCGGGATAGGTCAAGGAATTCCTGCTGATAGGCTTCGATAGTCTTATTGCCCTGAGTGAGGTTGTGGAACTGGGTTTTCATCCGGACCATGATTCCCTGAGGAATATATCGGGCACGAAAAGCAGCCTGGAACTCAAGCCAAGTAACGGCTGTTCCAGCAGGCAGTGTATGCTTGTGTGTGTCCCACCATTGAGCAGCGGGACCCTTTAAGAAAAAGGACGCGAAGGTGACAAAGTTGGCAGGGGAGACATTTGCAGACTCCATCTCGCGAGTGATGTCTCGAATCCAGTCATCAGCATCCAGTGGCTTATCAGAGTTGCAGAACTGAGTGGGGTTAAGACGCACAAATTCCGACAGAGTTATAGAAGCAGGATTCTGGTTCTGGTTGTTCAGATGCGGGAACTGAGCCATAATCCCAGTCATGAACTGACGATTGAGCTCGAATTGTTGCATCATAGCTGCCATATAATCTGGCGGTGGTGGGTGTTCAGGGGCACGACCATGACCACGACCACTTGGTCTCATTATCCTGCTAAGTTTCAACAGGGGTAGTTTAGTAAAAGCAATTGCGAGTGTTTAGCGACAAGCATGATGTAACATGACAATAATTAAGCAGTGTAATAGATACTTAACACTAGTCAATTAAGATGTACAGATCCATACACAGAGTCGGGTACATGCGGACAGCATAACGGCGCAAATTTAAAAGCTAGACATGCTAGGCGGCGCGCAGGCACGTGGTAAGGAAGTACACAACGAGACATAGCAAAGGCTATATCAACGTCGGAGAAAACTGCTGGAGCGAGGAATCTGCAAGGGACGACGCAGGGTGCCCTCGATAAAAGGTTCCCGCGGTCCGTAAACTATGCTAAGCAGACTCGGGCTCTGATTTCAAGAGAGGCATAGTAAGATCTCCGGGTGGATGTGAGCACGAGATCCTAGAGTTAGTAAAATCATTTAACCCGAATAGAAGAGAGATCAGAGTCCCAGAGTAAAGACGAGGAATAAAATATCCTAATACCACCCGATTGGCGACGTGGGCCCGTAAGCCACACAGCCAAGTTAGTAAATCAGTTTTCACGACTAGACTCAACTTCGGCCAAGGAGTTGGAAAGGGGGGTTCCTACAGGTAGTCGGCTCTGATACCAACCTGCGACGCCCCGGCTTAATCATGCACTAACCATACACGCAAATGCACACGATCAAGCCTAAGGACTCACTTGAAGATATCACAACACAACTCTAAAACATAAATAAAGTCATACAAGCTTTATATTACAAGCCAGGGGCCTCGAGTGCTCGAATACATAAGCTCACTTACAAGCCTCAGCGAAAGCGTCAGATATCTGAGTACAGATATAAAAGATAAAACATATAGGACTTTAAAAGGCGGGGCAAAAGAAAACACAACGATTGAAAAGGCGCATGCCTCCTGCCTGGGACCCTCCGAACCTACTCCTGGTCGTCAGCCAACTCGAAGTAGTAACCACCCTCAGGGTAGTAGTAGCAGTCGTCGGCGAGGGCGGCTGACTCCGGGGCTCCATCGTCTGGTTGCATCAAACAGATATGGGGAAAAAGAGGAAGCAAAGCAACCGTGAGTACTCATCCGAAGTACTCAGCAAGCAAGGATCTACACTACATATGCAACATTATCAAAGAAAGGCTGTATATGTGGACTGGGCTACAGAAATGCCAGAATAGAGAGAATGCCTAGTCCTATCGAAGACTAGCATCTTCAGCGGTCTTGCAGCATTAGAAGAGTGTAGATTAGTACAGAATAAAGTAGTAGCAGTATTAAGTATCAACCTCGCCCAGAGATCCTTCCTCGACTCCCTGCGAGAAAGCAATCCCAGAGCCCTAATATCCATTTCTCATCTCATCATTAAGTTCTAGTTGTATCGATCGGGATACAACTCCGAGCGTCCGTTACCGAGGATCCGGCTATGCATAGATTAGTTCTTCCCTGTAGGGGTGCACCAACTTACCCACCACGCTCGATTAACTCCGGCCGAACACACTTTTCTGGGTCATGCTCGGCCTCGGCCAAACGATACGCCGCAACTCGACCTAGGCTTAACAGAGAGGTCAGCACGCCGGACTAAACCTATGCACCCAGGGGGCTGGGCCCCTCGCCCTGAGCGCTCCTGCATGTTACGTTCATGGCCGTGAGCAGACCTGGCAACCCACACTATCAAGGCAGTTGCTTAACGCGGTCCAACCCGGCGCGTGCCGCTCCTTGCTGACGTCTAGTAAGCTTCGACTGATGCCACGATGCAGAGTGCCCATAACTTATCCCACATGATGGTAGTGCGAAAAGGCCAGATGCCTACTCGGATCAAATATCCAAATCGTTAGTGAATTGGGGGTGTGCGGTAACGAGTAGAGACTCACGATCGATGTGACCCTGTCGCCCTGTCTTGAGGACTTGCGGCAAGGGCTAAGAATGCCCGACCACGCCTCGTAATTATCTCACGGGCACCCTCCAGGTCAACCCGTCTCCACATCACTCGCATCTTATGCTTGCTTGGGTACCCCTCAGGGTCGACCCGACTTTCCAAGTAACAGTTGTAGAGTCCAAGTAACCGTGTGTCCATAACATCAGGGGAATCTGAGGTATCACCCTCGTTGGATTCCTACTCGATGTATTTGTCAAGGTGAACTCGGAGGAATCACCCTCAATGGGTTCACACTTGAGGTGTTGCACGACAGCGTTGTTATCGGGAGTGGTGAAGGAGGAATCACCCTTGATGACCACGAACGAATAGCTACTCTACAGAGTTAACATAAGACGTGCTAAACGAGGTATCACCCTCGGCACTCAATAGTAACGATGCAGTGTCGTACAACTAGGGGGGGGGGGGTGATGTGCGGTGCCGGGGTCTGGTTGTCGATCACGTTGATCGAGTCATCTGATAATCCAGCGGGGCAACTGGGACAAAGTGGGGTCTCTAGTGGGTCTCTATCCAGCCTACACTAAGCAGTTTAGGATAAGCAGGTAGGTAAGAATAGCAGGTTACAAAATCAGGCTATTCGGTCTTCAGGGGCGTAGTCGATCTCCGGAGCTACATTGGTCTCAGGGACTACGTCGGTACCGAGATCTACCGAGAGAGAAGAGGGGGAGGAAACAAATAAATACACAACAAACATATGCAACACAGAGCATGCTATGCTAACGTGCAGTGCAGGGTTGCCTAAAGACATGTCTAAATCATTTTAGTTATTTTAGGATTAAAGTTGGATTTATTAACCGGTATGTATGCACTATTCATCTACGGGAAACATGCTACAAGTTGCGGGTTCACCTCCATAGAGGGCCCCGACACGGAAACAGATAGCACGGTTGGATTCGTCTCGTCGTTCTGAGCAACTTTCATGTATAAAGTTTTTCGATCCGAGCTACGGTTTAAATTCTACGAATTTGAAAGATTAAATCATTTTCTGGAATTATTTTAAATTAACAGAAAAGAAAAATTGCATCAGCATGACATCACAGTGACATCAGCAGTCAACAGGGCGGCTGACTAGGTCAAACCTGACCAGTGGGTCCCACATGTCATAGACAAAGGGGCTAACAGAGTTTTATTTTAACTAAACAGAGTTAATTAGCTACTGGACCCCACCTGTCAGTGTCTCATTTAACTAACTAATTGATTTTAATTATAAAAACGTTTTAGTTAAACTAATTATGCGGTGGTGTCCGCATGTCAGTGTCACTGGGCTGCCCAGTCAGCACGTTGACTGGGTCAACCAAGTCAACGGGGCCCCTAGGGCCCACTGGCAGCGAGCCAGGGGTGGGGCCCACGCGTCTGCATCGGCGGGCGGCGCCGGAGCGATGCCAGCAACCAAAAACGCGGCGGTGTAGCCTCGGACCTCGCTAGAATTTCGCTACGGTGGCCCGTTTCGCTCGGGGTTTGTTGCGTTCGAACGAGGGTGAAACACCGCATCCAACTATGGTGGTAGCGGCAGCTGGGGTGAACGGAAACGACACTGGCGATGAGCTACGGTGGCGGCAGCGTTCGGGTGAGCACGGGAATGCAGACTCCAGGCACGGCAAGCAGCGGCAACGGGCGTGTTCGATTTCCTACGGCTACGGCGAGCACGACTGCGACCTCAGACGAGCTCGACATCGGCTACAACGATGGCAGCACCAACGGCGGCGGAGCTCCATTCAGGCAAACATGGCGCGGCGGCTACGGGCGGCAATAGGCAGCGCAGAGGGGCGGAAGAGGAAGGAGTGAAGCTCACCGAGCGGTCACGAAAGACCCTTGACAGCTTAGGAGCAGTAGAGCTCGCCGGAGAGAAAGAGGATCGCCGGCGGCCCGAGGTTGAAGATGAGGTCGAGGGGTTCGATACAGTGGGTCCTGGCTCTGCCAAGTGGCACTGGTCGATGCAGCAGTCGATGGCGGAGCAGGCGGACACGGAGAGGCGACGAGTGGATGACGGTGGCCACGGGAACGACGGAGGCGCGACGGCGGTAGCACTCGGCTCCTCTCCAGATCGACGGGGAGGACGAAGGAGGAGGGGAAAGTGAGCGAGGAGGAGCCAGGGGGAGTGAACGAGGGGGTCCTTATCCCCTCCTCGTGTTGGTGGGCGTCGGTGGCGTCGTCGTGTCGCCGTTTCACCGGCGCGGCCATACGCGCGCCGACAGCGCGAAGGAGAGAGAGAGAGGAGGGAGAAAGAGGCCGGCCGGGCTGGGCCTCAGGCACTGTGCACTTAGGCCCAGTGCACAGTGGCCTTTCTCTTTATTCTATTCCAGTTTTTCTTTTTATTTAATAACAGAGAGAGGAAAAGAATTATTTGGGCAGTCTATTGACTCGAGAAAAACTTGGGAAGTGTCCCATTAAATCCCTGGTGATTTTAGACACTACCACAAAAAGTTTGGGCTAGTTTGGAATTCATTTGAATTTTTTATAAATAGGATAACATTTAAAAATGCTGAAATGGTGCTGTTATAATTGCTAGTGCTCATCTTTGCACAAGAGTGATGTTGTGTTCCTTAACAAATAATTGTTATGGAATTTTTGTCAAATGATGAACATTTTTCTAGCAAGTTTTGAGCAACTTCATTTTTGCACTGTGAATTTGAATTGTTTTCAGAGAGGAACTTGAATTGAAGTGTTTAACCAAAAGTGATCAAGTATAGTAAATGAAGATGACATGGCAGGATTAGCAGAAGAACACAGTGCTTATTACACAGGGGTGTTACACTAGGGGGCGCGCCCTGAGGGCTTGTGGGCCCCTCAGGGGTCCTCCAACCCTAATTCTTGCGCTATAAATTCCCAAATATTCCCAAACCACCAAAAGCGTCCACCAAAATACTTTCCCGCAGCCGCAAGCCTCTGTTCCTATGGGATCCCATCTTGGGGCCTTTTCCGGCGATCTGCCGGAGGGGGATTCGATCACGAAGGGCCTCTACATCAACCTTGCTGCCCTACTGATGATGTGTGAGTAGTTTACCGAAGACCTACGGGTCCATAGCTAGTAGCTAGATGGCTTCTTCTCTCTCTTTGATCTTAAATACAATGTTCTCCTCGATGTTCTTGGAGATCTATTCGATGTAATACTTTTTTGCGATGTGTTTGTTGAGATCTGATGAATTGTGGATTTATGATTAGATTATCTATCAATATTATTTGAGTCTTCTCTGAACTCTTTTATGCATGATTAAGATATCTTTGTATTTCTCTTTGAACTATTGGTTTGGTTTGGCCAACTAGATTGGTTTTTCTTACAATGGGAGAGGTGCTTAGTTTTGGGTTCAATCTTGCGGTGTCCTCACCCAGTGATAGAAGGGGTAGCGAGGCACGTATTGTACTGTTGCCATCGAGGATAAAGAGATGGGGGTTTCATCATATTGCTTGAGTTTATCCCTCTACATCATGTCATCTTACTTAAAGTGTTGCTCTGTTCTTATGAACTTAATACTCTAGATGCAGGCAGGAGTCGGTCGATGTGTGGAGTAATAGTAGTAGATGCAGAATCATTTCGGTCTACTTGTCACGGACGTGATGCCTATATTCATGATCATTGCCTTAGATATCATCATAACTTTGCGCTTTTCTATCAATTGCTCAACAGTAATTTGTTCAGCCACCGTATTCTATCTTCAAGAGAGAAGCCTCTAGTGAAACCTATGGCCCCCGGGTCTATTTTCCATCATATATTTTCTGATCTATAAACCTAAAAAAACCCAAAATACTTTGCTGCAATTTATTTGTTTTTACGTTGTTTTATGTTTTAGTAATCTTTTATACCTATTTCTATTAGATCTCACTCTTGTTCGAGACCGTGAAGGGATTGACAACCCCTTTTTCGCGTTGACTGCAAGTGTTTGTTAGTTTGTGCAGGTGCATAGATTGGAGACTTGCTTGTGCCTCCTACTGGATTGATACCATGGTTCTTAACTGAGGGAAATACTTATCTCTACTTTGCTGCATCACCTTTCCTCTGCAAGGAAAAAATCAACTCAAGCTCAAGAAGTGGCAATCACTAGTGCCTCGCAGTCATCATCGCGGCCACCGTCATCTCCGGCATGTGGGGGCACGTCCAAGAGGTCCTCTATAGCCAGATTCGTCCATCCCAGGGACTAGCTCTAGCCGGGACGTCCTCGAGCCAACGCCATCTTCATCTTCTTCGTCCGGCCGCCGCACGTCATCACCGTTGATCTGCACCACCGCGACCTCCCCAGCCTCCTCGAACACGCCACCGAACTTACGGTGAGGCCCTCCGCCGATTCCTCCCTTTTTCCCTCGATTTTGTCACTGTATGCGCCCCCACGTGCTTCGGCCGCTCATGGTCATAGGTCGCACTCACCGCGCGCTCCGCGTTCCTCCTTGTCGCGCACCCTCACGCCTACGGCCGCTCCGAGCAGCGCGCCCCGCCCGGCTCGCCCGCTTCAGCCCGCGTGCCCCCGCTGCGCTGCTACTCCTCGCTGCTACTGCCTCCCCTACCGCTGCTTGCTTTGCTTCTGCTACTCGCTAGCTGCTGCTGCTACTGCCGCACTGCTTCTGCCGTTGCCGCCGTGGCTGCTGCCACCTGCGCCCGCGCTCGCTCGTCGATGCTCCTGGCCACGTCCCTCCGCGCCACAGCTGCACCCACACCGCGCGCTCAGTCCGCGCACTAGCCGCGCCCCGCGCGTGCGTGCGTGCCCACCTCCCTGCTGCTGGCGCTGTTGGCTTCAGCCACCGGCGCCCCTGTGTACTCATGCGTGCAGCGTGCACGACCCCCTGGTTGCTAGCTCTGCCACTGCCAGTGGGGCTCGGCCTAGTTTAATTAGGTGCTAATCCCCTTTAACACTAACCCCCACTAAATACCCTATGATATGTGGCCCCACCCCCTAGCTAAATTAGTTAAATATTTTAAGTGACCCCTGTGACAATGACAGATGGGCCCATTTGACCGTGTTGACCAGCCAACCTTGACTGGTCAACTATTGACTGGACCCCCAAGGCCCTAGTGTAACACACACTGGCTAGCATAGCCCCATGTGACAGAAGTATTTAGATATTTAATTCGAATTAACAATAAAAATTCAGGAAATCTTTAAAACTTTGGAAATTCATATAAAATAATCCGTAAGTTAGATTAAAATAATTTATATACAAAAATTGATCAGAAAAATATAAGGAATCCGAATATGCCGTTCACATATCTGTCACACCCCTATAGGATAACAAACATTGAAAATTTTCATATGGATCAATATATCGATAAATCACTAGAGTTGGGAAAATATTCTTGGATATTTCCCCCTTCTTTAAAAAATGCTTAGCAATGCATTAGAGCATATCACCAACACATTTTTCCGTGACATACATCTGTGATGCATTTGATTGCTCTATTATTTATTGCCCCCCCCCCGTTACTTCCTTTCTGGTAGACTCCAAGACCGCTGATGATCCGATGATCGACTACACCGTTGAGGATCCGATTTCGTGTGTAGAGAAACAAGTCAAGCAAAAAACCTTTGATCATCCAGATATCGACCATTCTTTCTCTCTTATTCTTGCATTAGGTTTTTCTACTGTTGTTGTTCCGATAGCTCCTATTCTGATGTTTAGCCTGTTTTTGATAACTTGCTATTGATACTTTATTTGTTAACCTATATGCTTAGTGTAGGTGAGTTAGTGTCCCATCAGTGGCCCTACACCCTTATCTGTGTCACCATGCCATTCTATCTGGGTTGTCCGAGATGATTGATCATTGTACCAAAACCTGAACACCCCTGTAGGCCCCTACAATTGTACGACTCTGCAGAGCCGCACCAAGTATGATCTTACATAGGGTGATTCCTCGTAGTTCACTCTCAATGATGATTCTGTAGTGCAGCACACTTAGTGTGATCTTACTGAGGGTGATTCCTCGTATTTCACTCTCGATGATGTCTCTATCATGCATTATATCAAGTGTGAACCTATCGAGGGTGATTCCTCAGTTTCAGCCTGATGGTATGGACCTGAGTCACGACAACCGCCAATGCTAAAGTCGGGTCGGCTCAGAGAGCACCCGCAAGAGATTCTTGTGGTGGCTAGCTGTTTAGTGATACCACCCAGGATGTGGTGGTAGCTCGGGACCTGTCCCGACAGCCGACACGAAAACATGCACTTTGGTGGAGCGACAGGGCAGGCGGAGACCATCCAGGAAAGAGGTGGGCTTGGTCCCTGGTCGTGGTCCATGAGTTACCAAGTTGGAGCAACAGGAGCCATGTTTGTGTCTACGAGCTACTAATAATACACTAACAAGATTGGGTATTTGATCTAAGACTGCCATTGGCATATACGCACTAACAGCCACGCGGGATAATGGCATATGGGACCCTCGACGCCATACGATTTCTTTCGAAAGCTCTGCCAGACGTCTAGTTCAGTGTTGCAGCGTGGTCAGGCAAGCGGATCCTGGAAGAGTTCCGTTTGGTCCCGGTCACCCTCACAACGACCCAGAGTGCATAGGAGTGAGCGGCCGAACAACCCCTTCGCGCTTAGCATGTAGACCGGCGGGGACCTCTCTGTGGAGTCTAGGTAGGACTACTGCGTGTAGATTGCCCGAGGCCAGGCATTACCCAGAAAAGTGTGTCTGGCCAGAGGTAATTGAGCGTATCGGGTAATGTGGTGCACCCCTGCAGGGAAGTAAACTATTCGAATAGCCGTGTACGCGGTAACAGGACGCTTGGATATATGAGAGTATCTCGATCTTATACAACTTGAACCAGATACTTGATGAAATACATTGCTCAATAAATATGGAATGCCCAGGGATCTTTTCTCATAGTGAGTCGAGGAAGGATATCAGGGTATTGTATTGATGTGTTAATAGTAAGTTGATATAGTATGCACTCATACTCCTTCCCTTGATGCAAGATGATATGCTCTCCTCTCGTCTATTTCTACAAGATGGTGGCCCTTGTGTTACATAGAGCTTTCCCCCTCTAGTTCTAGAATTTCTGCAGTATAGTCCACAGATATACCCCATTCCTTTAATACTGATGCATATGTGATACGTCTCCAACGTATCTATAATTTTGATTTTTCCATGCTATTATAGTATCAATATTGGATGTTTATTATGCAATTATATATCATTTTTTGGGACTAACCTATTAACCTAGTGCCCAATGCTAGTTGCTGTTTTTGCGTGTTTTTGGCTTTTCAGGAAATCAATGTCAAACAGAGTCCAAACAGACAAAAAACTTTGGATTAATTTTTTCTAGACCAGAAGGGACCCTGGAAGCTTCGGGAGAAGACCTGATGAGCCACGAGGGAGTGACAAGCTCGAGAGGTGCGCCCAAGGGGGGCGCGTCCCCGAGGCTTGTGGGCTCCTCATGGCACGTATTGACCTAATTCCGCCTTTATAAATTCCCAAATATTCCCCATACATCAGAGAGCCACACAAAATACTTTTTCTGCCGCCGCAAGTTTCTGTTCTCATGAGATCCCGTCTGGAGGCCTTTTCCGGCACTCTGCCGGAGGGGGAATCAATCACGGAGGGGCTCTACATCAACCTTGATGCCCTTATGATGATTTGTGAGTAGTTTACCACAGACCTACGGGTCCATAGCTAGTAGCTAGATGGTTTCTTCTCTCTCTTTGATCTTCAATACAATGTTCTCCTTGATGTTCTTAGAGATCTATTCGATGTAATCCTTTTTTGCGGTGAGTTTGTGGGGATCCGATGAATTGTGGGTTTATGATCAGATTATCCATGAATATTATTTTAGTCTTCTCTGAACTCTTTTATGCATGATTATTATAGCTTTGTATTTGTCTCCGATCTATTGATTTGGTTTGGCCAACTAGATTGATTTTTCTTGCAATGGGAGAGGTGCTTTGTGATGGGTTCAATCTTGCGGTGATCTGCATCCCAGTGACAGAAAGGGACGAGACATGTATTTGTATTGTTGCCATTAAGGATAAAAATGTGGGGTTTTCTTCATGCGTGAGTTTACTTTGTCGACATCATGTCATCTTGCTTAAGGTGTTACTCCATTCTTTATGAACTTAATACTCTAGATGCATGCTGGATAGTGGTCGATGTGTGGGGTAATAGTAGTAGATGCAGGCATAAAAGAGTTCAGAGAAGACTCGAATAATTTCATAGATAATCTGATCATAAACTCACAATTTATCGGATCCCAACAAACAAACCGCAAAAAGTGATTAGACCGAATAGAACTCCATGAACATCGAGGAGAACATTGTATTGAAGATCAAAGAGAGAGAAGAAGCAATCTAGATAACTAACTATGGGCCTGTAGGTCTGTGGTAAACTACTCACACATCATCGAAAGGGCAACAAGGTTGATGTAGAGCCCCTCCATGGTTGATTCCCCCTCCGGCAGAGTACCGAAAAATGCCTCCAGATGGGATCTCTCGAGAACAGAAGCTTGCGGCAGGGGGAAAAGTATTTTTGGTGGCTCTCTGTTGGTTTCCCGATTTTAGAAAATTTACAGAGGCGGAATTAGGTCAAATGGAGCAAAAGGTGGGCCCACGAGGCATCAAGGCGCGCCCTGGTGGCTCGTGGCCACCTCCTTTGTCTTCTGACTTCCTCCCGGAGCTTCTAGTGTCTCTTTTGTCCAGAAAAAAATCTCCAAATTTTTTTGTGGCATTTGGACTTCGTTTGGTACTGATATTCTGGAAAACAAAAAATAGGCAAAAAACAGCAACTGGCACTAGGCACTAAGTTAATAGGTTAGTCCCAAAAAATGATATATAATAGCATAATAATGCATATAAAACATCCAAGATTGATACTATAATAGCATGGAACAATAAAAAAATTATAGATACGTTGGAGACGTATCAAGCATCCCCAAGCTTAACTCATGCTCGTCCTCGAGTTGGTAAATGATAAAAACAGTATTTTTGATGTGGCATGCTACCTAACATGTTCATCATGTAATCTCTCTTTTGTCGCATGAATATCAAGATCCGAATGATTCAAAGCAATAGTCTATAGTTTTACATAAAAGCAATATTAATAAGGCATACTAACAAACAATCATGTCTTCCAAAATATCAACACTAAAGAAAGTTATCCCTACAAAATCATATAGCCTTGTCATGCTCCATCTTCTTAACACAAAGTATTTATTGATACATCTCCATCGTATCTACTTTTCCTAACGCTTTTCCTCTTGTTTTCGACTCTAATTTGCATGATTTGAATGAAACTAACCCGGACTGACGTTGTTTTCAGCAGAACTACCATGGTGTTGTTTTTTGTGCAGAAATAAAAGTTCTCGGATTGGAACGAAACTTTGAGAGGAATTTTTATATAATAAAAGAGAATTACTGGAGCCAAGAACCACCGGAGGGGGCCCCTGGGTGGGCACAACCCACCAGGGCGTGCCCCCCTCCTGGCGCGCCCAGGTGGGTTGTCCCCACCTGGTGGCCCCGCTGACCCTATCTCCGACGCTATAAATTCACATTTTTGGAGAAAAAAAATCAGGGAGAAAGAATTATCATGTTTCATGAGATGAAGCCACCGCCACCTCCTGTTCTTCATCGGGAGGCCAGATTTGGAGTCCATTTGGGGCTCCGGAGAGGGGGATCTTCGATCTTCGTCATCACCAACCCTTCTCCATCGCCAATTCCATGATGCTCCCCACCAGGAGTGAGTAATTCCTTCATAGGCTCGCTGGTCGGTGAGGAGTTGGATGAGATTCATCATGTAATCAAGTTAGTTTTGTTAGGGCTTGATCCCTAGTATCCATTATGTTCTGAGATTGATGTTGCTATGACTTTTTCCATGCTTAATGCTTGTCACTTTGGGCCCGGGTGCCATGATTTCAGATCTGAACCGTTTATGTTATCACCATTATATCTATGTTCTAGATCCGATCTTGCAAGTTATAGTCACCTATTACGTGTTATGGTCCGTAAACCCCGGAGTGACAGAAGTCGAGATACTTTTCGGTGATGACCGTAATTTGAGGAGTTCATGTATTCATTATGTGTTAATGCTTTGTTCCAGTTCTCTATTAAAAGGAGGCCTTAATATCCCTTAGTTTCCAATAGGACCCCGCTGCCACGGGAGGGTAGGACAAAAGATGTCATGCAAGTTCTTTCCATAAGCACGTATGACAATTTATGGAATACATGCCTACATTATATTTATGAACTGGAGCTAGTGCCGTATTGCCGTAGGTTATGAATGTTATATGATGAATATCATCCAACAAATTCATCGATCCAATGCTTATGAATTTCTCTTATATTGTTTTTGCTAAGTTACTGCTATCGTTACTGTTACACTTGCTACAAAATCATTGCTATCACTGTCACTGTTACTATTGCTGTTGCCACTACTATCAAAACTATCATACTACTTTGCTACTAATCACTTTGCTGCAGATAATTAATCTCCAGGTGTGGTTGAATTGACAACTCAACTGCTAATACTTGCAAATATTCTTTGGCTCCCCTTGTGTCGAATCAATAAATTTGGGTTGAATACTCTACCCTCGAAAACTGTTGCGATCCCCTATACTTGTGGGTTATCAAGACCTTTTTCTGGCGCCGTTGCTGGGGACCATAGCTATATTTGTTGAGTCACTTGGGATTATTATCAATTTATCACTATGAAGAATCTGAAAGATGCCAAGACTAAGATTTTTCCTTCTAAGACGAGGGGAGATAAGGAACTGCCATCACACTCTGCACTTGATTCACCTTCTGTTTTGAGTAGACTTGCAACACCACCACATGTTATTAATCCTATTATGTCGCAAGTCATTGATGATGCTACTTCTGCTATGAACTATACTCATGATGATGCTAGTACCTTGCTTGATGATAATGTGCCACTAGGTGAATTTGTTGATGAACAACTTGCTAGAACTAAAGCTTTTGAGAATGCTGAAACTGATGAAATTATTAAAACTAATGAAGAGCTTGAAACTGAAAATCTTGAAACACCTATTAGATCTAGTTCTCCTAGATATGAATTGCCTAAGATACCAGAAGGTTATGTTATGGATGAGGAGACAACTAGAGACTTAATTGCTTGCAATGATAGGGATGATCTTAAGAAATTACTATGCAAACTGAAAGAAAAATCTTTCAATGCTAGAATGAAATGTGATCCTAAGTTTGCTACTTCACCTATCTTTGTTGATGATAAGGATTATGAATTATCTGTCGACCCAGAGTTAATTACTTTGGTTGAATCTGATCCTTTCCATGGTTATGAAACTGAAACTGTTGTGGCACACCTTACTAAGTTGAATGACATAGCCACCCTTTTTGCTCATGATGAGAAAATTTGCTATTATTATATCCTTAAGTTATTTCCGTTCTCATTAAAGGGTGATGCTAAGACTTGGTATAATACTCTTGCTCCTGGTTGTGTGCGTAGTCCCCAGGATATGATTTACTATTTCTCTGAAAAATATTTTCCTACTCATAAGAAACAAGCTGCCTTACAGGAAATATTTAACTTTGTGCAAATTAAAGAAGAGAGTCTCCCACAAGCTTGGGGGAGGCTTCTCCAATTGCTTAATGCTTTGCCTGATCATCCTCTTAAGAAAAATGAAATACTTGATATCTTCTATAATGGACTAACCGATGCTTCTAGGGATTTCCTAGATGGTTGTGCTAGTTGTGTTTTCAGGGAACGAACTGTTGCACTAGCTGAAGAATTATTGAATAACATATTGAAAAATTATGATGATTGGACTCTTCCCGAACCACCGCCTAAGCCCACTCCAAAGAAGAGGGGTATCTTATATCTCAGTCCTGAAGATATGCAAGAGGCAAAGAAATGTATGAAGGAAAAAGGTATTAAAGCTGAGGATGTCAAAAATTTACCTCCCATTGAAGAAATACATGGGCTTGATACAACACCACCCAAGGTGGTAGAGGTAAATTCTTTAATGAAATTCAATGACAATGACAATCCTTATAATATGC
Organism: Thinopyrum elongatum; assembly: GCA_011799875.1. Classification (NCBI taxonomy): domain Eukaryota; kingdom Viridiplantae; phylum Streptophyta; class Magnoliopsida; order Poales; family Poaceae; genus Thinopyrum; species Thinopyrum elongatum. The sequence continues at coordinate 324,566,799 of CM022299.1, read as the reverse complement.
ATCCTAGTCAATGCCTTTATGAGTTTGATAATTACATTAGAAAGCAAGATCATTTCAATGCAAATGTTATGAAGAAATTGAAATACAACTCTGGTATTATTGCTCGCTTGAGTGACTTGTTATTTAGAATTACCAATGATGTTAGAGGTGTAGGGAAGCATGCCTCTATGGTTCAAACTCAACTAGAACAAGTTGCCAAATCCCAAAAAGAATTGCTTGATGAAATGAACAATAATATCAATGATCATGCTGTCAGAGTAATGACTAGAGGAGGTAGAATGACTCAGGAACCACTTTATCCTGAGGGACACCCTAAAAGAATTGAACAAGAATCTCAAAGAATTTACGCTGATGCACCTAGTCCTTCTAAAAAGAAAAATAAAAAGAAAAATGATAGGACTTTGCATGCCTGTAGTGAACCTACAGTAGAAAAGGCTCCTGATAATGATAATGATGTTTCTATTTCTGATGCTGAAACTCAATCTGGTAATGAACACTGACCTACTGATAATGAAAAAGATAATGATGAGGTTCATGAAGACACTCAAACAAATAATAAAGAACCAGATAATGATGTTGAAATAGAACCAGTTGTTGATCTTGATAACCCACAACCCAAGAATAAAAGATATGATAAAAGAGACTTTGTTGCGAGAAAACATGGTAAGGAAAGAGAACCATGGGTTCAAAAACCTATGCCCTTTCCACCTAAATCAACTAAGAAGAAGGATGATGAAAAATTTGAACGCTTTGCTGAAATGATTAGGCCGGTCTTTTTGCGCACTCGTTTAACTGATATCTTAAAGATGGCCCCTTACGCAAAGTACATGAAAGACATCATCACCAATAAGAGAACAATACCGAAAGCTGAAATCTCCACCATGCTTGCTAATTATTATTTTAAGGATGGAGTACCTAAAAAACTTGGAGATCCGGGAATACCAACTATACCTTGCTCCATCAAAAGAAATTATGTGAAAACTGCTTTGTGTGATTTAGGAGCTGGTGTTAGTGTTATGCCCTTCTCTTTATATAAAAGACTTGATTTGAATAAACTCACACCTACTGAAATATCTTTGCAAATGGCTGACAAATCAACTGCCATACCTATTGGCATTTGTGAGGATGTGCCCGTTGTTGTTGCAAATGTTACTATCTTAACTGACTTTGTTATACTTGAGATGCCCGAGGACGACAACATGTCGATTTTCCTTGGTAGACCCTTCTTGAATACTGCAGGGGCTGTTATTGATTGCAATAAAAGCAAAGTCACTTTTCATATCAATGGTAATGAGCATACGGTGCACTTTCCGAAGAAGCAATTCCAAGTGAATGGTATTAATGTTATTGAAAAGTCTCCGACAATCACTATTGGAAGTTTTCAACTACCTTTGCCTACTGCCAAAAAGAAATATGAAATGCTTATTATTGGGGACATGCATATCTCCGTTGAGGTAACCTAGTGTTTTACGAAAGTTCTTCGGTTCCATGCTAATCGAAAGTGGTTGTTAATAAGACTTGATCAACCTTATTAATGGATCATTTTTGAGAGGTATGAAGTTGATGAATTTAGTAGGCACTACTTTCTGTCCTTACTTCTATTTTCTGTTTTTCTTAGTTAAATAAAATAAAATGCCATGTTTTATCTGTTTTCTGAATTTCCCGTGCTATAAAAAATGACCCAAAAATAAAAGTTCTCAGAATGCCCTGAAAATTTAATACGATTTTTTCTGAATATTTCTGAATTTTTTATGCAAATAACATCAGAGGGGGGTGCACCAGGTGGGCACAACCCACCTGGGCGCGCCAGCAGCCCCAGGCGCGCCCTGGTGGGTTGTGGTCCCCACGTGGGCCCCCTCACTTATCTCTTTAGCCAATGTCATCACCTACCTCTAGAAAAAATTCACCATTGCTCTCTCTCTCTCGTGTTCTTGCTCTCAAACCCGCGGATTTCGATCTCTTTGCTCGAAGCTCCGTTTCTGAAACTGTTTTGGGGGATTGCTACTTGGTATGTGACTCCTCCATTGGTCCAATGAGTTTTTGCTTTAGTGGTTTATATTTTGAATAATTAGCTACTCTTGGTGCTGTTGTAGATGAGCTTGCATGTTGAATTCTTAGAGCTCTAAGTAGTTTGAATGCTTGATATGGCATCTATGCATCCCTATGAGTAGTTGCTATCAATCTTGTGAAGTTTTGTTGACAAAAATCTTCGTGACCCAAAATTTTTCAGAAAATTGTACGCAAATATGATGAACCTCTTTGGAAGGAGTTCTTCGAGGAGGAGGTCCTCGGAAGCATCCTCTAGTTGCAGCTCAGTTCATCAATCTTATGTTGAACCAAGTGCAAATTCTATACGGGATGCCGCTACCAAATCATGTCTATGGCCGTGCGACGATTTCATGATCATGGCCGGTATTAAAGAAGAATTTGATCGATATATCCATAACGCCGAGCTCGGTCCCTACATCGAAGATAAGTGCAACCAACATCTCAGCCTCACTGAATCATTTACCAAAGATTTTAGATTCCATCCTCGTGAGTCTAGAGTGTCATTTAAACTGTATGACAATCCATTTACGTTACCTCTAGAGACATTTGCTAGCTACTGCAAAATTCCATTTTGGGGTTCGCTAGATGAACCACCAAGATCTGAGTATGAGATATTCTTGACTAGCCTTTGCTATGGTGAGACTAGAGGAGTGACGAAAGGTAGAATAAAGAGCATTCATTTTCCTTCAATTCAATACTTTGCTCTATTTAATGGAGAATGCATTGTAGGCAAACAAGATTGTAGTACACTTTGTGCTCCTGACTTGAGCCTCATACGCACCGCTCTCACCGGTGTCAAATGTTATAACCTTGGAGTGATTGTGGCACGCAGGTTGCAACACAACACTGGTAGTGGATATTTTTATGGTGGGATTTATGCCACACATTTAGCAAGGGAGCTGGGTGCTTCACCTTGGCCTTATGACCCTATCCTACCCACGTAGTACTTAGACTTTGACGCCATGAAACGCCATAAGTTCCTTACTGGTGAAATTCATAATTATACATATAACCTTACTAGTGGACACCTTTTTGCCTGCGCCTGCTCTCTTTGATGTTCACAGGAAGGGAAGGTATTTTGTTCTTGAGAGCGAGGCCCGCGCGCACAACGCAGAGGCTGTAGCTGCTCGGCGGGCTAAGGAGGCTGCACCTAGAGCGTCCGTGAGCTACCACTCTGATTACTAGCAGGCCATTAATGGTGATTACCAAGCTAGGCCAAAAGCCTAAGCTTGGGGGAGTACGTATTTCCATCGACATTACATTCATCGTCCACACATCTCATTCCAGTTGTTGGTGTTCATACTTTTTCATTGTATCATCCATGTTAGATTTATTTTCTCGCTTTCTTCTTGTGTGTTCGAAAAACTCTGAGAAAATACAAAAAAAATATTTCCTGCTTCTTTTTGGTTTTTCTTTCTAGTTTAATTAGCTTTAGTATCAAAAGAAAACCCAAAAAGATTTCTCGATTCTTCTTCTTGCTTGTTGGGAGCTTTCCCTTGTAAATAGTTTTTCTCGTTTTTGTTTTTCCTGTTTTAATTTGCTTTCTTCTAGAAAAAACTAAAAACTCCAAAAATATTTCAGTGTGTTTCTCTGAAATTCTTTTCCTTTTATTGAGTCATACCGAGGAGAAGGCCACGATGAAAATGTTGAGTGGCTCTCATATGCATTATTGTTGATCTAACAAAGAGCTCAAATTACCTTGTCTTCTCCTTTGAATAAAATGTTTGAAGATTCCAGCTTAGTCCATGACACTCTTGCACTATTATCATTTCCATATCGTTCGGTCGTGCAAGTGAAAGGCAATAATGACGATATTTGGTGAACTGGTTGTGGCAGAGAGAAACGGTTATGAACTCAACTTGTTCTGTTTTTGTAAATATGTTTAACCTAGTATCCATGATTCAGCCTGTTATGATCAAACACATTTGCAATGACAATTAGAGATTATAGTTTCTCATGCCATGCTTAAGTAGCTAGGAGTGGATAATGATTTATCTTGGATGTCAACATTGCGTTAAAATGATTGTGATGTAGTATGATGATATGGTATCCTCCTCTGAATGTTTGAGTGGCTTGACTTGGCACATGTTCATGCATGTAGTTGAATCAAAACTAGCATAGCCTCTATGATATTTATGTTCATGGTGTTCATATCCTACTCATGCTAGTATCCAATGTTACTTATGCATAATGCATGTTCATGACCGTTTTCGCTCTCTAGCTGGCCGCTTCTCAACTTATTTGCTAGCCTTTGCCTGTACTAAGTGGGAATACTACTTGTGCATCAAAATCCTGAAACCCAAGTTATTCCAGACGAGTCCACCAAACCTACCTATATGCGGTATTACCCTGCCGTTCTAAGTAAATTTGCATGTGCCTCCTCTAAAAACTTCAAATCAATATCCTTTTTGTGTGCCTGGATTGTTCATAGAGCGACAGGAGGTAGTCAGTATCTTCCATGCTAAGCGGGTTATTCTCATGATGAGTGTTTATTCACTCATCCTTGCACGAGAGGGGCGGTAATAGGGATTCCCAGTCCCGAATTCAAATTTGCAAATAATTAAACAAAACTCCCCCAGGATTGTTGTTGGTATGGACGATACCCGTGGATTTGGTTAGCTGTGGAGTGTGTTTGTTGGTGGAGGGGGAGTAAACCTTTACCTTTTATCGCTTGGGAACCACCACTAATGTGTTTAGCATGAAAGATACCGATAACTAATGGTCGCGAAGTAAACAAGAAGGGTGCATTTCTCAAAATTTCATTGACCTCTATTTTAAAATTTTGAGCTCTGGCACTGCTGCAAATCACTGCTTCCCTCTGTGAAGGGACTATCTATTTACTTTTATGTTGTGACATCACCTTCTCAAATAAGCACCAGATCCTGAGAGCACTATTGTCATCCTCATGCATTGTGTGTAGCTAATGTTGGGTGCATCATGACTGGATCTTTTCTACCATGAATTACAAAGTTTAGTCGCCGCTTGAACTTTAGAGGTGCTCTGCATTTATGTTTTGCGGTCTCAGAAAGGGTTAGCGAGATACCATTATTGTCATATTATATCATGGTTGTTTGGACAAAGTGTTATCATTTGAGATATATTATTATTGCTCGCTAGTTGATTATGTCATTGATATGAGTTAATATAACTTTTAAGAGTCATTGTCGACATGGTTAGTCATGATCTTTGCTAAAAACCTGGGTGCTACTTAAGCTTATTTATGTAAACAAGAGCAAAAGAGTTCGTAAAAGTTCTTCTTTTTCAATTTCAGTTTATCAACTGAATTGCTTGAGGACAAGCAAAGGGTTAAGCTTGGGGGAGTTGATACGTCTCCGTCGTATCTACTTTTCCTAACGCTTTTCCTCTTGTTTTGGACTCTAATTTGCATGATTTGAATGAAACTAACCCGGACTGACGCTGTTTTCAGCAGAACTACCATGGTGTTGTTTTTTGTGCAGAAATAAAAGTTCTCGGATTGGAACAAAACTTTGAGAGGAATTTTTATATAATAAAAGAGAATTACTGGAGTCACGAACCACCGGAGGGGGGCCCCTGGGTGGGCACAACCTACCAGGGCACGCCCCCCTCCGGGCACGCCCAGGTGGGTTGTCCCCACCTGGTGGCCCCGCTAACCCTATCTCCGACGCTATAAATTCACATTTTTGGAGAAAAAATCAGGGAGAAAGAATTATCGCGTTTCATGAGACGAAGCAACCGCCACCTCCTGTTTTTTATCGGGAGGCCAGATCTGGAGTTCGTTTGGGGATCCGAAGAGGGGGATCTTCGATCTTCGTCATCACAAACCCTTCTCCATCGCCAATTCCATGATGCTCCCCACCGGGAGTGAGTAATTCCTTCGTAGGCTCGCTGGTCGGTGAGGAGTTGGATGAGATTCATCATGTAATCAAGTTAGTTTTGTTAGGGCTTGATCCCTAGTATCCATTATGTTCTGGGATTGATGTTTCTATGACTTTGCCATGCTTAATGCTTGTCACTTTGGGCCCGGGTGACATGATTTCAGATCTGAACCGTTTATGTTATCACCATTATATCTATGTTCTAGATCCGATCTTGCAAGTTATAGTCACCTATTACGTGTTATGATCCGTAAACCCCGGAGTGACAGAAGTCGTGATACTTTTCGGTGATGACCGTAATTTGAGGAGTTCATGTATTCATTATGTGTTAATGCTTTGTTCCGGTTCTCTATTAAAAGGAGGCCTTAATATCCCTTAGTTTCCAATAGGACCCCGCTGCCATGGGAGGGTAGGACAAAAGATGTCATGCAAGTTCTTTCTATAAGCACATATGGAAATTTACGGAATACATGCCTACATTATATTTATGAACTGGAGCTAGTGCCGTATTGCCCTAGGTTATGACTGTTATATGATGAATATCATCCAACAAATTCACCGATCCAATGCATACAAATTTCTCTTATATTGTTTTTTCTAAGTTACTACTGCTATCGTTACTGTTACACTTGCTACAAAATCATTGCTATCGCTGTCACTGTCACTATTGCTGTTGCTACTACTATCAAAACTATCATACTACTTTGCTACTGATCACTCTGCTGCAGATAATTAATCTCCATGTGTGGTTGAATTGACAACTCAGCTGCTAATACTTGCAAATATTCTTTGGCTCCCCTTGTGTCGAATCAATAAATTTGGGTTGAATACTCTACCCTCGAAAACGGTTGCGATCCCCTATACTTATGTGTTATCATTTATCATGCACAACCCCCAATGAAAAGCGGGGCAACTGGTTCTTACTTTATAACGCGCTTCAGCTTTTTCAACTCTCATGCAATATATGAGCGCGAGCAAGGGATATAGCATTATGGGTGGAATAGAGTATGGTGATGGAGATAAGATGGAGAAGACAAAAAAGAAGAAAGTCTCACAACGACGAGGCTAATCAATGGGCTATGGAGATGCCCGTGAATTGATGTCAATGCAAGGAGTAGGGATTGCCATGCAACAGATGCACTAAGAGCTATAAGTGTATGTGTGACGCCCCCAACTTAATCGTGCACTAATCATACACGCAAACATGCACGATCAAGCACAAGGACTCACGGGAAGATATCACAACACAACTCTAACACAAATTAACGGAGATCCACAATATAACAGACCAGGGATCCGAAGATCCGAATACATAAGTCAGTCATACAAATATTATCTGAGTACAGACATAGTTAGACAAGTTTTGCCTTGAGAAGGCTAGCACAAACAACGACTCTAGATCGAAAGGCGTTGGCCTCCTGCCTGGGAGCCTCCGATCCTACTCCTGGTCGGCTGGCTCGATCCAGTAGTACGTGCCGTCTGGACCCTCCTGGTAGTAAGCTCCGGCTGGGACATCTGGCTCCGGGGCTCCATTGTCTGATGTATCATCAAGGTGGGGTATGGGGAAAAGAGAAAGTAAAGCAACCGTGAGTACTCATCCGAAGTACTCAGCAAGCAAGGATCTATACTACATATGCAACATTATCAATGGAGAAAGGCTGTATATGTGGACTGGGCTGCAGAAATGCCAGAATAGAGAGAAGGCCTAGTCCTATCGAAGACTAGCATCTTCAAACATCTTCACAAGCCACCATCTTGCAGCAATAGAAGAGAGTAGAATAGCATTTTATTAAGCAAACATGTTGAAGCAAGCCTAGAGATCGTTCCTCGACTCCCTGCGAGAAAGCGATCCCGAAGCTTCAATTAAGTAACAAGTATCCAGTTCAAGTAGTAGATCGGGATGCACAAACTGAGCGTCCTTTACCGTAGGACCGGCTATTGATAGATCATTAATCCCTGCAGGGGTGCACTACTGTTACCCAACACGCTCGATCACCTCTGGTCGGACACACTTGCTGGGTAATGCCCGGCCTCGGGAGATCAACACGAAGTAGCGCCCTACCTAGGCTCGGCAGAGAGGTCAGCACGCCGGACTAACCTATGCACGCAGAGGTCTTGGGCCTTCGCCCTGGGCACCCTGTGCGTTGCGAGACTGGCCGGGGTGCAGGCGTGACACTGAACTCGCCAGTGAAGTATCCAGCCCAATCCTGACAATCAGCCCGCACGGTGAATCGTGACGTCTGACGAGCTTCCGGGAGAAACGTACATCGCAGAGGGCCCCAAAACCATTATCCCGCGTGGTGGTAGTGCATACAAGGCACGTCGACCCACTCAGATCACACACCCAAATCTAATAGGCTCATTTAGTATCATGCGGAGGCAATCAGAGTTTCTGAAGCTCCGCCACAATATCACACTCGAGTGCCCTTCCGGCACACCCGACAACATAGATCCCCAGCGGGTACCCACCAGGGTGGACCCGCCTGTAACAAAGGTCAAGGAATCCGTGTGGTCATAACATCAAGGGGGAAACTCGAGAAATCACCCTCGGAGGATTCCACTCGATGAAATCATCAGGGTGAACGTGTGAGGCATCACCCTCGAGGTTCACACTGAGGGGTTGCACGATAGAGTCGTATCGGAAGTGGAGAAGGAGGAATCACCCTCGATGACCACGACCGAACAGCTACACTGCAGGTTATTCATCAGGAGTGCGTTACGAGGTATCACCCTCGGCACTCGATATTTACTATGCAGAGTCGTACAACTAAGGGGGGTGAAGTGATGTGTCGGTCTCTGGTCGACGATCGCATTGATCGAGTCGTCGACGATCAAGCAGGGGCAACAAGGGAAAGGTAGTGGGGGTCACTGATGGTTCACTACCAACCTATACTAAACAGTTTATCATAGGCAGGTAAGGTAACAATGAACATGTTACAAAAGCAGGCTATGCATCTAAATAGGAGCAAACATTAACAGTAGCAAAATCTAATGCAAGCAGGAGAAATGGAATGGGCGATATCTGGATGCTCAAGGGGGGGGGGGGCTTGCCTGGTTGCTCTGGCAAGAAAAGGGGTCGTCAATGGGCTGCTCGTCTGTAGTGTAGTCGTACCCGGCTGCAGCGTCGTCGGTCTTGGCGTCTATCGAGAGAGAAGGAGGGGGAGAGAAACAATAAATTCACGGCAATAATGCAAACAATATGTATGACATGCCTAATGCCATGCCGGGGTTTTCTATTGCCTAACTAAATGATTTAGTTAATTTAGGAATTTATTCAGATTTATTTAATTAAAGTTGGGCACTATTCATTTATTGAATTCGGTCTAAAAGTTCCATGTTCATATAGCTAGGGGCATCTGACAGGAATACGGGGGGCATATTCGGGTTCGTATCGAAATTCTGAGCAAGTTTCATGTATAAAGTATTTTCATCGGAGTTACGGTTTATTTAATATGATTTTCTAAAGTTTTTATTAATTTCTAAAATTTAATTATTTATCTAAATTCAACATTATCCGAAACAGTGTAAAGTGACATTAGTATGACCTAAGCATGATGTCAGCAGGTCAACAGGGGCTGACCAGGGCCAAACCTGACAGGTGGGTCCAGTGGGACCCACATGTCAGTGACCCGGCTAATTAACCAGGGTTAATTTAAACTACCTAAACTAATTAGGAAGTGGGGCCCAGTAGTCAGTGACTGTTTAGGGTTTTTAACTAACTAATTAGCTAATTATCTATTTAACTAAATTAGTTTAACCGAGTGGGGCCCGCATGTCAGCGAGAAAGGGGCAGCCACGTCAGCTTTGACCCGAGTCAACGGGGTCAAAGGGGGCCAGGGGGGCCACAGGTCAATGACCCTGTGGGTGGGCCCCAAGCGCCACGTCGGACACCGGCCGGAGGGCACTCCGGCGAGCTCCAACGCGGCGGAGCGAGCCGGCGAGGTTCGGGATTCGCCCACAGGGCATCTCCGGGGCGTGGCTAGGCTCTTTCGAACGGGCGCGGCGAGCCGCATCGCGTGGCGGTGGTGGTTGGTCTCGGGGGTGGCCGGAACGGCGGCGGCATCGACCGCGGCGGGCGTCGGCGTTCGGCCCCTTTTGGAAACGAGGCGGGAGCGGGCTAGGGGGTTAGCTGGGGGCCGGGTTCGACGCAACTCATGCTCTGAAGCACGCCAGTGGCTCGCGCGGGGGCTCGGGAGCACGTACGGCGCGCAGGCAGCGGCAATGGCGGTGGTCGGAGCACGGCAACGTGGCAGCTAGCTACGGCTACGGGGAAAGACAGGAAGGAGGGTTCCGGTGCGGCTGCTCACCGCGGTGCTGTAGGGAACTGGCAGAGGGCTCGGGGAAGCTCGGGGCGGCGCGAATCGACGGCCGCGTGCGGCGGCGATCCGAGGAAGAAGACGGTGGCATGGGGCGATGCAGAGGCGTTCAGCTTCGGTTCGTCGGCGCAGTCGAAGGAGGGGACGACGGCGAGCACACTGGACACGTCGGTGGAGGGGGCGAACGGGGCACGGTGGCCATGGCTATGCTGAAGCCATGGCGGCGGTGGCGCTCAGCTGCGACGGGGGAGTGAGGGAGAGGACGAGTGGAGTGGCTAGGGTTCGTCCGCGGGGTTGGGGATGGGCGTATAAAGGCGTCCGCGACACGCGGGTGGCCGTTGTCGATCGGGGACGAGGGGGGCCGGCGCGCGCGCGCGTGCGCGTTCGATAGCGGGGGCGCGGGTGAGCAGTGAGGTAGAGGACGGCGCTAGGTGGGCTGGGCCGCGCTGTAGCAGTAGCCTTAAGTGCACAGTAGAGCTTTAGGCCCTTTTTCTATTTTCCTTTTTCTGTTTTCTTTTCTGTTTGCTAATTGTTTGGGCACTAAATGTATTTTGTAAAAAGTGTGACCTAGTCCAAAATTAGCAGTGCATTATACCCTAACACCAAAAACTAGTTTGGGCAAAATATAATCTCATATTTAATTTAGATTAAATAAAAGGCTATTAAATATTGTTTTCAGCCACTGTTAGAGGATGTTTGAGTTACTTAAATAATTTATTAAATGTTGGTTACAATTTTAGAATAGTCTCTGGAATATTTGCTATTTATTGGACATTTTAGTTTCTATGTTGAACAACTTTTATTTTCCACTTTCATTTAAATTTGAATTTTGACTTAGGAGTTGAAATGCAATTTGATGCTAATGATGATTTGGCACTGTTAATCATGCTGACTTGTCATTATCAAAAGTGATTACTGTGGCTAATGACAAGTGGTGTTACAATTCTCCTCATCTATCAAGAATTCTCGTCCCGAGAATTAAGAGGAAGACTGAAAGAAAGCGAGGTATTCTTCACGAAGACGATCCTCGCGTTGCTAAGTGGCTTCATCTTTAGAATGATTCGACCACTGAACCTTGAGGAATTTGATTGACTTCAGACGAGTTCGACGTTCAGCTTGATCAAGAATACGGAGGGGATGTTCTGGATAAGACAGATCTTCCTGTAATTCAAGCACTTCATGAACCACAGCTCAAATAGGATCCTTGAAGCAGCGATGGAGTTGGGATACATGAAAGACATCATGTACTTGAGAAAGATTTGGCGGTAATTGCAATTGATATGCCACTTCTCCTCGACGGGCAAGAATACGGAACGGGCCAATGTAGCGAGGAGCTAACTTGCCTTTGATTCCGAACCGATGAGTGCCTTTCAACGGAGTGACGCGAAGGTAAGCTTGCTCGCCAGGTTGATAGACCATTTCCTGGTGCTTTCGGTCATAGTTGCTCTTCTGACGAGACTGAGTAGTTTTCAGATGTTCACGGACAATGCGGACCTGTTCCTCAGCTTGCTGAACAATGTCCGGTCCGACGAGTGAGCGTTCCCCAGTTTCTGACCAATTCAGAGGGGTTCGACACTTACGTCCGTATAGAACTTCAAACGGTGCCATCTTTAGACTAGCTGGATAGCTATTGTTGTAAGAGAATTCGGCATACGGGAGAGATTCCTCCCATTTCTCACCGAAGGAGATGACGCAAGCTCGAAGCATATCTTCGAGCACTTGATTAACTCGTTCGACTTGACCCTGAGATTGAGGGTGAAAAGCGGTGTTGAAAGACAGATGAGTTCCCATAGCTTCTTGGAAACTATTCCAAAATCTGGAGGTGAAGAGGCTGCCACGATCAGAACTGATCTCCAAGGGAACACCGTGGAGTGACACAATTCGGGAAACATACAAGTCTGCTAACTGACTAGAAGTGATTGTCTCCTTAACTGGCAGAAAGTGAGCAACCTTTGCGAACCGGTCAATGACGAAAAAAATAGCATCATGACCCTTCTGAGATCTGGGAAAACCAGTAATGAAATCCATTTGGACCTTGTCCCATTTCCATTCAGGAATCTCAAGGGGTTGCAGAGTTCCAGCAGGCCTTTGATGTTCTGCTTTAATGCGGCGGCAAACGTCACACTCAGAAACATAACGAGCAATGTCTTGCTTCATATTGGGTCACCAGTATCTCTGGCAAATGTCACGGTACATCTTTGTGCTACCAGAATGAATGGACAGAGGAGTGTCATGAGCTTCTTTCATAACGTGTTCCCTCTCATCTTTGAACTTGGGTACGAAGAGACGGTGTTGGAAGAATAGGATCCCATCATCATCAAGATGGAATTCCGACGGCTTTCCTTTTTCGAGGTATCGCTTGATCCTTTCAACTTCAGAGTCATACCGTTGCATAGTCTTGATGCTGTGCTCTAAATCTGGTTCAACAACCAGGGTATTGAGATAACCCTGTGGAACAATATGGACGTTCAATTTGCGAAGCTCTTCATGGAGAATAGGTTGCATTTCCTGAACCATAAGGTTGCTGCTATAAGCCTTGCGACTCAAAGCATCGGCCATTACATTAGCTTTGCCAGGGGTGTATGAGATATTCATATCATAATTGGCTATTGTTTCGAGCCATCTTTGTTGACGAAGGTTCAGATCTGGTTGAGTATATAAATACTTCAAACTTTGATGATCCGTGTATATCTCACAACGGTTACCGAGAAGGTAATGTCGCCATAGCTTCAGGGCATAAATAACCGCAGAAAGTTCAAGATCATGCACTGGATAATTTTCTTCATGAGGACGCAATTGTCGGGAGGCATAAGCAATCACTTTGCGTTCTTGCATTAGGACACATCCTAATCCTTGACGAGATGCATCACAATATATCACGAAATCCTTTTGGGAATCCGGGGGCGCTAGCACTGGGGCAGATGTTAACTTATCTTTTAGTGTCTGAAAGCTTTCTTGACATTTTTCTGTCCACTCAAATTTAACACCTTTGTGGAGCAGATTAGTAAGTGGCTTTGCAATCTTGGAAAAGTTCTCAACGAATCGACGGCAATAACTAGCGAGTCCGAGAAAACTTCTGACTTGCTTGACATTCTTCGGGGGAGTCCAATCAAGAATAGCCTGAACTCGTTCCAGGTTAACAGCAATTCCATCCTTGGAAATCACATGACCAAGATAGGTCACTTCAGATAACCAAAATTCACACTTGGAGAATTTAGCATACAACTGATGTTCTCGTAGCTTCTCCAATACAAGCCGAAGATGTTCAGCATGTTGTTCTTCATTCTTGGAATATATAAGGATATCGTCCAAATAAACCACGATGAATTTGTCGAGGTAATCCATGAAGATATAGTTCATCAACCGGGAGAAAGTTGCTGGAGCATTGGTTAAGCCGAATGACATGACAGTGTACTCATATGAGCCATATCGAGTAACAAAGGTAGTCTTCGGGATATCCTCTTCACAAACACGGATCTGATGATAACCCAACCTCAAGTCGAGTTTCGAGAAGACAGAGGATCCAGCAAGCTGATCATAAAGATCATTGATCCGGGGCAGTGGGTATTTATTCTGGATTGTGGCTTGGTTAATGGGCCGGTAATCCTGATCCAATCGGTTAGTTCCATCCTTCTTCCTAACGAAGAGTGAAGGTGCTCCCCAAGCAGAGGAACTGGGGCGGATGAAACCTTTCCTAAGTGACTTGTCAATTTCTTCCTTAAGCTCGAGAAGGTGGTGCGGAGGCATCTTATAAGGACGCTTCGCAATAGGGACAGTGCCAGGTTTCAAGTCAATGACGAACTCAATAGCTCTAGCCGGGGGTATTCCTGGAAGTTCTTCTGGAAAGACATCCGGAAAATCTCGAACGATAGGAACGTTCTCGATTCCTTCCAGAGGTGAGGCGTTCAAAGCATTCATAACATATATCTGAGCTTCAGCATCCCGTGTAATGCGGGCGGTGTAGTTCACTATCTCATCGGAGGGGTGAAGAAGTTGGACAACTTTAGTGGCACAATTGATCGAAGCAATGTGAGCTTTCAACCAATCCATTCCGAGAATGAGGTCTATAGTGGAAGACTTCAAGACGATGGGTGAGGCAAGGAATTCCAACCCTTTAATTTCGACGGTAACGTCAGGTGCTATCACGTCAGCATGACAATGACCTCTGGGAGTTTTAATGACTAACGGAGTATGCATCTTCTCATATCGAATGCCATGCATGAATGCAAATTTTCCAGAGATGAATGAATGTGATGCTCCTGAATCAAATAAAACAGAAGCAGGTACTGAGTTAACAAGAAGGGTACCCATCACAGTAGTAGGCTGATCCTGGACTTCTTCAATATCAATGTTGTAAGCGTGTCCACGACCATGTGCAGCAGACCCAGTATTATAGTTGCGGGCCTGATTGTTGCCACGACCATTGCCACGGCCAGTACGAGGTAAAGCCAACTGATTCTGTGTCTGGCGGCAGTCTTTAGCCTGGTGACCTGGTTTGTGGCACTTGAAACACAGACCATCTTCAGGACGAAGAGGAGCATTGTTTTGAATAGCTTGAGCTCTTGGCTGCCTCGGTGGTGGAGGAGGCAGACGTGGTGCAGCATAGTTGTTCTTTGGCGCAGAGGTATTTGGACGGAACACGTTGTTGGGAATCCAGACTCGACGCTTCTGTGCTGAGCCCGAAGATGAGCCAGCATCACGATAGCGTTTCTGCGAGTCCTTATGCTTCATCTGAGCGGTCTCAACCAGAATAGCCTTGTTCACTAGAGTTGAAAAGTCATTGAAGTCTTGAGCAGCAAGGGCAAGCTCGAGGTCTGGGTGTAGTCCATTACGGAACTTCTCTTGTCTACGAGCATCTGTGGCGATGTCTTCTTCAGCATAGCGGGAGAGGTCAAGAAATTCCCGCTGATAAGCTTCGACAGTCTTGTTTCCCTGAGTGAGGTTGCGGAACTGGGTCTTCATCCATTCCATAATTGCCTGAGGGATGTAACGTGCACAGAAAGCAGCCTGGAACTCATACCAGGTAATGACTGTTCCAGCAGGCAGTGTACACTTGTGTGTGTCCCACCATTGAGCAGCAGGTCCCTTTAGGAAAAAGGCCGCGAAGGTGACGAAGTTGGCGGGGGCGACATTAGCAGACTCCATCTCGTGAGTGATGTCGCGAAGCCAGTCATCAGCATTCAGCGGCTTGTCAGAGTTGTGGAATTGAGTGGGGTTGAGTCGCATAAACTCCGGCAGAGTTATTGAAGGAGGGTTCTGGTTCTGGTTCTCATTGTTCTGATGCGGAAACTGAGCCATAATTCCAGTCATGAACTGGCGGTTGAGCTCGAATTGTTGCATCATAGCTGCCATATAGTCTGGCGGTGGTGGGTGTTCAGGGCCACGACCACGACCACCTGGTCTAACCATCCTGCTAAGTATCAACAGGGGGTAGTTTAGTAAAAGCAATTGCGAGTGTTTAGCGTCAATCATGACGTAACTCGACAACAATTTAAGCAGTGTAACAGATACATAACAGTAGTCAATTAAGACATACAAATCCATACACAAAGTCGGGTACATGCAGAAAGCATAACGGCGCAAATTGAAAGGCTAGACATACTAGGCGGCGCGCAGGCACGCGGTAAGGAAGTACACAACGAGACATAGCAAAGGCTACATCAACGTCGGGGAAAACCACTGTAACGGGGTAATTGCGAGTGAGGACGACGAATGTTCGTCGTGGTAGGATCCTGTGCTCCATGTGCACTCTGATGCAGAACCCGGTCTCGAGCTGTAAGAAGAGGTCCACGTGTAGGTGTGTGACCTCCAACAGCAGGCCAATCAATCCCAGCATACATCTGAGTCCTGCGCGGGTAAAGAATGTGCTCCGAATGTATCCCTGCGCGAATAGCGGGTAGCAACTGCGTCATAGCATCATAGAGACGTGCTCGAGTGGCAACCAACTCGACTGCAAGAGCCCGAACGGTGCGATCCAGAGCCTGCGTGCACTGAATCAGAACGCACGGGTCGTAGCGACGAGGCTCGTGCGGGGCACAGATAGCTGTGTATTATCCAGTAGCATCTCCAGCAGGGGCATAAGGAATGTATCGGAACTCAGAGTCATCCAAGATATCGCTGAACTCTCCTAGGAGACGTGCGACAGCAGAGTAGGTGGCATCATGGACTGCCATCTCAATCGTCACGCCGATACCGTGGAAAAGGTGCAGCTCAGTGTCGGAGTCATCTCGCTGATCATAGATACGAACATTAGCATGGTACTGCTCCTGGTTGAACTCACGGTAATCCTCGTAGACCATGTACTCGGGGTACCATCGGTAGCCAAGTCTGGTCATGAGAGCGATCAGGACAGCTGGAAAACCAGGGGCATCACGAGCCCAAGTGCGAAGCACAAGCTGTGTCGTAGGATGCGGTGGAAACAAATGATCCATCTAAAACAGAGGAAATTCAGGTTGGTCAAACATCCATGAGAAGTTTAACACAACTCGGAGAGAAAGGTTAAACAAAACAATGGAAAGGAAAATGATTATCAGACTTATCAGATCAATGACAGGGAAATCGCACAGATATCCAGCTCTCCGGGTAGACGGGATTTACGAGATACTAAGTGTCGGCGTTAGTAAAATTTATTTAACCCGAATAGAAGAGAGATCAGAGTCCCAGAGTATAGACGAGGAATAAAAGATCCTAATACCACCCAGTTGGCGACGTGGGCCCGTAAGACACACAACCAAGTTAGTAAATTAGTTTTTTGGTTTCTAGACTCAACTTCGGCCAAGGAATTTGGAGGGGGGCTTCCTACAGGCAGTCGGCTCTGATACCAACTTGTGACGCCCCCGACTTAATCCTGCACTAATCATACACGCAAACATGCACGATCAAGCACAGGGACTCACGGGAAGATATCACAACACAACTCTAACACAAATTAACAGAGATCCACAATATTACAGACCAGGGATCCAAAGATCCGAATACATAAGTCAGTCATACAAATATTATCTGAGTACAGACATAGTTAGACAAGTTTTGCCTTGAGAAGGCTAGCACAAACAACGACTCTAGATCAAAAGGCGTTGGCCTCCTGCCTGGGAGCCTTCGATCCTACTCCGGGTCGGCTGGCTCGATCCAGTAGTACGTGCCGTCTGGAGCCTCCTGGTAGTAAGCTCCGGCTGGGACATCTAGCTCCGGGGCTCCATCGTCTGATGTATCATCAAGGTGGGGTATGGGGAAAAGAGAAAGTAAAGCAACTATGAGTACTCATCCGAAGTACTCAGCAAGCAAGGATCTATACTACATATGCAACATTATCAATGGAGAAAGGTTGTAAATGTGGACTGGGCTGCAGAAATGCCAGAATAGAGAGAAGGCCTAGTCCTATCGAAGACTAGCATCTTCAAACATCTTCACAAGCCACCATCTTGCAGCAATAGAAGAGAGTAGAATAGCATTTTATTAAGCAAACATGTTGAAGCAAGCCTAGAGATCCTTCCTCGACTCCCTGCGAGAAAGCGATCCCGAAGCTTCAATTAAGTAACAAGTATCCAGTTCAAGTAGTAGATCGGGATACATAAACTGAGCGTCCTTTACCGTAGGACCGGCTATCGATAGATCATTCATCCCTGCAGGGGTGCACTACTGTTACCCAACACGCTCGATCACCTCTGGCCGGACACACTTGCTGGGTAATGCCCGGCCTCGGGAGATCAACACGAAGCAGCGCCCTACCTAGGCTCGGCAGAGAGGTCAGCACGCTGGACTAACCTATGCACGCAGAGGTCTTGGGCCTTCGCCCTGGGCACCCTGCGCGTTGCGAGACTGGCCGGGGTGCAGGCGCGACACTGAACTCGCCAGTGAAGTATCCAGCGCAATCCCGACAATCAGCCTGCACGGTGAATCGTGACGTCTGACGAGCTTTCGGGAGAAACGTACATCGCAGAGGGCCCCATAACCATTATCCCACGTGGTGGTAGTGCGTATAGGGCACGTCGACCCACTCAGATCACACACCCAAATCCAATAGGCTCATTTAGTATCACGCGGAGGCAATCAGAGTTTCTGAAGCTCCGCCAGAATATCACACTCGAGTGCCCTTCCGGCACACCCGACATCATAGATCCCCAGCGGGTACCCACCAGGGTGGACCCGCTTGTAACAAAGGTCAAGGAATCCATGTGGTCATAACATCAAGGGGGAAACCCGAGAAATGACCCTCGGAGGATTCCACTCGATGAAATCATCAGGGTGAACGTGTGAGGCATCACCCTCGAGGTTCACACTGAGGGGTTGCACGACAGAGTCGTATCGGAAGTGGAGAAGGAGGAATCACCCTCGATGACCACGACCGAACAACTACACTGCAGGGTATTCATCAGGAGTGCGTTACAAGGTATCACCCTCGGCACTCGATAGTTACTATGCAGAGTCGTACAACTAAGGGGGGTGAAGTGATGTGTCGGTCTCTGGTCGACGATCGCATTGATCGAGTCGTCGATGATCAAGCAGGGGCAACAAGGGAAAGGTGGTGGGGGTCACTGATGGTTCACTACCAACCTATACTAAACAGTTTATCATAGGCAGGTAAGGTAACAATGAACAGGTTACAAAAGCAGGCTATGCATCAGAATAGGAGCAAACATTAACAGTAGCAAAATCTAATGCAAGTACTAGAAATGGAATGGGCGATATCTGGATGCTCAAGGGGGGGGGGGGCTTGCCTGGTTGCTCTAGCAAGAAAGAGGGGTCGTCAACGGGCTGCTCGTTTGTAGTGTAGTCGTACCCGGCTGCAGCGTCGTCGGTCTCGGCGTTTATCGAGAGAGAAGGAGGGGGAGAGAAATAATAAATTCACGGCAATAATGCAAACAATATGTATGACATGCATAAATGCCATGTCGGGGTTTTCTATTGCCTAACTAAATGATTTAGTTAATTTAGGAATTTATTCGAATTTATTTAATTAAAGTTGGGCACTATTCATTTATTGAATTCGGTCTAAAAGTTCCATGTTCATATAGCTAGGGGCATCTGACAGGAATACCGGGGGCATATTCGGGTTCGTATCGAAATTCTGAGCAAGTTTCATGTATAAAGTATTTTCATCGGAGTTACGGTTTATTTAATATGATTTTCTAATTTTTTTATTAATTTCTAAAATTTAATTATTTATCTAAATTCAACATTATCCGAAACAGTGTAAAGTGACGTCAGCATGACCTAAGCATGATGTCAGCAGGTCAACAGGGGCTGAGCAGGGTCAAACCTGACAGGTGGGTCCAGTGGGACTCACATGTAAGTGACCCAGCTAATTAACCAGGGTTAATTTAAACTAACTAAACTAATTAGGAGGTGGGGCCCGATAGTCATTGACTGTTTAGGGTTTTTAACTAACTAATTAGCTAATTATCTAATTATCTATTTAATTAAATTAGTTTAACCGAGTGGGGCCCGCATGTCAGCGAGACAGGGGCGGCCACGTCAGCTTTGACCCGAGTCAACGGGGTCAAAGGGGGCCAGGGGGGCCATAGGTCAGTGACCCTGGGGGTGGGCCCCAAGCGCCACGTCGGACGCCGGCCGGAGGGCACTCCGGCGAGCTCCAACGCGGCGGAGCGAGCCGGCGAGGTTCGGGATTCGCCCACAGGGCATCTCCGGGGGCGTGGCTGGGCTCTTTCGAATGGGCGCGGCGAGCCGCATCGCGTGGTGGTGGTGGTTGGTCTCGGGGGTGGCCGGAACGGCGGCGGCATCGACCGCGGCGGGCGTCGGCGTTCGACCCCTTTTGGAAACGAGGCGGGAGCGGGCTAGGGGGTTAGCTGGGGGCCGGGTTCGACGCAACTCGCGCTCTGGAGCACGCCAGTGGCTCGCGCGGGGGCTCGGGAGCACGTACGGCGCGCGGGCAGCGGCAATGGCGGTGGTTGGAGCATGGCAACACGGCAGCTAGCTACGACTACGGGGAAAGACAGGAAGTGGGGGTTCCGGTGCAGCTGCTCACCGCGGTGCTGTAGGGAACTGGCAGAGGGCTCGGGGAAGCTCGGGGCGGCGCGAATCGACGGCGGCATGCGGCGGCGATCCGAGGAAGAAGACGGTGGCGTGGGGCGATGTAGAGGCATTCAGCTTTGGTTCGTCGGCGCAGTCGAAGGAGGGGACGACGGCGAGCACGCTGGACACGTCGGGGGGGGGGGGCGAACGGGGCACGGTGGCCGTGGCTATGCCGCAGCCATGGCGGCGGTGGCGCTCGGCTACGACGGGGGAGCGAGGGAGAGGACGAGTGGAGTGGCTAGGGTTCGTCCGCGGGGTTGGGGATGGGCGTATAAAGGCGTCCGCGACGCGCGGGTGGCCGTTGTCGATCGGGGACGAGGGGGGCCGGCGCGCGTGCGTGTGCGTTCGACAGCGGGGGCGCGGGTGAGCAGTGAGGTAGGGGACGGCGCTAGGTGGGCTGGGCCGCGCTGTAGCAGTAGGCTTAAGTGCACAGTAGAGCTTTAGGCCCTTTTTCTATTTTCCTTTTTCTGTTTTCTTTTCTTTTCTGTTTGCTAATTGTTTGGGCACTAAATGTATTTTGTAAAAAGTGTGACCTACTCCAAAATTAGCAGTGCATTATACCCTAACACCAAAAACTAGTTTGGGCAAAATATAATTTCATATTTAATTTAGATTAAATAAAAGGCTATTAAATATTATTTTTAGCCACTGTTAGAGGATGTTTGAGTTACTTAAATAATTTATTAAGTGTTGGTTACAATTTTAGAATAGTCTCTGGAATATTTGCTATTTATTGGACATTTTAGTTTCTATGTTGAACAACATTTATTTTCCACTTTTATTTAAATTTGAATTTTGACTTAGGAGTTGAAATGCAATTTGCTGCTAATGATGATTTGGCACTGTTAATCATGCTGACTTGTCATTATCAAAAGTGATTACTGTGGCTAATGACAAGGGGTGTTACAGTATGGAAGCTCAAAAATAAAACTAAGTGGATGTGCATCCAACTTGCTTGCTGATGAAGACCCAGGGCATTTGAGGAGGCCCATCGTTGGAATGTACAAGCCAAGTTCTATAATGAAAAATTCTCACTAGTTATATGCAAATAAAAGCATAGGAGACTCTCTATATGAAAAATATGGTGCTACTTTGAAGCACAAGTGTGGAAAGGATAGTAACATTGCCCCTTCTCTCTTTTTCTCTCATTTTATTTTGTTGGGCTCTTTTTGGCCTCTTTTTTTATGGGCTCTTTTCGACCTCTTTTTTCTCTCACCTGGGACAATGCTCTAATAATGAATATGATGATCATCACACTTCTATTTCCTTACAACTCGAAAGAAAATTACAACTCAATACTAGAATAAAATATGACTCTATATGAATGCCTCTGGCGGTGTACCGGGATGTGCAATGATCTAGTGTAACATGTATAAAAAATATGAACGGTGGCCGAGCCACAAATACCATGTTAGCTATATGATCATGCAAAGCAATATGACAATAATGATATGTGTCATAATAAAATGGAACGGTGGAAGTTGCATGGCAATATATCTCATAATGGCTATGGAAATGCCATAATAGGTAGGTATGGTGGTTGTTTTGAGGAAGATATAAGGAGGCTTATATGTGATAGAGAATATCATATCATGGGGTTTGGATGCACCGGCGAAGTTTGCAACACATCTCAAGGTGAGAAAAGGGTTTGCACGGTACTGAAGAGGCTAGCAAATTGCGGAAAGGTGAGAGTGCGTATAATCCATGGACTCACATTAGTGATAAAGAACTCACATACTTATTGCAAAATTTTATTAGCCATCGAAGCAAAGTACTACTATGCATGCCCCTAGGGGGATAGATTGGTAGGAACAGACCATCGCTCGTCCCCGACCCCACTCATAAGGAAGACAATCAATACTAAATCATGCTCCAACTACTTAGCATAACGGGAGACTATATGTGCATGCTTCGAGAATCACAAACCTTAAAATCAATATTCTTACTAAACCACAATTACTCACTAGCACAACCCACATATTACCACCTTTATATCGCAAAACTATTGCAAGGAATCAAACTTATCATATTCAGTGATCTACATGAAAGTTTTTATTATATCCCTCTTGAATACCTATCATATTAGGACCAAATTCATAACTCGTACTAATTGCCATTACTATTATAAACTCTCAAAAAGATATAAGTGCATGAGAGTGCAACTATTTCTTTAAAATATAACCACCGTCGTGCTCTAAAAGATATAAGTGAAACACTAGAGCAATTGCCTAGCTCAAAAGATATAAGTGAAGCACATAGAGTATTCTAACAAATCAATAATAATGTGTGTCCCTCTCAAAAAGGTGTGTCCAACAAAGATGATTGTGAAAAACTAAAAAGCAAACAAATCAAAGACTCATATAATAATGCTCCATGCAAAACTCATATCATGTGACGAATAAAAATATAGCTCCAAGTAAAATTACCGATGGTCGGTAGAAGAAAGAGGGGATGCCTTCCGGAGCATCCCAAAGCTTAGTTGCTTGGGAGTCCTTGAATATTACCTTGGGGTGCCATGGGCATCTCCAAGCTTAGGCTCTTGCCACTCCTTATTCCTTCATCCATCATGATCTCACCCAAAACTTGAAAACTTCAGCACACAAAACTCAACAAAAACCTTCGTGAGATCCATTAGTACAACAAAGCAAATCACCACTTTATGTATTGCTGTAAACCCATTCATATTTTATTATTGCATTATACCTACTATATTCTAACTTCACCATGGCTTACACCCCCCGATACAATCCATAGATTCATCAAAACAAGCGAACAACGCAACAAAAACAGAATCTGTCAAAAACAGAATAGTCTGTAGCAATTCGAACAATGACCATACTTTTGTAACTCCAATTTTTTTGAAAAAATAGGAAAATGTAGGAAATTCGTATATCAATCATGTGTAAAAAATTCAGAATTTTATCTCTCTCCATAAATTTTTAACAATTCTTCTACTCGACGCAAAAAGTTTCTATTTTTGCACAGAATCAAAGCAACTATCATCCAAATCATCCCAAAGGCTTTACTAGGCACATACACTAATTAAAACACAAAAACACAGCCACAATAGTAGCATAATTGTGTGCACAAAAAAAAACAGAATGATAACTATTGGATTGTCTCCCAACAAGCTCTTTCTTTATAGCCATTAAGATAGGCTTGAGATTTCAATGATGCTCACATGAAAGATAATAATTGAAACACGAAGAGAGCATCATGTAGCATGTGAAAAACACATTTAAGTATAACATACTTCCTATGCATAGGCATTTTATAATCAAACAAATTATGAAGACAAGAAATATCTAGAATATGAAAGGGAGAAGAATAAAACATTGACTATCTCAACATAACGAGGGGTAATTTAGTAACATGAAAATTTCTACAACCATATTTTTCTCTCTTATAATAATTACATGTAGGATCATAATCAAATTCAATTATTTTAGCTATCATATAAAATTTTCTCTCCATGATCCACATGCATAAAAGTTTTACAATCTTCCAAGATAGTGGGATTAACATCAACTAAAGTCATGACCTCTCCAAGCCCACTTTTATCAAAAATTACATAAGACTGAACACTCTCTAAATATGTGGGATTCTTTTTACCTAAAGTTAACACTCTTCCAAGCCCACTTTCAATATTATTGCAAACACTATTATCAATGACATATTCATCATGAGGCATAAATAAATTTTCAAGATCATAAGAAGCACTATCACCCCAATCATGATCATTGCAATAAGTAGTGGACATAACAAAATTGTCATCCCCAAGTTGGTAGCTTTGCATATTATTAGCACAATTGACATTAATAGAATTTATAATAACATCATTGCAATCATGCTTTTCATTCAAGGAGCTATCATGAATCACTTTATAAATTTCTTGTTCTAACACTTCATCACAATTATCAGATTCACGATTTTCAAGCAAAACTTCCTAAAGATAATATAGTGCACTCAATTCACTAGCAGTTGGTTCATCATAATTGGATCTTTAGAAAAGATTAGCAAGCGGATGAGGATCCATCTTATTTTTCTTATTTCTTTCCTGTTCTTTTGAGTGTTGTCATGAAGACAATAGAAGCAAGCAAGCAAATGAACAAAAGGGCAAACGAATTTTTTTTTTGTGTTTTTGTAAAAACATTTTAAAAGTGGGGGGAGGGATGAAAATGAGAGGCAAATGGCAAATAATGTAAATGCAAGGAGATGAAAGTTTATGCGTAGGTACTTGATAGATGTTGACGATGTCTCCTGGTAACGACGCCAGAAATTCTTCCTCCTACTTGTGAGCTGTGTTGGGATTTCCTGGAAGAGGAGAGGATGATGCAGTATAGTAGAGGTAAGTATTTACCTCAGTTAAGAACCAATGTTATAAATCCAATAGGAGAACCACGCAACACCTCATTAGCAGCACCCGCGCACAAAAGAACAAGTACTTGCACCCAACGCGAACAAGGGGTTGTCAATCCTTTGGTGGTTAATTGCAAGGATCAAATCTCGTAGTGACAGGTAGATAAATAAAACACAAAATAAAATAAAGTAAAGAAAAATTGCAGCAAGGTATTTTTGGATTTTAATATATGATAAAAGTAGACCCAGGGGCCATAGTTTTCACTAGATGCTTCTCTCTTGAAAATAGCATACGATGGGTAAACAAATTACTGTTGGGCAATTGATAGAAAAGCGTATAATCATGAAGATATCCAAGCCAATGATCATGTATATAGGCATCATGTATATAGACCAACTCCTGCCCGCGTCTACTACTATTACTCCACACATCGACCGCTATCCAACATGCATCTAGAGTATTAAGTTCATAAAGGACAGAGCAACGTTTTAAGCAAGATGACATGATGTAGACAAAGTAAACTCATGCATGAATAAACCCCATCTTTTTATCCTTAATGGCAACAATACAAATACGTATCTTGTCCCTTTTTGTCACTGGGATATAGATCACCGAAAGATTGAACCCATCATAAAGCACCTCTCCCATTGCAAGAAAAATCAATCTAGTTGGCCTAACCAAATCAATAGATCGGAGAGAAATACAAAGCTATAATAATCATGCATAAAAGAGTGCAGAGAAGACTCAAATAATATTCATAGATAATCTGATCATAAACTCACAATTCATCGGATCCCAACAAACACACCGCAAAAAGTGATTACATCGAATAGAACTCCAAGAACATCGAGGAGAACATTGTATTGTAGATCAAAGAGAGACAAGAAGCCATCTAGCTACTAACAATGGACCTGTAGGTCTATGGTAAACTACTCACACAACATCAGAAGGGCAACAAGGTTGATGTAGAGCCCCTCCGTGGTTGATTCCCCCTCCGGTAGAGTACCAGAAAAGGCCTCCAGATGGAATCTCTCGAGAACAGAAGCTTGCGGTGGCGAAAAAAGTATTTTGGATGGCTCTCTGTTGGTTTCCCGATTTTAGAGAATTTATAGATGCCGAATTAGGTCAAACAGAGTAAAGGTGGGCCCACGAGGCACCAGGGCGCTCCTACACCCTGGGCACGCCCTGGTGGCTCGTGGCCAGCTCCTTCGTCTTCGGACTTCCTCCCGAAGCTTCTAGTGTTTCTTTTGTCCAGAAAAAAATCTCCAAAAAGTTTCGT
Organism: Thinopyrum elongatum; assembly: GCA_011799875.1. Taxonomy (NCBI): domain Eukaryota; kingdom Viridiplantae; phylum Streptophyta; class Magnoliopsida; order Poales; family Poaceae; genus Thinopyrum; species Thinopyrum elongatum. The sequence goes on along the minus strand of CM022299.1, from coordinate 324,540,906 downwards.
GGCATTTGGACTTCGTTTGGTACTGATATTCTGGAAAACCAAAAATGGGCAAAAAAATAGCAACTGACACTGGGCACTAAATTAATAGGTTAGTCCCAAAAAATGATATATAATGGCATAATAATGCATATAAACATCCAAGATTGATACTATAATAGCATGGAACAATAAAAAATTATATATACATTGGAGACGTATCACCTATATACATGATCATTGCCTTGGGTATCATCATGATTATTCGCTTTTCTATCAGTTGTCCAACTGTAATTTGTTTACCCACTGTATGGTATTTTCAAGAGAGAAGCCTTTAGTGAAAACTATGGCCCAGGGTCTATTTTAATCATATCTAAAAATCCAAAAACACATTTCTGTAATTCATTTACTTTTATTTTATTTTGTGTTGTTATCTATCTATCACTACGAGATTTGATCCTTGCAATTAACCGCTAAGGGATTGACAACCCCTTGTTTGCGTTGGGTGCAAGTATTTGTTATTTTCTGTGTAGGTACTGCTAAAGAGTTGTTGAGTGGTTCTCCTACTAGATTGATAACCTTGGTTCTTAACTGAGGAAAATACTTATCTCTACTGTACTGCATCATCCTCTCCTCTTCAGGGAAATCACAACGCAGGTCACAAGTAGCAGGAAGAATATCTGGCGCAGTTGCCGGGGAGACATCACCAACATCTATCAAGTACCATCGCATAAACTTTCATCCCCTTTCATTTACATTATTTTCCATTTTCCTCTTGTTTTCATCTCCCCCACTCCTAAAACATTTTTACAAAAAACACAAAAATATTTTCCGTTTGCCTTTTTGCTTGTTTGCTTGCTTTGCCGTGATGTCTCAAGAAAATACCAAGTTGTGTGATTTTTCCAATACTAATAATAACGATTTTATTAGTACTCCGATTGCTCCTCCTGCCACTAGTGCGAAGTCTTGTGATATTAATGCCGCTTTGCTAATTATTGTTATGAAAGAATAATTTTCTGGTAGTCCTAATGAAGATGTTGCATCCCATCTTAACACTTTCGTTGAATTATGTGATATGCAAAAGAAAAAAGATGTGGATAATGATATTGTCAAGTTGAAATTATTTCTATTCTCACTACGAGATCGTGCTAAAACTTTGTTTTCATCTTCGCCACGAAATAGGATTGATTCTTGGGATAAGTGTAAGGATGCTTTTATTGCCAAGTATTTTCCTCCCACGAAAATTATTTCTCTTAGAAATCAAATAATGAATTTTAAGCAACTTGAGCATGAACATGTTGCCCAATCTTGGGAGAGAATGAAATTAATGATAAGAAATTTCCCTAATCATGGTTTAAGTTTATGGATGATCATACAAAATTTTATGCGGGGTTGAATTTTGTTTCTACAAATCTTTTAGATTCCGCTGCGGGTGGTACCTTTATGGAATTTACACTAGGAGAAGCTACAAAATTGCTTGATAATATTATGGCAAGTTATTCACAATGGTATACTAAAGAACTCCTCCTAGTACAAAAAGTGAATTCTGTTGAAGAAATTAGTACTTTGAGTGATATAGTAGATGCGCTTATGAAAATGGTTGCTAGAAAGAGTGCTCATATTGATCCTAATGATGTGCCATTGTGTACTTTGATTGAGCAAAGTAATGATCCCATAGATGTGAATTTTGTCTCGTGAAATAATTTCAATAGTAATGCTTATAGAGGTAATTTCAATCCTAGACCGTTTCCTGGAAATTCCTCTAATAATTATGGAAATTCATAAAATAATAATAATAATAATAGGATGCCCTCTGATCTTGAAAGTAATATTAAAGAATTTATTAATGCTGAAAAGGTTTTCAACACTACGATAGAGGAAAAATTGAGTAAACTTGATGATGTGTCTAGGAGCATGGATAGAATTGTTCATGATGTGGAAAATCTCAAAACTAAAATTTTGGTAGCCAAGCTTGATATTAGTGAGTCTACTAAATCTCTTTATGTTTCTATTGATGAAAGTAAAGAAAGAACCGCTAGGTTGAGGGCTAAGCGAGAATTCTTAGGAAAAGCGACCCCGTCTGGTTTTTATCGTAATCATGATGAAGATATTAAAATGATTGTGTCACACCCATTGAATCTTTGTTTATAAATGTAAAACTTGATGAAAAAGGGCTGAAGAAGAATCAACTTTAGTTAGAAGGTGTCCCCATTGTTCGGAGGGTGATGATCTTAATGAAAAAATTGATAAAAGTGGGTTTGGAGAGGTCAAAACTTTAAATAGTGATGTGCCCACTACTTTGGATTGCAAGGAATTTAATTATGATAGTTGTTCTTTAATTGAGTGTATTTCCTTGTTGCACTTCATGCTAAATTCACCCAATGTTTATGAACAAAATAAGGCTTTTACTAAACATATTGTAGAAGCTATGACGAAAGCTTTAGAACAAAAGCTAGAATTGGAGGTTTCAATACCTAGGAAATTATATGATGAATGGGAACCTACCATTAAAGTTAAAATTAAAAATTATGAGTGCAATGCATTATGTGATTTTGGTGCTAGTGTTTCCACAACACCAAAATCTTTATGTGATGTGCTAGGATTTACCAATATGGATGAATGTTATCTTAATTTGCACTTAGCGGATTCCACTATTAAGAAACCTTTGGGTAGAATAAATGATGTTCTTATTCTTGAAAATAGTAATTATGTGCCCATTGATTTCCTTGTGCTTGATATTGATTGCAATCCGTCTTGCCCCATAATACTTGGTAGGCCGTTCTTACGTACCACAGGTGCTATTATTGATATGAAAGAAGGGAATATAAGATTTCAATTTCCACTAAAGAAGGGTATGGAACACTTCCCTAGAAATAAAATTAAGCCACCATATGAATCCATTACGAGGGCCACCTATGGAATTAATTTGAAAGATGACAACACTTGAAACTATGCATTACGCCTAGCTAGGGGCGTAAAACAATATCGCTTGTTAGGAGGCAACCCAATAGATATCTTAATTTTTCTTGTTATTTTCCCTTTTTTGGTGTGCACACAATTATGCTACTGTTATGGTTGTGTTTTATGTTTTAATTATTGTTTGTGCCAAGTAAAGCCATTGGGATGATTTGGATGATAGTTGCTTTGATTCTGTGAGAAAACAGAAACTTTTGCGCCCTGTAACAGAATTGTTTAAATTCACCAGAGCATGATAAATTTTGAATTTTTTTACACAAGATTGATATACAAATTTCTCATGTTTTATTAATGTTTCAGAATTTTATGAGTTAAATAAGTATAGTAATTATTCAGATTACTACAGATTGTTCTGTTTTTTGACAGACTATGTTTTTGTTGCATTGTTTTGATGAATCTATGGATTGTATCGGGGGGTATAAGCCATGGTGAAGTTAGAATATAGTACATATTATGCAATATTAAAATATGAATGTGTTTACAACAGTACCTAAAGTGGTACTTTCCTTGTTATACTAATGGATCTCATGAAGGTTTTTGTTGAGTTTTGTGTGCTGGAGTTTTCAAGTTTTGAGTGAGATCACGATGGATGAAGGAATAAGGAGTGGCAAGAGCCTAAGCTTGGGGATGTCCGAGGCACCCCAAGATAATATTCAAGGACTCCCAAACATCTAAGCTTGGGGATGCCCCTGATGGTATCCTATCTTTCTTCTACCAACTATCGGTAAAATTACTTGGAGCTATATTTTTATTCATCACATGATATGAGTTTTGCTTGGAGCGTCTTGTATTATATGAGTCTTTGCTTTGTTTGCCTCTTAGTTGGCCACAATCATATTTGCTGGACACACCTTTTTGAGAGGGACACACGTTATTCGTGATTTGTTAGAATACTCTATGTGCTTCACTTATATCTTTTGAGCTAGACAGTTGCTCTAGTGCTTCACTTATATTTTTTAGAGCACGGCGGTGGTTATATATTAAAGAAATAGTTACACTCTCATTATATCTTTTTGAGAGTTTAGATAAATAGTAATGGCAATTAGCACAGGTTATGAATTTGGTTTTAATATTATAGGTATTCAAGAGGGATATAATAAAAATTTCATGTAGATCACTGAATATAATAAGTTTGATTCCTTGCAATAGTTTTGCGATATAAAGATGGTGATATGTGGGAGGTACTAGTGAATGATTGTGGTTTAGTAAGAATATTGGTGTTAAGGTTTGTGATTCCTGAAGCTTGCACGTATAGTCTCCCGTTATGCTAAGAAGTTGGAGCATGATTAATTATTGATTGTCTTCCTTATGAGTGGCGGTCGGGGACAAGCTATTGTGTTTTCCTACCAATCTATCCCCTTAGGGGCATGATTAGTAGTACTTTGATAACCCACAAGTATAGGGGATCGAGTTTTCGAGGTAGAGTATCCAACCCAAATTTATTGATTCGACACAAGGGGAGCCAAAGAATATTTGCAAGTATCAGCAGTTGAGTTGTCAATTCAACCACACCTGGAGAACTAAATATCTGCAGTAGAGTGATTAGTAGCACAGTAATATGATAGTTTGATAGTGGTAGTAACAACAGAAACAATAACAGTAATGGTAACAGTAGCAATTTTGTAGTGATTGTAATAGCAGCAACAACAGCAGTAGTAACTTAGCAAGATCAATAAGCGGAAGTCATAGGCATTGGATCAATGATGGGTAATATGTTGGATGACATTAATCATGTAACAGGCACAACCTAGAGCGACACAGAACTAGTTCCAAATCATCAATGTAATGTAGGAATGTATTCCGTATATAGTCATACGTGCTTGCGATAAGAACTTGCATGGCATCTATTGTCCTACCCTCCCGTGGTAGCGAGGTCCATAAAGAAACTAAGGGATATTAAGGCCTCCATTTAATAGAGAACCGGAACAAAGCATTAACATAGAGTGAATACATGAACTCCTCAAACTACGGTGATCACCGGAAAGAATCTCAATTTTTGTCACTTTGGGGTATGCGGATCATAACACGTAATAGGTGCATATAACTTGCAAGATATGATAAAAAAATCAAATATATTCATGAAAACATAAAGGGTTCAAATCTGAAATCATGGCAATTGGGCCCTAGTGACAAGCATTAAGCATAGCAAAGTCATAGCAACATCAATCTTAGAACATAGTGGATACTAGGGATCAAGCCCTAACAAATTGACTTGATTACATGATAAATCTCATCCAACCCCATCACCGTCCAGCAAACCTACGAAGAAATTACTCACTCCCGGTGGTGAGCATCATAAAAATGGTGATGAAGAAGGGTTGGTGATGAAGATGGCGACGAATCCCCCTCTTCGGAGCCCCGAACGGACTCCAGCTCTGGCCTCCCGATGAAGAACAGGATATGGCGGCGGCTCCGTATCGTAAAATGAGATGAAACTTCTTCTCTTATTTTTCTCTCTAGAAATAGGAATTTAAAGACTTGAGTTTAGGGTCAGCAGAGCCACATGGGCCCCACGATGCACCATGGCGCGCCCAGGTGGCTCGTAGGCCAGTGGTGGCTCCCCTCCTGTCAGCAGAGCCAGTGCTAGATCATTGCACATCCTGGTACACCGCCAGAGGCATTCATATAGAGTCATATTTTGTTCTAGTATCAAGTTGCAATTTTGAGTTGTAAGTAAATAGAAATGTGATGATCATCATTATTCGTTATTAGAGCATTGTCCCCAGTGAGGAAAAGGATGATGGAGACTATGATTCCCCCACAAGTCGGGATGAGAGTCCGGACAAAAAAAAGGCCAAAAAAGGTGAAGAAAAATAAGAAGAGAAAAATAGAAAAGAAAAAATGAGAGAAAAAGAGAGAAGGGGCAATGTTACTATCCTTTCCACACTTGTGCTTCAAAGTAGCACCATGTTTTTCATATAAAGAGTCTCCTATGCTTTCATTTGCATATAACTAGTGGGATTTTTTCATTATACAAATCTCGGGCAAGTAACATATAGCCAAACAAAGGGAATTATGTACGGGATTATCTGAATCCTTGACATCGTGGTTCAACCGATGAAATATCTTCGTGGAATATGTGAGAATCATTATGGGCATCCATGGTCCCACTATTGGTTATTGATCAAAGAGGAGTCTTGATCATGTCCACATGTTCTCGAACCCGTAGGGTAACACACTTAACGTTCGATGTTGCTAGGGTTTGATGAAATAATAATATGGTGTTATCAAATTTTGTTTCAGTGTCTCGAATGGGATCCCAGACATCATGAGGAGCTTCAGAATGGTCTAGAGACAAAGAAAATATATATGGAAAATATTTTCAGGGTTACCAATTTTTTTTGGGATTTTTTGGTATTATACCGGGAAGGTTCTATAAGGTTTCGGAGTGGGGACCACATGCATGGAGGGACCCACATGGACGTGGGTAATGGGCAAAGGTGCCACACTATGGTCCATGTGCACCAAAATCCCCTCCTAAAAGGAATAGGATCAAATCCTGAATGGATAAGATCAAGACCCCTAGAAAGGAGGGATCGTGATCGATGGGGAAGGAAGGAGGGGCTTTCTTTCCCCCCTTTGGTGCGCAACCCTTAGAGGCTTGGAAGAGGGGCTAGGTCTCGTCCCCCATGCTTATAAATAGAGGAGGGAGGGGCTGGTGGCAGCACCTCACACCCCGGTTGCTGACTGCCTCCCTCTGGTTCCATAGGTCCCTCGTCCGCGTAGTTCTTAGCGAAGCTTTGGCAGATTTCCACCATACTTCCACCACCACGCCAGTGTGTTCCTGTCCTAGATCCCATATACCTCTCCATCTTGCTTGTTGGATCAAAAATAAGGAGACATCATCGAGCTGTATGTGTGCATCTCTTGGAGGTGCCGTTCATGCGGTGCTTCATCGGATTGGATTGCGAAGAAAGTACGACTACACCAACCACGTTCATTATAATGTTTCCATTCTCATTCTACAAGGGTATGTAGACTTTCTCCCTCATTGGTAGCATAGTAGATTAGATCTTGGATGATTTCATTCTCTTGTAGGAATTTTTTTATCCAACGAATCCCATGAGTGGTATGAAAGCCCCGTCTATGCGTAGATTCTTTGCACGAATGGAACACAATTTTGTTGTGGGCGTTGATATTCATGTTGCTACCCTCCTTTGTTATTTTGGATTTGGCGGCATAGTGGGATGAAGCGGACCGAACCAACTTTTTACTTGTCCACGCACAAGAGACCGGTTCCGCGCTTGACATGTATCTTGTATTACATAAAGCGGTTGGCGGGTGTCTGTCTCTCCCACTATAATTAAAATCTGATTTGACAACGGCGGTCCTGAAAAGGTTAAAAAGGCAACTTGTATATCACCATTGTGGCTTTGCATAGGTAAGAAAATTTCTTATACGTTGCCCTTAGAAGCCACACAAAAATTTGCAAGAACAAAGTAGAGGACGTCTAACTTGTTTTTGCAGGGCATGTGATGTGGTATGGCCAAGATATGAGGTGATATATGTGATGTATGAGATGATCGTGTTTTTAATCTTTTAGGACTTTCATGTCAATGACTATGGCAACCAGGAGGAGCCATATGATTGTCTTAATATTAAGGTATGACTTGCGTGTTAATGTTTAAACGCCGTGTAATTGCTTTACTTTATCGCTATGAGTTAGCAATAGTTCTGGAAGCAATAGTTGGTGGAGATAACTATATGACGACACCAAGGACTGAGGTGCCATGCTGGTGGTGGTGAGGATCATGCCGGTGCTTTGGAGATGGTGATCAAAGGCACAAGAAGAAAAGGCCATATCATGTCACATTATACTTGCATGTGATGTTTGTCTTTTTATGCATCTTATTTTGCTTAGATCACGACTGTAGCATTATAAGATGATCCCTCGCACTTAATATTAAGATAAAAGTGTCCTCCCTTAGTATGCACCTTTAAGAAAGGTCATCGTTTTAAAGCACCTCGTGATGATTAGGTGTGATAAACTCTAGGTTCACACACAACGGGTGTAAGCCAGTTTTACACATGAGGAAATACATTGGTTAACTTAACGAGCCTAGAATGTATAGACATAGTCTCGGAACACATCGAACCGAAAGTTTAAACATGAGTCATATGAACCGAAAGGTTCACCATTTAAACTACTCCATCTCACGTGATGATTGATACGTCCATTTTGCATCATGTTTTCCTACTGTTATTTACAATGTTTTTATGCATAATAATGCTTTATGGAGTAATTCTAATGCCTTTTCTCTCATAATATGCAAGGTTTACACAAAGAGGGAGAATACCGGCAGCTGGAATTCTGGACCTAAAAAAGTTACGTTAGAGATACCTATTCTGCACATCTCCAAATGAGCTGAAATTTTATGAAGAATTATTTTGGAATATTTAACAAATACTGGAGAAAAGAACCACCAGAGGGGGCCACCTGGTGCCCAAAAGACACCAGGGCACGCCAGGCCCCCCAGGCGCGCTCTGGTGGGTGGTGGGTAGCCCAGCCCACCTCTGGTGCCCATCTTCTGGTATATTAGGTCTTTTGACCTAGAAAAAATAAGAAGAGGACTTTCGGGATGGAGCACCGCCATATCAAGGCGGAACTTGGGCAAGAGCACTTTTGCCCTCCGGCGGAGCGATTCCACCGAGGAAACTTCCCTCCCGAAGGGGGAAATCGAAGCCATCGTCCTCACCAACAACCCTCTCATCTTTGGGAGGCCAATCTCCATCAACATCTTCAACAACACCATCTCATCTCAAACCCTAGTTCATCTCTTGTGTTCAATCTTTGTACCGGAACCTCAGATTGGTACATGTGGGTGACTAGTAGTGTTGATTACATCTTGTAGTTGATTACTATATGGTTTATTTGATGGAAGATTATATGTTCAGATCCATTATGCTATTTAATACCCCTCTGATCTTGAGCATGAATATCATTTGTGAGTAGTTACCTTTGTTCTTGAGGTCACGGGAGAAGTCATGTTGCAAGTAATCATGTGAATTTGATATGGGTTTGATATTTTGATGATATGTATGTTGTGATTCCCGTAGTGGTGTCATGTGAATGTCGACTACTTGGCACTGCACCATATTTGGGCCTAAGGGAATGCATTATGGAGTAGTTATTAGATGATGGGTTGCTAGAGTGACTGAAGCTTAAACCCTAGTTTATGCGCTACTTCGTAAGGGACTTATTTGGATCCATATGTTTAATGCTATGGTTAGATTTTATCTTAATACTTTTCTCGTAGTTGCGGATGCTTGCGAGGAGGTTAATCACAAGTGGGAGGCTTGTTCAAGTAAGAACAACACCCAAGCACCGGGGTCCACCCACATATCAAATTATCAAAGTAGTGAACGCGAATCAAACCAACATGATGAAAATGACTAGATGAAATTCCCGTGTGCCCTCAAGAACACTTTGCTTATTATAAGAGACTGTTTTGGCATGTCCTTTGCTACAAAAAGGATTGGTCTACCTTGCTGCAATTTATTTACCATTACCGTTACTTGTCTGTTACAAATTATCTTGCTATCAAACTACGTGTTACCGACAATTTCAGTGCTTGCAGAAATTACATTGCTGAAAACCACTTGTCATTTCCTTCTGATCCTCGTTGGGTTTGACACTCTTACTTATTGAAAGGACTACAATTGTTCCCCTATACTTGTGGGTCATCAAGACTCTTTTCTGGCGCCGTTGCCTGGGAGTGAAGCGCTCTTGGTATGTGGATATCGGTAAGGAAAAAATTATATTACGTGCTGAAATTACCGTCACTTGTTACTACGGAAAACAATCCTTTGAGGGGTTTGTTCAAGGTATATTCACCTCGACCAGAAACACAAAGAGTTGCCCCTCAACCTACTGCACCTACTAAAATTTTTGGTTATGAAATTCCTTCGGGTATGATAGACAACTGCTAGCTAATCCTTATGCAGGAGACGGAACTGAGAATCCCGATATGCATCTGATACATGTGGATAAAATTTGTGGATTATTTAAGCTTGCAGGTTTACCTGGAGATGAAGTCAAGCAGAAGGTTTTCCCTTTATCTTTGAAGGGAAAAGCATTGACATGGTATAGGCTATGTGATGATATTGGATCTTGGAACTGGAACCAATTGAAATTGGAATTTCACCAAAAAAATTATCCTATGCATCTAGTTCATCGTGATCGGAATTATATATATATATATATATATATATATATATATATATATATATATATATTGGCCTCATGAAGGAGAAAGTATCGCTCTAGCTTGGGGGAGGCTTAAGTCAATGTTATATTAAGGCCCCAATCATGAGCTCTCGAGAGAAATTATTATTCAGAATTTTTATGCACAACTTTCTCGTGATGATCAATCCATGCTCGATACTTCTTGTACTGGTTCTTTTATGATGAAGACTATTGAATTCAGGTGGGATCTTTTAGAAAGAATTAAACACAACTCTGAAGATTGGGAACTCGACGAAGGTAAGGATTCAGGTATTAAGCTTGAGTTTGATTGTGTTAAATCTTTTATGAATACCGATGCTTTTCACAAGTTTATCACTAAATATGGACTTGACTCTGAGATAGTAGCCTCTTTTTGTGAATCATTTGCTGCTCATGTTGAACTCCCTAAGGATAAATGGTTTAAATATCATCCCCCTATTAAATAAGAAATTAAAGAACCGGTTATAGCTAAAGATGAAACTATTATTTACAATGTTGATCCAGTTGTGCCTACTGCTTATATTGAAAAAACACCTTTCCCTGTGAGGATAAAGGAACATGCTAAGGTATCAACCATGGTTCGCAAAAGTAATATTAAAGCACCTAGTGTTGCTATGGTAAAAGATCTCTTGGTAGAAAATGTTGATGGGCATGTTATTTATTTCTGTGATGACGCTGCTAGAATTGCCAAACCAGATGAAAAAGATAAACATAGACCTGTTGTTGGCATGCCTGCTATCTCAGTCAAAATAAGAGATCATTGCTATCATGGCTTATGTGATTTAGGTGCTAGTGTGAGTGCTATTCCTTTTACCTTATACCAAGAAATTATGAATGATATAGCACCCGCTGAAATAAAAGACATAGATGTTACTATTAAACTTGCTAATAGAGACACCATCACACCACTTAGGATTGTTAGAGATGTTGAAGTCTTGTGTGGGAAAATAAAATACCCCACTGATTTTCTAGTTCTTGGTTCCCCACAAGATGAATTTTGTCCCATAATTTTTGGTAGATCTTTCTTGAACACTGTCAATGCTAAGATAGATTGTGAGAAAGAAATTGCCAGTGTTAGCTTTGGTGATGTGTCTCATGAGTTTAATTTCAATAAGTTTAGTAGACAACCTCATAATAAAGAATTACCTAGTAAGGATGAAATAATTGGTCTTGTTTCTATTGCCGTACCTCCTACTGATCCACTAGAACTATTTTGCTGGACCATGAAAATGATATGCACTTGCATGAAAGAAATGAAATAGATAAAATATTCTTTGAACAACAACCTCTCCTTAAACACAATTTCCCTATTGAAATTCTAGGAGGTCCTCCTCCACCTAAAGGTGATCATGTGTTTGAATTAAAGCAATTGCGTGACACTTTGAATTATGCTTATCTTGATGAGAAAAAGATATATCCTGTTATTATTAGTGCTAACCTTTCAGAACATGAAGAAGAAAGATTATTAAAAATTCTGAAGAAGCACTGTGCTACTATTGGATATACTCTTGATGATCTTAAGGGCATTAGTCCCACTCTCTGTCAGCACAAGATTAATATGGAGCCTGATGCTAAACCCGTTGTTGATCACCAACGGCGATTAAATCCTAAGATGAAAGAAGTGGTAAGAACTGAAATACTAAAGCTTCTGGAAGCAGTTATAATCTATCCCATAGCTGATAGTAGATGGGTAAGTCATGTTCATCATGTCCCTAAGAAAGAAGATATTACTGTTGTTCCTAATGATAAAAATGAACTCATCCCTCAAAGAATTGTTACTGGCTATAGAATGGTAATTGATTTCAGAAAATTAAATAAAGCTACGAGAAAAGATCATTACCCTCTTCCTTTTATTGATCAAATCTTAGAAAGATTATCTAAGCACACACACTTTTGTTTTCTTGATGGATATTCTGGTTTCTCTCAAATACATTTTTCACAACCTGATCAATAAAAAACCACTTTTACTTGCCCTTTCGAAACTTATGCTTATAGATGTATGCCCTTTGGTTTATGTAATGCACCTGCTACCTTTCAAAGATGTATGACTGCTATATTCTCTGATTTTTGTGAAAAGATTGTTGAGGTTTTCATGGATGATTTTCCCATTTACGGAACTTCTTTTGATGATTGCTTAAGCAACCTTGATCGAGTTTTGTAGAGATGTGAACAAACTAATCTTGTCTTGAATTGGGAGAAGTGCCACTTTATGGTTAATGAAGGCATTGTCTTGGGGCATAAAATTTCTGAACGAGGTATTGAGGTGGATAAAGCTAAAGTTGATGCAACTGAGAAAATGCCATGTCCTAAAGACATCAAAGGTATTCGTAGTTTCCTTGGTCATGCTGGTTTTTATAGGAGGTTTATTAAAGACTTCTCTAAAATTTCTAGGCCTCTCACTAATCTTTTACAAAAGGATGTTCCATTTGTTTTTATGATGATTGTGTAGAAGCCTGTGAAACACTTAAGAAAGCCTTAAGTACTGCACCTATTGTTCAACCTCCTGATTGGAACTTGCCTTTTGAAATTATGTGTGATGCTAGTGATTATGCTGTTGGTGTTGTTCTAGGACAAAGAGTTGATAAGAAATTAAATGTTATCCATTATGCTAGCAAAACTCTAGACAATGCCCAAAGAAATTATGCTACTACTGAAAAGGAATTTTTAGCAGTTGTGTTTGCTTATGATAAATTCAGATCTTACATCGTTGATTCCAAAGTAATTGTTCACACCGATCATGCTGCTATAAAATATCTGATGGAAAAGAAAGATGCTAAACCTAGACTCATTAGCTAAGTTCTCTTGCTACAACAATTTGACTTACATATTACTGATAGGAAAGGAGCTGAGAACCCCATAGCTGACAACTTGTCTAGGTTAGAAAATATTCTTGATGACCCACTACCTATTGATGATAGCTTTCCTGATGTACAACTAGCTATAATAAATGTTTCTCATAATACTCCTTGGTATGCTGACTATGCTAATTATATTGTTGCTAAATTTATACCACCTAGTTTGACATACCAACTAAAGAAAAAATTCTTCTATAACTTAAGACATTACTTTTGGAATGACCCGCATCTTTATAAAGAAGGGGTAGATGGTATTATTAGACGTTGTGTACCTGAGCATGAACAGGAACAAATCATACAGAAATGTCACTCCGAAGCTTATGGAGGACATCACGTGGGAGATAGAACTGCTCACAAGGTATTACAATCTGGTTTTTATTGGCCTACTCTTTTCAAGGATGCCCGTAAGTTTGTCTTGTCTTGTGATGAATGTCAAAGAATTGGTAATATCGATAAACGTGAGGAAATGCCTATGAATTATTCACTTGTTGTCGAACCATTTGATGTTTGGGGTTTTGATTATATGGGACATTTTCCTTCCTCTAATGGGTATACACATATTTTGGTTGCTGTTGATTATGTTACTAAGTGGGTAGAAGCTATTCCAACTAGTAGTGCTAATCATAACACCTCCATTAAAATGCTTAAAGAAGTTATTTTCCCAAGGTTTGGAGTCCCTGGATATTTAATGACTGATGGTGGTTCACACTTTATTCATGGTGCTTTCCGTAAAATGCTTGCTAAATATGATGTTAACCATAGAACTGCATCACCCTACCATCCTAAATATAGTGGTCAAGTTGAACTTAGCAATAGAGAAATAAAATTAATATTACAAAAAATATGAGTAGGTCCCGAAAGAATTGGTCTAAGAAACTTGATAATGCACTTTGGGCCTACAGAACAGCTTATAAAAATCCTATGGGTATGTCTCCATATAAAATGGTTTATGAAAAAGCTTGTCATTTGCCTCTTAAGTTAGAACATAAAGCATATTGGGCAATCAAAGAACTCAACTATGATTTCAAACTTGCCGGTGAAAAGAGGTTATTTGATATTAGCTCACTAGATGAATGGAGAACCCAAGCTTAAGAAAATGCCAAGTTATTTAAAGAAAAAGTTAAAAGGTGGCATGACAAAAGAATCCAAAAGTGGGAATTCAAAGTGGGTGAATATTTTCTTTAGTACAACTCTCGTTTTAGATTTTTTGCAGGAAAACTTCTTTCCAAATGGAAGGACCTTATATCATCGAAGAATTTTATTGTTCTGGAGCTATCAAGATTAACAATGCCGAAGGTACTAATCCGAAGGTGGTCAATGGACAAAGAATTAAACACTATATCTCAGGTACGCCTATTAATGTTGAAAGCAATATTATCCAAATCATGACACCGGAGGAACACATAAAAGAAACCTTCCAGAACACTCCAGAACCCTGAAAGGAAGAGGTATGTGATATGGTAAGTAAACGGACTCCAAAATATCCGCAAAAATATTTTCTGTATGTTTTTGAATATTAGAAAAAATAGGAAAATAAGAAACAACTGGGAAGGAAACCCAGGTGCCCACAAGACACCAGGGCGTGCCTGCCCTCCCTGGCGCGCCCTGGTGGGTGGTGGGCCCCTCAGGCACCTTGCCGACCCTGTTTTCCTTTCGTATGCTTGTTTCCCAAGATTAAAAAAATTATATACCCCCGGACGATTTGACCACTGTATCATGGAGAAATTCGTTGTTCTTGTTTCGTGCTATTTTTTTGACAGATCTAGATCGCCATGGCCGCACCAAGCTCCTCCAAAGACAAGTTCTTCGAGAGGGTAATCAATCCCTACTTGTCGGAGGTGATGAAGCACCCTCAAGCCGTTGAGATGCGTGAGGGGGTGCTCCACATCCGGGATGTTCAAGGGCCCAAGAAGACGGGAACCGTGGAGGCTAGGCTCGAGGCGGTGGAGTAGGAGATCTTCAAGTGCCAAGGGATGGTAGAGCGTGGACTTAGTGCCAATCACCTCATGATCATGGAATTCACCCGTGATCACAAGGTGGATGGTCGGTCTATGAAGGACATAATATTCACCTTTAATGAGCAAATCAATTTTCTGCAAAGCCAAATCTATGATATTCAAAATCAAGTCTTTGAGTATGAGGCAAGATTTAAAGGTATGAGTTTAGCTGCCAGTTGCAGGACTCAGGAGAATCGTGCTTCCTCTTATGATGGTGAACCGCTGCCATGGAGGTCGGAGGATAAGCTTGCTACCACCTCATCACCACCACCATCATCATATTCCCCACCAAAGGAGACTTGAGTACACGGATATGGGCACACCCCTTGGCTTTTGCCAAGCTTGGGGGAGATGCCGCGTTATCGTATCACCAATCACCATCACTTTTATTACCTTGACCTATCTTAGTTCGATCCTTAGCTATTTCATGATTTAGTTGAATAAAAGTTTAGTATGATCTATTTTTGAGTGCTAGTTTCGTGATCTATCTATCTATGTAATGGAGTGAGAGCTATATAAGAAAGTTTAGTTTGAGTTTTGCTTCTTTACTCTTATGTTTCAATCAAAATAAAGGAAAATAATGAAAAAGATCATAGGCTAATCTTATGGTAAGTAATGACATCACATGAGGAAAAGTATAAGTGGTAAAATTTGTTGAAAGTTAACAAATATAACATTGGTCAATGATGCAATTCATGAAAGAATTAATAAGGGAAGAGAAGATTCACATGCAAATACACTATCTTGGACATCTTTTATGATTGTGAGCCCCCACTAAATATTTTATGCCAAACTATTGACGTTGGACAAGGAAGACAACGTAATGATTTATGTTTGTTCATATTCACATAGAAGTTATATTGTTATAGATCCTTCAACATGTGGTGCTTGCCTAATGTCTTTGCTAGCCAAAAACTCCACACTAAGTAGAGATGCTACTTGTGCATCCAAAAACCCTTAAACCCAAAATCTTATTTTGAGAGTCCACCATACCTACCTATGGATTGAGTAAGATCCTTCAAGTAAGTTGTCATCGGTGCAATAAGGCAATAAAAAATGCTTCTAAATGTGTTGGATCATTTAGTGTAAGAGAAAATTGAGCGTTGTACGAACTTGTGATGGCAAAGTAATAAAAGCGAAGGACTACATAATAAAGGTTGCTATCATAAGGGGCAATATAACGTGATGTTCTTTTGCATTAAGAGATTGTGCATACAAAACCAAAAAGCACATGACAAGCTCTGCTTCCCTCTGCGAAGGGCCTATCTTTTACTTTTATGTCTTTACTTTTTATGCAAGAGTCAAAGTATTCTTCTCTATTCTTTTTATTTTTCTCTTTGGCAAGCATCATGTGGTGGGGAAAGATCTAGGCACATATACCCAGTTGGATATGAGTGAGCATGAATTATTATTGTTGACATCACCCTTGAGGTGAAAAAGTTGGGAGGCAAAACTATAAGCCCCTATCTTTCTATTTGTCCGGTTGAAACTTTTTGCTCATATGTACGCTGTGAGCGTTAGCAATCATAGAAGATTAAATGATGGTTGAGTATGTGGACTTGCCAAAAGGCTCCGATACGTGACCCTTCCTGAAAATATGATGAATTGTAGTTGCAAAGTTGACTGAGAACATAGTTTGTTGGTTTTCAATAAAGTTTATGCATTTTACTTCGATGTTGTGATGAATTGTTACTTGTTCATGAGAAGTTATATGATAGAGCTTTATAATTAAGTTTGTTGCTGTTATAATAATAAGCATTGTAACACCCCTGTACTGATGAGCTACAGTAACCCCTAGGGTTAAGCTAATTGTTTTTTTGCTAAGCAGTGCATGATCATCTTTACCTCTATCTCATTTCAAATTCCGGTCAAATTCAAATTTAAATACTAAGTGAAATACAAAAGTTCACAAATCTGAAAAACTAAAATGTTGGTCATGTGACAAATATTCACTTCTTAATATTGGTGGTGAACCAACATTTTTGCAACATGTTTAGATGCCCTATAGTAATTAAAACAGTGGCTTAAACAATTATTTAAATGCATTTTAAATAAGAAATAAATGCAAACTATTTTTATTAAAGTGCCAATTTATTTATGGCAGCAGCATATTTAGCAGCACTAAATTAGGTGCCACTTAGATATTTTATAAAACTAAAATATATAGAAAATAAAATAGGAAACTAATAAATAGAAAAAAATAAATAAAAAGAAAACCCCCTGGCCTACTGGGCCGACTGGCCCAACCAGGCCGGCCCACCTTGCCCACTACTTAACCCCCCCAACCCTAGCTCAGTCCCCCCCCACCCAGACCGATCCACATCCCCCCCCCCCCGATCCGATCCAGAACTGGATCGGGATCGAGGAGGAGGAGCTCGAGCTCCCCCGCGCCGGCTCCAGGCGCGTCCGACCTTGCCGGCCATCGCCGCACGGCGCCCGCCCCGACCACCGCACCGCGTCGCCCCACCCCATCGCCACCAACACCGTCGACCACCCCCGCCCCGCCTCCCCCTCGTGAGCACCCCCCGGCCTCCGCTGCCGCCCTTCCCTCTCCCTTCGTCGCCGTTCGCCGGGGCCGCGCGCCGGAGCCGCGCTCATCGTGCCCCGGTCGCGAGCCCCTCCCCCACTGCGGCCCCGCTCGCCCCTGCTGGTGCTCGCAGCCGCCCCGCGCTCGCTCCTCCCGCCCGCCGCAAGCGCTCGCCCTCGCCGCTGCGCGCGCCTCCTGTGGCCGCTCCGCGCTGCTGCTCCCCACGCACCGTCGTCGCCCCGCGCCGCCCCTGCGCCTGCCTTCGCCTGCCGCGGCCGGCCGCCGAGCGCCGCCGTGGCCACGGCCTCGCCCCCTCGCGTGATGGGCGCCTGGGTGCGCCCCGCCCCAGCGCCCGTTAGCCGCACCCGCTCCAGTGGCCAGATGGGCCACTGCCAGCGGGGCCCCACAGCCCCTTTTCTTTAAAAAAAATAATAGGTGTTAAAAAGAATTAAATAAATAAATAAATAAATAATCAATATAATTAATTAATTAAATAAATTAATCCTGTTTAAAACACTAATTAAGATTAATTAGTCTGCTAATTAAACTAGGTTAATTTTGTAGTTAGCAAAACAGTGTATGACAGGTGGGACCCACTGGTCCTGACGTCATAGTGATGTCATGATGACGTCATCCTGCTACTGTTTTGGATAATTCAAAATAAATAAATAAATTAATTCGAAAATGTTTTTAAAACTTTGAGAAATCGTAGTAAATAATCCGTAACTCCGATGAAAATACTTTGTACATGAAAGTTGCTCAGAATTTCGAGACGAATCTGAATACGCGTTCCATTCGTCCGTCACACGTCCCTAACTATCCGAACATGGAACCGTTCCCCTCCGGTCATCTGTCTGACAAATGTCCAGAACCGGGAAAACATTCCCGGATGGATTCACCCTTCCTCGGTGACTGCATATTGTCATGTCGTACATTATGTTGCTCATGTTTGCTGTGTATTTATACTGTTTCCTCCCCCTCTTCTCCCTCATTAGACCCCGACGCAGTTCCCGGTACCGACGCGGCTCAGGAGACCGACGACACTATTGACGACCTTGCCTTTGCCGCCGAGCAACCAGGCAAGCACCCCCCTTTTTGAGCATACCAATATCGCCTATTCTTTCTCTCTCATGCTTGCATTAGAAATGTTGCTGCTACTGCTTTACCTTTTCTGATGCATAGTCTGTTTATTGTAACTTGCATTTGAAACCTTACCTGCTTATCCTAAACTGTATAGTATAGGCTGGGTAGAGACCTATCAGTGACCCCACTAGTCCCGACTGCCCCGCTGGATTATCAGAAGACCCGATCAACGGGATTGAAGACCAGGCCTAGGCACCACACATCACCCCCCTTAGTTGTAACGACACTGCAGCGTTACTATCGAGTGCCGAGGGTGATACCTCGTGTAGCACTTCTGATGTTAAATCTGTAGAGTAGCTATTCGGTCGTGGTCATCGAGGGTGATTCCTCCTTCCCCACTTCCGATAACGACGCGGTCGTGCCACACCTCAAGTGTGAACCCATCGAGGGTGATTCCTCCGAGTTCGCCTTGACGGATACATCGAATAGGAATCCAACAAGGGTGACACCTCGGATTCCCTTGATGTTATGGACACACGGATACTTGGACTGTACAGTTGTTACTTGGAAAGGCGGGTCGACCCTGAGGGGTACCCGCGTGTGATGTGAAGACGGGTTGCCTGGATGGTGCCCAAGTGATGAATACGAGGCGTGGCCAGGCATTCTTAGCCCTTGCCGCAAGTCCTCGAGACGGGACGACGAGGTCACATCAATCGTGAGTCTCTGCTCATTACCGCAAGCCCCTTGTCCACTAACGATTTGGATATTTGATCCGAGCAGGCCTCTAGCCTGATAGCACTAACCATCACGTGGGAAGAGTTATGGGCACTCTGCATTGTTGCATCAGCCGAAGGCTCTGTCAGACGTCCAGTTCAGTCTCGTTGCCGGGCCGAAAGTTTCTCAGAATTTCGAGACGAATCCGAATACGCGGTCCATTCGTCAGTCACACGCCCTAACTATCTGAACATGGAACCGTTCCCCTCCGGTCATCTGTCTGACAAATGTCCAGAACCGGGAAAACATTCCCGGATGAATTCCCCCTTCCTCGGTGACGTGCAACCATACGTTAGGACACACTCGGCACTGCATATTGTCATGTCGTACATTGTGTTGCTCATGTTTGCTGTGTATTTATACTGTTTCCTCCCCCTCTTCTCCCTCATTAGACCCCGACGCAGTTCCCGGTACCGACGTAGCTCAGGTGACCGACGACACTATTGACGACCTTGCCTTTGCCGCCGAGCAACCAGGCAAGCACCCCTCTTTTTGAGCATACCGATATCGCCTATTCTTTCTCTCTCATGCTTGCATTAGAAATTTTGCTGCTACTACTTTACCTATTCTGATGCATAGCCTGTTTATTGTAACTTGCATTTGAAACCTTACCTGCTTATCCTAAACTGTATAGTATAGGCTGGGTAGAGACCTATCAGTGACCCCACTAGTCCCGACTGCCCCGCTGGATTATCAGAAGACCCGATCAATGGTACATTCCTCAAGGTCTGATGGACCAGAAGAAGCAGGAGTTCCGCAAACTCACACAGGGCAAAATGACTATGGATGAATATCAGAGGAAATTCCTTGAATTGTCCCGCTATGCTGAAGATGACGTCTGCACTGATGCCCGCAAGCAGGAGAAATTCCGTGAAGGACTGCGTACTGATATAAACCTTGCACTTGTTGTCCATGATTGCACAGATTTTGCAATGCTTGTCAGCCAATCTTTCCGAGTTGAAACTACTCTAACTAAATGCCAGGAGTCGCTCAAGCATACCCGAGATGTTGGTCCATCTTTGAGTCAGTCTGCTCAGAAACGTCGAGTCTGGATCCCACACAACGTTCATCACTGACCTGCTCCAACACCAAGGCCGTCTTATGTTGCACCTCGTCTGCCTCCGCCGCCGAGACAACTAATGACTCAGGGTGGACAGTCCAATGATGTAGCTCCTCCCCATAATGATGGGAATTGCTTCAAGTGTAGTCAACCAGGGCACCGTGCTACCAATTGCCGCCCGAACCACAATCGAAATGCCCGAGCTCGTCAGCCCAGGAATCCCAATGCCAGACCTTCTGCTGTTGTACTGGGCCATGCTAACCATGTCAATGCAGAAGAGGCTCAGAAAGAACGAACCATTGTGATGGGTACCCTCCAGATTAATTCAGTTGCAGCTTCTGTCCTTTTTGACTCGGGAGCATCACATTCCTTTGTGTCTCAACAATTTGCTCAGTTGCATGAACTACATCTAGAGCTGTTACCCACGCCATTAGAGATTATCACTCCCCGTTCCAGGTGGCAAACCAAGATGGTAAGTCACAACAATTAGATCAAAATTGAAGGGTTGATGTTCTCTGCTTCCCTTATTGCTCTTGGACCTTCCGACGTAGACATTATTCTCGGTATGGACTGGTTGACAGCCCATAATGCTTTGACTGACTGTGCTACTAAGACAGTCCAGCTCACACACCCTTCTGGTCAGGTGATCAACTACTCAGCCAAGATAATACAGAATGCCGAGAGCCAGATTTATACTCTGAATGCGTTGAATGCTTCACCTCTTGAAGGCATCGAGTACTTTCCCGTTGTTCGTGATTTTCAAGACGTCTTCCCAGAGGAACTTCCAGGAATACCCCCTGCTAGAGCTGTTGAGTTCGTCATCGACTTGAAGCCTGGCACTACCCCTATTGCGAAGCGGCCTTATAAAATGCCTCCGCATCACCTTCTCGAGCTTAAGGAAGAAATCGACAAGTCACTTAAGAAAGGTTTCATCCGCCCCAATTCCTCTGCTTGGGGAGCACCTTCACTCTTCGTTAAGAAGAAGGATGGAACTAACCGATTGGTTCAGGATTACCGGCTCATTAACCAAGCCACAATCCAGAACAAATATCCGCTTCCCCGGATCAATGATTTGTATGATCAACTTGCTGGGTCATCGTTGTTTTCTAAACTCGATTTGAGGTTGGGTTATCATCAGATCCGTGTCCGTGAAGAGGATATTCCCAAGACTGCATTTGTTACCCCCTATGGCTCCTACGAGTACACGGTCATGTCTTTCGGCTTAACCAATGCTCCAACAACTTTCTCCCGTCTGATGAATTACATCTTCATGGATTATCTCGACAAATTTGTCGTGGTATATCTGGATGATATACTGGTCTATTCAAAGAATAAAGAAGAACATGCTGAACACCTCCGTCTTGTACTGGAAAGGCTCCGAGAACACCAGTTGTATGCCAAATACTCCAAATGTGAATTCTAGCTTTCTGAAGTAACTTACCTTGGTCATGTGATTTCCAAGGATGGAATTGTTGTTAACCCGGAATGAGTTCAGGCTATTCTAGACTAGACTCCTCCGAAAAACGTCAAGCAAGTGAGAAGTTTTCTCGGCCTTGCAAGCTATTGTCGTCGATTTGTCGAGAACTTTTCCAAGATTGCTAAGCCCCTGACTGATCTACTTCACAAGGGCGTTAAGTTTGAATGGACAAAAAAATGTCAGGAAAGTTTTCAAACACTCAAAGACAAGCTAACATCTGCTTCAGTACTATCTCCTCCAGATTCCCGCAAAGACTTTGTGATCTATTGTGACGCATCCCGTGAAGGATTAGGCTGTGTCCTAATGCAAGAGCGTAAAGTGATTGCTTATGGCTCTCGACAGTTGCGCCCGCATGAAGAGAATTATCCAGTACATGAACTAGAACTAGCTGGTGTCATCTATGCATTGCAGTTGTGGTGACATTACCTCCTCGGTAATCGTTGCGAGATCTACATGGATCATAAAAGTCTGAAGTACTTGTTCACTCAGCCATCTTTGAACCTCCGTCAGCAAAGATGGATGGAGGCCATTGCGGACTATGATTTGGGTATTTCTTATACCCCTGGCAAGGCTAACATGATGGCTGATGCCTTAAGCCGCAAGTCCTATTGCGACAACCTCATGGTTAGGCGAGCTCAACCTTGTCTTTTTGAAGAACTGCGCAAGCTGAATCTGCGTATTGTTCCACAGGGTTCTCTTAATAACCTTGTGATACAACCAGATCTCGAGAAAGCTGTTAATAATGCGCAAGCTAAAGATGCTGAAATTGATCTGATGAAGAAATACCTTCACCTAAAAAAGTACAGGGATTTCTCGTTGTCTGAAGATGGAACCTTGTATTTCAGAAACCGCATTGTCATACCTCGCTTCGAGCTTATGACTGACAAGGTCATGAAGGAGGCACATGATACCCCGCTGTCTATTCAGTCGGGTAGCACCAAGATGTATCGTGATCTCCGTCAAAGGTACTGGTGGTCTAAAATGAAGCAAGATATTGCTCGGTACGTTGCTGAATGTGATGTGTGTCGTCGCGTTAAAGCAGAATATCAAAAGCCTGCTGGAATTCTGCAACCACTTCCCATTCCACTATGGAAATGGGATAAGGTTCAGATGGATTTCATTACTGGCCTTCCCAAGTCACAGAAGGGTCACGATGCTATTCTTGTCGTCGTCGACCAACTTTCTAAAGTTGCACACTTTCTGCCTGTCAAACAGACGATCACTGCTAGTCAGTTAGCAGAGTTATATATCTCCAGAATTGTATCACTCCACGGTATTCTGAAGGAGATCAGTTCGGACCGTGGCGGTCTTTTCACCTCAAAGTTCTGGGAAAGTTTCCAAGAAGCTATGGGAACTCACATTACCTAGAGTTCAGCTTATCATCCCCAATCCCAAGGCCAAGTTGAGTGAGTCAATCAAGTGCTTGAAGACATGCTGCGAGCTTGTGTTATTTCTTTTGGCAAGAAGTGGGAAGAATCTCTCCCGTATGCCGAGTTCTCTTATAACAACAGCTATCAAGCCAGTTTGAAAATGGCCCCCTTCAAAGTACTATATGGACGTAAGTGTCGAACCCCTATGAATTGGTCAGAAACTGGAGAACGACCGCTCATGGGTCCAGATATTATTTGACACGCCAAAGAACAAGTTCGTATTGTCCGGGAAAATCTCAAGGCGGCTCAGGACCGCCAGAAGAGCAATTATGATCGCAAATGATGGGGTTTGACTTATCAACCCGGTGATCAAGCTTATCTTCGTGTCACTCCTATGAAGGGCACTCACCGTTTTGGAATCAAGGGCAAGTTAGCTCCACGCTACATTGGTCCCTTCCGCATTGTTGCAAGACGTGGTCAGGTGGCGTACAAATTGGAGTTGCTGCCGCAATTCTCTCATATCCACGATGTCATCCATGTGTCGCAACTTCGTCGTTGCTTCAAGGAATCTCCGCACCGTGCAGTGGATCACGAGATGCTCGAGTTGCAAGATGATCTATCTTATAAGGAGCATCCGATCCGCATTCTCGATGAAGCTGAACGTCGGACCCGTCAGAAGGTTACCAAGTTCCTCAAAGTGCAGTGGTCAAATCATACTGAAGATGAAGCCACTTGGGAACGCGAGGACAACCTCCATGCTGAATACCCCGATCTTTTCCCTCCTACCTCTTAATTCTCGGGACGAGAATTTCTTTTAGAGGGGGAGAGTTGTAACACCCCTGTACTGATGAGCTACAGTAACACCTGGGGTTAAGCTAATTATTTTTTTGCTAAGCAGTGCATGATCATCTTTACCTCTATCTCATTTCAAATTCCAGTCAAATTCAAATTTAAATACTAAGTGAAATCCAAAAGTTCACAAATATGAAAAACTAAAATGTTGGTCATGTGACAAATATTCACTTCTTAATATTGGTGGTGAACCAACATTTTTGCAACATGTTTAGATGCCCTATAGTAATTAAAACAGTGGCTTAAACAATTATTTAAATGCATTTTAAATAAGAAATAAATGCAAACTATTTTTATTAAAGTGCCAAGCTATTTATGGCAGCAGCATATTTAGCAGCACTAAATTAGGTGCTACTTAGATATTTTATAAAACTAAAATATATAGAAAACAAAATTGGAAACTAATAAACAGAAAAAATAAATAAAAAGAAAAATAAAAAGAAAACCCCCTGGCCTACTGGGCCGACTGGCCCAACCAGGCCGGCCCACCTAGCCCACTACTTAACCCCCAAGTTTCTCAGAATTTCGAGACGAATCCGAATACGCGGTCCATTGCAGTCACACGCCCTAACTATCTGAACATGGAACCGTTCCCCTCCGGTCATCTGTCTGACAAATGTCCAGAACCGGGAAAACATTCCCGGATGAATTCCCCCTTCCTCGTGACGTGCAACCATACGTTAGGACACACTCGGCACGCATATTGTCATGTCGTACATTGTGTTGCTCATGTTTGCGTGTATTTATACTGTTTCCTCCCCCTCTTCTCCTCATTAGACCCCGACGCAGTTCCCGGTACCGACGTAGCTCAGGTGACCGACGACACTATTGACGACCTTGCCTTTGCCGCCGAGCAACCAGGCAAGCACCCCTCTTTTTGAGCATACCGATATCGCCTATTCTTTTCTCTCTATGCTTGCATTAGAAATTTTGCTGCTACTTACTTTACCTATTCTGATGCATAGCCTGTTTATTGTAACTGCATTTTGAAACCTTACCTGCTTATCCTAAACTGTATAGTATAGGCTGGGTAGAGACCTATCAGTGACCCCACTAGTCCCGACTGCCCCGCTGGATTATCAGAAGACCGATCAATGGTACATTCCTCAAGGTCTGATGGACCAGAAGAAGCAGGAGTTCCGCAAACTCACACAGGGCAAAATGACTATGGATGAATATCAGAGGAAATTCCTTGAATTGTCCCGCTATGCTGAAGTGACGTCTGCACTGATGCCCGCAAGCGAGGAGAAATTCCGTGAAGGACTGCGTACTGATAAAACCTTGCACTGTTGTCCATGATTGCACAGATTTTGCAATGCTTGTCAGCCAATCTTTCCGAGTTGAAACTACTCAACAAATGCCAGGATGCGTCAAGCATACCCGAGATGTTGGTCCATCTTTGAGTCAGTCTGCTCAGAAACGTCGAGTCTGGATCCCACACAACGTTCATCACTGACCTGCTCCAACACCAAGGCCGTCTTATGTTGCACCTCGTCTGCCTCCGCCGGCCGAGACAACTAATGACTCAGGGTGGACAGCCAATGATGTAGCTCCTCCCCATAATGATGGGAATTGCTTCAAGTGTGTCAACCAGGCACCGTGCTACCAATTGCGCCCGAACCACAATCGAAATGCCCGAGCTCGTCAGCCCAGGAATCCCAATGCCAGACCTTCTGTGTTGTATGGGCCATGCTAACCATGTCAATGCAGAAGAGGCTCAGAAAGAACGAACCATTGTGATGGGTACCCTCCAGATTAATTCAGTGCAGCTTCTGTCTTTTGACTCGGGAGCATCACATTCCTGTTGTGCTCAACAATTTCTCAGTTGCATGAACTACATCTAGAGCTGTTACCCACGCCATTAGAGATTATCACTCCCCGTTCCAGTGGCAAACAAGATGGTAAGTCACAACAATTAGATCAAAATTGAAGGGTTGGTGTTTCTTGCCCTTATTGCTCTTGGACCTTCCGACGTAGACATTATTCTCGGTATGGACTGGTTGACAGCCCATAATGCTTTGACTGACTGTGCTACTAAGACAGTCCAGCCACACACCCTTCTGGTCAGGTGATCAACTACTCAGCCAAGATAAACAGAATGCCGAGAGCCAGATTTATACTCTGAATGCGTTGAATGCTTCATCTTGAAGGCATCGAGTACTTTCCCGTTGTTCGTGATTTTCAAGAGTCTTCCCAGAGGAACTTCCAGGAATACCCCCCTGCTAGAGCTGTTGAGTTCGTCATCGACTTGAAGCCTGGCACTACCCCTATTGCGAAGCGGCCTTATAAAAGCCTCCGCATCACCTTCTCGAGCTTAAGGAAGAAATCGACAAGTCACTTAAGAAAGGTTTCATCCGCCCCAATTCCTCTGCTTGGGGAGCACCTTCACTCTTCGTTAAGAAGAAGGATGGAACTAACCGATTGGTTCAGGATACCGGCTCATTAACCAAGCCACAATCCAGAACAAATATCCGCCTTCCCCGGATCATGATTTGTATGATCAACTTGCGGGTCATCGTTGTTTTCTCAAACTCGATTTGAGGTTGGGTTATCATCAGATCCGTCCGTGAAGAGGATATTCCCAAGACTGCATTTGTTACCCCCTATGGCTCCTACGAGTACACGGTCAGTCTTTCGGCTTAACCAATGCTCCAACAACTTTCTCCCGTCTGATGAATTACATCTTCAGGATTATCTCGACAAATTGGTCGGGTATATCTGGATGAATACTGGTCTATTCAAAGAATAAAGAAGAACATGCTGAACACCTCCGTCTTGTACTGGAAAGGCTCCGAGAACACCAGTTGTATGCCAAATACTCCAAATGTGAATTCTAGCTTTCTGAAGTAACTTACCTTGGTCATGTGATTTCCAAGGATGGAATTGTTGTTAACCCGGAATGAGTTCAGGCTATTCTAGACTAGACTCCTCCGAAAAACGTCAAGAAGTGAGAAGTTTTCTCGCCTTGCAAGCTATTGTCGTCGATTTGTCGAGAACTTTTCCAAGATTGCTAAGCCCCTGACTGATCTACTTCACAAGGGCGTTAAGTTGAATGGACAAAAAAATGCAGGAAAGTTTTCAAACACTCAAGACAAGCTAACATTGCTTCAGTACCACTGAGCACCCCCCCGGCCTCCGCTGCCGCCCTCCCCTCTCCCTTCGTCGCCGTTCGCCGGGGCCGCGCGCCGGAGCCGCGCTCCGGGCCGCGCTCACCGCGCCCCGGTCGCGAGCCCCTCCCCCACTGTGGCCCCGCTCGCCCCTGCTGGTGCTCGCAGCCGCCCCGCGCCCGCTCCTCTCGCCCGCCGCAAGCGCTCGTCGTCGCCGCTGCGCGCGCCTCCTCTGGCCGCTCTGCGCTGCTGCTCCCCGCGCACCGCCGTCGCCCCGCGCCGCCCCTGCGCCCGCCTTCGCCTGCCGCGGCCGGCTGGCGAGCCCCGCCGTGGCCACGGCCTCGCCCCCTCGCGTGATGGGCGCCTGGGTGCGCCCCGCCCCAGCGCCCGTTAGCCGCACCCGCTCCAGTGGCCAGATGGGCCACTGCCAGCGGGGCCCCACAGCCCCTTTTCTTTAAATAATAATAATAATAATAATAATAGGTGTTAAAAAAGAATTAAAAAATAAATAAATAAATAATCAATATAATTAATTAATCATGTTTAAAACACTAATTAAGATTAATTAGTCTGCTAATTAAACTAGGTTAATTTTGTAGTTAGCCAAACAGTGTATGACAGGTGGGACCCACTGGTCCTGACGTCACAGTGACATCATGATGACATCACCCTGCTACTGTTTTGGATAATTCGAAATAAATAAATTAATTAATTCTAAAATGTTTTTAAAACTTTGAGAAATCATAGTAAATAATCCGTAACTCCGATGAAATTACTTTGTACATGAAAGTTGCTCAGAATTTTGAGACAAATCCGAATACACGGTCTGTTCGTCCGTCACACGTCCCTAACTATCCGAACATGGAACCGTTCCCCTCCGGTCATCGCTCTGACAAATGTCCGGAACCGGGAAAACATTCCCGGATGGATTCCCCCTTCCTCGGTGACGTGCAACCATACGTTAGGACACACTCGGCACTGCATATTGTCATGTCGTACATTGTGTTGCTCATGTTTGCTGTGTATTTATACTGTTTCCTCCCCCTCTTCTCCCTTGTTAGACCCCAACACAGTTCCCGGTACCGACGCAGCTCAGGAGACCGACGACACTATTGACGACCTTGCCTTTGCCGCCGAGCAACCAGGCAAGCACCCCCCCTTTTGAGCATACCGATATCGCCTATTCTTTCTCTCTCATGCTTGCATTAGAAATGTTGCTGCTACTGGTTTACCTATTCTGATGCATAGCAAGTTTATTGTAACTTGCATTTGAAACCTTACCTGCTTATCCTAAACTGTATAGTATAGGCTGGGTAGAGACCTATCAGTGACCCCACTAGTCCCGACTGCCCCGCTGGATTATCAGAAGACCCGATCAACGGGATTGAAGACCAGGCCTAGGCACCACACATCACCCCCCTTAGTTGTAACGACACTGCAGCGTTACTATCAAGTGCCGAGGGTGATACCTCGTGTAGCACTTCTGATGTTAACTCTGTAGAGTAGCTATTTGGTCGTGGTCATCGAGGGTGATTCCTCCTTCCCCACTTCCGATAACGACGCGGTCGTGCAACACCTCAAGTGTGAACCCATCGAGGGTGATTCCTCTGAGTTCACCTTGACGAATACATCGAATAGGAATCCAACAAGGGTGACACCTTGGATTCCCTTGATGTTATGGACACACGGATACTTGGACTGTACGGTTGTTACTTGGAAAGGCGGGTCGACCCTGAGGGGTACCAGCGTGTGATGTGAAGACGGGTTGCCTGGATGGTGCCCGAGTGATGAATACGAGGCGTGGCCGGGCATTCTTAGCCCTTGCCGCAAGTCCTCGAGACGGGGCGACGGGGTCACATCGATCGTGAGTCTCTGCTCGTTACCGCATGCCCCTAGTCCACTAACGATTTGGATATTTGATCCGAGCAGGCCTCTGGCCTGATAGCACTAACCATCACGTGGGAAGAGTTATGGGCACTCTGCATCATCGCATCAGCCGAAGGCTCTGTCAGACATCCAGTTCAGCCTCGTGGCCGGGCCGAGCCAGTGCCATCCAGGACTGAGGTGGTGCTCGTCCCGACCCTGCACACACCGACCCGGAGTGCATTGGGCGATGGCCCAAGACCCCTGAGCGCTTAGGATATAGACCGACGGGGACCTCTCTGCTGAGCTGTAGGTAGGGTTGCGATGTATCGTTTGGTCGAGGCCGGGCATGACCCAGGAAAGTGTGTCCGACCGGAGTGAAGCGAGCGTGGTGGGTAAGTTGGTGCACCCCTGTAGGGAAGAACACATCTATCGATAGCCGGTCCTACGGTAAAGGATACTCGGAGTTGTATCCCGATCGATACAACTATAACTGGTTACTTGTGATGAGTATGGCTCTGGGATTGCTTCTCGCAAGGAGTCGAGAAGAGATCTCAGGACGAGGTTGATGACTGCATGGCTCTGGGATTGCTTTCTCGCAGGGAGTCGAGAAAGGATCTCTGGGTCAGGTTGATGCTTAATGATACTACTACTTATGATGTACAAATCTACACTCTTCTAATGCTGCAAGACCGCTGAAGATGCTAGTCTTTGATAGGACTAGGCCTTCTCCCTATTCTAGCATTTCTGTAGCCCAGTCCACATATACAGCCTCCCCTTGATAATGTTGCATATGTAGTGTAGATCCTTTGCTTGCTGAGTACTTCGGATGAGTACTCACGGTTGCTTTGCTTTCTTTTTCCCCCATATCCCTTTGATGCAACCAGATGACGGAGCCCCGGATACAGCTACCCCCGCCGACGATCGCTACTACAACCCCGAGGGTGGATACTACTATGAGCTTGCTGACAACCAGGAGTAGGTTCGGAGGGTCCCAAGCAGGAGGCTTGCGCCTTTCGATCATAGTGTTTTCTTTTGCCCCGCCTTCTAAGGGCCTTTCTGTGTTTTCTTTTATATCTGATGCTTCCGCTGATGTTTGTATGCAAGCTTATGTATTTGAGCCCTCGAGGCCCCTGGCTTGTAATATAAAGCTTGTATGACTTTATTTATGTTTTAGAGTTGTGTTGTGATATCTTCCCGTGAGTCCTTAGGCTTGATTGTGTGCATTTGCGTGTATGATTAGTGCACGATTAAGCCGGGGGCGTCACAAGCATGATGCTACTATGTCTGTATTTTATTTTAATCGACACCTCTCTCTCTCTAAACATGTGGACATGGTTTTCGATATCGGCTTTCGCTTGAGGACAAGCGAGGTCTAAGCTTGGGGGAGTTGATATGTCCATTTTGCATCATGTTTTCCTACTGTTATTTATATTGTTTTTATGCATAATAATGCTTTATGGAGTAATTCTAATGACTTTTCTCTCATAATATGCAAGGTTTACACAAAGAGGGAGAATACCGGCACCTAGAATTCTGGACCTGAAAAAGCTACGTAAGAGATACCTATTCTGCACATCTTCGAATGAGCTGAAATTTTACGGAGAATTATTTTGGAATATTTAATAAATAATGGAGAAAAGAACCACCGGAGGGGGGCCACCTGGTGCCCACAAGACACCAGGGTGCGCCAGGCCCCCCCCCAGGCACGCCCTGGTGGGTGGTGGGCAACCCAGCCCACCTCTGGTGCCCATCTTCTGGTATATTAGGTCTTTTCACCTAGAAAAAATAAGGAGAGAACTTTCAGGATGAAGCGCCGCCATCTTGAGGCGGAACTTGGGCAGGAGCACATTTGCCCTCCGACGAAGCGATTCCGCCGGGGGAACTTCCCTCCTGGAGGGGGAAATCAAAGCCATCGTCATCACCAACAACCCTCTCATCTTTGGGAGGCCAATCTCCATCAACATCTTCAACAGCACCATCTCATCTCAAACCCTAGTTCATCTCTTGTGTTCAATCTTTGTACCGGAACCTCAGATTGGTACCTGTGGGTGACTAGTAGTGTTGATTACATCTTGTAGTTGATTACTATATGGTTTATTTGATGGAAGATTATATGTTCAGATCCATTATGCTATTTGATACCCCACTGACCTTGAGCATGAATATCATTTGTGAGTAGTTACCTTTGTTCTTGAGGTCACGGGAGAAGTCATGTTGCAAGTAATCATGTGAATTTGATATGTGTTCGATATTTTGATGATACGTATGTTGTGATTCCCTTAGTGGTGTCATGTTAACGTCGACTACATGGCACTTCACCATATTTGGGCCTAAGTGAATGCATTGTGGAGTAGTTATTAGATGATGGGTTGCTAGAGTGACAGAAGCTTAAACCCTAGTTTATGCGCTACTTCGTAAGGGACTGATTTGGATCCATATGTTTAATGCTATAGTTAGATTTTATCTTAATAGTTTTCTCATAGTTGCGGATGCTTGCGAGGGGGTTAATCATAAGTGGGAGGCTTGTTCAAGTAAGAACAGCTCCCAAGCACCGGTCCACCCACATATCAAATTATCAAAGTAGCGAAAGCAAATCAAACCAACATGATGAAAGTGACTAGTTGAAATTCCTGTGTGCCCTCAAGAACGCTTTGCTTATTATAAGAGACAGTTTTGGGCTATCCTTTGCTACAAAAAGGATTGGACTACCTTGCTACACTTTATTTACCATTACTGTTACTTGTCCATTACAAATTATCTTGCCATCAAACTACCTGTTACCGACAATTTCAGTGCTTACAAGAATTACCTTGCTGAAAACCACTTGTCATTTCCTTCTGCTCCTCGTTGGTTTCGACACTCTTACTTATCGAAAGGACTATGATTGATCCCCTATACTTGTGGGTCATCAATGATCGGACTTGGGTTAGTGAATTTGGATCATGTATCACTAAACAACTTGAGGGATGTTGTTTTAAGTGGGAGCTCATTAGTAATTTGATTAATTTAAACTAATTATCATGAACATAGTCAAAATGTGTTTGCAAATATGTTGTAGATCAATGGCTCGCGTTGTAACTCCGCTCAATTTTAATGCGTTCCTAGAGAAAGAAAAATTGAAAGATGATGGAAGCAACTTTGTTGACTGGATCCGTAATATGAGGATTATCCTCACTGTTGCATAGAAGGCTTATGTCCTTGATGCACCACTCGGTGCGCCACCCCCTCCCGGGACATTTGCAGATGTTGTGAATGTCTAGCAGACATGTGTTGATGACCATTTGATAGTTTAGCACGCCATTCTGTAAGGTTTAGAATCGCTCCAAAAACGTATTGAGTGCCAGGAGGCACATGAGATAATTGAGGAACTGAAAAATGGTATTTTCAGA
The DNA here is from genome assembly GCA_011799875.1 of Thinopyrum elongatum. NCBI lineage: Eukaryota > Viridiplantae > Streptophyta > Magnoliopsida > Poales > Poaceae > Thinopyrum > Thinopyrum elongatum. The sequence continues at coordinate 324,508,372 of CM022299.1, read as the reverse complement.
CTCACACCCGTGTGGAGAGATATGATGCCTCGGATAAATTCTTTAGCTGTAAGATGGAAGAGAACAACTCTATTAGTGAGCACGTACTCAAAATGTCTGGGTACGCCGATCGCCTAAATCAGCTAGGAATTTAGATTCCTGATGAATTAGCGATTGACTGGGTTCTCCAGTCACTATTGCCAAGCTACAAGGGATTTGTGATGAACTATAACATGCAAGGGATGGAGAATACACTGACTGAGCTTTTCGCGATGCTTAAAACCGTGGAAGTGGAAATCAAGAGTGTTGATGGTCAAAAAGACCACCAGCTTAAAAAAGGCTAAGGGAAATAAAGGGAACTTAAAGAAGAATGACAAGCAAGTTACTGCTCCCATGAAGAAGCCCAAAGCTGAACCTAAACCTGACACTGAGTGTTTCTACTGCAAGGGGAATGGCCACTGGAAGCGTATCTACCCCAAGTACTTGGCAGATAAGAAGGTTGGCAATGTCAACAAAGGTATATTTGATATACATGTTATTGATGTGTACCTTACTAGTGCTCGTAGTAGCGCCTGTGTACTTGATACTGGTTTAGTTGCTAATATTTGTAACTCAAGATAGGAGCTGCAGAATAAATGAAGACTAGCTAAGGACGAGGTGATGATGTGTGTTGGAAATGACTCCAAGGTTGATGTGATCGCCGTAGGCACGCTCCATCTACGTCTACCTTCGAGATTAGTTTTAAACCTAAATAATTGTTATTTGGTGCATGCATTAAGCATGAACATTATATCTGGATCTTGTTTATTGTGAGACGGTTATTCATTTAGATCCAACAATAATGGTTGTTCTATTTATATGAGTAACATCTTTTATTGTCATGCACCCAATGAGAATTGTTTATTCTTGTTGAATCTTGATAGAAGTGATACACATGTTCATAATATTAATGCCAAAAGATGCAAAGTGAACAATGATAGTCCACATACTTGTGGCACTGTCGCTTAGGTCATATTGGTGTAAATCGCATGAAGAAACTCCATACTGATGGACTTCTGGAATCACTTGACTTTGAATCATTTGAAACATGTGAACCATGCCTCATGGGCAAGATGACTAGAACCCCGTTTTCCGGCATAATGGAGCGGGCAAGTGACTTGTTGGAAATAATACCGGTGTACGTGGTCCAATGAGTGTTGAAGCACGCGGTGGATATCTTATTTCCTAACCTTCAGAGATGATTTAAGTAGATATGGGTATATTTACTTAATTGAACACAAGTCTAAAACATTTGAAAAGTTCAAGGAGTTCAGAGTGAAGTAGAATCATCGTAATAAGAAGATGAAATTTCTATGATCTGATCGTGGTGGTGAATATCTGAGTTATGAGTTTGGTATGCATTGAAGACAATGTGGAATTGTTTCACAACTCACGCCACCTGGAACACCACAGCGTAATGGTGTGTCTGAACGTCGTAATCTTACTCTATCAGATATGGTGCGTTCTATGATGTCTCTTACCAATTTGCCGCTATTGTTTTGGGGTTATGCATTAGACACAACCGCATTCACTTTAAACAGGTCACCATCTAAATCCGTTTAAATGACACCGTATGAATTATGGTTTGGTAAGAAACCTAAGCTATCGTTTTTTAAAGTTTGGGATGTGACACTTATGTCAAGAGGCTACAGCCTAATAAGCTCAAACCCAAAGCAGAAAAATGCATCTTCATAGAATACCCTAAAGAGACAATTGGGTATACCTTCTATCGCAGATCCGAAGGCAAGATCTTTGTTGCCAAGAATGGATCCCTTCCAGAGAAGAAGTTTCTCTCAAAATAAGTGAGTGTGAGGAAGGTAGAGCTTGACGAGGTTATCGAACCTTCTCTCAAATTGGAGAGTAGCGCAACATAGAAAGATATGCACGTGGTGCCTACACCAGCTAGAGAGGAAGCTAATGATGATAATCATGCAACTTTGAATCAGGCTGATACTGAACTTCGTAGGTCGACCAAGACACGTACTGCTCCTGAATAGTATGGTAATCCTGTCATGGACGTCATGTTGTTAGACAACGATGAACCTACAAACTATGGGGAAGCGATGACGAGCCCGGATTCCGAAAAAATGGCTAGAGGCCATGAAATCCAAAATAGGATCCATGTACGAAAACCAAGTATGGACTTTGGTGGACTTACCCGACGACCGAAAGGCCATTGAGAACAAATGGATCATTAAGAAGAAAACATACGTTGATGGTAATGCCACCGTCTATAAAGCTCGACTTGTCGCAAAAGGTTTTCAGCAAGTTCAAGGGATTGACTATGATGAGATTTTATCACCCTTAGCGATGCTAAAGTCTGTTAGGATTATGTTAGCAATTGCTACATTTTTTATTATGAAATCTGGCAGATGGACGTCAAAACTGCGTTCCTTAATGGTTACACTAAGGAAGAGTTGTATACAATGTAACCCGAAGGTTTTATCGATCCTAAGGATTCTAATAAGGTATGCAAACTCCAGTGATCCATTTATAGACTGGTGTAAACATCCCGGAGTTAGAATCTTCGCTTTGATGAGGTGATTAAAGGTTTTGGATTTATCCAAGCTTATGGAGAAACTTGTATTTACAAGAAAGTGAGTGGGAGCTCTGTAGCATTTCTAATAATGTATGTGGATGACATATTATTGATTGGAAATGATACAGAACTTCTTGAAAGCATAAAGGGTTATTTGAACAAGAGTTTTTCAATGAAAGTCCTCAGCGAGGCAACTTACATATTGAGCATCAATGTCTATAGAGATAGATCAAGACGCCTGATAGGACTTTCACAAAGTACATACCTTGACAAAGTTTTAAAGAAGTTCAAAATGGACAAGTCAAAGAAGGGGCTCTTGCCCATGTTGCAAGGTATGATGTTGAGTAAGACTCAATGTCCAGCTACGATAGAAGAAAGAGAAAAAAATGAAAGTCGCCCCTTTGCCTCAGCCATAGGCTCTATCATATATGCCATGATGTGCACTAGACTTGATGTGTGCCTTGCCATTAGTATGGCTGGTATGTATGATACATCTCCAACGTATCTATAATTTTTTATTGTTCCATGCTATTATAGTATCAATCTTGGATGTTTATTATGCAAATATATATCATTTTTGGGGCTAACCTATTAACCTAGTGCCTAGTGCCAGTTGTTATTTTTTGCTTCTTTTTGTCTTTTCATAAAATCAGTATCAAACGGAGTCCAAATGCTATGAAACATTTAGATGATTTTTTCTAGACCATAAGGGACCCTAGAAGCTTCGGCAGAAGGCCTGAAGAGTCACGGGGGGGGGGGGGGGGGCGACAGCCTGCCAGGTGCACCCTAGGGGGGCGTCCCCTAGGCTTTTGGGCCCCTCGTGGCACCTCTTGACCTAATTCCAGCTCTATAAATTCTCAAATATTCCCAATACATCAGAGAGCCACCCAAAATACTTTTTCCGCCGCCGCACATTTTTGTTCTTCAGAGATCCCATCTGGAGACCTTTTCCGGCACTCTGTTGAAGGGGGAATCGATCACAGAGGGCCTCTACATCAACCTTGCTGACCTTCCAATGATGGGTGAGTAGTTTACCACAGACCTACAGGTCCATAGCTAGTAGCTAGATGGCTTCTTCTCTCTCTTTGATCTTTAATACAATGTTCTCCTCGATGTTCTTGGAGATCTATTCGATGTAATCCTTTTTTGCGGTGTGTTGATGGGATCTGATGAATTGTGGGTTTATGATCAGATTTTTCATGAATATTATTTGAGTTTCCTCTGAACTCTTTTATGCATGATTGTTATATTTTTGTATTTCTCTCCGATCTATCTGTTTGGTTTGGCCAACTAGATTGATTTATCTTGCAATGGGAGAGGTGCTTTGTGATGGGTTCGATCTTGCGTTGCTCAATCCCAATGATAGGAAGGGAGATGACACGTATTTGTATAATTGCCACTAAAGATAAAAAGGTGGGGTTTATTCATATTGATTGAGCTTACTTTGTCTACATCATGTCATCTTGCTTAAGGCGTTACTTCGTTCTTTATGAACTTAATACTCTAGATCCGTGCTAGATAGCGGTCGATGTGTGGAGTAATGGTAGTAGATGCAGGCAGGAGTCGGTCTACTTGTCTCGGACGTGATGCCTATATACATGAGCATTGTCTTGAATATCGTCGTAACTATGTGTTTTTCTATCAATTACCCAATAGTAATTTGTTTACCCACCGATGCTATGTTCAAGAGAGAAGCCTCTAGTGAAAACCATGGCCCCCGAGTCTATCTTTATCATATATTAAAATCTAAAAATACCTTCCTGCAATTTATTTACCGTTATTTTATTTTGTGTTTTTGTTTATCTATCTATGACTACGAGATTTTATCCTAGCAATTAACCGCCAAGGGATTGACAACCCCTTGTTTGCGTTGGGTGCAAGTATTTGTTATTTTGTGTGTAGGTGCTGTTCACGAGGACTTGCATGGTTCTCCTACTGGATTGATAGCCTTGGTTCTTAACTGAGGGAAATACTTATCTCTACTATACTTCATCATCCTCTCCTCTTCGAGGTAATCCAAACGCAGCTCACAAGTATCAGGAAGAATTTCTGGCGCCGTTGCCGGGGAGACATCACCAAAACCTATCAAGTACCATCGCATAAACTTTCATCTCCTTGCATTTACTTTCATTGCCTTTTGCCTCTCGTTTTCATCTCCCACACTTCTAAAACGTTTTAACAAAAACACAAAAATATTTTTCCTTTGCCTTTTTGCTTGTTTGCTTGCTTGCTTGTTTTGCCGCTATGGCTAGTTATTCACTTGTTACATGTACCCCTGAAAATGAAGTGCTTAATTTTAAACAAAGAGGGGAGAGAATTTAAAAGATGCTTGGCATAGGATTTGCGATGCTCAGAATAGATCAACTCATAAGCGATCCACTACTGTTCTCCTTCGCAATTTTTATGTGGGTATTACTATTGGTATAGATTTGTGCTTGATACTATTACCTGAGCGAATTTCTTGAGTAGTCACCCTATGGATGCTTTCAATGCTATGGGAAATTTAGTGGGATCACCACCTATTACTATTAATGAAACCGCATTGACTTTGGAGCATCTTATGCAAATGCTAGAGGCTATTGAGAATAAAATGCTTACAGTAGAGCATATTAAAAATTTGGATAAAAAGATTCATAATCGTATTAATAAATTTGGGTCAAAGGTAGGAACTACTTTGAAAGAGCTAAAAGGAAAAGAACCGGTAATTAATGAAAGGGTAGAACAAAGTCCCGCTAGAATTGATAAGTTGGAAGAAATTATTAATAATTTGGGTTCTGCTTTTTCTTTCGTTGAAACTATTGAAAGGATTCCTCCTAGCAAGAATTGCAAGTTTATATATGTTCCTAAGAATAAGGGTGACAAATCTAGCAATGGAATTGAAGATCTTAAAATGATTAGTGTTCACCCCAATTTGTTGATCTAATAAAGGAACCCATCTATGAGAGTAAATTCCTCAACTTTGTTCCTAGGAGTATGATTGTTAAAAAGTATGGATATGTGATTGAGGAATTGAAAACTAAGGATGACAACACTTGAAACTATGCATTGCGCCTAGCTAGGGGCGTAAAACAATAGCGCTTGTTAGGAGGCAACCCAATAGTTATCTTTATTTTTCTTGTTTATTTTCTGATTTTTTGTGTGCACACAATTATGCTACTGTTATGGTTGTGTTTTTGTGTTTACATTAGTGTTTGTGCCAAGTAAACCCTTTGGGATGATTTGGTTGATAGTTGATTTCATTTTGTGAAAAAACAGAAACTTTTGCACCCAGTAGCAGAACTGTTTAGAATCGCTGGAACGTGATAAAATTCTGAATTTTTTACACATGATTGATATGCAAATTTCTCACGTTGTCCTAAGTTTTCAGAATTTTTGGAGTTATAGGAGTATTGTGCTTAGCCAGATCATTACAGATTGTTCTATTTTTGACAGATTCTGTTTTCGTTGCATTGTTTGCTTGTTTTAATGAATCTATGTATTGTATCGGGGGTATAAGTCATGGTGAAGTTAGAATATAGTAGGTATTATGCAAAAATAAAATATAAATGGGTTTACAACAGTACCTAAAGTTCATGATTTGCTTGTTATACTAATAGACCTCACGAGTTTTCTGTTGAGTTTTGTGTGCTGAAGTTTTCAAGTTTTGAGTGAGATCACGATGGATGAAGGGATAAGGAGTGGCAAGACCCTAAGCTCTAGGATTCCCAAGGCACCCCAAGGTAATATTCAAGGACACCCAAGACTCTAAGCTTGGGGATGCCGCGGATGGCATCCCCTCTTTCTTCTACCAACCATCGGTAAATTACTTTGAGCTATAATTTTATTCATCACATGTTATGAGTTTTGCTTGGAGCGTCGTGTATTATATGAGTATTTGCTTTGTTTGCTTTTTAGTTTTCCACAATCATCTTTGCTGGACACACCTTTTTGATAGGTGTTGACCCATAAGTATATGGGATCTATCGTATTCCTTTTGATAAGTAAGAGTGTCAAACCCAACGAGGAGCAGAAGGAAATGACAAGTGGTTTTCAACAAGGTATTGTCTGCAAGTACTGAAATTATCGGTGATAGATAGTTTGATAGCAAGGTAGTTTGCAATGAGAAAATAATAGTAATGGTAACAAAAGTGCAGCAAGGTAGCCCAATCCTTTTTGTAGCAAAGGACAGGCCGGAACGGTCTCTTATTTTAAGCTAAGCATTCTTGAGGACACACGGGAATTTCATCTAGTCACTCTCATCATGTTTTTTTGATTCGTGTTCGCTACTTTGATAATTTGATATGTGGGTGGACCAGTGCTTGGGTGCTGTTCTTACTTGAACAAGCCTCCCACTTATGATTAACCCCTCTCGCAAGCATCCGCAACTACGAAAGAAGAATTAAGATAAATCTAACCATAGCATTAAACATATGGATCCAAATTAGCCCCTTACGGAATAGCGCATAAACTGGGGTTTAAGCTTCTGTCACTCTAGCAACCCATCATCTAATTACTGCTCCACAATGCCTTCCATTAGGCCCAAAGATGATGAAGTGTCATGTAGTTGATGTTCACATAACACCACTAAGGGAATCAACAACATACATATCATCAAAATATCGAACGAATTCCAAATTCACATGATTACTTATGACAAGACTTCTCCCATGTCCTCAAGAACAAAAGTAACTACTCACAAAACATATTCATGCTCAGGATCAGAGCGGTATTGAATAGCGTAATAGATTTGAACATATGATCTTCCACCAAATAAACCAACTAGAATCAACTACATGATGTAATCAACACTACTAGCAACCCACAGGTACCAATCTGAGGTTTTGATACAAAGATTGAATACAAGAGATGAACTAGGGTTTGAGATAAGATGGTGTTGTTGAAGATTAGCCCTCCCACGATGAGAGGGTTGTTGGTGATGATGACGGCTTCGATTTCCCCCTCCCGGAGGGAAGTATCCCCGGCGGAATCGCTCTGCCGAAGGGCAAAAGGTTCCTGCCCAAGATCCGCCTTGAGATGGCGGCGCACTATCCCGAAAGTCCTCTTTTTATTTTTTCTAGGGCAAATGGGCTTATATACCAGAAGATGGGCAACAGGGGCTGGCCAGGGGCCCCACCACCCACTAGGGCGCGCCCTGGTGCCCCCTCTGGTACTTCTTTGCTCTAGTATTTTTTTATTCCAAAATAAATCTCCGTAAAATTTCAGCTCATTTGGAGATGTGCAGAATAGGTATCTCTGACATAGCTCTTTCAGGTCCAGAATTCCAGCTGTCGGTAATCTCCCTCTTCATGTAAACCTTGCATATTATGAGAGAAAAGGCAGTAGAATTACTCCACAAAGTGTTATATTGATTGAAAACACTATAAATAACAGTAGGAACATGATGCAAAATGGACGTATCAACTCCCCCAAGCTTAGACCTTGCTTGCCCTCAAGCGAAAGCCGATATCGATAATCATGTCCACATGTTTAGAGAGAGAGGTGCCGATAAAAACAAAATATGGACATAGTAGCATCATGATCATTATTATAACATCAATATTCATTATCATATAACTTCTCATGAGCAAGTAACCATTCATCACAACAACAAAGTATAAGGCATAAACTTTCTTGAAAATTAAAAAACTATGTTCTCAGTCAACAAGTCAATCTCAAGCCATCATAATTTCAGGAAGGGTCTGATGTCGGAGCTTTTTAGCAAGTCCACATACACAGCCATCATTTAGTATTCTATGATTGCTAACACTCACAACATATATATGGAGCAAAAAGTTTCAGCCAGACACATAGAAAGATAGGGGCTTATAATTCCACCTCCCAACTTATTCACCTCAGGGGTGATGTTAACAATAATAACTCACGATCACTCATATCCAACTGGATATATGTGCCTAGATCTTTCCCCACCACATGCTTCAAAAGAGAAAAATAAAAAGGAATAGAGGAGAACACTATTGACTCTTGCATAAAAAGTAAATACATAAAAGTAAAAGATAGGCCCTTCGTAGAGGGAAGCAGAGGTTGTCATGCGACTTTTGTTTTTGGATGCAAAGGCTCTTAACGCAAAGGAACATCACGTTATATTGCCCCTTATGATAGCAACCTTTATTATGCAGTTTGTCGCTTTTATTACTTTGCCACCACAAGTTCGTGCAATGCTCAATTTTCTCTTACACTAAATGATCCAACGCATTTAGAAGCAATTTTTATTGCTTTATGCACCAATGACAACTTACTTGAAGGATCTTATTCAATCCATAGGTAGATGTAGTGGACTCTCATGACATGAAACTGGGTTTAAGGTTTTTGGATGCACAAGTAGCATCTCTACTTTTGGCTAGCAAAGATATTGGGCAAGCACCACATGTTGGAGGATCTATGACAATATAACTTCTATGTGAATATAAGCAAACATAATTCATTACGTTGTCTTCCTTATCCAGCATCAACAATTTGGCATAAAATATTTAATGGGGACTCACAATCATAAAAGATGTCCAAGATAGTGTATTTGCATGTGAATCTTCTCTTCCCTTATTAATTCTTTCATGAACTGCATCATTGACCAGTGCTACATTTATCAACTTTCAATAAATTTTACCACCTATACTTTTCCTTATGTAATGTCATTATTTTCCATAGGATTAGCATATGATATTTTCCATTATTTTCATTGCTATTATTGAAACATAAAACTAAAGAATCAAAAACTCAAACTACTCTTTATTATATAACTCTCAACTCGATTACATAGATAGATAGATCACGAAAGTAGCACTCGAAAATATATCATACTAAACTTTTATTCAACTAAATCACGAAATAACTAAGGATCAAACTAAAATAGGTAAAGATAATAAAAGTGATGGTGATACAATACCGGGGCACCTACCCCAAGCTTGGCACAAGCCAAGGGGAGTGCCCATACCCATATGCTCAAGTTTCCTTCTTCGGTGATGGTGGTGGTGATGAAGTGATGAGCTTGTCCTTCAACCTTAGAAGATACTCCAATTTACGATTGATGCTCTGAAGGGCTATGTTTTGCTCTTCCAACAAAATAACTTCACGAGTGAGGTGAGTATTATGAACACAAATTGTTTCAAAGATCCTTAGAGCTCCAATTTCAGATGGAAAGAGATGATCATCTAAGGGTTGAAGGATATCTCCCTCCTCTGCAGTTTTCTCTATGGGTATGGCTTGTCCTCCTTCCTGAATATGGCTCCCTCCAACTTCCTCGCCCTTCTCCTCCTTGCTATTGTCCTCCTTGGTCCCCTCTCTCCTGAGTTCCATCTTCAGTAACCAAGCATCATCTTCTACGTTGTTGGAGGAGGGAGAAGACATGATGCCTGGCTTGGTAGATCTAACAGAAAACAATAAGAAACAAGAAGAAGAGATATTTCTGTGATGCGGTGGTCAAAATGTCCGGGAGTATATATAAAGAATTTTTATCTTGCAAGACAAGTATACCAGAAGAAAACAGAGTCAGGAAGGCTCACAAGGGGCCCACCACCCACCAGGGTGCACCTGGGGGGGGGGCAAGCGCGCCAAGGTGCCTTGTGGGCACCTGGGTGGCCTCCTCGGGTGTTTCTTATTTTTGTGTTTTTTCTAATATTCCAAAACTGACAGAAAGTATTTTTATGGAATTTTTGGAGTCGGTTTACTTACCGTATCATGTACCTCTTCCTTTTCAGGGTTCCGAAGTGTTCTGGAATGTCTCTTTTATGTATTCCTCCGGTGTCATAGTTTGAATAATGTTAGTTTCAACATTGATAGGCGTACCTGAGATATAATGCTTAATTCTTTGTCCATTGACCACCGTCGGATTAGTGCCTTCGGCATTATTGATCTTAATAGCTCTAGAGCGATAAACTTCCTCGATGATATATGGTCCGTCCCATTTGGAAAGAAGTTTTCCTGCAAAAAAACTAAAATGAGAATTGTACAATAGAACATACTCACCCACTTTGAATTCCTGTTTTTGGATACTTTTGTCATGCCATCTTTTAACTTTTTCTTTAAACAATTTGGCATTTTCAATAAGCTTGGGTTCTCCATTCATCTAGTGAGCTAATATCAAATAACCTCTTTTCACAGGCAAGTTTGAAATCGTAATTGAGTTCTTTAATTGCTCAATATGCTTTATGTTCTAACTCAAGAGGTAAATGACATGCTTTTCCATATAACATTTTATATGGAGACATACCCATAGGATTTTTATAAGCAGTTCTATAGCCCATAATGCATCATCAAGTTTCTTAGACAAATTCTTTCTAGATCTATTGACGGTCTTTTACAAAATTAACTTTATTTCTCTATTGCTCAATTCAACTTGACCACTAGATTGAGGATGATAGGGGGATGCAATTATATGGTTGACGTCATATTTAGCAAATAGTTTATGGAAAGCACCAGAATAAAATGTGAACCACCATCAGTCATTAAATACCTAGGAACTCCAAACCTCGAGAAAATAACTTCTTTAAGCATTTTAATGGAAATGTTATGATCGACACTACTAGTTGGAATAGCTTCTACCCACTTAGCAACATAATCAACAGCAACCAAAATATGTGTATACCCATTAGAGGAAGGAAAAGGTCCCATATAATCAAATCCTCAACCATCAAATGGTTCAATGACAGGTGAATAATTCATAGGAATTTCCTCGCGTCTACCAATATTTCCAATTCTTTGACATTCATCACAAGATAAGACAAACTTACAAGCATCCTTGAAAAGAGTAGGCCAATAAAAACCAGATTGTAATACCTTGTGTGCAGCTCTGTCTCCCGCATGGTGTCCTCCGTAAGCCTTGGAGTGACACTTCTGTAGGATTTGTTCTTGTTCGTGCTCAGGTATACAACGCCTAATAATACTATCTACTCCTTTATAAAGGTGTGGGTCATCCCAGAAGTAATGTCTTAAATCAAAGAAGAATTTTTCTTTTGTTGGTACGTAAAACTAGTCGGGGTAGACCAAATTTGACATGAGAGGAGTCCATTAAGAGAGACCCGAAGGACTGGAGTATCACCAAAGAACTAGCTATGGATAGGGGTGCGTGGAAGCTTGCTACCCATGTGCCAGAGCCATGAGTTGGTCGCGAGATCTTATGGGTTTCACCTCTAGCCTACCCTAACTTGTTCGGGACTAAAGGCTTTGTAGTTGTTGTTGTTCGTACGTAAAATTAGGTGATATAAATTTAGCAACAATAATTAGCTTAGTCTGCATACCAAGGAGTATTACGAGAAGCATTTATGACTGCTAGTTGTTCATCGGGAAAGCTATCATCAATAGGTAGTGGGTCATCAAGAATATTTTCCAACCTAGACAAATTATCATCTACGGGGTTCTTAGCTCCCTTCCTATCAATAATATGCAAGTCAAATTCTTGTAAGAGTAGAACCCACCTAATGAGTCTAGGTTTAGCATCTTTCTTTTCCATGAGGTATTTAATAGCATCATGATCGGTGTGAACAATTACTTTAGAATCAACAATGTAAGATCTGAATTTATCACAAGCAAACACAACTGCTAGAAATTCTTTTTCAGAAGTAGCATAATTTCTTTGGGCACTGTCTAGAGTTTTGCTAGCATAGTGTATGACATTTAATTTCTTATCAACTCTTTGTCCTAGAATAGCACCAACAACATAATCACTAGCATCACACATAATTTCAAAAGGTAAGTTTCAATCAGGTGGTTGAACAATAGGTGCAAAAGTTAAGGCTTTCTTAAGTGTTTCAAAGGCTTCTACGGAATCATCATCAAAAACAAATGGAACATCTTTTTGCAAGAGATTAGTTAGGGGCCTAGAAATTTTAGAGAAGTCTTTAATAAACCTCCTATAGAAACCAGCATGACCAAGGAAACTTCTTATACCTTTAATATCTTTAGGACATGGCATTTTCTCAATTGCATCAACTTTAGCTTTATCCACTTCAATGCCTCGCTCAGAAATTTTATGTCCCAAGACAATACCTTCATTCACCATAAAGTGGCACTTCTCCCAATTCAAGATAAGATTAGTTTGTTCACATCTCTGCAAAACTCGATCAAGGTTGCTTAAGTAGTCATCAAAAGAAGTTCCATAAACGAAAAAATCATCCATGAAAACCTCAACAATCTTTTCACAAAAGTCAGAGAATATAGCAGTCACACATCTTTGAAAGGTAGCAGGTGCATTACATAAACCAAAAGGCATACGTCTATAAGCATAAGTTCCAAAAGGACAAGTAAAAGTGGTTTTCGCTTGGTCAGATTGTGATACAGGTATTTGAGAGAAATCGGAATATCTATCAAGAAAGCAAAGGTGTGTATGCTTAGACAATCTTTCTAACATTTGATCAATAAAAGATAAGGGGTAATGATCTTTTCTAGTAGCTTTATTTAGTTTTATAAAATCAATTACCATCCTATAACCAGTCACACTTCTTTGTGGAATAAGTTCATTTTTATCATTAGGAAAAACTGTAATGCCTCCTTTCTTAGGGACACAATTGTTTGCAAGCTTAATAGTAACATCAATGTCTTCTATTTCAGCAGGAGCAATATCATTCATAATTTCTTGATATAAGGTAAACGGGATAGCACTCACACTAGCACCCAAATCACATAAGCCATGATAACAATGATCTCCTATCTTAACTAAGACAACAGGCATGACAACAATGGGGTTATTCTTATCTTTAGTATTGGGTTTGGCAATTCTAGTGGCTTCATCACAGAAATAAATAACATGCCCATCTATATTATCGACCAAGGGATCTTTAACCATAGCAATATTAAGTTCTACTTTAATTTGTTCAGAGGGTGTAGGTGCTCGAATATTACTTTTGTTCACCATAGCTGAAACCTTAGCAAGTTCCTTCATCCTAACAGGGAAAGGTGGTTTCTCAATATAAGCAGTAGGAACAACTGAATCAATGTTGTAAATGATAGTTTCTTCTTTAACTATAACATGTTCCTCAATCTTTTCTTTAACAGGGGGATGATATTTAAACCACTTTTCCTTAGGGAGATCAACATGAGTAGCAAATGATTCACAAAACGAAGCTACTATCTCAGAGTCAAGTCCATATTTAATGCTAAACTTATGAAAAGCTTCGGTATCCATAAAAGATTTAACACAATCGAACTCTAGTATTATACCTGAATCATTACCTTTGTCGACTTCCCAATCATAAGAGTTGTGTTTAATTATTTCAAGAAGGCCCCATCTGAATTCAATAGTCTTCTTCATAAAGGAGCCAGTAGAAGAAGAATCGAGTATGGTTTGATCATCATGAGAAAGCCGAGCATAAAAATTCTGTAAGATAATTTCCTTTGGGATCTCATGATTGGGGCTTGTGTACATCATGTACTTAAGCCTCCCCCAAGGTTGAGCAATGATTTCTCCTTCATGAGGCCAAAAATTATATATATAATTCCTATCATGATGAACCAGATGCATAGGATAAAACTTTTGATGAAATTCCAATTTCAATCGATTCCAATCCCATGTTCCGATATCATCACATAGCCTATACCATGTAAATGTCTTTCCCTTCAAAGATAAAGGGAAGACCTTATTATTAACTTCATCTCCGGGTAAACCTACAAGCTTAAATAATCCACAAACTTCATCCACATAGATTAGGTGCATATCAGGATGTAATGTTCCATCTCCTGCATAAGGATTAGCTAGCAGTTTCTCTATCATACCCGATGGAATCTCATAATAAATATTTTCAGTAGGTGCAGTAGGTTGAGGAGCAACTCTTTGTGCTTCCGGTCGAGGTGAAGATACCCTGAACAAACCCCTCAAAGGATTGTTTTCCATAGTAACAAGTGACAGTAAATTTCAACACATAATATAAATGTTTCCTTACCAAATTCCACTTACCAGAAGCGCTTAGCTCCCCGGCAACAGTGCCAGAAAAGAGTCTTGATGACCCACAAGTATATGGGATCTATCTTAGTCCTTTCGATAAATAAGAGTGTCGAACCCAATGAGGAGCAGAAGGAAATGACAAGCGGTTTTCAGCAAGGTATTGTCTGCAAGTACTGAAATTATCGGTGACAAATAGTTTGATAGCAAGGTAGTTTGTAACGAGCAAATAATAGTAATGGTAACAAAAGTGTAGAAAGATAGCCCAATCCTTTTTGTAGCAAAGGACAGACCGAAACAGTCTCTTATAATAAGCTAAGCGTTCTTGAGGACACGCGGGAATTTCATCTAGTCACTTTCATCATGTTTGTTTGATTCACGTTCGCTACTTTGATAATTTGATATGTGGGTGGACCGGTGCTTGGGTGCTGTTCTTACTTGAACAAGCCTACCACTTATGATTAACCCCTCTCGCAAGCATCCGCAACTACGAAAGAAGAATTAAGATATATCTAACCATAGCATTAAATATATGGATGCAAATCAGCCCCTTATGGAATAGCGCATAAACTAGGGTTTAAGCTTCTGTCACTCTAGCAACCCATCATCTAATTACTACTCCATAATGCATTCCCTTAGGCACAAAGATGGTGAAGTGTCATGTAATCAACGTTCACATAACACCACTAAGGGAATCAACAATATACATATCATCAAAATATCGAACGAATACCAAATTCACATGATTACTTATGACAAGACTTCTTCCATGTCCTTAAGAACAAAAGTAACTACTCATGAAACATATTCATGCTCAAGATCAGAGGGGTATTGAATAGCATAAAAGATCTGAACATATGATCTTCCACCAAATAAACCAACTAGCATCAACTACAAGATGTAATCAACACTACTAGCAACCCACACGTACCAATCTAAGGTTTTGATACAAAGATTCAAAACAAGAGATGAACTAGGGTTTGAGATAAGATGGTGTTGTTGAAGATGTTGATGAAGATTAGCCCTCCCACGATGAGAGGGTTGTTGGTTATGATGACAGTTTCTATTTCCCCCTCCCGGACGGAAGTATCCCCGGCGGAATCGCTCCGCCGGAGTGCAAAAGTGTTGCTGCCCAAGTACCACATCGAGACAGCGGCGCTACGTCCCGAAAGTCCTCTTTTTATCTTTTTCTAGGGCAAATGGGCTTATATACCAGAAGATGGGCACCGGGGGCTGGCCAGGCCCCCCCACCCACAAGGGCGCGCCTGGGGGCGCAGGCGCGCCCTGGTGCCTTGTGGCCACCTGGGTGGCCCCCTTTGGTACTTCTTTGCTCCAGTATTTTTTATTTATTCCAAAATAAATCTTAGTAAAATTTTAGCTCATTTGGAGATGTGCGGAATAGGTATCTCCGACATAACTTTTTTAGGCCCAGAATTCAGCTGCCGATAATCTCCCTCTTCGTGTAAACCTTGCATATTTTGAGAGAAAAGGCATTAGAATTGCTCCACAAAGTGTTATATTGATTGAAAACACTAACAGTAGGAAAACATGATGCAAAAAGGACATTGAGGGAGTCCTAGACTATGGGGTCCTCGGGCCGTCGACCCACTACATATGGGCCGGATTGATGGGCCGCTATGGGGACAAGCTACAGTGCGGACCCGTGACCGGATAGGAGATCTTCGGAGTCATGGTGTGCCCTCCAAGACAAGATTAGCGTGATCTTTCCTTCATTGTAACAGATCGCATGTAACCCTAACCCTACTGGTGTCTATATAAACCAGGGGGTTTAGGTCTTTAAGGCTAGGGCTACATCCATCACCTCATCGACTTAGGGTTTAGGTCGCCTGATCTCGAGGTAGATCTACTCTGTAACCATACCATACATCAACTACAATCAAGCAGGACATAGGGTTTTACCTCTTCGAGAGGGCCCGAACCTGGGTAAACACCGTGTTCATCATCACTTGTTCCCCATTGATCCTAGATCCACAGCTCGGGATCCCCTACCCGAGATCCACCGGTTTTGATACCGACATTGGTGCTTTCATTGAGAGTTCCGCTGTTGGGTCACCGAACGATCGATGGCTCGCCTAATCATCAGAGAGGGCGTCAGCTCCAGGGACCTCTTTTTCCCCGGCCAACTCTTCGCATTCGGCAGCATCATGCTGCACGCCAACCCAACTGGTCATCTAGTCCAAATCAACAACTTCGCCCCTGAGCTACGGATTCAATTCGGCAATTTGGAGTACGTTGCGGACGCCTAAGGCGATCTGGTCTTTGACGGATTCGCGGCCTCTCCCTGCACCCCCATGGGCCTCGTCGTGCCCGCTCTAGAGTTTTTCCCTGATCCAATCTACGGATCAACCCCAATCCTTCAGCCGGCCTTGAGCTCGGACATCTCCACCTTGAACGGAGACCAGGAATCCCCTTCGACCACGCCTGCGATGCCTGCCGAAGACTTATCTTCGGGCCTCAATGCGGAAGCAATGTTCGAATGCCGAGAGTCACTCTCAGCCGAACCCTCTCCTCGCTACATGCCTCCGGCCTTGAGCCCCTGCAAAGGGTCGACGTTGACTAGCCAGGAGTTATCCCTGGATGAACTCCCCCTCATCAACTCAGTTTTGAGCCCCAATACGAAAGTAGTGTCCGAACACCAGGTCTTATCCTCGGTCTCTTATGACTGTCCGACCCCGGGCCTTGAGGTTAACTCGGCCCTTGAAGATCAGGATCCGGTCAAGGCCCGGATCATTCCTTGCCCTGCCACATCGGACACCGACCCTCGACGGCCACTGCATACTAGTCCAGTGACCCTCGCCTAATTAAACGAGGCATTCGACCGAATCCAGATGATGGCTATTCAGGAGGACCAACCCTCGGCTCGTGTTCAGCAGCCCTTCGAGGCAGATTTCGGGGAATTTTACGTCCCACCCACCACCCACTTAGTTCCCACTATCGAAGACTTAACCGACATGTTGGATTACACCTCAGAAATGCCGAATACATGGACTAGGATAGCGGAGCCATAGCTAACATTGACGCTGCTCCCCCCGTCACGGGCCGCTGGACGGCCACATCCACCTACGACGTCTACATGGTGTACACTCCGAAGGAAGACAACGGCACTCCCGGGAAGGATAACGGTAGGCCCACCGATGAGCCGCCGAAAACCCGCAGATAGCGCTGCCGCTCCAAGGCACGTTGAAGCCATGCAAGCAACTCGGACACCAGAGAGAAGGCCACGCCGGACAATGCGAACGACCTCGGCGATCCTGGCACCGACGAACAGCCACAAAATGACCACGAGGAGCATGAGGACCCGCTGGATCTCGAATACCTCGATGACTCCGAAGACAGCAACTACCTCCCCCTTCCGAAGAGGAGGTTAGTTTGGAAGACGAGGATTTCATCATCCCCAAAGACCCGCTGGATCAAGAGCGGTTTAAATGGCAGCTAATTGCCACCGCGCGAAGCCTGAAGAAACAGCGGTAGAAGATAAAGGCCGAGCATGATACCCTCAATGACAGGTGGACCAAGGTCCTAGTCGCCGAAGAGGAGTACGGCCACACACGGCAGACCAAAAGCTACCCTATGCGAAGGCTACTGCCGCAATTCGATGATGAGGCCATAGAGCCAGCGCCTGCAAGGCACACTCAGGCGGACCAGCCGGACCGCCCCCCTCGAGGACGGGACAGGAGAACTGATAAAGCCGAACCGCCTCCCGACCCACCCCGCCATAAAGGCAAGGAGCCAGTACGGACATTCTATGAATATGACCTACAACGCGACTTGAACGCTCGCACAGGTCGGACAACATCCATTTACGGACCTAGAGATGATCCCCCCACTAGACGGGATGGGTACCAAGCCTGGTTAGACAGAAATAACGGAGCTCAGGAACAGCAACGAGCCCGGATGGCAAATGATCTCCGGCGCGACATAGCTCGAGTCAGGGGCGTTGCTCACCCTCTGTGCTTCACAGACGAGGTCATGCAGCACCAATTTCCGAAAGGATTCAAGCCTGTAAATATTGAGCCCTACGACGGGACAACAGATCCGACTGTACGGATCGAAGATTTCCTGTTGCACATTCACATGGCACGAGGGGACGACCTTCATGCCATCAAGTACCTACCATTGAAGCTCAAGGGTCCGGCTCGACACTGGTTAAACAGCCTCCCCGAAGACTCCATAGGATGTTGGGAGGAGCTCGAGGACACCTTCCGAGCTAAGTTTCAGGGCACTTTTGTCCGGCCCCCGGATGCCGATGACTTGAGCCATGTAATCCAACAGCCCGGTGAGTCAGCCCGACAATTTTGGAACTGGTTTTTAACCAAGAAGAACCAAATCGTTGACTCTCCACACGCCGAAGCTATAGCCGCCTTTAGGCATAGTATTCGGGATGAATGGCCAGCACGCCAGCTCGGCCAGGACAAGCCGAAAATGATGGCGGCGCTCACCTCCCTGATGACCCGCTTCTGCACCAGAGAGGATAGTTGGCTGGCTCGCCGGAGCACCAACCCTGACACCCCCGGCACCTCGGAAGTTTGGGACAGGAATGGGAAGCCACGAAGGAACAAAAACAAACACCGCCACAATGACGGCGAAATTGACAAAATGGCAGTCAATGCTGGATTCCGTAACCCAAAGTCCGGGTCACGGAAAAGGCCTTCTAAAGGAAACCAGGACGGCCCAACTAAGCTAGACACAATCCTGGACAGGCCCTGCCAGATTCATGGCACCGCCGAAAAGCCCGCCAACCACACCAACTGCAATTGTTGGGTGATAAAGCAGGCCGGCAAGCTTACAGCCGAAGACTCGGGCAAAAGCCCACGAAGCGAGGACGATGATAAGCCCCACAGACCGAACAGTGGAGGCCAAAAACCCTTCCCTTCCGAGGTCAAGACGGTGAACATGATCTACGCCACCCATATACCAAGGAAGGAAAGGAAGCGCGCGGTGCGAGATGTGTATGCCGTCGAGCCCGTAGCGCCGAAGTTCAACCCATGGTCGGCTTGCCCGATCACCTTCGACCACCAGGACCATCCGACCAGTATCCGTCATGGAGGATCGGCGGCCCTGGTACTGGACCCCATTATCAGTGGGTACCACCTCACAAGAGTCCTAATGGACGGGGGCAGTAGCCTCAATCTAATCTATGAAGACACAGTGAGGAAAATGGGGATTGATCCGTCAAGGATCAAGCCCAGCAACACAACCTTCAAGGGGGTTATTCCGGGTGTAGAAGCCCGATGCTCAGGCACAGTAACTTTGGAAGTGGTATTCGGCTCACCGGATAACTTCCGAAGCGAAGACTTGATCTTCGACATAGCCCCATTCCGCAGTGGCTATCACGCCCCCCTCGGCCGAATGGAGTTCGCCTAATTCAACGCCGTCCCGCATTACACATTCCTCAAGCTGAAGATGCCTGGTCCCGCAGGCGTCATAACGATCAACGGCAACACAGAGCACTCACTCCAGACTGAGGAACACACTGCGGCCCTGGTAGCCAAAGACCAATCCGCCGCCAATAGGCCGAGGTATCTATCGGCATTCTGGGAACCAGGGTACCCAGACTTGCCTGCTTGCGGCCCACGGCATGGCTCCATCGGTGGCCTGGTATGGCCCTTCGTCAGCGTCGGCAAGACAAGACCCTCACGAGGGGCCAAGCCTCACGAGGCGGACGACGACAGGACCTCCGGAGAGAGCGGCCTCCCTAGGCTGGCTCCTGAGGAGCGGAGATTCCTATGCAAGCACCCATCTCATGAGGTTCGGGTGATGCAAGCCATGACGACCAAGGCCAGGCGGGCTCCAGCGGGCGCAGCGTAGCAGGTTTCCTCTTTTGTGCTAAGGAGGCAAGCGCAGGCGCGGAGTCCCGAGGAATCACCCAAAGGTTTCCATTCCCGTGCAACGAGACCAAGACCGCCAGGATGGCAGGACGGATGTCATCGCTGAGCCCACCACTACATCACGACCAGAAGCTTTGCAGGCGAAGACCACCTTCCGTCAAGATAAGATGTACTACTTGTCCCCCTTCAAAATTGGCCGTTGTGGGATCCCTTCCTGCCTTCATTTTGGAGGAAGAGGACCAAGGCCACTATATATAGGTTAGCCACCACCGTAGGAAGGGGGGAATCCTCAGCTCAAACCCACACAAGAACAGACCTCGTGAGGTTGTTCTTCCTCTATACTAGTTCATCCTCAGCCCCTCGCGAGGCTAATCCACCCCAAAGCAGGAGTAGGGTCTTACACCGCAAGGTGGCCCGAACCTGGGTAAAATGTCGTGTCTCCTTCCTTTCCTGTTCATCAAGCTAGGCCGTGAGAGCGGTGAATCGGTTGGCTGGAGAGGTCGAGTTCTTCACACACGCCCCAGAGTTCGAACCTTTCTTGGGTCAGCGGAGCCCTGAATCCGACATTTGGTGCGCCAGGTAGGGGCGTGTCGAGGCTCTTCTCCGACCTTTGCCCCGTTCCCGCCCCCGCCGCCTTCATGGAGGATGGTCCCCGAGCTTACGCCGAACATTGGGCTGCTAGAGCCACTCAGGCGGCGCCTGCCGGCCACGGAGCTCCGTGCCCCACGCTCCCCGCGACCGTCGCGACCCCAGGAGCGATCGACCGTCGACGGCACGAGCTAGTTCCACCCCCCCGTGCGGCGCCGCACTCGCATCACCGCGCGGTCTTCTGGTTATGCCGTGGCATCATCCCTGCGCACTCGTCGAGAGCAGGCAAACACGCGCACTATTCTCCTCGTGGCGCATGAGTTATTGCGATGCAGGTTGGCGGAAAGCGGGGACGACGCTTTCTCGGCCGAGTTGCCGAGCTGCTTGACGCCGCCTGCGTGGGCGCAGCACCTTTCTGCATCATGCCCACATCACGGATGCCGTCGAGAGCTTGCGCCCACCCCCGCGCTGTCCGCTCGCCCTTCCGAGGAGAGCACGGAGGACCTTGCGGCAGGGGTCTGGTGCGAGGCGCCGCTGACCCGACCCAAGGTGCGTTTCCCCGGGTGTAGCGACCCGACCTCAAACGGTCAAGCCTTTGTATATCTGTGCCATCCCTAGATCAGTATGCTAGCACACACAGTACATCAATGTATATATCAAAGGGCAATCACATGTATAAATAACGTAAAACTGATATATACCTCATAAGTCTCAGCGGAAACAAACAATCGGGTGTGGAGTCCCATCAACGCCATCGGCAAGTTGAGTGTAGACCGTAACCCTGTACCGTACTCTTACTCGTCGGAAGAAAAATATCTGCAACATGAGACGTTGCAGCCATGTAGGTCAGTACATTGAATGTACCGGCAAGATCACTTTAAGAAGAACAAATGATAAAACTACACTATATGCAATATGGCTTTGTGGCTCTGTGTCTGAGTTTTGTTTTGTCTAAAAGCTGGATTTTATTTTCCCTACAACAAAGGAATATTAGGAGTCTCCACTAACGAGTTTTTCTACCATGACATGGTTCCACTAACCGATGTCTCATAGCCCAAATCATCATAAGTTGCCCACAATTAAGTTTTTGATCTAGTGTTGAGAGTTCCGAGATAGATCCAAGTCCAGAGGCTCAAGTTGTCCGTAACCGGGGACACGGCTAATTGATTAGGTTTAAACCCTCTACAGAGGTTTGTACACTTTACCCGCAAGATTCGATCCCTCTTTTTACGTTCTCGCACTTCAGGGTGTTTGAGAACAAGACGACCGAAACATGGTCTTCCGAAGAGTTCCCCTGACCATTGTCCGGTGCTCATCCAATCCTACCGTAGTTCTACATCTGCTAGCACCGTCCCAGCCAGAGTCACAACTCAGGTCAACCAAGCCAAAGCCCATAGTGACTTGCGGTTGCACAGGTAAGCTTCCGGGCATGAAGTATTCTTCCGTCTCTTTGAGTCTGGGTGAAGCTTTCCGCAAGATGTCATGGCGCTTCTCCATGCATCCCGGCCATCCACTGGTTGCTCCAGGGTGCCCGTCAACCATCCTTCACCCAGTAGTGTGTATTGAATTCTTGTCTCGAGTCTTGAAGTCTTGAGGCCTTGAAGATGCAGTCCTTGCAGATGCCAGCATGGAGTTGTTGTCATTGACATAGAGTCCTCCATTCTCACACCACTCCCGAACACTCATACCAACCCCGTCTACTATAGCGTAGCATTAAAATAAATAACGTCCCGGGCTTGGTAACAGGGTGATGGGTTCCTACCTCATGCATACTACTCAACTACAAGAAGTCAATAACACTACTGGAGGGATCATGAATGGTGACACTAAATGCAATAAAAACATGGGTATGAATAACATGGTCAAAGTGAACTTGCCTGGTAATACTTGATGAAGATAACAACGCTCTTGGAAACTTTGATAAACTATTCGTCACTCCGAGAAAATCTATATAGTCAAACATAGCATTCATATAAGCAAACATACAAGCAAGCAATTCTAACAATCATAATAAAACCAACAAATAAAATGCTAATCAACAAGGGACACCAAATAAAAACAAAGGACAACTACACAACAAAACTACTAAAGAAAACTCTAAGACATAACACAAAATAGTTTTGTCCTAAGTAAAAACTTAACAGCAAAATAAAGCTCTAAACTAATAAATTAACATAAAAGAAAATGTAAAACCACTAACTTAACAGAAAATATTTTTCATAAAATTTTATTTGCAAAAAGAACAAATAAAAAGCTTCTATGAACTCTAACTATGACCTATACAATTTTTCATACAAAACTAAATAAAATAAATATTTAAATAAAAAATAAAATTTTATTTGTTGACTAACAGAAACAAAACTAAATTTTTCAAAAGTGACAAAAGAAATAATTTAAAAACAATTAAAACTATAAAGAAAGGACTAAAACGAAACTAGAACTAAAATAGTACTGTTTTGGCCAAAAAAACCCTAATTAAAAAATAAACTAAAAATTACTAATATATGCTATTGGATAGGCAAAACAAAACAAACAGTAGCACAAAGAATCAATAAAAAATCTATTCTAGAATTCAAACTAGAGCCAAAAGAGTGATTTGAACAAATTCATGCAAACTCAAATTTAAACTACTAAAATTTGAAATCTAATTGCACTAACAAAAACTTAAAGAAATTTTGAATCTAATGCAAAAAGAATCACTCAATTTGGTTTAAAAACCTAAAAGATATAAGCAATCTAAAAATGAAATTATTTCTGTTTTTAAAACAAGAAACGAAAATAAACTAAAAAAAACAATCGGGCACTAGCTACGTGGCCTACTGCTATTGGGCCAGGGAGGTGGGCAATGCGAATCTAAACGGCGCTCGGCCGCGACTTAACAGAAACATGCACGTGCGTTTAAAAAAATAAAACCGGCAAACCGGTTTGATTTAAACCGAGTATAAACCGTAAATAAACCGCACTAAAACCGATCTAATAAAATAAAACCTAACTGTCCGCGTAAACTAATCTGGGCCGTTGAAATTAGATCGGAGGGAGGAGAAGCTCACCGCGGTGGTGATGAACTCTAGCGAGGTGCTCCGGCTTCGGTGGTCGACGGGGACGGCGCTTCGGTCGTCGTCGAGCTCGGTGGACTCGTCAGGAGGACGTAGCGGACGAAGACGATCACGGTGGTAGCTTCGGTGGTGCTCGAGGACGTCGGAGGAGGACGGCGGCGAGGTCGAGGCGGCGGTGGCGTTCGGGCGTCGATGGTGGTGGTGTTCCGGTGCTCGAGGGAGTCGGGCGAGGTCACGGAAAGATGCGGGCGAGCGAGTGGAGGCCGGGGGTGGTCTCGGGAGGCGGAGTGGAGCAGGGCGGCAGCAATGGCGCAGTGGCAGAGGCGGAGCTCCGGCGAGGAATAGGCGGCGAGGTAGAGGGGTTCGGGGGTCAGGAAGGGGCGGAACGGGGTGAGGGGAGGGGTATATATAGCGGGGCGATCGACTTGGAGGAGGGGGCGAGCGGGGATCGCGATCCCGGGATCTCCGGAATACGGCGGCGACGGCGTGGCTCTGGCTTGGGGAGGAAGAAGGTCGCAGGCGGCTTGACCGGGATCGGGCAGTGGGGCCCGTTCGTCATCGAAAGCGGGAGGGGGACAGCGGATCGGCCAGCCGATCCGTTGGGGATTCGCTCGGGCGCGCGCTGCAGTTGGGCCGGCCCAGTGCGGTGGGCTTCGCTCGGCGAGGGAGAGAGAGAGAGAACAAGGAGATGGGCCACGGTGCTAGTGGGCTTCGGCCAGTTAAAGAAAAAAACAGAATAACGCCTTTTTCTTTTAAATAAAGACAGAGAGGGAAAAACAAGTGTAAGAGGAAGAAAATGAAAATACCCTATAGACATATAGTATATCAAAATATTCAGAAAAATAAATCTTAAAAGATGAACATATTTTCAGAAACAAAAACAAATCTTCAGAAATTTAAATAAAGCAAACAATGCTACTTTTACATTAAAACCCAATAAAAATCATTTTTAAAATACCAAAATGATTTTAAATTTATTTTTCTCCACTTTTCTACTGTAGGAAATCATTTTACCCTATTTTCCATGTATTTATTTTTAGGAGTAAAATAATTTGAATAAAAGCCAAATAACTCCAACTTGAAAGTGGGTTTCAAAATAACTTCAAAGGGGCTTTCAATTTGATTCTTTTAAGCTTCCAACTCATATTTCGTATAATTTGAAGAAGTCATTTTATCTTCTCTCATGAAAATCATTGAGTTGCATAAAGTTTTGAATTTGAAATATTTTCGGATAGAATTCAAATCTTTTCAAAACCCTTTTCATTTCAAATGGAAGAAGTCATATCATCTTCACTCTAGGGTTTTGTGATGAAATGAATTTGAATTCATGGACATCAAGTTGCAAAGATGAATGTTTTGGGAAAGTCCTTTTATTCCCTCTCAGTCAACTTTCAAAAAGTTTCAAATTTCACTCAATTCACACAATCAATCACTCAACAATCAAACAAACAAACATAATTATTTATTTAATATAACATTCCAAAATTTAGAATTTTGGGATGTTACAAACCTACCACACTTAAAATGAATCTCGTCCTCGAGATTCGAAGAGGCTAGCAAGGAAAAGGTAAGGGTTTGGGGTCTTCCAGCAATACCATTGATCGGAATGGTCTAGTGTGCTACCACACTTAAAAGTAGGGTTATGTTCCAACAAAACCTTATGTACTCCATCCTCAGAGTTGACAGTGTCGGTCTTCTCAAATCTTCGGGATAACTCCTGCATTGAGGCTCTTCCGGTAGAGGCATAACCTTTTCCTCAATATCATGTGTCCTTTTATCATGGTATGGTTCTTTCGAGGCTGAGTCTTCATATCTGGCAGGTATGTCGCCAATACTAAACAACTATCGATATCTCATGTCGGTCAACCATGTATGGTTTCTCCTGCAAGAAATGGGTCTGGGCTAAATCTCACCGTATATCCTACGATTGGCACGGTTGCCTGTACATGGATCATTCGTCCTACCATTCTATGGTTTAAACAAGGTTTTGACATCGTCGTCTCTCTACTATGGGTAAGTCACTCAGATTTACCATTCCGAATAGCAAGAGCGAATGATATGAGTAAGCCAGTATGGTGATCAGTCCATTCCGCACCCAAATCATTACCATGTATAAGGTTCAGCGAATCTCGCAGTTCTAACACTCGGGCATTCTGACAAGCATTGCAGAATTTCTCTTGTCGACGAACTGAATTCGGATAAATCCATTGATTCTGCAAGCTGAATAAAACATCTATCGTTACTTCACAACTCTCAGGTTTTCGTATCCTCCTAAGAAACGTTTGCTGATTAAATCGGAGCTTCTTCCAATATTTCTTCTTTCAGGTGGGGGGGGGGGGTACTCGATCCTTATTAATTCCTGGGCCTGTGGGTTATGGG
Organism: Thinopyrum elongatum; assembly: GCA_011799875.1. Taxonomy (NCBI): domain Eukaryota; kingdom Viridiplantae; phylum Streptophyta; class Magnoliopsida; order Poales; family Poaceae; genus Thinopyrum; species Thinopyrum elongatum. Next base: position 324,482,077 of record CM022299.1, on the reverse strand, counting down.
TCCACTTCAATACTTGCACAACTTTAACTTATCCTGGGAGTTACAATTGTTCCATATTCCAACATTACATCTCCTTTAAATCCAATAGTACTCCATTTCTTCATAACTATCGTATCAAAAGCAAAACTCCAACTGTTTTGTCCAAACTCCAATCTGTGGAACACATTTCCCTTTCCATTGGTCGGGTGTTCTTGCAGGGTACTACCACCCTTGAAATGCACAAACTCCTCCATGGACCATATTTCTCATATCCTTGAAAATGGTCAACATCTGTGTTTTTAGAGTAACAACTCAAAAAAAATCCACGTATGAAATCATGACACATTAACTTTATTGATTTCATGAATTCATTACAATCTCTGAGCATCCATTACATAACTCAACTCATTGTACTCATGAAAGTAAATTGCTTCCTACTACACTTATTACGAATATCAAAATTCCAACTACTCAGCTCCAGCTTTCATCTGATATGAACATTTCCTAGCAAAATGTCCTGCTTCCTTGCAGCGAAAACAAATGACTTTCGACATGTCTCGGGGCTTCTTGGGGATGGTGTCAGCTCTTTGGGTTCTTGGCTTCTTCTCTGGACATTTACCAGCGTAATGACCTAAATCCTTGCACGTGAAACATGTGATATGACTCAAGTCCTTTTCTGCAGAAGTTGGGTTGGTCTGGGGATGCCTTCGTTTTCTCTTCCTGGATTTCTTCATAATGATCAGAGCTTCTATCTCTTGAGGGTCAAACTTTACTTCTGCTGTCGAGAAGTCTCCGAGATACTCTTCTCTTTCCTTTGGGCAATACTGGGAATAATGTCCTTCTTCTCCACATGAATAGCAAGCATGAGCGTAAAATCTATCTAGGCCTTCACCATCAGGGTCTTCAACAGCTTCCTTCATCACAGGTGCTTCTAAACTTTCCATGAGGGCTTCTTTCTGTTGATTGATAACTTCTTGTACCTTGGGGTAAAGGTGACACTGAGCAGGGTAGTGCGTAGTTCCTTCACACAGGAAATAAGTAACCTGCCCAGTCGGGCATTCTTTGACGGAGTGATTTTCCTCACAATGAGGGCATCCATCCTTGTGTTCCTCCTGGGTGTGTACTATTTCTCCGCAAATCTTGCAGGCACAAGGTTTCCTCATCAGGTTATCACAGTTCTTCCGGATGAGACGTGATCTCAACAGAGTCTTCTTGAATTCCTCCCAGGTTTTTGCTCTGTTGCATCCTTGTATGGCTTGATGCATTTTCCACCAGGTTGCAGCACTCCCGGTAAAATACTGAAGAGCGTATTGAACCTCATACTTTCTTGCAATAAATTTTTTCCCGAATTGATCATCCATGTTTTTAATCCATAGCTCTGTCTCCAACTTAGGCATCGGTCCAGAGAATACCAGTCCAACTTCATTCATCATCTATGGGTCCAAGGGTTTTGGGATGAGATATGAGAGAAGAATGGAGGGATATACACACAATACAAACAAAAGTTTTGAAGAAACGGGTTTTATTTTGTGGCTGTCGGAAAAACATCAAACAAATGACAGCTCACAATCGTCGCAATCTAACGTAAGTATATAACAGGGGTTTGGTCTTCTAAAGGTCAAATAAATCTTCAGAGTCTTCAATTTCTTCGAGTCTTCAGAGTCTTCAACGGTTGTAGCTTCTTTCTCCGAAATGTATGGTGAAATACTCTTTACTCTGAAGTGGCCATCAGTTGTCCGGTATCTTGTTCTTCTTGGAGCGGCTTCAGTTGATCCTTCGTCTGGTCAGAAGGGTAAAGGGTATATTCTAACTATTTGAGGTAGGAGGGAGTTTGTGGTAAAATCAGAAAAGATGAGAAGTAAGGGTCTTTTTAAAAACAAAGTTTTAGAAATATCCTGTCCTAGGGCTTTCCGATTTCTAGGGTCACGTCCTACAGTCAACATGTGCTCTGATACCATATCTATAGCGACCCGACCTCAAACGGTCAAGCCTCTGTGTATCTGTGCCATCCCTGGATCAGTATGCTGGCACACACAGTACATCAATGTATATATCAAAGGGCAATCACATGTATAAATAACGTAAAACTGATATATACCTCATAAGTCTCAGCGGAAACAAACAATCGGGTGTGGAGTCCCATCAATGCCATCGGCAAGTTGAGTGTAGACCGTAACCCTGTACCGTACTCTTACTCGTCGGAAGAAAAATATCTGCAACATGAGACGTTGCAGCCGTGTAGGTCAGTACATTGAATGTACCGGCAAGGTCACTGTAAGAAGAACAAATGATAAAACTACACTATATGTGTCGGTGTACTAGAATAGGGGTACCCTAGTACCCCGTACTTGTGCACGGGCAGTAGTAGCATCCCGCGGCCAGGCTTGCGGGAGGACAGCCAGAGAGAAGCTCAAGATTATTAAGCCATTCAAGAACAAAGTATACAAAGCAAGAGTTAAGGCCCCGGCAAGAGGAGCTTGCCGGGAGGGACAGCTGAGGCCCAGCCTGGGCATTGCTGAAGCAGAGTACTTGCCGCGGCAAGGTACTTGCCCCGGCAGGTCATTGGCTGCGGCAAGGTATTGGCTGCGGCAAGATAGCGGCTGCAGCAAGGTACTTGCCCCGGCAAGTTACCTTGCGCGGCAAACTATGGGTTGCGCCAAGCTGTCAGGTGCGGCAAGGTCTTGCCGCGGCAAGCGTTACTGTACCACTGTGCTACTGTGCTGCTCCGGTGCCTTTGCCAGCGTGGCGCTCTGGGTCCTTCCAAGCGTGCGTGGCAGGGCACTGTGTAGACGGTGGTGCACTGTAGCTAGCGGTGCAGCAGCAGGTGGGATAGGCTTTTCCCACATCCAAGACGTCCGGGTACATGTATGTGGACAGCAAAGGCATGGGCATTTAATGCCCTTGTCCCCTGCCGTCAGTGGTAGGTAGGACATGTCATCCTGGTAATAGTGGCCTTACTGTAGCAACTTTCCACCTCTACCTTTACTGTTTGCCACCTGTTGGTGACCCTTTTGTGCGTATAAAAGGAGGCCCATAGGCAACGTGAAAAAGGGGGAGGAACGGGAAAAGGGAGAACTCCAGTATTGTACGCAGCTACTCGGTACTGTAGCGCTCCTGGAGCTAGAACAATCATACAGATAATAAACCAAAAAGCAGGAGTAGGGTTTTACGCATCCGGGCGGCCCGAACCTGGGTAAATCTCTCTCGTGCACTGTCGTGTTCTTCGCTAGATTTGCTCTTCGTGCGACCGTCTCTCCCTGCCGAACATAAAGGGGTCCTTCCCTGGGTCCCATAGGTGATCGCGGATTCGTCCCCGACATCTTTGGTGCGCCAGGTAGGGGAAAGGGAGGTTGTGTGAACCTAATCTAGCGATTTGCGCGTTAGTTTTTGGGCCATCCTCCGTCTTATGGCTCCAAAAAAGAAGACTTTAGCCATCGGTGCGTCCACGTCCAACCCGCCTGCTCCCATGCAGGAGGGTGCCGACGTGATTGCGGCTGCTGGGGGGACTGGAGAGCGAGAGCTCCTATTACCTCCACCTATCCAAAACCGGGCCAGCAACGCCAATCTTGGCGCTGCTGGGTCTGGGAACGCAGCGCTGCTCGCTGCAGCTGGCCCTGCAAGCTCCAGAAACGGTGCTGCGCGTTCTGGAACGCCTGCGCCGGTTCAGACGCCGCGGCCTTCGCAAGAAGCCCGTGACAGGCAGCGTCCTGACGCCCCAGGTGCCAGGCGCTCCCTGGATAATGAACTTGCGCATCGATCTCGAGATGCGCGGGGTCACCATACGCAACAACACGTTGGCGGGGTCGAGGTGCGGTCGCCTGGGCGTGGAGATGCTCCTTCTAACACTGTTAGGAGTAAGAGCATCCCACAGTCCTCACGCCACTCGATACCTCCCTCACCAGCAGAAGCGTTGGCGCGTGCGCAGCTGCTCCTGAACTTCCCTCCACCAGCAGATAAGCTTGACGAGTGGAGGGCAACCATTCAGAGCCTTTTCAGCTTCGCTGATGCCGACCCGGTGCGCGCGGCCGACAAGAGAACTGGTGACAATGCTGTCACCAACAAGAACGGCGAGGGGGCAACAACCGTACACTCCCCACCCAGACGGCCTCGATCGCCGACACGTCGAAACGACGCCCGTGGAGATGATTCCACGGCGTCGTCTGACCCGCGAGCTCGTCGTGACCAGCGCCTCGTTCTTCAGGAACGCAGAGGAGAAGACGCTCGTACCACTATCGAGCGAAGGAGAGAAGCGCATCGTCAGTCCGACAGACGCGCAGGGCCCGCTGTTGACATGCATGCGCCAGGGGATCCTGGCGACTTGCCGTACGCGGTAAGTTGTCCAGCGTTCACCCGTGAGCTGCGGCAGGTCCAGTGGCCCAATCGCAAGGCTTTCAAGCCTGACGTGCCGGAGAAGTATGATGGCAAGACACACCCGTCGGAGTTCCTCAGCATTTACACCATTGCGGTGCAAGCTGCCGGGGGACGAGACGACAAGATTCTTGCTAACTACTTCCCGCTCGTGTTAAAGTGCAACGTCGTCTCATGGCTCATGCACTTGCCGGAGAACTCCATTTCTTCATGGGCGGACCTGTGCCATCAGTTTGTTGGTGCCTTTACTGGCGATCATCAACCTCATGGCCAGGAGAGTGATCTTCATCTCATCCCCCAGAAGGAAGGAGAGCCCCTGCGCAAATACATTCAAAGGTTCAGTCGCGTACAGTACAACATCCCAGATGTTCACCCCGCTGCGGTTATTAGCGCGTTCCATCAGAACGTGCGTAACCGCAAGATGCGGGAGGAAATGGCGATGACCAAGGTCAGAGATATTGGCCAGCTATATGCTCTCGCCGACAAGTGTGCGCGCGCTGAAGAGGGAAGGAAACTTCCCGGTGAAGGTGTTGGCGCAGGGGGGAGCTCTGACAGCGAAGGTACCGCCCCGGCAAAGAAGGGCCGGCGGCGGAACAACAGGAAGAAAAAGGGCAAAGCTGTGCTTGCCGTCGAGCAGTCCAGCGGCAACGGCAGTGCCGACAAGGCCAAAGTCGAGGGCTCCGGCAAGGAGATTGCCGCGTGCGCCAACTGTCAGGCCTTGGCGGCTGCCGACAAGCAGGACGGCTCCGACAAGCAATATTGCAAGATCCACCGCACCAAGGGACACGATCTCCAGAACTGTCGACGAGTCGAGCAGCTTGTCGAACAGCAGAAAGCTGAGTATGAGAGGCGCGACAAGGAGAAGGCCCCAGAAGGTGCTGGCGGGTCCGGCAAGAAGCGCACTGCCCGAGGAGGGCGTCGCGGCAAGGCCAAGCAGCAGCAGAGAGACAGGCCTCCTCGTGGCCGCGACAAAGATGATGATGATGATGAAGAATCCAGTGAGCACGAATTTCAGAAAGCCGCAGAAGTCTTGTGTGTTGACGGTGGTGCTTCGTTGCATTCTTCTCACCGCCAACTTAAACAGTGGGCGCGAGAGATCAATGCGGCGGAACCATCTATTGATGCCAGAAAGCTTCTGAAGTGGTCCGACACGCCTATCGTCTTTGACATTGAGGACCACCCTGACCGCACAACGGCGGTCGGGTGCTTGCCGATGTTGGTTTCACCAACGATCCGCAACCTCAAGGTCACGAAGATGTTAGTTGACGGTGGGGCCGGCTTGAATCTGATTTCGCCCGCTATGCTCCAGAAACTTCAAATCTCTGACGGCGAGCTTGAGGAAACTGGTACTTTCCAAGGAGTCAATCCAGGAAGGAGCAAGCCGAAAGGGAAGATCACGCTGCCAGTGACATTTGGCGGCGAGCTGAACTACCGGACCGAGAAGGTCACCTTTGATGTTGCCGATATTCCATTGCCTTATAATGGGATACTTGGCCGTCCAGCGCTCGCCAAGTTCATGGCAGCCTCTCATTATGCCTACAACGTGTTGAAGATGCCAGGTCCAGTAGGTGTTATCACAGTTCCCTGCGACAAGAAGGATGCGCTTATTTGCGCCGACAAGATTTACCGGGAAGCAGCTGCCGCAACTACCGCCAAGGCACTTGCCGCTGAAGCTCTCGGGCGGGAGAACAAGAGGAAGTCCGGCAAGAGCTCCTGTGCCCACTCCGGCAAGCGCACCTCTTCGGAGTGCTGCGCTGCCGTCGAGGATGCACCAGAGAGCTCCACCGGCAAGTGTAAGAAGAACAAAGCCGCTCCGCCGGCGACAAAGAAGGTGCCCGCCAAGGAGGATGGCACTGGTGGTTCCTTCACCATCAGTGCCACACTTGACAACAAATAGGAAAACGCGCTCGTTGCTTTCCTGAGGGCGAATGTCGACGTATTTGCATGGCAACCGTCCGACATCCCCGGTGTTCCCAGGAAAGTAATTGAGCACCACCTTGCCGTTTGTCCCCACGCGAGGCCCGTCAAACAGAAAGCTAGAAAGCAAGCTGTGGAGCGGCAAGAGTTTATTGCGGAAGAAATCAAGAAGTTGGAAGCAGCAGGCCTCGTCAGAGGAGTGCTCCATCCTACGTGGTTGGCCAATCCTGTTGTCGTGCGCAAAGCGAATGGAAAATGGAGGCTTTGTATTGATTTCACTGATGTCAATAAAGCTTGTCCCAAAGACCCATTTCCTTTGCCCCGCATAGACCAGATTGTTGACTCCACGGCAGGATGTGATTTGCTTTCATTTCTTGAAGCATATTCAGGGTATCATCAAATCTTCATGGCTGAGGAAGATGAGGAAAAGACCGCATTTATCACACCCTGTGGCACATACTGTTTCGTACGTATGCCATTTGGTTTGAAAAATGCTGGTTCGACATTTGCAAGAGCCGTCCAGATTGCTTTTGAGCCTCAGCTGCACAGAAATGTGGAAGCCTATATGGATGATATAGTAGTCAAAAGCAAAGACAGGGCTACTTTGGTTCAAGATCTAGAAGAAACTTTTGTAAATCTGTGCAAGATCAACCTGAAGCTCAACCCCGAGAAGTGCGTGTTTGGAGTTCCCTCCGGCAAGCTTCTCGGGTTCTTTGTGTCTCAACATGGAATTGAAGCCAATCCTGACAAGATCAAAGCCATTGAGAAAATTGAAGCACCGAAGCGCGTCAAGGATGTACGACGACTTGCCGGCTGTGTTGCTGCCCTCAGTAGGTTTATCTCCAAGTCAGCTGAGCGCGCCCTGCCATTTTTCAAAATCTTAAAAAAGGCAGGTCCATTGAAATGGACTCCGGAGGCGGAGGCAGCGCTGCAAGACTTGAAGAGATACCTCTCCTCTCCTCCAATACTTGTCGCGCCTAAACCACAAGAGAAGTTGTTGCTGTATCTAGCGGCAACCAATCAAGTGGTTAGTGTTGCGCTGGTAGCGGAGAGAGAGGTGGATGAGGAGGCAGTAACTGCGGCAAGCACGACCAGCGACAAGCTGGGGGCAACAAGTTTTGCTGCCGACAAGGATTCGTCTGCGCAGTCAGGCGAAGTGATACAAAAGAAGAAAATGGTGCAGCGCCCGGTCTACTTTGTGAGCTCTCTTCTGCAGGGAGCTAGGTCAAGGTATTCTGGTGTGCAGAAGCTGCTTTTCGGCCTTCTCATGGCCTCGAGAAAGCTGCGCCATTACTTTCAAGCACATGAAGTTACCGTCGTCACTCGCTTCCCGCTGAAAAGGATTTTGCAAAATCCAGAAGCGACGGGCAGGATTGTCGAGTGGGCGTTGGAGTTGTCGAGCTTTGGTCTCAAGTTTGAGAGTACATCAACCATACAGGGCCGAGTTTTGGCAGAGTTTGTCGCAGAATGGAGACCAACGCCAGACGAAGAAATCCCAGAGACGACTCTCCCCGGCAAGGAGACAAGCAAAGAGTGGCTTATGTACTTTGATGGTGCCTTTTCACTGCAAGGCGCCAGTGCTGGCGTACTGCTTGTCGCACCCACCGGAGAGCACCTCAAGTACGTGGTCCAAATGCACTTTCCCAAGGAACAGGCGACGAACAATACTGCAGAATATGAGGGGTTGCTTGCCGGTCTCAGGGTCGCGGCAGACCTTGGGATCAAGAAGCTTATTGTCAGGGGAGATTCGCAGCTTGTCGTCAGGCAAGTGAACAAGAACTACCAATGCCCATTGATGGAAGCTTATGTAGATGAGGTGAGGAAGTTGGAGGAACGCTTTGACGGCCTACAAATGGAGCACGTCCCACGTGCTGAAAATGACATTGCCGATGGTTTGTCAAAGCGCGCCGCACTCAAATTGCCTGTGGAACCAGGCACTTTTGTGCTCCAACTAACTCAGCCATCCGTGACGCCATCAGTAGGGCAAGGCAGGAAGAGGAAGTTGGCTTCTGGCGACTACTTCCCGGCAGAGCTCCCCGAAGCCGCCGGCAAGAAGGCTGCCAAAGCTAGCGCCAAAGATGCAGAGGGGCAACTTGCTCCGACAAGGCCTCACGCTCTTGTCGTTGAAGCGGGTGCTCCTAGGCAAGAGGCCGAGGGGCAACTTGCTCCGACAAGACTTCGGCTCCTTGTCGTTGAAGCAGGCGCTCCTGATCGAAGCGCTGAGGAGCAAGATGCTCCGACGAGGCCTTGGGCTTCCGTCATTGAAGCAACCACTCCCGACAAGCTTGTTGAAGGACAGCATGCTCCAGCAGGGCCCCAGGCTCTTGTCGTTGAAGCGGCTGTTCCCGCCAAGCTCGTCGGGGAACGGCCGGCCCTGGTAGAGCGACGAGCTCTTGCCGTAGGGCCTGATGTTTCCGCAGCAGAAGAAATGCCTTTAGTCCTTGTTGTCGAGCCACAGGCTCCAGCGTGGGCGCAGCAGATCGTCCGTTTCCTTCAGACAGGAGAACTACCCGAAGAGCAGGAAGAAGCGGAGAAAGTAGCCCGACGGTCCAATATGTATCAATTTGTCGATGACATGCTGTGCAGAAAAAGACCAAACGGTGTGAAATTGAAGTGTATTCCCCGGGAAGAAGGACAGGAGCTGTTGGCGGAGATTCATGGAGGCATATGTGGTCACCACATAGGGTCAAGAGCCCTTGCTGGAAAGGCTTTCCGGCAAGGTTTCTTTTGGCCCACCGCCCTCCAGGATGCAACTGCACTAGTAACCAAGTGTGAAGCGTGCCAGTTTCATTCCAAGCAGATTCATCAGCCAGCTCAAGCTCTCCAGACAATCCCTCTCTCCTGGCCATTTTCGGCCTGGGGGCTCGACATCCTCGGCCCCTTTCCCCGTGCCACCGGGGGCTTCGAGTACTTGTATGTGGCCATCGACAAGTTTACGAAGTGGCCAGAAGTGGAAGCAGTGAGGAAGGTGACAGCACAATCAGCCATCAAGTTCTTCAAGGGAATTGTTTGTCGCTTTGGTGTTCCTAACAGGATCATCACCGACAACGGTACCCAGTTCACGAGCCACGCCTTCATGCAGTATGTCGAAGACCTTGGCGCCAAGGTATGTTTCGCTTCTGTTGCTCACCCCCGAAGCAACGGTCAAGCTGAAAGGGCAAATGCTGAAGTGCTGCGTGGGCTCAAGACGAGAACTTTCGACAGGCTGCGCAAGTGCGGCAAGAACTGGATCGAGGAGCTGCCAGTGGTTCTTTGGTCGATCAGGACGACGCCAAATCGAGCTACTGGCCAGACGCCTTTTGCTCTAGTTTATGGAGCAGAGGCAGTTCTCCCCACGGAACTCGTATACGGGTCACCTCGAGTGCTCGCTTACGATGAGCTTGAGCAAGAGCAACTGCGGCAAGATGACGCTGTGCTCCTCGAGGAGGATCGTCTTCAGGCTGCTGTGAGAGCTGCTCGCTACCAGCAAGCTTTGCGTCGCTACCATAGCCGCAAAGTTAATGCCAGAAGTCTCGAGGAAGGCGACCTTGTTCTTCGGCGCGTTCAGTCGGCCAAGAATTCAAACAAGTTGACGCCGAAGTGGGAAGGCCCTTATCTGGTGAAACGAGTCACCAGGCCCGGCGCTGTCCGCCTGGAGACCGGGGATGGCATTCCAGTGATCAATTCCTGGAACATTGAGCATCTCCGTAAGTTTTTTCCATAAGGCGCGGTTGCCGGGCCCTTCCCCGGCAACCACCTTTTGTACAAGTCTTGCCGCTGTTGCATGTAATCCTTTGTACAAAGCCAGGCGCAGACCCTGTGCATAAATAAAGCTTTTGTATTTCGCAGTTTTTGACGATTTCATGTTTACTTTTATTTTGCATGATTATCTGACATACTGTGCAGTACAGCCTCCCCGGTAAGCATTAACGAGCCGCCAAGCTCCTATATCTTTATTTTCTCTTCTTTCTTTTTCTCAAAAAGACAGAAGCTTCCCTCGCGCACAAGTTTGCCGGGGGGGATGGGATAATGATATGGACCAGGCGTCGTTCAAAGAAACTTTGCCTTGCCGGGAAGAAGGCAACGGCAAGCAGTGACAAAACCTTGCCGCGGAGAGATCAGCGACAAAGCTAAGTGCCAAAGTTTGAATAACCAAATTCTTTTTTATTTTCAAGGTTATTTTCCTTGAACGATACTACTCTTTGTATGGAAAACCTATGCGCGACGGAACCTAAGCGTAATCGGTCGCGCCCTTACCTTGTTTCGAGTCCGCTCAACAACCTAAGTGGCTGCACTGAGCGCGACAAGGTTGCTTGCCGGCAGCGGCACCGCCAGCAGGCTGCTGGAGTCCCGCACCCAGCGCTCGCGGCGATGGTGCGCGCACCGGCAAGTTCCCTATAAGCGTAGGGCAAGTACACACAAAGAAAGAAATTGCTCAAGGGAGATGACATGCATTAACTTCAAAATATTGCATGTTATATTACAAGATAAGTTGCCGTGGCTTAAACAGATTGTTCTTTAACATGTCTAGCGGCGGCAAGGAGGGAGAAGAATGGGCTCTCTAATTGCGGTGCTCGCCTTCGACTCTCTGGATTTGGTCCACCCTCTACACGATGGGCGCGGCAAGGGCCTCTAGTGGCGCGGGGTCGTATCCCTTCGGCAAGCTTTTGAAGATGTTGCTGAAGTCGACGCCAGGGTTTCTGTATGCTATCTTCACCAACAACCTCCGGAGAACTCCCCGGCAAAGCCTGCGTGACTCGTCGGCCAGTTGAGCCTTGTGATTGACTTGGAGCTGTTGGAGTGCTTCTACTACTCCGTCGAAGAACTCGGCTAGCTTGACGCTAGTTTGCGTGTTCTTGTCGGTGGAGTACCCGAAGTCCGGCACCTTCAGGGCAGTCAGCTCCTTGTCGATGTCCTCGGTGGCGCTGGCAAGCCTGTCTGTGAAGATCCCCACGTTATCCCTGAACTTCTTGTGGGTTGCAATGGCGTATTGAAGCAGACCCTTTTCCTTCTGGAGCTCTGTCATTAGAAGCCCTTCGCACTTTCTAGTGGTGTCGAGCGTCTCCTTCAGCGTGGTCAGCTTCAGCTTCAGGTCTGCTCTGGAGTCGTTGGCGGCGGCAAGCAGATTGTTCTTCTTGGCTATGGTAACTTGCATCTCCGCCAAAGTGTGGGTCACCTTTGCCCTCTCACTTTCAAGCGTTGAGAGCTTGTCACCGTTTGCCTTGAGGGCGGCCTCTAGTCTTGCCACTTTCCCCTCCGTTTCCTTTCTGTTCACTTCTGCAGCAGCGACAGCGTTGGTGGCCTCCACCAACTTGCTGGCGTACTCTTGGGCCAAGGCTTCGATTTCCTTCTGGTGTTTTTGTGCCTGCCCCTGGGTCCGCTCTGCGACAAGTCTTGCCACCTCCTCGTCTTTCTGTCGGAGGGTTTCGGCAAGTTTCCTCTTGCGCTCGGCAAGTTCTTCTTCGTGGGCATCAAGGTCCACTTTCCGCTGGTTCAGATCACCGGCCTAAGCAGACAACTCCTTGGCGGTCTCCTCCTATTTTTGTTCAATGTCTTGCTTCATCAGGAGGAGGGCCTGCCGTTCTTCGGCCAGTTGTGCCCGCTTGGCCTCTAACGCATTAAGAGATCGCGCGCGGACGTCCGCCAAGATCTCCGCGCGCCTCAACATGTCAGCTTCGGCCTTCTCGATGAGCGCCTCCCTGGAAGCTAGCTTCTCCCGTCTGGCGCGATGAAGATTCAGCAGCTTTTGAAGCAGTTGCTCCTCTTCAGACGTGCTGCTACTGCTGGCGCCTGGCGCATCCACAAGCTGGAGCCCGGCAGCGGCAAGGATCTCCTCGTCCACAACATCCTCCTCGGTTGGCGCTCTGGAGCCCACCGTCCAGGGGAGGCTGACGTAGACGTTCTCGCCGACCCGGATGTATTTGCTTGGCGGAGGCGAGTTGGGCGCTGCCGCCTCGTCAGTGGTTGAAGGACCCGTGGTCGGAGTAGTGCCTGGCGCTCCTGTGGCCTCAGGGCCGTCAGTACGACCACCGGCTCCCTCGCCGGCCTCCTCAGCAGCCTTCTGGGCGGCCTCAGCTTCAGCAGCCTTGGCGGCTTCATCGGTGGGCGCCTTGGCGGTATTATCCTCGGCGGCCTTGCCGGCCTCTTCGGTAGCATTGGCAGTTTCTTCGTCGGCAAGCTTGTCGGCTGCCAGCTTGTCGGCCTTGGCAGCGGCGGCCTTGGCGGCCTCGTCGTCGACGGCCCCTGTGGTGTTCTCCTCGGCAGAAGAGTCAATGTTCATTGGCTCCACCGAGGAGGGCTCTGCCAACCTGAGAAGTAAGGCAAAAAGAGCTTCAGGAAGAAATTCAAGAAGATAAAAGAAAGAAAGCAGAAAGAGTTTTGCAGCAAGTGGGTTTACCCGTGTTGAGCTCAGGAGTGGTGGGCTCCCCTCCCCCGTCAACGTTTGTCATTGGGGTGGGGTCGCCAGCGCTGGTGCTTGGCACTTCGGCGCTTGCCGGCTCCTCTTCGTGGCTCGGCTCGCTAGTGGGAGCCCTTACCGGAGATCTTCTCCTTGGCGGTGTGGTCGAGGGGGGTGGTACTTCTGGAGCACCTTCAGATGGCTCCACTTGCTGCTCCTCTCCTACACGCCCAAAGATGTCAGTGACAAAATGCTTGTTCCTCAGCGACCGCCAGCGAAAGGTAGTTGAAATACTTACGCTGGGGGCTGCGCTGGGGGCTGCGACGAGGGCTGGGCTCCGAGCTGGTCGGCATGGTCTCAGACGCTCTCCCGGTGGTTGCCGTGGGCTCATCTTCGACGACCACCACGGTCTCGCTCGTCGAGACCTTAGCTCTCTTCCTTGTCCTCTCCGCCAAGGTTTCCTCCCTGCGGAAGCAAGGCCGGAGCGCGACAAGTGAGGATAGAAACAAAACCTTACAAAGATTGAGGGTCGCGGCAAGGGAACTTACTCTTCCTCGTCGTCCTCTTCGCTGAGAGCGGAAAAATCAAAGTCCGCCTCCGTGTGAGGAGGGGGAGGAGGGGGAGCTGGACTCCTTGGCCGCTTGGTGGGGGTAGTAGCAGCGGTCTTTGATGACCCTGCTCCAGTTGCCGGGGCCGCGTGAGACGCTCCCGCAGCACCAGCCCTTGCCGTGGTCGAGCGCGTCGAACGGCGCTCCGGCGGTTGTTGAACCTCTTGCCGCTCAGCCACTTTGCCAAGCCTGCGAAGGCGTTTCCTCCTCCGAGGGGCTGGGGACTCTAACTGCGGTGGGCTTTCGGTGCCCCCCTCGGAAGAGGAGCCCTCATCCTCCGAGCTGCCTGACTCGTCGGCAGGCTGGCTTGGCCCGACATCCTTGCCGGGTGCGGCGAGCTCGCCCTTCCCGGCAAGCATCCCCTGCTCGGCAAGGATCTCCTTTTGTGCCTCGTCGAGCTCCGCCAAAGTATAACCAAAATCGCCAGCTTCCCTGGCGAGCCTGTCCTCCTCCACTCTTCGAGCAATGAATTCTATTTCTTGCTCAGTGGTGTTGCGGACGAGCCACTCCTCCTCCCGGACCTGCTTTTCGACCGTGGAGTCAAAGAATCGCCGCACGTCTTCTTCGAGCGGCACGTCCCAAGTTGCTTCAACGCTGTGCGCATTGCAGAACGGCATCATAGCGATGATTGCACTCAATGCGGAGTTGTTGCAAAGGGGCACGATGTGCTTCGGCAGCGTGAACGCCTTGTCGCACTTCTCTGGATCTGTCTCTTGCTTGAACAGTTCTCGCATGAAAAAGTCGTGCTGCAGAACTGTGAAGTTGTTGATCAGTCCAGGGCGCAGCCGCATGATATCGGCTGGGTTCTTCCAATCAAAGGCCGGCCTTCCTCTCTGCTGCAGAGGAGCAATGCGGCGGCGGAGGAAGTCTGCGCCAACCATCCCTATGGTGAGCCCGGCCTCCCTGAGTCGTATGATCCTGGTAGCGGCAATCTCCAGCTTTTTGTCCTGGGGATCCAGATCGCTCCAGTCTGTGCCACGCGCTGCTGGGGTCTTGCGAAGCGCACAGTATGGTGGCGGCTCGTCGTCAATGATCCAACACCATTCAGACCGGATTTCTCCCCATCTTGGGCGGAGATCCCCCTTCAGATAATGCTCCTTGGCGCCCAATCTTGAAACGAACGAGACGGCAACAGTGAGAGGCTCCCCCTTTTCAGCACGGGGAGTGAAGTAATGCCTGAACAACGCAGTGTTGGGTGCGACGCCGACGAAGTTCTCGCACAGATGCGCAAATATTGCCATGGTGGATACGGCATTCGGTGTGAGATCCAGCAGACGGAGGTTGAAGGTGTACATGACGTCGCTAAAGAAATCCGAGTACGGTGGGCAGAGCCCGCACCAAAAGTAGCAAGCGAAGAAGGGGTACTTGCTCACTTCGCTCTCGTCGGTGGCTGGGCGAACGCGGGTGGCCGGATGCGCCTTGGTCCTCGCGGCCCACATGCCTTGGAACTTGGCCTTCAGATCCGCCCCCGTGAGCGTCGGAGCGAAGACCGCGTACTTCTGCCTCTTCAACTGCGCCGGGGTCTCCGTCCTTGAGGACTTCCCCGTCTTCCCCTTTTCTCCTTTGGGAGGCATGGCGAAGGCGGAGCTGAGGACCGAGGGAGATGCAGACGCGCGCGGTGGCGGAGGATTGGGAAACCGCTTTGTTTTAGAGCGGAGGAAGAAGGCGGAGATTTGGAGATCGAGAATGGTGAGAGGGGTGTGTGAGTGCTTCTGCAGGTCCCTCCTTTTATGGGGAAAGATGCGGAACCATCCGCCCCTTTGTCATTCGAGATGGCAGCGCACGCTTCCCACGCTCCGCATTCACGCGCGACGCGTGGGAGAGCGTGCAATTAAACAGCATAGGGACGTTTCGGCTTATCCCAGCCACGCGTGCCCGTGCACTGTTTGGGCCTGGCCCAACAACGCCCGGCACATTGTGTGGCCCAGGCCCGGGGGCTCCTGTCGGTGTGCTAGAATAGGGGTACCCTAGTACCCCGTACTTGTGCACGGGCAGTAGTAGCATCCCGCGGCCAGGCTTGCGGGAGGACAGCCAGAGAGAAGCTCAAGATTATTAAGCCATTCAAGAACAAAGTATACAAAGCAAGAGTTAAGGTCCCGGCAAGAGGAGCTTGCCGGGAGGGACAGCTGAGGCCCAGCCTGGGCATTGCTGAAGCAGAGTACTTGCCGCGGCAAGGTACTTGCCCCGGCAAGTCATTGGCTGCGGCAAGGTATTGGCTGCGGCAAGATAGCGGCTGCGGCAAGGTACTTGCCCCGGCAAGTTACCTTGCGCGGCAAACTATGGGTTGCGCCAAGCTGTCAGGTGCGGCAAGGTCTTGCCGCGGCAAGCGTTACTGTACCACTGTGCTACTGTGCTGCTCCGGTGCCTTTGCCAGCGTGGCGCTCTGGGTCCTTCCAAGCGTGCGTGGCAGGGCACTGTGTAGACGGCGGTGCACTATAGCTAGCGGTGCAGCAGCAGGTGGGATAGGCTTTTCCCACGTCCAAGACGTCCGGGTACATGTATGTGGACAGCAAAGGCATGGGCATTTAATGCCCTTGTCCCCTGCCGTCAGTGGTAGGTAGGACATGTCATCCTGGTAATAGTGGCCTTACTGTAGCAACTTTCCACCTCTACCTTTACTGTTTGCCACCTGTTGGTGACCCCTTTGTGCGTATAAAAGGAGGCCCATAGGCAACGTGAAAAAGGGGGAGGAACGGGAAAAGGGAGAACTCCAGTATTGTACGCAGCTACTCTGTACTGTAGCGCTCCTGGAGCTAGAACAATCATACAGATAATAAACCAAAAAGCAGGAGTAGGGTTTTACGCATCCGGGCGGCCCGAACCTGGGTAAATCTCTCTCGTGCACTGTCGTGTTCTTCACTAGATTTGCTCTTCGTGCGACCGTCTCTCCCTGCCGAACATAAAGGGGTCCTTCCCTGGGTCCCATAGGTGATCGCGGATTCGTCCCCGACAATATGCAATATGGCTTTGTGGCTCTGTGTCTGAGTTTTGTTTTACGTAAAAGCTGGATTTTATTTTCCCTACAACAAAGGAATATCAGGAGTCTTCACTACAGAGTTTTTCTACCATGACATGGTTCCTCTAATCGATGTCTCATAGCCCAAATCATCATAAGTTGCCCATAATTAAGTTTTTGATCTAGTGTTGAGAGTTCCGAGATAGATCCAAGTCCAGAGGCTCAAGTTGTCCGTAACCGGGGACACGGCTAATCGATTAGGTTTAAACCCTCTGCAGAGGTTTGTACACTTTACCCGCAAGATTCGATCCCTCTTTTTACGTTCTCGCACTTCAGGGTGTTTGAGAACAAGATGACCGAAACATGGTCTTCCGAAGAGTTCCCCTGACCACTGTCCGGTTCTCATCCAATCCTACCGTAGTTCTACATCTGCTAGCACCGTCCCAGCCAGAGTCACAACTCAGGTCAACCAAGCCAGAGCCCATAGTGACTTGCGGTTGCACAGGTAAGCTTTCGGGCATGAAGTATTCTTCCGTCTCTTTGAGTCTGGGTGAAGCTTTCCGCAAGATGTCATGGCGCTTCTCCATGCATCCCGGCCATCCACTGGTTGCTCCAGGGTGCCCGTCAACCATCCTTCACCCAGTAGTGTGTATTGAATTCTTGTCTCAAGTCTTGAAGTCTTGAGGCCTTGAAGATGCAGTCCTTGCAGATGCCAGCATGGAGTTGTCGTCATTGACGTAGAGTCCTCCATTCTTACACCACTCCCGAACACTCATACCAACCCCGTCTACTATAGCGTAGCATTAAAATAAATAATGTCCCGGGCTTGGTAACAGGGTTATGGGTTCCTACCTCATGCATACTACTCAACTACAAGAAGTCAATAACACTACTGGAGGGATCATGAATGGTGACACTAAATGCAATAAAAACATGGGTATGAATAACATGGTCAAAGTGAACTTGCCTGGTAATACTTGATGAAGATAACAACGCTCTTGGAAACTTTGATAAACTATTCGTCACTCCGAGAAAATCTATATAGTCAAACATAGCATTCATATAAGCAAACATACTAGCAAGCAATTCTAACACTCATAATAAAACCAACAAATAAAATGCTAATCAACAAGGGAAACCAAATAAAAACAAAGGAAAACTACACAACAAAACTACTAAAGAAAACTCTAAGACATAACACAAAATAGTTTTGTCCTAAGTAAAAACTTAACAGCAAAATAAAGCTCTAAACTAATAAATTAACATAAAAGAAAATGTAAAACCACTAACTTAACAGAAAATATTTTTCATAAAATTTTATTTGCAAAAAGAAACAAATAAAAAGCTTCTATGAAACTCTAACTATGACCTCATACAATTTTCATACAAAACTAATAAAATAAATATTTAAAATAAAAATAAAATTTTATTTTGTTGACTAACAGAAACAAAACTAAATTTTTCAAAAGTGACAAAAAGAAATAATTTAAAAACAATTAAAACTATAAAGAAAGGACTAAAACAAAACTAGAACTAAAATAGTACTGTTTTGCCAAAAACCCTAAATTAAAAAATAAACTAAAAAATTACTAAATATATGCTATTGGATAGGAAAAACAATAACAAAACAGTAGCAAAAAGAATCAATAAAAAATCTATTCTAGAATTCAAACTAGAGCCAAAAGAGTGATTTGAACAAATTCATGCAAACTCAAATTTAAACTACAAAAATTTGAAATCTAATTGCACTAACAAAAACTCAAAGAAATTTTGAATCTAATGCAAAAAGAATCACTCAATTTGGTTTAAAAACCTAAAAGATATAAGCAATCTAAAATTGAAACTATTTCTGTTTTTAAAACAAGAAACTAAAATAAACTAAAAAAACAATCGGCCACTAGCTACGTGGCCTACTGCTATTGGGCCAGGGAGGTGGGCGATGCGAATCTAAACGGCGCTCGGCCGCGACTTAACAGAAACATGCACGTGCGTTTAAAAAAATAAAACCGGCAAACCGGTTCGATTTAAACCGAGTATAAACCGTAAATAAACCGCACTAAAACCGATCTAATAAAATAAAACCTAACTGTCCGCGTAAACTAATCTGGGCCGTTGAAATTAGATCGGAGGGAGGAGAAGCTCACCGCGGTGGTGATGAACTCCGGCGAGGTGCTCCGGCTTCGGTGGTCGACGGGGACGGCGCTTCGGTCGTCGTCGAGCTCGGTGGACTCGTCAGGAGGACGTAGCGGACAAAGACGATCACGGTGGTAGCTTCGGTGGTGCTCGGGGACGTCGGAGGAGAACGGCGGCGAGGTCGAGGCGGCAGTGGCGTTCGGGCGTCGATGGTGGTGGTGTTCCGGTGCTCGAGGGAGTCGGGCGAGGTCACGGAAAGATGCGGGCGAGCGAGTGGAGGCCGGGGGTGGTCTCGGGAGGCGTCGAGGGAGGCGGAGTGGAGCAGGGCGGCAGCAATGGCGCAGTGGCAGAGGCGGAGCTCCGGCGAGGAATAGGCGGCGAGGTAGAGGGGTTCGGGGGTCAGGAAGGGGCGGAACGGGGTGAGGGGAGGGGTATATATAGCGGGGCGATCGACTTGGAGGAGGGGGCGAGCGGGGATCGCGATCCCGGGATCTCCGGAATACGGCGGCGACGGCGTGGCTCTGGCTTGGGCAGGAAGAAGGTCGCAGGCGGCTTGACCGGGATCGGGCAGTGGGGCCCGTTCGTCATCGAAAGCGGGAGGGGGACAGCGGATCGGCCAGCCGATCCGTTGGGGATTCGCTCGGGCGCGCGCTGCAGTTGGGCCGGCCCAGTGTGGTGGGCTTCGCTCGGCGAGGGAGAGAGAGAACAAGGAGATGGGCCATGGTGCTAGTGGGCTTCGGCCAGTTAAAGAAAAAAAACAGAATAACGCCTTTTTCTTTTAAATAAAGACAGAGAGGGAAAAACAAGTGTAAGAGGAAGAAAATGAAAATACCCTATAGACATATAGTATATCAAAATATTCAGAAAAATAAATCTTAAAAGATGAACATATTTTCAGAAACAAAAAAAAATCTTCAGAAATTTAAATAAAGCAAACAATGCTACTTTTACATTAAAACCCAATAAAAATCATTTTTAAAATACCAAAATGATTTCAAATTTATTTTTCTCCACTTTTCTACTGTAGGGAATCATTTTACCCTATTTTCCATGTATTTATTTTTAGGAGTAAAATAATTTGAATAAAAGCCAAATAACTCCAACTTGAAAGTGGGTTTCAAAATAACTTCAAAGGGGCTTTCAATTTGATTCTTTTAAGCTTCCAACTCATATTTCATATAATTTGAAGAAGTCATTTTATCTTCTCTCATGAAAATCATTGAGTTGCATAAAGTTTTGAATTTGAAATATTTTTGGATAGAATTCAAATCTTTTCAAAACCCTTTTCATTTCAAATGGAAGAAGTCATATCATCTTCACTCTAGGGTTTTGTGATGAGATGAATTTGAATTCACGGACATCAAGTTGCAAAGATGAATGTTTTGGGAAAGTCCTTTTATTCCCTCTCATTCAACTCTCAAAAAGTTTCAAATTTCACTCAATTCACACAATCAATCACTCAACAATCAAACAAACAAACATAATTATTTATTTAATATAACATTCCAAAATTTAGAATTTTGGGATGTTACAAACCTACCACACTTAAAATGAATCTCGTCCTCGAGATTCGAAGAGGCTAGCAAGAAAAAGGTAAGGGTTTGGGGTCTTCCAGCAATACCATTGATCGGAATGGTCTAGTGTGCTACCACACTTAAAAGTAGGGTTATGTTCCAACAAAACCTTATGTACTCCATCCTCAGAGTTGACGGTGTCGGTCTTCTCAAATCTTCGGGACAAATCCTACATTGAGGCTCTTCCGGTAGAGGCATAACCTTTTCCTCAATATCATGTGTCCTTTTATCATGGTATGGTTCTTTCGAGGCTGAGTCTTCATATCTGGCAGGTATGTCGCCAATACTAAACAACTATCGATATCTCATGGCGGTCAACCATGTATGGTTTCTCCTGCAGGAAATGGGTCTGGGCTAAATCTCACCGTATATCCTACGGTTGGCACGGTTGCCTGTACATGGATCATTCGTCCTACCATTCTATGGTTTAAACAAGGTTTTGACATCGTCGTCTCTCTACTATGGGTAAGTCACTCAGATTTACCATTCCGAATAGCAAGAGCGAATGATATGAGTAAGCCAGTATGGTGATCAGTCCATTCCGCACCCAAATCATTACCATGTATAAGGTTCAGCGAATCTCGCAGTTCTAACACTCGGGCATTCTGACAAGCATTGCAGAATTTCTCTTGTCGACGAACTGAATTCGGATAAATCCATTGATTCTGCAAGCTGAATAAAACATCTATCGTTACTTCACAACTCTCAGGTTTTCGTATCCTCCTAAGAAACGTTTGCTGATTAAATCGGAGCTTCTTCCAATATTTCTTCTTTCAGGTGGGGGGGGGGGGTACTCGATCCTTATTAATTCCTGGGCCTGTGGGTTATGGGTCCACTTCAATACTTGCACAACTTTAACTTATCCTGGGAGTTACAATTGTTCCATATTCCAACATTACATCTCCTTTAAATCCAATAGTACTCCATTTCTTCATAACTATCGTATCAAAAGCAAAACTCCAACTATTTTGTCCAAACTCCAATCTGTGGAACACATTTCCCTTTCCATTGGTCGGGTGTTCTTGCAGGGTACTACCACCCTTGAAATGCACAAACTCCTCCATGGACCATATTTCTCATATCCTTGAAAATGGTCAACATCTGTGTTTTTAGAGTAACAACTCAAAAAAAAATCCACGTATGAAATCATGACACATTAACTTTATTGATTTCATGAATTCATTACAATCTCTGAGCATCCATTACATAACTCAACTCATTGTACTCATGAAAGTAAATTGCTTTCTACTACACTTATTACCAATATCAAAATTCCAACTACTCAGCTCCAGCTTTCATCTGATATGAACATTCCCTAGCAAAATGTCCTGCTTCCTTGTAGCGAAAACAAATGACTTTCGACATGTCTCGGGGCTTCTTGGGGATGGTGTCAGCTCTTTGGGTTCTTGGCTTCTTCTCTGGACATTTACCAGCGTAATGACCTAAATCCTTGCACGTGAAACATGTGATATGACTCAAGTCCTTTTCTGCAGAAGTTGGGTTGGTCTGGGGATGCCTTCGTTTTCTCTTCTTGGATTTCTTCATAATGATCAGAGCTTCTATCTCTTGAGGGTCAAACTTTACTTCTGCTGTCGAGAAGTCTATGAGATACTCTTCTCTTTCCTTTGGGCAATACTGGGAATAATGTCCTTCTTCTCCACATGAATAGCAAGCATGAGCGTAAAATCTATCTAGGCCTTCACCATCAGGGTCTTCAACAGCTTCCTTCATCACAGGTGCTTCTAAACTTTCCATGAGGGCTTCTTTCTGTTGATTGATAACTTCTTGTACCTTGGGGTAAAGGTGACACTGAGCAGGGTAGTGCGTAGTTCCTTCACACAGGAAACAAGTAACCTGCCCAGTCGGGCATTCTTTGGCGGAGTGATTTTCCTCACAATGAGGGCATCCATCCTTGTGTTCCTCCTGGGTGTATCCTATTTCTCCGCAAATCTTGCAGGCACAAGGTTTCTTCATCAGGTTATCATAGTTCTTTCGGATGAGACGTGATCTCAACAGAGTCTTCTTGAATTCCTCCCAGGTGTTTGCTCTGTTGCATCCTTGTATGGCTTGATGCATTTTCCACCAGGTTGCAGCACTCCCGGTAAAATACTGAAGAGCGTATTGAACCTCATACTTTCTTGCAATCAAATTTTTCCCGAATTGATCCTCCATGTTTTTAATCCATAGCTCTGTCTCCAACTTAGGCATCGGTCCAGAGAATACCATTCCAACTTCATTCATCATCTATGGGTCCAAGGGTTTTGGGATGAGATACGAGAGAAGAATGGAGGGATATACACACAATACAAACAAAAGTTTTGAAGAAACGGGTTTTATTTTGTGGCTGTCGGAAAAACATCAAACAAATGACAGCTCACAATCGTCGCAATCTAACGTAAGTATATAACAGGGGTTTGGTCTTCTAAAGGTCAAATAAATCTTCAGAGTCTTCAATTTCTTCGAGTCTTCAGAGTCTTCAACGGTTGTAGCTTCTTTCTCCGAAATGTATGGTGAAATACTCTTTACTCTGAAGTGGCCATCAGTTGTCCGATATCTTGTTCTTCTTGGAGCGGCTTCAGTTGATCCTTCGTCTGGTCAGAAGGGTAAAGGGTATATTCTAACTATTTGAGGTAAGAGGGAGTTTGTGGTAAAATCAGAAAAGATGAGAAGTAAGGGTCTTTTTAAAAACAAAGTTTTAGAAATATCCTGTCCTAGGGCTTTCTGATTTCTAGGGTCACGTCCTACAGTCAACATGTGCTCTCATACCATATCTATAGCGACCCGACCTCAAACGGTCAAGCCTCTGTGTATCTGTGCCATCCCTGGATCAGTATGCTGGCACACACAGTACATCAATGTATATATCAAAGGGCAATCACATGTATAAATAACGTAAAACTGATATATACCTCATAAGTCTCAGCGGAAACAAACAATCGGGTGTGGAGTCCCATCAACGCCATCGGCAAGTTAAGTGTAGACCGTAACCCTGTACCGTACTCTTACTCGTCGGAAGAAAAATATCTGCAACATGAGACGTTGCAGCCATGTAGGTCAGTACATTGAATGTACCGGCAAGATCACTGTAAGAAGAACAAATGATAAAACTACACTATATGCAATATGGCTTTGTGGCTCTGTGTCTGAGTTTTGTTTTACGTAAAAGCTGGATTTTATTTTCCCTACAACAAAGGAATATCAGGAGTCTTCACTACAGAGTTTTTCTACCATGACATGGTTCCTCTAATCGATGTCTCATAGCCCAAATCATCATAAGTTGCCCATAATTAAGTTTTTGATCTAGTGTTGAGAGTTCCGAGATAGATCCAAGTCCAGAGGCTCAAGTTGTCCGTAACCGGGGACACGGCTAATCGATTAGGTTTAAACCCTCTGCAGAGGTTTGTACACTTTACCCGCAAGATTCGATCCCTCTTTTTACGTTCTCGCACTTTAGGGTGTTTCAGAACAAGATGACCGAAACATGGTCTTCCGAAGAGTTCCCCTGACCACTGTCCGGTTCTCATCAAATCCTACCATAGTTCTACATCTGCTAGCACCGTCCCAGCCAGAGTCACAACTCAGGTCAACCAAGCCAGAGCCCATAGTGACTTCCGGTTGCACAGGTAAGCTTCCGGGCATGAAGTATTCTTCCGTCTCTTTGAGTCTGGGTGAAGCTTTCCGCAAGATGTCATGGCGCTTCTCCATGCATCCCGGCCATCCACTGGTTGCTCCAGGGTGCCCGTCAACCATCCTTCACCCAGTAGTGTGTATTGAATTCTCGTCTCAAGTCTTGAAGTCTTGAGGCCTTGAAGATGCAGTCCTTGCAGATGCCAGCATGGAGTTGTCGTCATTGACGTAGAGTCCTCCATTCTCACACCACTCCCGAACACTCATACCAACCCCGTCTACTATAGCGTAGCATTAAAATAAATAATGTCCCGGGCTTGGTAACAGGGTGATGGGTTCCTACCTCATGCATACTACTCAACTACAAGAAGTCAATAACACTACTGGAGGGATCATGAATGGTGACACTAAATGCAATAAAAACATGGGTATGAATAACATGGTCAAAGTGAACTTGCCTGGTAATACTTGATGAAGATAAAAACGCTCTTGGAAACTTTGATAAACTATTCGTCACTCCGAGAAAATCTATATAGTCAAACATAGCATTCATATAAGCAAACATACTAGCAAGCAATTCTAACACTCATAATAAAACCAACAAATAAAATGCTAATCAACAAGGGACACCAAATAAAAACAAAGGACAACTACACAACAAAACTACTAAAGAAAACTCTAAGACATAACACAAAATAGTTTTGTCCTAAGTAAAAACTTAACAGCAAAATAAAGCTCTAAACTAATAAATTAACATAAAAGAAAATGTAAAACCACTAACTTAACAGAAAATATTTTTCATAAAATTTTATTTGCAAAAAGAAACAAATAAAAAGCTTCTATGAAACTCTAACTATGACCTATACAAGTTTTCATACAAAACTAAATAAAATAAATATTTAAAAATAAAAAATAAAATTTTATTTTGTTGACTAACAGAAACAAAACTAAATTTTTCAAAAGTGACAAAAAGAAATAATTTAAAAACAATTAAAACTATAAAGAAAGGACTAAAACTAAAATAGTACTGTTTTACCAAAAACCCTAAATTAAAAAAATAAACTAAAAAATTACTAATTTTATGCTACTAGATAGGCAAAACAATAACAAAACAGTAGCAAAAAGAATCAATAAAAAATCTATTCTAGAATTCAAACTAGAGCCAAAACAGTGATTTGAACAAATTCATGCAAACTCAAATTTAAACTACTAAAATTTGAAATCTAATTGCACTAACAAAAACTTAAAGAAATTTTGAATCTAATGCAAAAAGAATCACTCAATTTGGATTAAAAACCTAAAAGATATAAGCAATCTAAAATTGAAACTATTTCTGTTTTTAAAACAAGAAACGAAAATAAACTAAAAAAAACAATCGGGCACTAGCTACGTGGCCTACTGCTATTGGGTCAGGGAGGTGGGCGATGCGAATCTAAACGGCGCTCGGCCACGACTTAACAGAAACGTGCACGTGCGTTTAAAAAAATAAAACCGGCAAACCGGTTCGATTTAAACCGAGTATAAACCGTAAATAAACCGCACTAAAACCGATCTAATAAAATAAAACCTAACTGTTCGCGTAAACTAATCTGGGCCGTTGAAATTAGATCGGAGGGAGGAGAAGCTCACCGCGGTGGTGATGAACTCCGGCGAGGTGCTCCGGCTTCGGTGGTCGACGGGGATGGCGCTTCGGTCGTCGTCGAGCTCGGTGGACTCGTCAGGAGGATGTAGCAGACGAAGACGATCACGGTGGTAGCTTCGGTGGTGCTCGGGTACGTCGGAGGAGGACGGCGGCGAGGTCGAGGTGGCGGTGGCGTTCGGGCATCGACGGTGGTGGTGTTCCAGTGCTCGAGGGAGTCGGGCGAGGTCACGGAAAGATGCGGGCGAGCGAGTGGAGGCCGGGGGTGGTCTCGGGAGGCGTCGAGGGAGGTGGAGTGGAGCAGGGCGGCAGCAATGGCGCAGTGGCAGAGGCGGAGCTCCGGCGAGGAATAGGCGGCGAGGGAGAGGGGTTCGGGGGTGAGGAAGGGGCGGAACGGGGTGAGGGGAGGGGTATATATAGCGGGGCGATCGACTTGGAGGAGGGGGCGAGCGGGGATCGCGATCCCGGGATCTCCGGAATACGGCGGCGGCGGCGTGGCTCTGGCGTGGGGAGGAAGAAGGTCGCAGGCGGCTTGAGCGGGATCGGGCAGTGGGGCCCGTTCGTCAGCGAAAGCGGGAGGGGGACAGCGGATCGGCCAGCCGATCCGTTGGGGATTCGCTCGGGCGCGCGCTGCAGTTGGGCCGGCCCAGTGCGGTGGGCTTCGCTCGGCGAGGGAGAGAGGGAGAGAGAGAACAAGGAGATGGGCCACGGTGCTAGTGGGCTTCGGCCAGTTAAAGAAAAAAAGATAGAACAACGCCTTTTTCTTTTAAATAAAGACAGAGAGGGAAAAACAAGTGTAAGAGGAATAAAATGAAAATACCCTATAGACATATAGTATATCAAAATATTTAGAAAAATAAATCTTAAAAGATGAACATATTTTCAGAAACAAAAAAAAATCTTCAGAAATTTAAATAAAGCAAACAATGCTACTTTTACATTAAAACCCAATAAAAATCATTTTTAAAATACCAAAATGATTTCAAATTTATTTTTCTCCACTTTTTTACTATAGGGAATCATTTTACCCTATTTTCCATGTATTTATTTTTAGGAGTAAAATAATTTGAATAAAAGCCAAATAACTCCAACTTGAAAGTGGGTTTCAAAATAACTTCAAAGGGGCTTTCAATTTGATTCTTTTAAGCTTCCAACTCATATTTCATATAATTTGAAGAAGTTATTTTATCTTCTCTCATGAAAATCATTGAGTTGCATAAAGTTTCAAATTTGAAATATTTTTGGATAGAATTCAAATCTTTTCAAAACCCTTTTCATTTCAAATGGAAGAAGTCATATCATCTTCACTCTAGGGTTTTGTGATGAAATGAATTTGAATTCATGGACATCAAGTTGCAAAGATGAATGTTTTGGGAAAGTCCTTTTATTCCCTCTCATTCAACTTTCAAAAAGTTTCAAATTTCACTCAATTCACACAATCAATCACTCAACAATCAAACAAACAAACATAATTATTTATTTAATATAACATTCCAAAATTTAGAATTTTGGGATGTTATACCAGGGCACGGCTGGGGTAGGCGACCCCTCCTGGAGCCACGCTGAAGGGCCGCCCCCTGATCGACACGACCAGGCGCTAAGGATGATGGGCGGCAGAGCCGGGGGGCTGGCCTCAGGACGACGGCCCCCGGCGCCCCCATACCGCCGGCAATGGGTTCATTGTACGGGCACAGGGGAAGCCCGTGCGCACTCCCGTCATCGGCTCGGACAACGGAGTCGCCAAGGTTGCCCGTGACCGGGGTCCTTTACGAGCCAGCCCGGCGCCCCGAGGACAACTCCCGCGGCAACAACAGTCAGTTACGATCAACACCATTGGGATATGCCATGCTAACCTTGGATCGCAGGTAGATCGTGCCAAGATGGTGCACCTCCGGGGGTTGGCATCACCTCGGGCCCGCAGGACACGTGATACGTCTCCAACGTATCTATAATTTTTTTTATTGTTCCATGCTGTTATATTATCATTCTTGGATGTTTTACAATCATTTTATAGTCATTTTATATCATTTTTTGGTACTAACCTATTGACATAGTGTCTAGTGCCAGTTGTTGTTTTCTGCATGTTTTTTATATCGCAGGAAATCAATACCAAACAGAGTCCAAACGCAGCGAAACTTTTTTGTGGATTTTTTTGGACCAGAAGACATCCAGTGGGCCGGAGAAGCACCTGGGGGGTGCTCCGAGGGGAGCACAACCCACCAGGGCGCGCCTAGAGGCCCAGGCGCGCCCAGGTGGGTTGTGCCCACCTCGGCCGCCTCTCGCACCGCCTCTTTGCTCTATAAATACCCCAATATTCCAGAAACCCTAGGAGAGTCGACGAAAATCAATTCCAGCCGCCGCAAGTTCTAGAAACAACAGATCCAATCTAGACACCATCTCGGAGGGGTTCATCATGTCCATTGGTGCCTCTCCGATGATGCGTGAGTAGTTCTTTCTAGACCTACGGGTCCGTAGTTAGTAGCTAGATGGCTTTCTCTCCCTCGTTTGATTCTCAATACAATGGTCTCTTGGAGATCTATTTGATGTAACTCTTTTTGCGGTGTGTTTGTTGGGATCCGATGAACTTTGAGTTTATGATCAGATCTATGTTTTTATCCATGAAAGTTATTTGAGTCTTCTTTGATCTCTTATATGCATGATTGCTTATAGCCTCATATTTCTTCTCCGATATTTGGGTTTTGTTTGGCCAACTTGATCTATTTATCTTGCAATGGGAAGAGGTGCTTTGTAATGGGTTCGATCTTACGGTGCTTGATCCCAGTGACAGAAAGGGAAACGACACGTATGTATCGTTGCTATTAAGGATAACAAGATAGGGTCTATTTCTAAATAAATAGATCTTGTCTACATCATGTCATCGTTCTTATTGCATTACTCTGTTTTTCCATGAACTTAATACACTAGATGCATGCTGGATAGCGGTCGATGTGTGGAGTAATAGTAGTAGATGCAGGCAGGAGTCGGTCTACTAATCTTGGACGTGATGCCTATATAATGATCATTGCCTGGATATCGTCATGAGTATTTGAAGTTCTATCAATTTCCCAACAATAATTGTTTTCCCACCGTTTGCTATTTTTCTTGAGAGAAGCCACTAGTGAAACCTACGGCCCCCGGGTCTCTTCTTTAATATATTTGCCTTTGCGATCTATTTTTATTTGCTTTTGCTTTCAGATCTATATTTCCAAAAACCCAAAAACACCTTGCTGCACTTTATTTTATTTTGAATTTATTCGAGATCTATTTATCCAATCTATTATAACTTTCTCCCGTCCAGTAGCCATTTCTGGCGTCGTTGCCCGAAAGGGATTGACAACCCTTTAATACGTCGGGTTGCGAGTATTTGTTATTTGTGTGCAGGTGCCATTCACGTAGTGTTGCGTGGTTCTCCTACTGGTTCGATAACCTTGGTCTCATCACTAAGGGAAATACCTACCGTCGCTATGCTGCATCATCCCTTCCTCTTTGGGGAAATACCGACGTAGTTCTAGTAGACATCAACACGCCCGGAGGCCGGACAAGGGGCGCGCCCCGCGCGCGGTGGGAGCTCGGCGCGAAGGATTCCCCCGCGCTGCGGGGCGAGCGGCGCCACCCACACCCCGGTGTGTGCAAGCCAGAAGCGGGTCTTCTCCTGGGGAAGGCGCCGGCGAGCACTCTCCCCCGGAGGAGGCCCATAGCCCCCTCGCCACCGCTCGCGTGGCCCCTTGCCCCTTGGTCCTGTCCTGGTTTCCAGACGTCCCAACAGTGGCCGGGGGATGCACGGAGCGGGGCTCCTGCCCAGGGGGCGGGGAGTGTTCCTCAACTCACCATGACCAAGGCCATGCGCCCGTGAAGATCTCCGCTCGTGATACTCTCACGTAATAATGAGTGGGGTTGTACATGCCCCGGAGTCTCCTGAGCGCCGCCCTCGGGCCTCACGGGGGCTCCCACCCACGTCCAAGTGGAAGCACTGAGCTCCGCGCTAGTGAGAAGACTAGTGTAGGCGCCGGACGCGGCCACCTTCTTTGCTCTCTTTTGTAACCCGATTTGCTGCCTTTGGAATGAAATTTGGAGTTTCGCGCGCCTATTAAAAGAAAAATGGGGGGATTTTTTGATTCGTAGTGTTCTTTGCTCTTTGATTTATTTTGGAGGCCTGGCTCCTGCCTGCTACTCCCTCTGTGAGCGTCCCGCGAGCGGGGGCTAGGTGTGGTGTGCGCATCTGGGCTAGCCTGGGCAGTGTTAAGGCCCCCTCGGGGCCAAGGACGTAACTGTCGCAGGCCCGCCTGCGCGCACACCTGGCCAAAGCTTTGGCGTTCGACTCCTAGCGCGGCGCCCTCAAGCAAGCTAGTAGGCGCACCAGGGGGCCTTAAGCTCTCACGAGCCCCCGAAGGGCTCGCCTCAGGAGAGATGTGCCTATGCGATACAAGAACCCGTCCAAGGCCGCGAACACAAAAGATAAGTCGCGTCAACTACTCTAGTCGGGAGCCCTCCGGCTCACAATGGCACGTTCGAAATTAACCTAGAGGGCACATCATTGTTTCATACATTACAGGGGAGCCCCCTCCAAAAAATGCTGTCACGCCCCGTGGGGCCGTGCCTGAAATCTGTGCAGGAAAAGCAGGGAATTACAAGCCTAGCGGGGTGCGCTATCGCCAGCGTCACCGTCATCGTCATCACCATCAGCCCACCCTCTTCGATCACGAGTGCAGTCACGTCGTCGGCAAGGGCGAATTCCTAGATCAGGTCGTCCACATGGTCGTCCACCCAACCCGCCAGGTCGCCTTGGGTTACCCTGGGCACGGGGGCTATCGCGTCGTTGAATTCGAAATCCGGATTCAGGCTGAGAAGGTAGCTGAAGATGTGCGAAAACGCACACCCAAGGAGATCTCGGCTCTTCTCTTCGACGAGCTGGCGTGCCCTCGCGGCCTTGCCTTCGAGGCAGGTCACGACTTGGGTGAAGAAGCAGAGGTAGCCGGCATCGTTAGCTTCGTACGGGCGGGCGACGCTCTCCTCACAGATGGTGTCCAAGGCCCGATTGGCCCTAACCCTGAGGTCCTCGAGCATCAAGGAGCGCTCGCGCTGCAGCGTTCGGCGGCGGCTCACGTCGTCCGTAGCCCTCTCCACAAGGGACGTGACACCCGCGACCTGCTGCTGGAGCGAGGACAGCTCGGCTTCGGCGGTGACCCGGGCTTCTTCGGCAGCCTTCCCACGCCGCTCTGCCGCGGCCAGCTCCACCTTGAGGGCATCAGCCTTGCCCTGCAGCTCGACCTGCCGCTGTTTGAAGCAAGTCTCCTGGATCCCCAGCTTTCGGCTGTATTCTTCGATGAGGGCTTTGTGGATCCCCGCCACCTTTTGGTCAACCTCCAGCTGAATTCTCGCCTCCGGAGAGGCAAGGGCGTCCTCGACCGTGGCTACTTGGCGCTCCCTCACCTCCAACCTCGGGAGCCAGACGACTCGTGAGGAGCGACTTTTGCAGCACGCATCTTCAGTTGCTCCAACACTTCTACAACGACGTTGCCAGGTGACTTTTTCATTCGTTCAATTAAGGGCGCCCTTCGGGCTGCATTATCCTCAAGTTACTAGGGCCGGTCCCGCAGCCGCACCATCTTGATTCATGTACTCCAGACCAGTATGCATGCCTGTGTTATCATGGTTATTCAACGTTACCCCTGCCGTCTCATTACCTATGGAGCCGCCCCTCGCGGCCTCTACGCGTTGCTAACCCGCCTCTTGCTCATCCCGCAACGGGGGCTACTGGCACGGCACCTATGCTCGGGTCCGTCCCTGCAGCGCTGATAAATCTGAGAGACTGAGCTCTGGCTCGCGGCCAGCCCCGCGCACGTCACCTCACCGAGTCCTAAGTGCCTTCGTCTCCTTACGGGAAGATCAACGGCAGGACAACAAGTGCGGCTATGTTTCCTTTCTTCGGCTAACTTGCAGGGACCTCCGGAGCCGGGATTAGCGGCCCCGCCAGCACCTCGAACCGCAACCCCTCGCAAGGCCAGCCACCCCTTTTTCACGTAAATCGCTTGCACGTTAAAGGGGGGGCCTGAGCAACGCGCCTCAGGGGCTCCTACTGGCTCTTGAGCCCTCACCCCCTGGCCTTGACCACGGCATCACGACCTGGCATACCAGCGGTGGCTGAGCCCCACACGAGGGCCGGGACCTGCTACTTCTTGAGCTTGTGTTGGTTTTTCCCTTGAAGAGGAAAGGGTGATGTAGCAAAGTAGAGTAAGTATTTCCCTCAGTTTTGAGAACCAAGGTATCAATCCAGTAGGAGACAACACACAAGTCACCGAATACCTGCACAAACAAACACCAAACTTGCTCCCAACGCGATAAAGGGGTTGTCAATCCCTTCACGGTTATTTGCAAAAGTGCGATCTGATAGAGATAGATAAAACTAAACAAAAGATAAAGTAAATATTTTTGGGTTTTTTGGTTTATAGATCTGAAAATAAAAGATTGCAAAATAGTAGATCGGAAAGTAATATGATGGAAAATAGACCCGGGGGCCATAGGTTTCACTAGAGGCTTCTCTCAAGATAGAAAATAATACGGTGGGTGAAAAAAATTAATGCCGAGCAATTGATAGCAAACCGCAAAGTTATGACGATATCTAAGGCAATGATCATGAATATAGGCATCACGTCCGTGTCAAGTAGACCGAAACGATTCTGCATCTACTACTATTACTCCACACATTGACCGCTATCCAGCATGCATCTAGAGTATTAAGTTCATAAAGAATGGAGTAATGCATTAAGTAAGATGACATGATGTAGAGGAATTAACTCAAGCAATATGATGAAAACCCCATCTTTTTATCCTCGATGGCAACAATACAATACGTGCCTTGCTGCCCCTACTGTCACTGGGAAAGGACACCGCAAGATTGAACCCAAAGCTAAGCACTTCTCCCATTGCAAGAAAAACCAATTTAGTTGGCCAAACCAAATCGATAGTTCGAAGAGACTTGCAAAGATATCAAATCATGCATAAAAGAATTCAGAGAAGATTCGAATAATATTCATAGATAAGCTAATCATAAATCCACAATTCATCGGATCTCAGCAAACACACCGCAAAAAAGTATTACATCAAATAGATCTCCAAGAACATCGAGGAGAACGTGGTATTGAGAATCAAAGAGAGAGAAGAAGCCATCTAGCTAC
Source organism: Thinopyrum elongatum (assembly GCA_011799875.1). Classification (NCBI taxonomy): domain Eukaryota; kingdom Viridiplantae; phylum Streptophyta; class Magnoliopsida; order Poales; family Poaceae; genus Thinopyrum; species Thinopyrum elongatum. The sequence goes on along the minus strand of CM022299.1, from coordinate 324,449,725 downwards.
TAGCTATGGACCCGTAGGTCTGAGCTAAACTACTCACGCTTCATCGAAAGGGCAATGGTGTTGATGTAGAAGCCCTCCGTGATCGAATCCCCCTCCGGCAGGATACCGGAAAAGGCCCCTAGATGGGATCTCACGGGTACAGAAGGTTGCAGCGGTGGAAAAGTTTTTTTGTGGATGCCTCTGGTGGTTTGGGCATATAAGAGTATATATAGGCAAAAGAATTAGGTCAGGAGACGCACGAGGGGCCCACAAGGATGGGGGTGCACCCTCCGTCCTTGTGGCCGCCTCGTGGCTTCCCTGACTTGCACTCCAAGTCCTCTCGTTTCCTTTTGGTCCAAGAAAGATCATCGCGAAAGTTTTATTCCGTTTGGTTTTCCTTTTCTGCGAAACTCAAAAACAGGGAAAAAACAGGAACTGGCACTGGGCTCTAGGTTAATAGGTTAGTCCCAAAAATAATATAAAATAGCATATTAATGCATATAAAACATCCAAAACAGATAATATAATAACATGGAACAATCAAAAATTATAGATACGTTGGAGACGTATCAAGCATCCCCAAGCTTAATTCCTGCTCGTCCTCGAGTAGGTAAATGATAAAAACAGAATTTTTGATGTGGAATGCTACCTAACATATTTATCCATGTAATTTCTTTATTGTGGCATGAATGTTCAGATCCGTATGATTCAAAACAAAGTTTAATATTGACAGAAAAACAATAATACTTCAAGCATACTAACAAGATAATTATGTCTTCTCAAAATAACATGGCCAAAGAAAGCTTATCCCTACAAAATCATATAGTCTGGCTATGATCCATCTTCATCACACAAAATACTCAAATCATGCACAACCCCGGTTTTAGCCAAGCAATTGTTTCATACTTTAGTATTCTCAAACTTTTTCAACTTTCACGTAATACATGAGCGTGAGCCATGGATATAGCACTATGGGTGGAATAGAAGGTGGTTGTGGAGAAGACAAAAAGAGGGAGATAGTCTCACATCAACTAGGTGTATCAACGGGCTATGGAGATGCCCATCAATAGATATCAATGTGAGTGAGTAGGGATTGCCATGCAACGGATGAAAGCTCAAAAGAAAACTAAGTGGGTGTGCATCCAACTTGCTTGCTCATGAAGACCTAGGGCAAATTGAGGAAGCCCATCATTGGAATATACAAGCCAAGTTCTATAATGAAAAATTCCCACTAGTATATGAAAGTGACAACATAGGAGACTCTCTATCATGAAGATCATGGTGCTACTTTGAAGCCCAAGTATGGAAAAAGGATAGTAACATTGCCCCTTCTCTCTTTTTCTCTCAATTTTTTTTCTTTTTCTTTTTTTTCTTTCTTTCTTCTTTTTTTTCTTTCTTTCTTTCTTTTTTTTCTTTTTTCTTTTTTTTCTCACATGGGACAATGCTCTAATAATTAAAATCATCATACTTCTATTTACTTACAACTCAAAAATTACAACTCGATAATAGAACAAAATATGACTCTATATGAATGCCTCCGGCGGTGTACGGGGATGTGCAATGAATCAAGAGTGACATGTATGAAAGAATTATGAATGGTGGCTCTGCCACAAATACGATGTCAACTACATGATCATGCAAAGCAATATGACAATGATGATGCTTGTCATAATAAACGGAACGGTGGAAAGTTGCATGGCAATATATCTCAGAATGGCTATGGAAATGCCATAATAGGTAGGTATGGTGGCTATTTTGAGGAAGGTATATGGTGGGTTTATGGTACCGGCGAAAATTGCGTGGCACTAGAGAGGCTAGCAAAGGTGGAAGGGTGAGAGTGCGTATAATCCATGGACTCAACATTAGTCATAAAGAACTCACATACTTATTGCAAAAATCTGTTAGTCATCGAAACAAAGTACTAGACGCATGCTCCTAGGGGAAGGGTTGGTAGGAGTTAACCATCGCGCGATCCTGACCTCCACACAAAGGATGACAATCAAAAAATATCTCATGCTCCGACTTCGTTACATAACGGTTCACCATACGTGCATGCTACGGGACTCACAAACCTTAACACAAGTATTTCTCAAATTCACAACTACTCACTAGCTTGACTCTAATATCACCATCTTCATATCTCAAAACAATCATAAGGAATCAAACTTCTCATAGTATTCAATGCACTTTATATGAAAGTTTTTATTATATCCCTCTTGGATGCCTATCATATTAGGACTAAATTTATAACCAAAGCAAATTACCATGCTGTTTTAAAGACTCTCGAAATAATATAAGTGAAGCATGAGAGTTCATCAATTTCTATAAAATAAAGCCACCACCATGCTCTAAAAAGATATAAGTGAAGCACTAGAGCAAAATTGCCTAGCTCAAAAGATATAAGTGAAGCACAAAGAGTATTCTAATAAATCATGATTCATGTGTGTCTCTCTCAAAAGGTGTGTACAGCAAGGATGATTGTGGCAAACTAAAAATCAAAGACTCAAATTATACAAGACGCTCCAAGCAAAACACATATCATGTGGTGAATAAAAATATAGCCTCAAGTAAAGTTACCGATAGACGAAGACGAAAGAGGGGATGCCTTCCGAGCCATCCCCAAGCTTAGGCTCTTGGTTGTCCTTGAATATTACCTTGGGGTGCCTTGGGCATCCCCAAGCTTAGGCTCTTGCCACTCCTTATTCCATAGTCCATCAAATCCTTACCCAAAAACTTGAAAACTTCACAACACAAAACTCAACAGAAAATCTCATAAGCTCCGTTAGTATAAGAAAATAAATCACCACTTTGGTACTGTTGTGAACTCATTCTTTATTTATATTGGTGTAATATATACTTTATTCCAACTTTTCCATGGTTCATACCCCCCGATACTACCCATAGATTCATCAAAATAAGCAAACAACACAAAGAAAACAGAATCTGTCAAAAACAGAACAGTCTGCGAAGATCCGAATTGTTCTAATACTTATATAACTCCAACAATTCTGAAAAATTAGGAAAACAGAGGAAATTTTTATATCAATCTTGTATAAAAAATTAAAGGTTTTTAAACGCTCTAGTGAATTACTAAAATTCTTAGACTGGACTAAAAAGTTTCTGTTTTTCAGCAAGATCAAATCAACTATCACCGTAAGCCATCCCAAAGGTCTTACTTGGCACAAACACTAATTAAAACATAAAACCACATCTAACCAGAGGCTATATGAATTATTTATTGCAAAACAGCAAGGAAAAATATTGGGTTGTCTCCCAACAAGCGCTTTTCTTTAAAGCCTTTTTAGCTAGGCATTGAGATTTCGATGATGCTCACATGAAAGACAAGAATTGAAGCACAAAGAGAGCATCATAAAGCATATGAAAAATGAGTTTATGTCTAACATACTTCCTATGCATAGGCATTTTATAAGCAAACAAATTATCAAGACAAGAAAAACCTAGCATATGCAAGGAAGGAGAATAAAACATAGACAATCTCAACATGAAGAGAGGTAATTTAGCAACATAAAAATTTCTATGACTATATTTTCCTCTCTCATAATAATTACATGTGGGATCATATTCAAATTCAACAATATATCTATCACATAAAATATTCTCTTCATGATCCACATGCATGCAAAGTTGACACTCTTCCAAAATAGTGGGATTATCATAAAATAAAGTCATGACCTCTCCAAACCCACTTTTATCAATAATTTCATAAGTTTGACCATTCGCCAAATATGTGGGATCTAGAGTTGACACTCTTCCAAACCCACTTTCAATATTATTGCAAACATTATTATCATGAGGCTGAAATAAATTTTCAAGATCATAAGAAGAATCACCCCAATCATGATCATTGCAATAAGTAGTGGACATAGCAAAACTAGCATCCCCAAGCTTAGGGTTTTGCAAATTATTAGTCCAATTGACATCAATAGAATTTATAGTAAAACCATTGCAATCATGCTTTTTATTCAAGGAGCTATCGTGAATCACTTCATAAATTTCTTCAACACAATTTTCAGATTCACAAATTTCAAGCAAAACTTCATAAAGATAATCTAGTGCACAAAACTCACTAGCAATTGGTTCATCATAATTGAATCTCTTAAAAAGATTAGCAAGTGGATGAGGATCCATAAACTTTTGTTTCTAAATTTCAATAAACACACAATTGTATCAAGAGGACAAGCAAACAAGCCAAGTAAGACATAGAGGCAAACGAAAAGAAGGAAAATAAAAAGGCAAATCTTTTCGAAAATTGTTTTAGAAGTGGGGGAGAGGAAAACGAGAGGCAAATGGCGAATAATGTAATGCAAGAGATGAGAGTTTATGATTGGTACTTGGTATGTCTTGACTTGGCGTAGATCTCCCTGGCAACGGCGCCAGAAATTGTTCCTGCTACTTCTTGAGCTTGCGTTGGTTTTTCCCTTGAAGAGGAAAGGGTGATGCAGCAAAGTAGAGTAAGTATTTCCCTCAGTTTTGAGAACCAAGGTATCAATCCAGTAGGAGACAACACGCAAGTCACCGAATGTCGGCGTGCGACACCTATGGGGCCCCAAAAGACCCCTTTACGATTCGGCAGGGAGAGAGGTATGCGCAAAGAGCAGAACCAACGATCGACGCGGGGCGATTTTACCCAGGTTCGGGCCGCTGATCAGCGTAAAATCCTACTCCTGCCTTGTTTAATTATGAGTGTTCTTGAGCCCAGGCTCCAGGAGCGCTCACAATGAACAGTACGTTCAAAGAGCAGCTACGCATGCAGAATGGGCTAAAAGATCTCCTCCCCTGTAGCAGTTGCCTTGGGCCTCCTTTTATATCACAAAGGGGTCACCACAGTGGCAAAATGTACATACATTGAGGTGTAAAGTAGCTACAGGGTCATCATACCTAACCCCTGACGGATTAGGACGAACGCATTTAATGCACCATGAGGTGTCCGTCTAGGTGTCCTCACTTTCTTGGGGATGGAAAAAGGGGCCATCCCATCAGCACCGCTTAAGCTCTCCTCCACTGGCGCGTCGCCACGCATCCAAAGAAGGACCCAGAATGTTGGGTTTGTTGCTGTGCCAGAGCGGTGGCACAACAACAAAATCTTGCCGGGCGCCGAATCTTGCCGGGCTTCACAGGCTACCCCGGCAAGATCTTGCCGAGGAAGCTGGCCTTCGGATTCCAGCCCTTCTTATCTGCTGATCCTCAGATCTTTGACTTGAGGATTTCTTTGGTGGCCTGAGTCAACCTCGAACTGTTCCCCGACAAGCCTTGCCGCGAGTATGGCTACAACTGCCCGTGCACAAGTACGGGGTACTAATGGCCCAATACTTAGTACACCGACAGGAGCCCCCGGGCCTAGGCCACACACGAGTGCGAGGCGTTGTTGGGCTAGGCCCAAACAGTGCACGGGCACACGTGGCAGGGGATTAACTGCTCGTAAATATCCCGTTTACTGTGCCCCCCACTATGCGCGCTGAACGCGCGATGTGGGAAGCGTGCCTCAAAAGCTGCAACTGCAACGCGCCTGCAGAGGCGCATTCACATTGGGGAGTAAAAGAGGCGGCCCCGCTCCTTCCCCATAAAAAGGAGAAACCGCAGAGGCACAGCCTATTTACCCCCCTCTTCTTCTCAATCTGGCCGTCGCCATTGCTTTCCTTCTCTCGAGCTCAGAGCAAAGCTTTCCCTCATCCGCTCGTCGCCCCCACGCCCGCTTCATCCCCGACTTCCGCCCCTGTAGTCGCCATGCCGCCCAAGACCAGCAAAGGCAAGAGCAAGGAGACGAAAGCTGATGTCCCAGAGAGCGAGCTGGTGAAGATGCGGAAGAAGTACGTCGTCTTCGCCCCGTCACTTGATGCGGAAGCTTTGAAGAGGCCGTACCAGTGTATGTGGGCGAGGGAGACGCAGGCTCACCCCGCCACTCGCGTGATTCCAGGTTCTTGCTCCAAGAGTGGGTCAGATAGATATCCCTTTTTCATCGCATATTTCTACTGCGGGCTCTGTCCTCCATTTTCTGACTTCTTCAATGACATTATGTACACATACGGCTTCCATCTTCTCGATTTCACGCCGAATGCGGTACTGTTCATGTCCATCTTTGCTCATCTTTGTGAAAATTTTGCCGGAGTGGTTCCCAATACTGCCCTTTTCCGCCACTACTTTTTCCCTCGTATCCAAAAAGGAGAGGCCCTCTCTGGTTCTATCGCCTAGATTCCAAGGGCTTGGAATAAGGAAATATACCCAAAAGGGGTTTACCACGAGAAGTGGGACGAATGGCGGGCTGAGTGGTGCTGGATCAAGGAAATAGATCCCCATCCGTTCTGTCTGCCTCGACAGCAGAAAGCGGTCCGCGGCAGTGGCTGGAGCAATCTTGCTGCTGAAGATAAAAAACTCACAATCGCCACCACCAGGATTCTTCGCCTGAAAGCTGCCGGGCTAACAATGGAGATGATTGGCTTCGATTTTCTCCGCCGCCGCATTGCCCCCTTGCAGAATAAAGGAAGGCCAGCTTGGGAATACCGAAACGTAGCAGACATCATGAGACTGCGCCCCGGGTTGAACAACAATTTGACTGCTATGCAACTTGGTGCTCTCCGTCAAAAGCTGTTCCAGCGCGACAACAAGCATCGGTTGCCAGCAAGGATTGTCCCTCTGTGCAACAACTCTGCCCTGGGGTCAATTATCGCTACCATGCCACTGTTCAATGCCCACAGTCTCGACGCGACATGGGTTGAGCCATCCGAGGAAGAGGCACAAAAGTTCTTTGATAACTTGACGGAGAGGGCCGTTCGGGAAGAAGCAGACTTCATCCGAGCCACCACCGACGAAGAGGTGGCATACATCGCCACTAGGGCGGAGGAGCCAAATCTTGCCGCGGAGGCTGGCAGCGTCGGCTTCACAGAATGGGAAACCAGTGACGCAGAAGTAGTGGTGGAAGGAAAACCTGCCGGGAAGGGCAAAGCTGCCGGGCAACAGAGCAGCACAGCCGCTGAGAGCTCGTCCGACGAAGACATGGCTGAAGAAGAACCGCAAGAAGAGCTCCCAGCCCCGAAGAAGACAAAGCATGTTCTTCGAAAGGCTGCATCTGGCATCCCGGCAAGCCAACCTTCCTCGAGCAGCGAGGCTCCCGGCAAGAAAGCGGCCGACAAGACTGCGCTGCGGCAAGGAGTCCGACAGCAACCTGCGAGGCGTGCGAGACCCACATCAGCGGCAACTGCTGAGGCGGCAGGGGTGTCTCGCACTACCGCACCGGAAGCTGAGGTGACGGAAACACGCCAACCCCCGGCGCCCGCTATAGCCAAGCGACCTAGGACCCCTCCTCCGCCTTCCCACACAGACACTGCAACGGAGGTCGATTTCGACATCTCCGGTTTCAGTCCGGAGCGAGAAGAGGAAGAGTGAGTACCTTGCCACAGCCTTTATCTTCGAATCCTGGATCAATCTTATTGACTTGCTTGTATTGTCTCTGCAGTGATGCAGAAACCTTGATGGAGAGGATGGCGAAGAGGACAAAGACTTCTATAGGCGACGAGCCTCCGGCAGGCTTCGTGAGCGCGTCGGAAACTACTACCATCAGCCCGGATCTTAGTCCTCGACGCAGCCCCCAGCGTAAGTTCATTATTCTTTTCGGTTGGGGAATGCTGAGGTTCCTATCCTCGCCGCTGATATCTTTGGGCTTGCAGGAGAAGGACGACACCAAAGGGAGTTATCAGGAGATACCCTCGTCACGCCACCTCTGTCAACCACATCGCCCACAAGCGCGTCCGCGGCAAGTGATCACACCGACGAGCTTGTCTTGGTTGAGGAGGAGCCAACAACCATGGATGCTGGCATCTTACCTCCAGCAACCGAGGTTGCCGGGAGGGGCGAGGCCACCTCTCGACAGCCCGATGCAGGTAACCAATTGCCTCAGCGCGCTTGCTATTCTTTCCTTTATCTCTCTTTCTTTTGTCTTCTTGAACTTCGATCTTGATCTCATTCTGTTTCTCCCCGTTGTCCTTTAGAATTCCCTGAGATGGAAGACATGGACATCGACGCTATCATCGAGGAGACCGCCAGGGATGTTGCCGCCGAAGCCGACAAAATCGCTGCCAGCGAGGCCGCCATGGATGCCACCGTAGAAGCCGGCGGTGCTTTTGCCGAGGAGGCCGCCAAGACTGCATAGGAGGAACCTGCAAAAGAGTCTACTGAAGAGGGCGGCAAGGAGGCTGGTGACCGTACTGACGGCATTCCTGCCGCAGGAGCGCCAGGCGCTACACCGGCCACAGAGCCCCCTGCTACTGGTGAGGCGATTGCTGAGGATCAACCGTCAACATCTGAAGTCCCCTCATCCAGCAAATATCTCAAAGTTGGCGAGAACCTGTTTGTCAACTTGCCGGGGATGGCAAGCATTGGGGCACCGACCGAAGGGGAAGTCTTTGATGAAGAAATCATCGCCGCTGCCGGGCTCGAGGTTGTTGATGATCCAAGCGCTAGTAGCGGCAAACCTGAAGAGGATCAGCTCCTTCAGGCCATGGGCGAAAATTTCCGCAAGCTCCAGGCTCTTCACCGCGCCCGGAAAGAGAAAGCGGATTCCAGAATGGCAGTTGTCGAGGCGGCTGAAGCAGATTTTTAGAGGCGCGTCGAACAAATGCAAGTCTGGTACGCCGAGGCCCTCCAAGAGTTGACTGCCGGCCGAGAACAAGTGAGCCAACAGTGGACAGAAATCCTCCTGAAACAATCTGACATGGAGAAGGCGCAAGAGGAAGCTACGCAAAGAATTGCTGCTGAAGATGCTCTCCTTACGGGGCGTCGCATTGTGCTTGATGCTCACGAGGAAGACCTTGTCTCTCGTGAATAGGTGCTCGCCGCCAAGCTTCGCAGCAAAGATGAAGATATCGAGAAGCTTGTCGCGCGGCGGACCCAGGAGCTGGAGCAGAAGCACAAAGAGGCGCTCGAAGCTCTAACTGTAGATCACGCCGGCAAGCTCAAGGAGGCCGTCGATGCTGCCGAGGCTGTAGAGGCCGCCAAGAATGAGCTGAGCGACAAAGTCAAGAAACTGGAAGTGGATCTTGAAGGACACGGCAAGGAGCTCTCGACGCTCAAAGGTGACAGGGAAAAAACCCTCCACACCCTGGTGGAGATGCAAGTTGCCATGTCTAACAAGACCAAGCAGCTCTCCTCAGCAAATGATGCTATTGCCATTCTGGAATTGAAGCTGACCACGTTGGAGAAGTCCCTCGAGGCTGGCAGGGCCCGCAAGAAGGCCCTGCTCAAAGATCTCCAGGAAGAGAGGAACCTTCTCAAGAGCGCTGCCGCCGCCCAAGTTGATTACTAAAAGGGGGTGAAAATCTGGACTGGACGCCTCATCGACGCTGCGGAGAAGCTCACGGCAGAACTGTCAACCATGGGCCTGTCAAACTTCAGGTATTCTTCCGAGGAAAGGATATCTTCGAGCGCCAGGTTGACGATGTTCTTCGAAAGCATCATTGATGCTCTGAAGTTGCTTCAGTCTAACCGGGCGACCTAATTGGCCAACGAGTCCCGTCGGCTTTGTCGGGCCGTCCTCCGTAAGGTACTTATCAAGGTGGCGCATAACAATCCTGGCATCGACCTCTCCAACATGCTTGGCCACCTGCCAAAGGACGCAAATCTTGAGGCACTTGAAGAGCTTGTCGCGCCTATCCTTGAGAAGGTGGATTGTCGCGCCTATCCTTGAGAAGGTGGATTCAATCAAAAGGGTCGAAGGCCAGCGCAGAGATTAACTGCTCCA